>JAWWEU010000091.1:44747829-44772979 GCA_035583155.1 Acropternis orthonyx
GTAAAAAACCCCCCCCCCCCCCCCCCCCCCCCCATACACAGAGATGCTCCTTACATCCCCAAAGTTTTTGGAAATCCAAATGACAGGAAGGTTTTCTGTTTGACGGATTGATAATGAAGTTAACATGGAGTCCTGCTTCATGATCTGCTTCTCTGTTGTGCAGAAACACAGTTAAGAAATAGCTTGAATTCAGTCTACCTTTTGTAGGCTGCTGCAGACTTTGAATGGCAGCCTTTGGCTTGGCCCCAGATGCCTAATAGCTCTAGCCTAATAGCTCTAGTTCTAACCAAAATGCTTAGGCATTTATAAAAAATAAACTTTTAAGGCAGTTACAAAAAAGCCCTTTCAAAATTACATATAAAATTGTTGAAGGTTGCTCTTCAGGAACTTCCCCTGTGTTGTATTTCTTCTTTTTGACAATAATTGTAGTCAACGTAGTACATTTCTTTCTAACACTGCAAACACCTGGTCATATCTTATTCCAGCTGTGTTTGCCAATATGTTAATAAACCTCCATCTTTTAAAAATGCATAAAATGTGCAGTTATGCCAGATGTAAAAAATGCAGTGAGGGCAAGGGAATGACTAAATTTTGTGTTATTAGGAGATGCAAGAATACAACTCTGCTTTGATATTAGGGAAAGTGTAGGGAAGAGAAAAGACTGTCAGTTATATTTTAAATACATATAAATAAAACCTGTGATGTGTCTGAAGTCTAGTGTTAGACAAATTACTCTCAGGCTGTTTGTGGAAAATAGCATAGCCTGATTAATTTCCTTTTAGACAGAAATTGTAACTAGAAATACTTTGAGAGGTTAGGTCATGCTGTGATCAGAATAAAATAGCTTAACTTAAAGCATTTATATATTCTCTTATGGTGAAAAAATGGAATTTGGATGATATCATTTCACCCATCTTTCTCTGAAAACTGTCATATTTATTAATAAAATAAAGGCTTCCACTTCAAGTAGTATGATGTATTTACTATAAAAGATTAAACAATACTGATTTATTTCAAATGTAAATCTACCCCAAAACAACATGTGAGATCAAAAATTCTTGGAGCTTTTCATAGCTCCTGAATATTCTTTCAGAGCCCATGATTAAAATGTAGAGGAAATAGGGTACAATTGTCACTCCAAAGCCAATTGATATGGGTCAGGAAGTCATCAGGATTGTTTCTCCTAGAATGCCTTCTCTACTAGCAATGCTGGTATGACACTGCTCCAGAAGTGGACTAGCAAATCTTTGGGTTGATCTGGAACAACACACAGCAGGTGTTGGTCACACAGTCAGACAGAAGCTGATAAAGACCCTTCCAAATCCCAAACCTTGGTGCATGCTACAGCTCAGCCCCTTTTAGAGTCCCTCTGATGTGTGCTGGACACCCAAACCAGCTGAACTGCTTCAGAATAGGAAATTGTTAAAAGATGTTGTAAAGCTGTGTGCATATTTTTTTTTCTTTACACCCTTCTTGGGATAACTGAAAAAACGAAATAAAGGAGTTGTGGCCATGTAAATTGTATCCTAATGCTTTTTGGAAGAATAATAAAATCTCAACTGCTTGCCTTGATGTTGAAGGACTTGCCAGTTGTTTGTATTGTCTTGGTATGGCTCCAGGATGAAATACCAGTCTGTGCCGAGTGGAGACTGTTTGTGATAGAAGTTTGTTGAGATCTCATTTTTATCATGAGCCTGCTCCTTAAACTGTAGCTTGCAAAATTCTTTCCAAACACTTAATATATCAGATACACAGCTCAAGCCTAGTATATGGCCTTGCTAAGTGCTTTTAGTGCAGCTGAATGGGTTAGAGGTAGTCTCTGTTCCAGGTCACAGAGCAGTTATAGCAAATCATTTATTTTCATGAGCTCTGTGGGTGCTCTTAATGCAGTCAAATGCAGAAATTTCAAGTATTCTTTCTGTCAAAGTGCTATGTTCTGTACTTTCTATTCTGGTCAGACTTTTATTCCTTGCCATTTTTTTAACAATTCAAATGTATTCCTTGAGAAAGCTATTTCAATAACTGTTTTCTAAGAAAGCCATTTTAAGATGTACAGTGTAACCTGAAAAAGATACACTTTTGAAACTGGCAGCTAGGAATGCAGAAATGTTTGAGGCTACTTATTCTTTCCTCAGTATGGATTAGAATCATTTAAATATAATTTTTTTTAATATTTCTAGACAGTGACATTCCTTGACCAACGGGTGGTTTTCTTAATAGGAAATTGACTGACTTCACATACTTTGATGCTTGCTAAAGACTTTGTTGTGGTGAGAGCAGCTTAAGTTTGATCAGTGCATAATACAAATGCATTGTCTTCAAATAATATAAAAAAAACTAAAACAACAAAAAACAACCTTGTATACTCAATATGTAGTGTTGTTTAGAGTGATAAGAAGCAAAATCATGATAGAAAGTCATGTCATGGTACAGATTAAAATTTTAATTTACTCTTAATGAATTTGGTTTTAGGATTACATAGAGAAAACTTACTAACTTTACATTAGAGAAGAGTATTTTTGAGCTGATGTGTAAAAGACATTCTAAATGCAAGTTAAAAGACTAACTTTATGGTGCAGACATGGAAAAACCTAGGCCTAACTGTGAAATTTTAGCCAAGTTTCCTCATGCACACAGACGAATCAAAAATGCTTTCTTTTCTTTTCAATGGAACTCCACCAACTCAGTATAATGCCACTCCCTCCCCTGTCACCCCACCCAAGCTCCCCAGTTAGATATATGTCCTACTGTTATAGTCTGAAATATCCCTTTGGTCAGTTTGGGATCACCTGTCCTGGCTGTGTCCTCCCAACCTCCCATGCACCCGCAGCTTCCTTGCCAGTGTGGCAGTACAGAAAACAGAAAAGGCCCTGGCTCAGTGCAAGCCCTGCTCAGCAATAAAAAAAACATCTCTATATTATCAACCCTGTGTTCAGCACAAATCCAAAACACAGCCCCATGCCAGCCACTGTGAACAAAGTTAACTCTACCCCAGCCAAAACAAGCACAAATTTAAAGTCCTTCATAACTATTTTGTTACATCTCTACATAAAGTGTTTTCATACTTAATAAGAAATTTTTCATTGAAACTCCACACATAATTGGTGATATCTGAACCCTTTAGTGAATAACCTTTTTACTCTTTCATATATTAACTTGCAATGACATTAATCATGAGATCTGAATTATTGACTACTTTATAGTTCTTTTCTTTCTAACATGAGATGACCAAACTGGGAAGGCAGTATCTGACTGATCTGTTTGTGATATTTCTATGTATAACAACCATACATAAAGGATTAAGTCCCCCTCTTGATGTTGTCTAGCTATTGGTGATTTCTCCTAGACATGTTTGTGAAAAAACTGTACCAAAACAAACAAACAAAAAACAACCAACCAACCAAACAAACAAACAAACAAAAACAGTGATGAGAGAGAGAAACACTGAATTTGGTCAGAGAATGGAAGAGAAAAATGTGTTGTGTAGGGGCCTGCCTAGTGAAATGAAGTAAACAGTGCAGGTCAACTCAAAAGAGCAAGAATTGTGTATCTGAAGTCTACACTGTGTGTAAGAGATTAATTCCTATCTTTATTGAATTGATAAATGTGATACTGAACAGGTTGTAAACAATGAACTTCTTTCTCCAATAATTTAGAGCACAAGGAATTCTCTAAACTATTGCAGAGCATTTGGGTCTACTTTTGGAAAAAAAAAAAAAGTCCAAAAAAACCCAGAAAACAAAAACCCCTCTGTTTTCTCAAAAAAATCCCAGCATTCTGCCATCTTAAAAAAAGTTGCTCCTACTACAGCAGCACAGTAGGAGCCTTTTGCTGTTATAGCAGATGTTAGGGTAAAAATGTCTAGAACACACACTGGGAGAGCAGATTTCATCTTATTCAGGCAACTGGTAAGTGAGATGCCATAGGATGCAGCTCTGGAGGATAAAGCAGTTCAGGAAAACTGACATGATTTGTGTCAGCTAAGTGTCCCTGATAACAATACAGCCTGGGAGTTGACAACTGGGAAGCAAGTCTGTAGAGGAAGACAGCAACCAGAGCATAAGTTAGCAGTGTGCCCTGACAGAAGGCAAAGTCAGAAGGCCCAATGTAGGTTTTATAAGCAGCAGTGAAGCCAGTAGGTTGATGAAAATTACTGTTGTTGTCTGGGCAGTGCATTGTTAAATGCACTTAAATACTACATCAAGTTTTGCCCCCCTTCTCTTCCCCCAGTGCAAGAAAAATGTAGATTAAAAAGAGAAGCTTCTGCAGCAGACCAACAAGATGGTCAAGGGCTGGAGCAGTTCTTGAGAGGAGGCCAAGTGAGCTGTACTTACTTAGCCTGAAGAGGGATGCCTTCTGGGCTGCAGGATCCAACAGCAGCCCCCCCAGCAACTGTGAGTAGGTTATCAAGAAAGCAGAGCCAAAGTGTTTACAGTGGTGAATTGCAGGAGGGCAAGAGTTAGTGGGGATATATTGAAACAGGATAGGAGCAGCTATTCAAACTGAAGGTCAGGAGAAACCTTTCCCCCTGCAAGGAGGACCCAGTAGTGGAGCAGAGGCCCTCTGATGCCTCCATCCTTGGAAGTTTTCAAGACCTGACAGAATAAAGCACTCAGCAGGCCGCTCTGATCACATAGCTGTCCCTGTTCTGAGCAGGACCTGCTGAGGTCCAACCCAAGTTTTTTTATGATGCTCTGACCACCATGGAAGCAGACACAGACTATGGCCCACTGTAATCTATGGATCCTGTGAGGCAGAATTTCCTCGCATTCGTTTCTTCCCAGACTAAGAATTACGAAGAGTTACTGTTTGATATCTGCACTCAGGCTGAACACCACATGCACAGCAGCATCTGTTGAAACAAGGTGTTACTTGGTCTAACTTTTAACTGACAGTTGTCAGATACACTTTAGGTATGCCTAAGTGATAGTGATACAGAAGTAATGTCACAAGGAAGGGAACTGACAATTAAAGCCTCAGTGTGTCTGCATATCAGATTGCAAAACCAAAACAAAAATCTTGTGTGTGGGAATAATTTACCTGAAAAAGAATTGTACAATCTCCTGTATATTTTGACAGTTTTATAATATATATTGCTGTATTCACAGGTAAGTTTCTCCAACACTGTTTAGCATTATGTATCCAGCACTTACACATACAGAAGATGGGCGAAATCAGCAATTTTAGTAAAAAGCTGTAACCATCATTTAAACAAAACTAGTTCCAAAAGTCTTGCCTTAATATGACAGCAGGTTGGCTCTGTTAGTCTTTCAACATCAAATCAGACTGATAAAGTGGAAGACTGGAGGACTGAAATTCTTGAAAAATATAAGTTTTATGATAAAGCTATACAGGAAGAGCCAAAAATCACTGAAAATACTGGAAAGAAAAGAGACTAGTTAGTGCTTAGGGCATATCATCATTTTCTGACACTAACAAGGATTTGGTTGTGGTTGTTTTGAGATAGCAGTTCAGAGTGATTGGGAGAGGGTTTTTACAGGCTTTTGTGTGCTCCCCCCCACCCCCCACCCCGCCTTCTCAGCAAGAGGATTCCTTATCAGAGAAAAGGATAATCTGGATAATCTTCTCAGTGAAAAAACATAATTGCACCCAGGAGTCAGAGATATTTCTCCAAATATCTTTGATGGGAGCCACTTAACCTTTCAGAAAATAAGCAGGCTAGGAAAATAGTATACTTCTGCAAGATTGTGTATTTACCAATAATAAAAATGTTTTATTATAACCTATATGCAATATGTATCTCTGGATAGTCTCACTCCCATTCTGTTGCCATCCCTACTCTCTCCCTATTTTATTATGTCAGGGTCTAAAGTGCATTCTTCTCCCCAGGTAATAATCAATAGCCAGGAAACAGCCATACATCTACTTTCATAGCAGTTAGTCTTTGAGAGTTTATAAACTTGTTCCCTGTATGCTCCCTGTGTAGGCATGGAAAAGGTTCTACACTCCTTGGTTTAAAAAAGTCACAATCAAGTAAAGCTGGAAAAGAAAGGGTTTATTTTTCTATTTTTGACACTGTGGTGCAAGTACATTTTTTCCCCTGAAAATCTATGTCAACCTTTCCTTGTTTTTCAAATATTTTCCTTCTTTTTGGGTACCAGACGTCATCTAGGCTCATTTTGAGCCATGATAAAACTGCATCATCATATTCTAATGAAGGCCAGATAGTGATATGAAAGATCCTCTGTAGTTCTGTACCTAAATGGATAATCCTTTCCTTTCCCTGCCTTGCCTTGCCTTGCCTTCTCTTCCCTTCGAAATTGTGGTGGGGGTGCAAATTAGTAAGGGAAGTAAAAATGAGGGAAAATTTTTCCCCAGTTAGTAAAAGTTGCTGAATAACTTGGCAGACAGTTAGTATAAAACATTGCTAGGGAATCTCATCCTCCAGTGCAATATGGTCTGCCTTTTCAAAGGTGAAAAAGAAATGTAGCAGTTTCTTCTGTAAGTAAAATTTTCTTTTGACACAACACAGAAATGCCAAAAACAGATTTTACTTTTGCAGAAGAAACATCTTACTTAGTTCATTCAAATTATAAATCACAAGATTTCTACTTCTGAAGTGTTCTCCACTTTCATCTGTTTTTCAGCTCTTGCCTTTGGAGAAAGATGTATGCATTTCACATTGTATGCACAAACTATGTTACATGCATTGACAAATCAACTTGAGGGGAAACTGCTGTTGAATCTTTTCCATATCCACAAATGACTCTAAAGCTCTCAGTTTCATAAGAAAATGCTTTGGAATGTTATTTCATCGTATATGTTAATGTGTAAACATTAATTTCATGAGACTGTACAAAAGATGTGTGACAAAAGTATCAGTATCTGGAAAAAACTATCAAAAACTCGCTGATAGATAACATAGATAAATGCAACTTAACATTATATTCTAGAACCACAGCTCATTTAGCATGAAGTACAAGCAGTATTTGTATCTGCATATTTTAGAAGGTAAACATTTTTATACAAATATGCACACCTTCCTTAAGTTACTGTTTTTGTGATATTTGAATTGAATCATGAATTCTACTGTTACTAGGATTTATTAATATTTAACACTTTGCTGAAGTTCCTATACTACTGCAGATATTGAGAATTTTGTGGGGGAGAGATGAGGAAAACGTGATTTACTTATCAGACAGCTCAATGATCTCCTCTGACTTACTCTCCTCATTTAGTTTTAAACTGGGAAAGAATTTTTATTTGAGTAAGGATTTTATATGCATAATTACTCAGAATGTAAAGATGAATGTAAAGAATGTGTTTAGAATTATTAAGAAATGTTAATGGAAACTGGACAAGAAGAAACCAACACCTTTGAGAAACAAAAACATTACTGTCTGTTTGATACCCACTAGACTCCATCTCAGTACTCCATCTCTAAAGGGTAAAAGGAATGCATAGAATACGCTGAGCTGGAAGGGACCCATTAGGGTCGTAATGTTCAACTCCTGGCCCTGTGCCTCATAAGCCTATCGTTTGCTCTTGGTAGGGACTTGTGTCTTACACATGTCCCAGTCTTTTATCCTAGGATGCTTTTTGAGTTATGAGCTAGAAGGGGGAATGAAAAAGAGAGTATAAGAAAGCATGAGTAAGGGCAGGGGGAGATGATTTCTTTTCTATTTGAAGACAATTATATTTACAAATACAGTTGTGGGATTCTGTTTGTTTTTTCTTAATACATTCACTTAACCCATTACTCAGTCAAAATACTTTTGATTATTTATCAGTTGATCTTTAGATGAAGTGGTGCTTGAAAGGCATATGTGTGCTGTGTTTTGACTCTTGGTAGGAAGAATGGCTAATGTTAAAATGCCAAGGAGTTTCTGAACATGAAAACTTTTTCCATGCTTTCCATTGATAAAAAAAGATAGTGACAGTCTTCTGCCTAGGCTGACTTCTGTAGACGCTTTCTTGTGCCTAAGAAAAATTTTGTGTGATGACATTTTTCCATCTACAGATTTGTCACCTTATCTTTGTTAGTAAAAGACCAATCACTTCCATGATGATACCTGAAAAAAATTAATTTTTCTTAATGTCTCAGACACTGAGTCATTTTCTGCACTTTTGTAAGTCCCTAACCTTTTCCTCCCTAAAGTTTTCACTGAGATTTAGTCAAAACGATTTTTAAAAAGTTCTATTAAAATGAAAACAATTGTTCCCTTTCTTTCTTGTGAAGTAAAATGTAAGCAAGCTTTGCCTTATCTGACTACTACTATCTTTTTTTCTTTGGGGTGGGAAATAGGTAGATTTGTTTTCTATTGACAAGATACTAGTAGCTCTTATGACATCTCTAATGCATTTGTCTTGAAACATTGCAAAAATTGTTTTGCCCCTTAGGTGATCTAGGCTTAATTCAGGAAATAAATGCTCTCTGGTAACAATCCTATATCCTTATTAGTTTCTGTGCATCAAATGGAACAGAACAAGATGAATGCTGTCTGTGCAGAGGAAGATTAGAATCATCTATCTTGCAGGTTAAAGGCCAGTTTGGTTGGTATTAGCTGAGAGATTGTATACTCTGCCTGATCACTGTAAAGAAACAAATGCAGTACAAAAAGCAGATTTTAATAGCTGTTTCCAACATGCATTTCTACCAGCAAAATATGCAAAACAGTCTGGTTGTTGCACTAGTAGTGAGACAAATACTAATTATATTTGTTCAATTGAATCAATTGTAACAGTCTGTTTGCTAGGAAATATTGGTGAGTAGTATATACTGTTGTGAATGCAGCTTGCAGCTTTTGTCTTGTTGGAAGGTGCATCCCCAGCTTATCCCTACATGTTTAGTCTTGGTTTGTTGGGGGAATTTAGCTGACTGCAAATTAAAAATGCCTTCTGAAGCTGCCTTCTGTAACACCATGAATTTTTCGTAATTCCTTCCTTCCCAGTAGAGCAAACCTACTATTTCAGTCTTCTTCTGTTATGTCTACTGAAGTAACATTTGGCCTTTTACTTGTTTTCTGTGAAATACTATTTCCTGAATGCTAAGTTTAAAAAAAACATATAAGGTGGGTAAGGAGGGGGAGCTCTGTATTGAGCAGAACTCATAAACACCCAGGAGGTACAATGGATAAGTAAAGAGGTCTTATACCTATGTTAATTCCATAATAAAAATGGTGTAAAGAGCGACACAGGAATTTTGCAAGTCAGAATCTAAAACAGAGAGGAAGAAATACTGTATTTTGCAGGTTTTGTTGATATCAGCCTTTCATACTGCAGTATCATTTTACAGCTAATTCTTGTGCTTGTCATTTTTCATTTAGTGTTATAAGTATTAAAAAAAAAAAAAAGCACAGGTTTATGAGGCATATGAGGCATACAACGAGCATACCTAGAGGCATTATTGGGAGGTGGAAATAAGATATTGAGTAGTTTATATTCATTTATTAGTCAGTTTCAGAATTACTTGACATTGTAATGTTAACTCTTTGTCTTACACTCCTTGACCTATTTCAGTATTCCTACAGCATAGATAGCTGTTTTTTATATAACTGGCTGTCCAATGACTTTGGTTTGTCCTTGTAGAGCTTGTATAGAACTCCTGAGAATTCTGAACACTGTTATCAGTACCTTAGAACTTTGCTTACTCTTGTAAATAAGATTATTAAATGCAGGTGATGGACACACTTCTTCACTCTACTGCATGGTCATTGCTTAAAGGCTATACAGCAGAATCACAGAAACGTATGGTTACTTCCAAGAAATGTTACATTCATGTTTTTGTCCATTGGATTGAAACTCTCCTTTTCACACCTCAAAATGTTGCATGAATTTAGCTGCTTTTGACATTATTTTCTTTCTATATGGCATGTAATTCCAGTAATTTATTGACAACAATGGGAATATAAAGGTTTTGATGCTAATAAACATCAAGGTTGCAGGTTCAATCCCCCTGTGGGCCAATCACTGAGGAGCTGGACTTGATGATCCCTATGGGCCCCTTCCAACTCAGAATATTCTGTGATTCTGTGTAACTTATTTTCAGTGCAGTTTACATTCTGGCTTGTAGCTAACACTGTGAGACCCCTTTCTTTTTATGATAGCACTTTGCTTGTAAATAATTTGTAATCTGTCTTCGCAGGGAAGCTTTAGCTTTAGAAATTGAGTTCTCTTTTTAAGAAGTGAAGTTTCTTGCAGTGCTAATAATTTTAACTGCTCTGTGTACTTGATGTGAAAAATATTTGCAAACAAACTTTGAATCAGTAGGATAAAACATTTAAGTCTGATTTATTTTAACTGTTTGATCTAGAGGCTCATTTCTCGACACATCTCTGTGCATGCTGGTCATAGAACCAAGCAGACATTTCATAATTATTACAAGTTATCATCTCTGTGTTGTGCTGTAGTGGTTTACAGTGGAGGTGTAAACATAGGTACCACTATTCTGTTTTCTATTTATTTTTGACAAACAACCATATTCAGCAGCTTCTGGTTTTGCCCATTGATGAGGAAGGATGACACCTAGGATAGGTCACATAAGCCTTTAATCTCTCATCTGATTATTAAATGCCAGGTGCATTGCTACTGCAAGGGGTTTGTGCAGTTACGTAGCTCTACTACTTGCAATTCAACATTCATATGTGTTTTGTAAATGATCTGCAGATTTTTATATGAGTGATTGTCACATTTTTGAAAACTTAAGCCTTATCTTTTGTTCCAGCTCTGAGGCACTCAGAAATTAGAAGTTAGTAGTTGTTTAAATAACACTTTCAGAGCCACTGAAAAACTGTAAGTGAAAATAACCTTCTATTATAGGCACAGTAGCTGTGGCCCATAACATATGTGTTAGCCTGTGACAAAATTAGAGACTCTTTTAACATGAATGTAAGAATATTCCAAGAGTTTCTTCAAGTTTCACTTTTCTTAAGTTTAGATACTGAGTTTCAGAACTTAAGAAGAGACGGTTTTATCTGATCATATCTTATAAGGTAGATAATTCCTTTCCTGTCTAAATATCTGTTTACCAAGCTGTCAGTATAATTTTTTCTTAATGATGGTGACATGAAATACTATTCTCTGTATAGGTTACTGCCGTGACTGCTCAGGCTGAGTGTTAGTCCTGCCCACCGTTTTTGACAGGTTGGGAGGAAAAGCATATCCCCCAGGAGAGCCATTAAATATATTGGGTTGCAAATTGACACTTTATTGAGCGCTGGTTACTATGTCTTCCACCCCCTAGATACATCCTGACTTGCACAAAATACATCAAAGAGATTGTATTTAATTTACATGGACAGTGAAGAAGAGAGCATTTTGCACTGGCTCTGCTTTCCATTTCTGTTGAGCCTTTGTACACACCTTGCATCCCATTTGGGGGTACAAAACCAAAGTATCATCTGTTGCACCTCCAGCATCTGAACATGAAATAGAAAGGCAGCAAGAAAGAGAGTAAACAAGCTAAGAGTCTGAAGTACGATAAATTTCCAGTCTATCTTCCAGTGAAGATAAGGCTTGTAATACAGAGAGGACTGGTTAATTTTTTGCTAGTTGTCAAAGCTGATTAAATTATTTCAGATGAGAATTTTCTCCCACTGGATTTTAATCAATGAAATGATGGTGTAAATGCTTTTTTATGTAGTTTGACATAATTGTAGCAATCTGAAGAATAGAAATGATAAGATGGTTACCACTGACCAGTTTATTAGCATTATCAGTTTCACAGTAACTGACCTTTTCCCTCTCCGCTTCATTTCTCTTCATCTGTCATGATTCATTTTGTAACATTGATTTCCTTTTACTGTAACAGTTTGTATGTGGCAGACTTCAAATCCCAATCAGCCCTTACAGTTTCTCACACAGTGTTGAGAAACTACTAGCTGTATTTAAAGAAAAATTGGAAAGTTATGTCTAATTGGTTCCTCCTGAGAGTGTTATAAAATATAAAATGTTACTTGGTACAAGTAACCATTTTATTTTGAAACACTAAACTTGAATTTTAAAATTATGTGATCAATATTTTTTTTACCAATATAGAAGTAGCTACTGTCACTTAAAATCTGTTTGTTATGGAATTAAACTTGCAGAATTTTACATAGTTGTTTTTTGTGGGGTTTTTTTGTTTGGCTTTGGTTTGGTTTTTTCCTTTTTTTTTTTTTTTTTTTTTTTTGATTTTTTTATTAACTTTCTCTCTAAAACAAGGTCTGATTGTTATAGGACATGATTTTGTAACAGCAACAGAAATGTATGCTTGCATGTGTACCCATGCACCCACAACACAGTTCTCTTGTGCTATGCACAGCAACTTGGGTGGGACAATTACAGCATCTCTTCCTTCTGTGGTAAATCTGCACTTGAGACCTATTTATCTATTGTTTTTATACAAGCTTAGGCATGTAAATCATCCCTACTGAAGTTTTTATTGCTGGGAGATTGGAGGTTTATGTATTTAAAATGAAATAGAATTTATTCCCTAAGACATTGGATGGTGAACTGTTCACTTAATATATATGATGTGCACCTGTGGTTTGTTTCCTCAATAATCGACTTCTCCCATCCGTAAGATTATTCTAAACAAACTATAGCACACGTCTGCTAAATTTGATTTATATACTTTTATTTTTTTCTTATTACCTGTAAAGTTCTACATGTGAAGCTATGCTTTGCAGTAAAAATTAACACTTTTTATTTCTTACTTCTGCTCTGCCATAATGGTCAAACAAGTAATCCTAAACATCACTGTAAAGGAAGCCCTCTAAGGGAGTAGGACTTGGCCTTTATCATAAAATCTGCATGTTAATAGGTCAAAAGTCTTTCACTATCCCAGTGTGACTGGCATTTTCAATAGAACACATGTGGAGGAAAATAAGACACAATTGCTAAGAAATTAACGGCTGAAAATGGGATATTGATTTGAACTGCAGTCAAATATGATTTAGTTTTCTTTCATCTAATTTCAAATCTTCTTTTGTGGTGGACTCCTGAGTCTTTCGCTATATAGATATGTTTTCAAATCTGAGCTTGCTTAAGGTTAGCATAATCTTAAAGTAATAGTTTTGCCTTAAGATCTACCAATAGTTGTTTGCTAGTGTAAAGTCAACATATCAAGGTATCTTGATCATTCAAACCTATCCAAGCTCAAGATGCACATTTAAGAGTGGTGTGTTGCATGGATAAGGACAAGAATATTGCTCATGATTTTTTTGAAGTTTTGAAAGACTGAGATACAAAGGAGTTGCCTAAATGCCCATGTAGATGCTTAATTTTGACCCTTAAAGCATCCAAATTTCACTTAAATGCATATAATATTTTAGGATCATTGCTCACAAACCTATTTAGCTGATCATATGTTGGGTCTGGACATGCTAAAGTCTTTGATGGCACAGGGTAGGCAGATGCCCTGCCCTTTGTCTGCTCTGTCAGAGTATGTCACAAAGAAGGGTCCCCTGTACAGCACAGTGACTACAGTGCTCCCTGAAAAGAGCTGAAGGTTTTCCATACTAGTTTTTCTACAGTTATTCCAGTAAGTTTAATTTGTTTGATGAAGCATTGTGTAACAGGACAACTTTGGCCATAGTTGTTGCTCAGTTTTCCCTTTTCCTTAAGGAGACCCTGAAATCCAGTGAAGTCAGTGCAGAATTGCCCTGAACACTTAGACTACACCTCTTAATTATGCAGATTCCCCTTGCAATTCCTAACAGCTACAACACTATAGTCTTTTGTTTTGCAGGGTGAAAGTATGCCAAGTGGCAAAACTCATCTTGGAAATGCAAAGCATGAATGAAATTTTTTTCAGAATAAAGGAGGACAGAACAAAGGGAATTTCTGGCACTTCAGGGAGGTAATCCTGTGTTTGGCAAAAGATGGCATATGTTCAGAGAGATTTTGGAGCTTGTGTTTGTTTGTAGATTTTCTTCTTACAACTTATTACTAAATAAAAATTGGTTTAAAAATAAACCTCTGTAGATTACTTAGCATCCCCAAACACATCTCAGAGCTTTCTTGATGCTACACTGTCAGTTTACAGACAAAATAGATCTTGTAAACTCCTCAGTGTGACATCATGAAACTTCAGTAACAACACAAATTAAATTGTTTTTTCAGCTAAGTGTCACTAGATCTACTTTTTACTGCCTTCTCTGCATCAGTATTCCTCTGAAAGCTTTTTTCTTGGCTATGCCACCTTTTGTCATGTATACACAGAATGCTCATCTCTAAGATTCATCAGTCTAAAACTTCCTTCTGACACATTTATTTTTATTTAAGTAATCAATTTAAATACAGTATTGCATTTCATCTAGATAAGATTTTATATCCACATGGAAGAATTTTAGTCAAAGGAAAGGAATTATGAGCATTTTTCTATGAGTTTCATGACACCACATTTTTGGATGGAGAAAGTTGAGGGTTGTTTCTCTCAAGTGAAAGAAAAAAGATCTGGTTAGGAAAGAATGTTTGATTATGTTATCTGTCTGCTGTCTATAATATACAAGGTGTTTTCATTTATACCAAGTTATTTATATAAACTACTTGTAGATATACATAAAAGTACCCTTGGGCTTCTGAAATTTGATATCACGGTCTCCTACAGAGAGGTGTTTGTTTGACCTTTTTGGTTTTTTAATCTAAGTGTCTGTGACTTATCTTTTTCTCTCAGGACTTGGGTTTTAAAGAGCTGTCAAAGTATAACACTTGTGAGAGGCTTTATTTGTTTCTTTTTTATTATTATTATTTGGGGTGGGGTTTTTGTTTGTTCTTTTTGTTGTTGCTGGGGGGTTTTGTGTGTATGTGTGTGTTTTGTTTTTAGAGAAATCATGTTAGGATCCTTTCATTTACTCTTGTAGGTTTAAACTTACAGGCTTCTTTTTAATCAATGCTTATTTCTTTCTAAACTCTGTTCATATTGAACTGTCTGTTTTTCTTCTTCTCTCTTGTTTCCTTTTAGCAGGACCTATATTTGATCAGCATATTCTTGTCCCGCTACCTTGCCATGTGCTTCTTCAAATGGAAGCTCATTTAGGGTAATATTTTGCATCTTGGAAGCCCACGCTTCTTATCTGTGCTGACAGGCAAACAAAGGATCCCTTAATACTTTTCACACGTGTGCAAACTACACCTATAATCACACTGAAGAGGAAAATAGAGTCATTAAATTGATATTACATGTCATTATTTTATCTTATCATGTCAGCCCTCAGCAATTTACCAGGCTTAGGATATTGGGGAACAAAATGGGTCTAATTAATGGGCAGTGTGCTTGTTTATTTTAGAATTTCCAAGTATCTCATAGGTGACAAAATAAAATCTAATTATTTTGATATTTTATTAAGTGGCTTGTCAGCCATTATATAATTAGTTATAAAAAAAAAAAGGCAATCTGAAAATTATGGCTATCAGGAAGGTAAAGCCTGTTGATATTTTTTGGTAGAACAACAGCTGCAATGTAAGTCTTGAGGAAAGAGAAACAGATGAAACAGAAATGTGAGACTACAGTGAATGTAGTTTTTCCTTCTGTGTATAATTATATGTAATTAGATCTGTTCTTTTTTTCATTATGCTGTCTCAAAAATTAATTCTACCTATCTAACTACTGAATGAACTTGTAAACAAGATAGCAAGACCAACATAGTCTGAAGAAATAATTAGTAACAATTTAAGAGAAATTGTTCTGTTCAAGCTAAATCAATAGTAATGCAGATGAATAAATGGGTAGAAATCTTAAGTAATTACAAATCCTTTAAATTATGCTTGAATTAGAAAGCAGGAAAAAAGAACATATTTAATTACTTTTGCAGATTCATTAGAAGAGAACTTTCTGAATTCATTCTTTGTTCATTCTTCCCTAGAATACACTTTTTTAGACAGCTGGTATTCTGTTTCCTGCACCTGGTTGGACTTTTTGTGCAACTTGGTTAGCTGGGCTAGACATACCCACGCAGGTACTCTGTTGTTTGCCCCAAAAGGTGAGTTATAAACATTACTGTGAAGAACAGACTTCTTATTTTGTTAACTAACTTCTCTACTCTGGTTTCAGACTGCTTATTTTTGCCACAATTTTTGTTTTGGCATCACTCATAAGACAATACCACTGTTCATTTTGGTGTTCTGTAGAGTTGATAGAAACTTTTAAGAATTACTGAATTTGCCTTTACTTAATGAAATGTACTGGTATGTTTAGATGGGGCATGTAATTAAACAAAAAATAATTGAATCGTACTTTTTTATTCTTGTGCACCATAGAAAGTTCTCTTTTTTATTGTGTACCCTAGAAGATTCTGTTTTTATGTGTGAATATACTGTCTAGATTATACTTTTTGCATTATTGTTTTTAATTTTAGTTACAGAAGTATTTTCTCATGAACTTCTGATATGTATTCCAGTATCTTTAAAATCTCTGATATCTTCACAGTGGTTTTTGTATATTTGTGAACTGTGGTGTTGCAGAGGAGTTGTTATGTCTCTATGATGCTTCATGAGGAAGAGAAATCCTCAAAGGGCAAAGAGGTGTCAATATTGACTCTAAAGTTACTATCCACTAAATTAAAATTAAAAAGAATGAACTGGAAAACAGCTAGATGGTGCCCTATGGATCACCATGTAAATGCAAAGGTCAGATAACCTTGTTCTAGGGAGTATTGTTGAAACTTGGATATTTGGGGGTTTTTTACTTTTGAGAAGCAGCATTAGAAAGATTCTGCATTAAAGCTTTTGCTAATTGACATAAATGCTTTCTCAGTATAAACTATCCCGAGTTATTACTGAAGAAGACCATTCTCAATCAAGAGCTATGAATGACTGTCATCTCAGTTAGGGTTTTTTGTGTTGGATTTATAGGTGAGAGATTGACTCAGTCTTTAAAATAAATGGATGACTTGATTTTGTTTAACCTCTCTCTCATCTTTAGCTGGAAAGGCAACTAGTGCTGCAGAACCTGATGAGAGAGAGACAAACAGCCATACAGATTGCTTGGACATGGGAATTTCTGAAATATCTTGTGACATTTTTTGGACTTTCTGCTGTAGTTTTAACAACTGGGTATGAAATTTATTTCCTAACAGAAAATATAAATATATTACATGTGTATTGCTATATTGTTGGATCTTCCTTTTGCATTACAACAAGTAGTTATTTTTATTCAGTAATTGCTCAGAGGTTGATCATATGACAAAGGGATTCTGAAATCTGTGTGCTTCTGGATGTGTTTTGGTTATGTCTGTACTGCAGACTTATTTGAAAGCAGAGACATGTGAGCTGACAATAAAATGATACACCTGAAGTAGCAAAAGTTCAATGTAAAATAGAAGTTGCGTGTGGAAGAGGAGAGACTGTTTAATAGCCATGCTATTTTCTTGTCTGTACTGTGATTTAATGTACTATTAATGAGCAACAAATCCTCTATCTGTTTGGTTTTTTTTTTTTTTTAATGAACAGGTAGTGGTATTCTGAAGTCTACTTACTTAAATTTGAATCAACTGACCCAAGGGGAAAAAAAACCACCTGGCTGGTAAAGCTGTATTGCACAAGGGAAAACTTAGAGTACTTTTTGTTCAACAACAATTTTTTCTTGTGCTGTAACGATTAGAGGGAACATAGAAAATACATAGTACAGATTACATGTACCTTATGCTTTATACATTCTCTGTAGACTCAGATGTTTTAGGAACTGAACGTAGTATTTATATTGTTACATCTTGCATGTGGCTGGGTATATGCATGTGCACATGCATGCTGCATGAGTTAGATAATTCCGTTTTTGTTAGATATATTCAAAACCCATTTTAAGCATTTTTTTAAATACCCTTGGGTTGAGCAAGAAGTCAGCCTAAACATAAATGCTTCTGAGGAAATTAGGATTTGTTCTCTAACTGGAGATTGTAGGAGGATAGACAGTCAAGGTCACTTAAGTTAACAGTGCTGATATGCCGAATATCCTAAATAATATTTTTTTTTCCTTAAACACAGAGCAATAAAAAAGAAGAACCCAGCAATTTTAATGCCAACATTTCCATTAAGCTTTGTATTTGAATATCAATGTGATATGGGCTATGGAACACTGTTGCAAAGGATCAAAGGTATGTAAGTCTGTCCTGTTCACACAAAATGACCAGCTTCAGATAACCTGTTATGCTTTTTTAAATGGCTGGAAGAAAACTTGTAATAGATTTTCTTTTTATTACAAAAATCTAATATCTCATTTTTTTCTCCCTCTGTTAAAATCAGACATTTTCCCAGTCAAGAGTACTCACTGTACTTTTACAGCCTTTCCCTTCAGTTAAGACTGTTCATTGTTTCCTCTTTTTGTTTCAAAAAATTTGAATTCTAAGGCTAAAAATACAGCTGAAGTAAGCATTGCGTATTTGGGGGAAATGACAGATTTATGATTTTCTTCTATATTCCACTTGGATGCTGCTATTTTGGCAAGGGTTAGGAATGATAAGGATATATAATCGGATATGGACAGGAATCATATTGTTACACCTTAGTGACCAAACACAGTCATCAGCTGATCATCTTTCTGCAGTGTCCTGATAAGGCTGAAGAAAGGTCAGTCCCAGAAGGTGGCGTCTTGCCTCATAATTGCCACTGGTGTATCTGAATAAGTGATGGCTGTTGAGAATCACAGAGGTGTATTTAAGTTAACTCTGATTCCTAGTGAAGGAGACATGCTCAGTGACTGACTGATCACTGTAAGTGAAGACAGCATTGGGCCATGACTTGTCACCTTCACAAATCATCTTGGTTAACTATCTTGATTTTCTTGTCTACTACTGACATAACTATACTGAAACAAAATAAAAATCTGTTTCAGCTCGTGGTCTTTAGCCTCCAGATCCAACAGCTACGTTTCCTAATTCTGTATGCTTCGCTGAAAATAACGTTAGGTTAATTAGACAAAATCTGTGGTAGTTCCTTCTGCATACAGGTGCAAATATATTTAGGTGATGCAGGGACATATATATCTGTGAACATTTCCTCAACCCCACTAAATAAATTTCTTTGGATTTTAATATGAACAGGCTGCTAAGCAAAGGGAGTGAACATCGGTTTGTTCTTGGAAATCAGAGTGTTGAAAAAGAGATTAGTACATACAGTGCCAAAGGAGCATTTGGAATTTAGAATTTGTATTTAATGTGTTTACCATGCACCATGTGGCCCTGTATAGGTTGAAGAAGGGCAATGTGGTATCCCATTGCTTTCCAAATACGAAAAGTCATCTTCATCTCTTCAGATCTTTTAGGGGAACTTCAGCAGTATGCAAGGCTTGTGAAAAGGTTCTGAGAAAAGACGTTATGAAGCCAACTGCAGAATAAGATTAAATATGACAAACCAACTCTGTCTTTTCCAGGAAAAAATACTTTTTTCCAAAAGAAATGTGCAGATCTATTATAAACTTATGAAAACATTTGGTGTGGTATCACATGAAGATTGCGTTAGTGTGAAGAACATGGAAATTATTAGACAGGTAATCATGGGAGTAAAGAGAAGATGTCAAAGGTTTGTGTTTTAAAAGGAAGTTTAGGCTTTAGCAGAGTTATTAACAACATTCCTCAAGATTTGGTCTGGATCTACTTTTGCTTTGTATTTGAAATTATGAGTAAGTTATACTAATCAAATCTGTGGGTGACAAACTTGATTAGTTTCATCAACAGAGAAGAAATAAACTGTAGTACAAGAAGAACGGATGTCCTGAAAAATGAGACAATAAAATAGGATTCAATTTGATAAGGTCAGCAAGGAACTAGAGACTAATAGGGGTTTCTACCATCAGAGCTTAGCAGTAGGAAATGAAAGAACAGAAAATAATTCAAAAACCTGAATGCATAAAAGATCACAGAATTCGTATAAACCAATAATGTGATGAAATTGAGAGTTCAGCAAAGTCTAGAAACATAAAGTGAGGTTTCCTAATATCACAGCATGGTTGCGGTTGGAAGGGACCTCTGGAGGTTGTCTGGTCCAACCCCCCTGCTCAAGCAGGATTATCTACAGCCAACTGCTCAGGAAAATGTCCAGAAGGCTTTTAGTACCTCCAGGGATGGATATTCCACTACTTTAGTACAAATAGAGGACAGATGGGAAGATATTGATGGAGAAAATTAATACCTTCTATGGAAATTTACATGTAATTTGGATTGCTTCTGTAAAAGGAATCTGGAGTTATACTGAAGAGCTGAAATCATTAGGGAATGACAAGCTACCTTGCAAGAGAAAACAAAGTCATTAGTTTGTTTAGCCTTGTGATGAGACAAGAGATTTGGGTCTACAAATCCTACTTACAGGACAGGATAGAGGAAAGTAAGAGAAGGAAATTAAACTAATTACCAGTATCAGCACTAGAATAAAAGGAAGTGTGCTAGCCTGAATGAATCTGGTCTGGAAATCAGGTTCAGGAGTTCATTTTTATTTTAAGATTAAAATTATACAGTTGAAGAGAAGTTTTTATGACGCAATTGAACTTGTCCGTCTGTTCAATTGGTGCATGCTTCATGTTTCTGGTGTCATAATGAATGTATACATCATTCCCTTTATTGTTCCTTCTTTGACTTTCCTCCAGGATATGCCTGTCTTCAGCCTCACAACCAATTCCCTCTCCTAAGCTAGTCTGCAGTTATTTCTGTGCTTCTCAGTGAACCTTGTATCTGAACCACCTTGATCACATAGGTCTGCATCTGCTGTCCTTCATCCTTTGGAATCATTTTATACCCCTGGAAGGTTTCTCTAATTCCCTTTCACCAGGCATTTTGTCTCTGATCTTGCTTACAGTTAATTTTTTTTTTTTGTCTGTACTCTATTTGTCCAAGGATTATTGCATGACTTGAGTATTCTTCCACATTGAAAGCAAAGAAGTGTTTTCTGTCTGCTTTGTAGCTTGGGCTAATCAAAGCCCAAAACCTGAGGACCTAGGGGGAAACACCTTTTTTGAGTTCTGCTTGTGCTGCTGCAAAGCTCTAAGTGTGCCAGGACCACATATCAGAATCTTTTGGGGATGGCAGTTTTACAAAACAGCCCCTAGGTATACTATCTCTTCTGAATGTCTGAGGACATGAAGAGTCAGTCATGCACCTTCTATCTGTTTCCTTGGCCTTGCTGTTTTGCTTTTCCTCCCAGTCCAGGCACATACTGTTGGTGTTTTTCAGACAAATGATTAGAGGAAGGAAGGGATCATATAACCAGCCTCCAACTAAACAGAACTTCTACACTAAGCAATGCAACTCTGGCTACCTTTTCCAGGATTTAGATAGCTCAGTCCTCGTATTCTGAACCACGTGAGAAGGATGGTGACTGGGCAATGTGCTCTAATGCTTGTGAGTGACAGGCATAGAGATTTGCCTATCTACATCTCTCTGTCACCTGAGATCTCCTGCTATCTCGTAATCAGATGCTATATGCAACTGACTGATGTTGTGTTATTGCAAGTTACTGGGAGCGGTAACCAATGTTAGATATTACTGATGTGCAGATGTCCGATTCATAGTACTATCAAAATTGCAGTTGGGAGATTTTGGCATTCAGACCTGATTTGAATAATGACCACAATCTTGACTACATTGCAATATTCTGTCAAGTTTGTTGCATATAATACAGTTTCAAATCACTGCTGTAACAATCATCAAGCTAGGAGTTAAGGCGTATGTAAACAAGATTGTTGGCATTGTGCCAAATGGCATCAGCCAAAACAAACATGCTCTTTGCCTAATCTTCATTTCTTACATCACAATCAGACCACCACAACTTGTGTATGCTGTTCATTCTGTATCTTTGTTTTTTGGATTCTCTGTCCTAGATGTTTTCATTCCAGCCCTACCAAGCGCATTCTGCACCCTATAACTTTTCCCTGCGATGCTGTTAAGACTGCATGTTTAGGTAATTGTCTTGGCAAATCTTTTTGTGAGCAGTGTGCTTTGACCAATTCTTCTTCAAGTCCTGTGCTGCCCCCTTTCTGGCTGCAGCCTAACATCTTTTAGCCTAGGCCTGAGAAAAGAAGAAAAGTTGTGCCCAAATATGGCACATCTACAATACTGTGTACAGGTTTATTTGTTGAAGTTTATGTGTGCCTTTATGTATATGTCTGATCCATCCTCTTCTCAGACTCCTAATTATCCCACCTGTCCAAAATTCCTCAGAGACAACTTTACTGTTATATTGACATCAGCTTGTTTTCTTTGTAAAATACATAGCTGTGATCTGTATGTTGTTTTTCTGGTCCAAATAAGAATATCTAAATCAGTTTCATAGGTTTGGGGTTTTTTCGTCCTTTGCTTTCTAACTGTAAGATTGAGGAAAGTTACTTAACTTTTTTGGGGTTTGTTTGTTTGTGTTTTTGTTGTTGGTTTTGTTTTGTTTTTGAAGGTGAAGCAGAGAACATACTTGGCACACAGAGTACTTTGTTAGAATTGCCAAAAGGACCTCTCACTGTTGAAGAGCTGGAGAAAATCAGATCTCAGAGCAAGTCCTTCATAGAAAAATAAAATTATAGTATTAAACTACATATCTGAACTGTGATTATAATACTGGATCTGGACATAAATGAATAATTAAAAATTTGAGAAAATTATGAGCTTTTATAAAATCAAAATTTAATTCCCTTCTTAAAATCAGTACTTTCTAGATCAGTGGTTTTTATATTATATGTATCTCTTTAAAATGTCCATTGTTGCTGTAGTAGGTTTTTCTTGTTTATAATGAAATGTTGAATTTCCATTGTCTTTTCAGAGTCTGAAAATAACTTCCATGTGTAGTAAAAATGTCTGGTACTGACCAAACTCAGTATAATCAATAAAGATACATTAATTGGTAGTTGCAATTTTTTATAAATATCATCATAAATTTCAAATGTATTTCAAGATGCACAGCTCAATTTGAAGTAGGAACAGACAGTCAATTTCTTTGAAAAATAAGATACTTTTTATTTGCTGTTCTTTGAGCAGTAAAATCACCATCTCTTCTTCAAATTCTGGAATAAACAGCTTTTATCAGAAGTAGGTTCAGAAGTAAACACGTCACTTGCTAACTCTGTGTTTCAGTCTTAGGGGAAACTGTGTCAAAGTACGAGCCAAAATAGTTTCTCAAGAAAACAAATTATGTAGCTATTTCCTGAATCTTTTTCATACATGTTTGACGTTCTGAAACTCAGGAAAATTTGTTTACATGAAATCAGAGTCTCTCTACTAAGATGAATATTAGCTTAGGCTAACAGCAAGCAAAATTATTAATGTATGTTTTTGTAATGAGTAGATCCAAGTGACCTTAAAAGTACTGAAAAACTGAGGGATTTTTTGCATGCCTTTACTCTGCATGGTATATACTGAGAATACACTTCTAGTCTATTTTAAAGTTCTGATGTCACACTGGGGAAAAAAAATCATCTTTCTGTATTGCAAATCTTGTTTAAAACCAGATGATTTTGGATGGAAATTCTTCCAGCATTAGTTTAATTGTGGAATGAAAAACAAATGCTCAAAAAGCATCCAATAATGAATTAAGCCCAACTCTGTATTGACAGTTTGCTGACTTAAAAATTAAATTCCAGCTGGAGATAATGCCCCAAATATGATTTTGAAAACTACTTGACTACAATTAGAATATTGTTACAAGAGGACAGGTAAGTGTGCAATTAAACAAAAGCTTCTCAATGTAGAAGAAATTAATAGCACGGTTTCCATGGCTGTGCAAATTTGGTTTCTGAAAGTGCATTCACTTCTGCATTCAGTCACTTCTGTAATTGGTTTTGTCATCTGCACGTTAACAACACATACAGTCTGTAACAGATTTCAAATGTATTGTGTCTTAATGTGCAGCGGAATAAAACAGGTTATAACAGCTTGCGTGGTTATAATAGCTTGGTCTGCTCTTCAGCTGTTTGAGATTTAAGGCAGTGAAATTTTCAGGAAAGGTGTACCTCAACTCAGCCTGTGCTGCAACACATGTTCTGCAAGCTCACAGAACACAGCTCAAGATTACCTCACATTTTTGCCTGTCTTGTAACATAATCCCTCACCACTTGCTGCTATGTTATGTACTGCTCCTAGAACATAAGCACTGCACTTCCTTGTTTTGCTGTGAATAATAGATCATTTGCTGTGTTTCCTCTAAGTTCCGAAGTCCACTTTGCTTTAATTTTGAAGACGTTCTAACAATCTTTTATGTTTTGATTTCTGTTACCTATTGATACTTTTTCTTCCAAGAAAATAAAATAACTAAAGCATCTTGTTTTGGTATTTGCATGTCTCCCTCTGTGCCTTTTAACTCACCTTTTAAACCTATAAAAGACATTTTCACAAGAGAGCACTTTTAATAGCCCATACAACAATTTTACTTACAAATCCTAGAAAATTAGGAAATACCCTAATCATATCCACTGTGAATTAGGAATCATATCTGTGTGTTTGTGACAGTTTGGTGGATATGGTGTTGGATCAAAAGGCGGTGTTAAAGGAAGGAGGCTAAGCAAAGTAATGGCCCAGGCAGCAGGTTTAGGAGGTAATAGGGTAGCTATTTATTACTGCATGCTATCTAAATTTGATTTTTTTTTCTCCCAAAGTTTGAACTTAGATCAATAGCGTTAATCCATTTGCAAGACTCCACACAAAAAAGCGATGGAAATGGGGCAAGTTTAATTCAGCATTACACAGTCAGTATCAGTGAAAGTTACCAAATTTATGAGGGAAATAATACACGCCTGAAGACCAGTCTAACACCGAATCCAAAAATGGATTTAAATGGGCTACATAGAAGGTGCCAGAGATCGTCAAGAAGTCAAGAGTTAGTCACCTTTACTGCCTTTATTTTTTTTCTGTTAGTTTTGCTTTTTTTTTGTTGATAAATGCCTGCTTTTGTTTTGAAGATGCTCATTCATTAGAGTATTCTGCTACAAGTGTATTAATTAAAATGCTTATGTGTGCAATGCCCGGTCATATCTGTGACATAGTGACAGTTAGAGTGGTTTAATGGTGTGATCTCTCTTCAGAGAACAATGAAAGAAAGGAAGAAAGCTTACCAGTGACAAGGTTTACTTCAGGGAAATAGATGTTTACTGCACAAATTGCCCATAATCATTATACCTCTCAGAGAAATAAATAAAACAACTAAAAGACCTAAAACATCCTGCTCCTTTTTGTCATTTGTGCTTAACTGGCCTCAGCCCTTAGACTTACTTTAATATATCACAGCAACTGTCTTTGTTTCCACA
>JAWWEU010000091.1:44775231-44786148 GCA_035583155.1 Acropternis orthonyx
CAGAAAAAAGCAAAGTTTACTTTCACAAGGGGCTTCGTTCTGACCCTAATGGTAAAAAAAACACCATCCTTGCCAGAGGGAGCCTGCTGGGTCCTGCTGATAAGACACACAGCTTTGGAGCTCCACATCCCCAGGACATATATGTTGGAGTCAAGGCATCTCAGACACTTGGGCTTCTATGGCTGCCACTGAACTAAGGCCTCCAAACAACAAACCTGAGAGGAATCCAGGTTTTGAAATCCCACCTCAAGTATCCACAGCTGAAGTAGTTCTGTTAGAAGTGCATTTATTTTACTTTACTTCTGCCTTTTTGCATCGGACAGCATTTTTAGGATGTAGAAGTAGTTACGCAGATTCTAGACTTGCAAGGGAAAAGACAATTGAGCTGAAGTTTGTCATATTTTCAGAGCAATTCGAGAGGGCATCAGCAACTGCTACCAGACCACAAATGGCAAAAGCTGAGGTGCAGACCCGGCGGAGAAGGCAGAGCGTGCCTCCGGGTCGGTGGGCGGCCGGGAGTCCCAGGACGGAGGCCGAGGGTGAGCTGCATCTTCACGGCGGCACGAAGAGCCGCCGCGGCTAGCAAGCGGCAGGGAAATAGGGGAGCACTGCCCGAGGGCTCCTCCACGCCGGTGCCAGGCACGGGGACCGCCCGAGGAGAGCCGGCAGCGGCGGGACCGAGGGAGGGGAGGGGGCTCGGGGCAGTGGCCGCGGCCGGGGCGGTGACTCAGCGCCGCCCGCAGCGCATAAAAGGCGTGCGGCGGGCCGAGGGTGCGGGCTCGGCGCCGCGGTCGCGGTCGGTGTCGCGGTCGGTGCGGCGGCCGTCGGGTGTGCCGGGAGCGCGGCGGCGAGACGAGACGAGACGAGACGAGACGGGACGGGCGGCATGGGGGCGGGGAGGCTGCGAGTGCTGTGCGCGGCGGCGGTGCTGCTGTGCGCGGCCCCGCCCGGGCACCCCGGCGCCGCGCCGGGCCAGGGGGACGCCTACGGGGTGAAGCTGTGCGGCCGCGAGTTCATCCGCGCCGTCATCTTCACCTGCGGCGGGTCCCGCTGGAAGCGGCTGTCCCTGCTGGCGACGGAGCCCGCGGCCGGTGAGTGTCCCGGGGGGATGGCCGCACGAGGGGCGGCGCTCGGGGCGCTCCGCTCGCTCCCCAGCGGGCTCGGGGCGGGACGCGGAGGGTGGGAGGCAGCGGGAAGGGCGAGTGTCGGTGCCTCTCGCTCCTCGCGCCCTGAGCCCCGGCGGGAGCGTCCGCGTCCCTCTCACGCCGTCCCTCTCGTTCCCGGTCGGAATTTCCCCTGTCTTCTGGAAAGACACCCTCATATTCAGAGGAAAAGGCACAGCAGGCGCCGGGGCGTTATTAGCTGGGATAAACTTTTGGTCCGTTCGGATACCGCGCTGCTGCTCAGGGCTACCGGCGTCCAAGGCGCTTCTGCTTTAAAATCCCACAAGAATCACGCTTTTCCGCTCTCTTGGCCATGCGGGGAGGGCTGATGCGCCCTGGGGAGTGGTGGGGAATGCTTCTCGCCGTGGCTTCGGTCCTTCCCAAAGCTTGGTGACTCCCTGGCTCGGGTCCCCCTCCCTGCCGAGCGCTCCGACGCCGTGCTCCCTGGCAGAACTCCCGGGACCTGCGGGGCTGCCGTGGGTGGATGTGGAATTGCGCGGGATTTTATCGCTCGCTTGTGCTGCTCTGCACCAGAGATGGCTCGTTGGCGGACGGATGGGACTCTCTGATGCTTCAGGTTACAATTTAGACAGCACGAACTGCTTTAGGAGTGTATTGTGGAACAGTTAATAGGTTAAATATTCCTCGGAGTGCTACTGTCGCATGTCCCAAGCCCAGCGTATTAAGAAGGTGTAAGCAGATGTCCTTTGGGCTGTGTTCTCAAACTGCGGTAATGTAACAGTAATTTTAAGTGATCTCATTTATGTCGATATTTTGAATCATGAAAATAACATTTTTAACAAGGACAAAAGCTGGAATTTTGGCTAAAACGTGCAGTGGAAGAGTTTTTTTGGGTTTTTTTCTGACTAAACACACCATTAATGAAATAACTTAAGGCCTCAGGCAGTTAATGAATCCCGTACTCTGAGTTTCCTGAGTGGGTTTTTGGGTTTTGCTATTTTGTTTTTTTTTTGACTATGTTCTTTCCCAGCAAACTTTGTTTTTATTAACAGCACCTTCTGAGAACAGCAGTCACTATGGAGCCTCCACTATGCTACATAACGTCTAACTAAAGCCTTCCTCACCCCAAAATACTAAATAGCAGTCTGTCTAATTAGTAAAGCAGCTACCACCACTTTTACTTTTGTAGGTACTCAGGCAGCTCTTCTACCTGAAAGTTAGCTTCTATATACTAATTAGCCATATTAAAGTAAATATAATATTCTCTGGATGTTCTTGTGTTCTTTCAGCATTCTGAAACAAGCACCCTCATATTAATAATATTAAGACCACAAAACAAAGACTTATTTTGGATTCTTTTTAAATTAAGAATTGAAGAAACTGCTTTTCTTCACATTAGCTGAAGTAAGCAATGCCACTTCCCTTGCAGAAGTAGAATGAAGGGAAACAGTATGAGGTGAAAGGAAGCAGAGCTGGATTTTTGAGAACACAGTGAGATGAAGCATGTCATAAGTAAATTCTGCAAGTCTCTGATTAGACTTGAGAATCTAAATAAATTAGTGAAAATCAGCTAAAAACAGCTATAAAAATACAGTCTGTAAGAAGCAGTTTACACATGATCTTTGCTTATTTAGTCTTTCCTACATTTGTTCTTCACATGATGCTAATTTGTGTGGTTGTGCACAGGAGAGATGCAGTCTGATATAGTTCGTGTGCCACATGATATAGCTCTGTGGTGTTTCAGGATACATATCTTCACAACAAAATGTCTGTTTATGTGGAAAAGTTGAGAATTCTCTGCCAGTAACACAGCAGTTGTGATCAGATGCCTTTAATTCGGTCACAGTTGTAGCTGCGTACTCTCTGTGTCTAACAGGCAGTATAGACTTTAAAAAATAGATTCCACTAAAAGTAAGCTACAAATAAGTCGTGGTGTGGAGACTCTGAAGTACTGACAGTTCTGCCAGATAATAATGCTTCACTTGATACCAACTGGATGTGTTTTATTGCTATTTCTTAGAACTGTGTGCTCCCTTAATGCTCCTACAATCTGAACTTAAAAATGTCTTCTGTTTAAACAGGTTCTGCTCAAACAGCAAGTAACAAACTACTGGAAAACTTCAACCTGCAATCAGTTTTGGATCCTGAAGTGGAACAGTTGCAGAGAAGCAGCCCAGTTCTTGGATGGGAGACATTTAAGGACTTGTATAGTTTAAATTACTATAATGAATATGTACCTGTGGCAGATGACTTCAAAGAACTTGTTCGCCAGGTAGAGGAAGCTGTTCAGAAGGACAGGGGAGGAACAGGAAGTGCAAATCCCATGGAGTCAAGCAGTTATCTTTGGGCCAGGTATTCAAGAAGAAAACGGGAGTCTCTGGGTTTGGCAGGAATGTGTTGCAAATGGGGCTGTACGAAAGCTGAAATCAGTACTATATGCAGAGTTTAAAATCCTCTCTGCACTTATGCATGAAATTAATGTTCGTTGCAGTGCTGCTTGATTGAATACTGTATGGAGGAAGAAAACTCACTGTATTTTATCTTGTCTGTATGTGCCAGTCAATATTGCTGGTTTTCTTTAAAAAATACAAAAACAAAACACAAGTGTAATTGTAATGAGTTTGTTTTGCTGCAGTAACTTCTAGTCTGTATTTTTTACTAAGTCTTTTTATTTTAATGTTGAGCTTTTACACTTATATTACAAATGTATTATATCTTTGTAACACTTTAGGAAGAAATTCAATATTTCATTAAAATGTAATTATACTAAGTGTTATGGAATTCCTTTTTGTCTCTCAACATAATGAACACAGAATGGCTTGTGTTGGAAGAGACCTTAAAGATCACATAGTTCCAACCCTCCTGCCATGGGCAGGGACACCTTTCACTAGATCAGGTTGCTTAATGCCCCATCCAGCCTGGCACTAAACACTGCCAGGCATTGTCATCCACAACTTCTCTAGGCAACATGTTCCAGTGCCTCACTACCTCCACAGGGAAGAACTAACCTAAATTTCTCCTCTTTCAGTTCAAACTTATTACTCCTATTCCTGTCACTGAATTTCTAATGAAGATTCCCTCTCCAACTTCATTGTATCATCCAACAATATTCTTGAAATGCAATTTATGGTACAAAGCTGTTGAAAACCCCACTTGACACTGACTCATTTTGCTAGTTATTTTGACCCCACTTCTTCCATTTCCTCATAATTGATGAATTGTTTTTATGCAGTATTGTCGTTCCAGAAACATTACTACAACACAGCACTTGGAGTATGATTATTTCTTCATATTCATGGATAGACTCAAATAGTTATTAACAGTATTAACATTATTAACACTATTAACACACTAACATAAAATAGTATTAACACTTTAGTTATTCCTTGTTTACTTTACTTCCCCATTTTTTCCCTACCACTGCTGAGTGAGAGTGTTGGATGGATGTGTTTCAAGTTACGTGCTGTACAGACATTCAGGTATCTTTCAGTGTGTTCTTATGGTATGCTGGTCTAGGCTAATTCAGATGTATTTCTAAGTTGCAAATTGTTACTATGTTTATAAATAGCTGATTTCATCTTGATAGTTCCTAATCCTTTTGCCTTCCTGTCTGTTTTTCTCAGCTGTAACGAGTAGTATTTCTAGGTATATTGTTCATGACCTGAGGTTTTTGGTTTTTCTGACCTTTATGATGCTCATGGTAACTAATCTTTGTATCAGTAGTTGACTCAGAGTATATTTATGGCTTAGACTGTGCAGTTGTTGCCTTTGGCTTTGTTCTTCAAATTGTCTTTTGACAAGTGTTCATTGATTGAACTACTGTTGCCTGCAATTACTGCATCACTTCTTTATTCTTTTTCCTAAGATGATATTGTTATTGCAGCAATTAGGCATCTATCAGTCCTTTTTATTTTTTTTTAAGACAACAGGTTCTATTCAGTAGAAATTGGGCATAATGGGCATTCACCATGAATGCTATTATCTTCCAGATGAAAATCACAGTCTCCTCTGTCATTGTAACAACAATATTTATGAAGAAATGAGTTTTCTTCTTATACACCATTGTTGTATAATGTTTTTATTATACAGGACGCTTACTACCACTCTGGAAAAAGTAACTGTCAAATTCTGCTGTAGTTTTGGGATTTTCTTGCAACAGGTTAGCTAAATTTCTGTAGGTTGGCTTTCACAAACTTCACCTCACAGATAGTTTTGGTTTTGGAGACTCCTAGTATAGATTGGGATATCCTAGAAGAATACAGGATGATCTTGAGGGGAAGTTTTCTTTATTTTTGAGCAGGATCAAGGGCTTTTGGAAGTAAGATTTCTTAGTAGTAGGCAAAGAATAAGAGGTACATAGAAAACCTAAGAAAAGGCACAATGTGAAAATGCCATGCTTGATGAAAATGGAAATTAGCCTGTGTGCATTGTTTGTTTTGCTAGAAAACTGAATCCCAAGCTTTGTGAATATGGCTTGACTGAAACAAAGATGTAGTTAAAACCGTAAATTTGTGAGCTTAAGTCTTGAATGGAGCAATCCAAAGTTTAACTTGCTGGATTACATGTAACCCATTGGTAAAACTGTAAATAGCTGAAGCAGAAATCAGTGTTTGTGAGGAACTGTTTGAGGCAGAGAGGGGTATATAAATAGAAAAATCCATCTTTATCTGACATAAACAGGCTTTCTTTCAAAGGTATGAGTCAACCCAGGGAAATGGTGAAATTTGTCTTTTCATCTGGCATCTTAATAGAGATCATCATAGTCTGTAACAGATTTAGCAGGTCAGCCATGGCACAGTCAAGTGGTACAGACTGAAATTAAGTCTATTTTAGAGTAAGGAAGTATTTGCATATATATTACAGTGTGCAAAGGTTTCCTTTTTTTTTTTGGAAAACAAATCAAATTTTCGGAGACTGAAGGTTTTTTTGTGATGCTAGGCCATATTTTATAATGGTTTCTTTGCAATGTAGCCAAAGGTGACAGTTATGGGTCACTTGATTGCAACAGGTTTAGAGAGTGCCATCTGCTTACTGGTCACCTGACTCAGCGTCCAAAGATACTTTTTTAAGACCAGAAGCAAGCCTTTCATGTAAATTGAGGTGTCTGACAAATAGGTGGGGGAAGCAAACATGCTCTGAGCAGACACCGTCAAACGTAAAATAATGACTGAGTTGGGTATGGATCCACATAGCAGACCACAGGGACACTGTCTTGGCTGAAAGCACCTTGGTCAGTGCTGCCAAATGTATCCAGCAGTACCGACGTGAGTGCAGCAGTTCAAGGCAACTCACTGTGCTTACCATCACAGCTGTTCAGAAACACACACTTTTTTACAAGGCAAAAGTTGAGGTTTCCCCCCCCATTTCTTTCACAGAGAAATTAGGTATTGAGAAGAGTACTGTTTTAGTAACTTGCTGCTAAAAGAAATGGCTTACAGTCCTGTTGTTGTAGTCTTAATGCACAAGAAGTGCCCAGTTTTTGAGTAATCTGTTAAGATGTGTGACCTGTCTTTTGAACAGCTATTTTGAGTTCATGAGTAAAAATGGCATGCCAGCATATTTCCATATTAGCAGTGCCAATTTGTGTGTTCATGAGTGTATTCTGGGTGGTTTGGGGAATTTTTTTCACTCTGGTGGTATTTGTAGTGTGTATTGGTGAGCGTATGTGTAGTCTGATTCCTGTCTGACTCTGAGCTCCTTGAACAATGCCCACATGGCAATAATTCACAGCAATATGTAACAACAGCTTTTCCAGCTCTGTTCCCTGCTATTGCCTTCCTTTAAACTTGATGGAACTCTTCATGTAAAGCATTATACAATGTGTTGATTGTGCTGTAGCTAGAGCCAAGGATCTCAAATAGCGATGATGTGCAAGTTTGACCATAGATAGAACACTAAATGTGCCACAGAGAACTGTCTAGCAAATCCAAGAGACCTGGAAGACTCATCTTGGTTCTAACTCTAGTCCTATTTGGTCAGTTCTTTGTTTTGTTGAAAATCAGAGAGGAAAACATCTAAATGCCAACTCCTTTCCTACTCAGCAGAACAGAATCTGGGTAGACTTGTATCCCCTGTGCTGCTCTGCATCTGCTCACCCATATCAGCAAGTAGCTGAAACAGGGTCCTTTCCTCATTTGTCCCACTGTACATTTAGTGACTTCTGCCATTGCACAGCTTGGGAACAAACACCCAAGCAGTTGGCTCCTTTCTCTGGATTTTTGTTCCAACAGATTTATTTGACTGTCAGACTCTGTGCCACCTGCTTTGTGTTCAGGTCTTGATATTAGATACTGTGTTGTAACAGTGTGCTTGGTCCAGTACTGTTTTCTGATCTAGAGAACCAGCACTAATGGAAAGGAAAGTGGATTCTTTAGTCTGTGCACCAGCCACTTTTTCTTCACCTAAGCTCACTGCTAGCTACATTTATTCTGGAAGTTTCCTACACTTGATTTGCATTGCTAAATATTCCTCAACTGCAGCCTACTTTCATATTTTAGCATTAGAGTGTTTAAAGCAAGATGTATCACCATGATTTTTCAAGAGCACATCATTGTTAACACAGCTGAGTACTGTAGTATATTTCTCACATACAGAAACTCAGATGAGAACCAAAACCTGGCTGCCAACCTTTATGCTTCGGAAAATTTTGGGTACTGCCCTTCAAAGTAGGCCAGCCAAACAGCCCCCAGCAAGGTGTGCTGCTTTGTCTTGTCTGGATTGCTTTCTGTGGATTTTGGTGTTTGACCTGAAACTCCACAGTTTCTTCCAGTTTCTGTGAGATCTCAGCCAGCAGGTGATGCATCCCTTCTGCCACTGAGGAGTGCCTCATCAGGAGCTGTTTTGTCTGACAGGCTGAAAGCAAAGTGCAGCAGGATCATACTTTCTGCCTCTGAACCAAAATGGGATCACCATGGTTTCAGCTCTCCCAGTATCATTCCTCAGTGGCTTATTTAGTGAAGTTGTTCCCTGTGTCTGCAGCCTGGTGTAGTTTGCCTCTAACTATATGCTTCTGGCATTGCAGAAGTCATTGAGCTCAGCAGCAACTAGTCTTGCCACCAAAGTCCACTGTTGAAGTACTTCTGTGTCTCTGTAGCTTTGCATCTTTTCATCCCTGTGCCAAGAGATGAAATCTGAGGTGTTTCCCATGCGACAACATGGTGTGACAATACACTTTTTCCTCCCGCTCTTTTTTCATTTGAGATCATGGTACTGAGTTGAGGGCTCCCATGCAGTGCCATGCTGACCCCAGCAATCTAGTGCACTCTGTGCAGAGCTTCTGAGAGGCCCATACTTCAGTAAGCAGGCCAAAATTCCTGTCCTGCTGACATGTGGTAGCTGTTCACCTTCCAGTAATGCTAGTAAGTGGCTGGTGTGTTCTACAATCGACTGATGACAACTGGGACACCTTCCTGCTTTGAGAGATGTTAAGATTCATCACACAGATCCTTCCAGTCCTGAACAATGTGGGCCAAGTTACTTGAACAGCAAGGGAACTTTTCAGAACCTCTTAAGGTTTGTAGCAGTATTGCTGCACTTCCATTGCAGAGCAAAATCTGGTTTTTTTCACACCTTGTCAGACTTTCTACATTCTCAACATTCATCTTTAGTCTCTCAGTACTAGTTCTTTTGGGGGTCTTCCACTCTCATTGTGTGTTGCATAAGAGAGTGTGTGTGTCTCTGTGTGTGTATCTACATTAGAAGGCTCAGAAACTGAACAGGCCATGGAAGAAGGCATAATATTCTGTATTGGTTCAGTTGTCCAGCAACCAGTCAGATCTTGTTTCCAGATGTACGTCTAATTTAGTTTAACTTTGAACTCTGGTTTAGTTTTTGCAGGCTTATCCACCTAATGGAAGAGGAGGATTCTCAGCTTTGCTTTTGGAAATTCAGCTCAGCACTGAAGAGTGTGTAGGTACAATGCCCTGCCTGTCCCCTCAGCTGCTTGTCTGCATTAACTCTTAGAGCTGTAGCGTGCAAGTATCTTTACAGATACACTCAGAGAGCACTTTTTATTCATTGGAACCTCATCCTTTAATGTCTATATGTCCTCTTTTCAAGGAATTTTAGACTACACTGCAGTTCCTAGCAGTCTTTCCAAAATTTATGAGGAAGAACACTTCCAAGTTCTTGCTGTCCCCCTCAGACTCTTCTTTTGGCAGACCCTTAGTAATTAGAGCTTTGTCAGTCCACCTTCAAGTACACCACAGAGGGTTTTTCTCTTATTGTGGCTCCAAGCTTGTCCAAAACTTTATTCATGCAACAGCATCCATCTCAAAATTTGTCAGTGAGCTAGATTTGAGTTTGCAGAGTTCCAGACCACATAGAAAGGCCATATTGGAAGCTAAAAATCATTATTGATCAGGAGACAGTCTGTTAAAAACACGTTCTAATGATGATCAGAGCTGTGCACCTATTCTAAACTCAAGCCTTGTTAAATTGCAGTGAGTTGGACTTCAAAAAACAAAAAATAAACAAACAAAACCAAAACCAAAACAAAAAAACAAACCAAAAGGCACTGGTGCCTCATGGTATAATGCTTTTCCATGGCAGTGTGTGTAATAGAACTGTCACTGGTGTGCATTCCTAACTTGGCTGAACTATTGCCTCTTTGAGCCTTGCAGCACCTAGGTGTTGAGGAATACATTCGGCACATGTAGATGGGTGAGCAGCTGCAAAGAGAGTTGCAGATTGAGCTCTGGGTGGTGGCAACCCAAGACAAGAGGTCATGAACTGGTACTGATCTCTTGCCCAGCAAAGGTCACGGAGACTTGTGGCACCAGCCAGGTGACCAAACACTCAGAGACAGCAGGAGCCAAGGACTTGGGAGGAGTGAGACGTTCACGCACAGACTGTGAGGGTAGAAAAGCCCAGGGATTCTTTTGTTTGGGGTCCCTCCTTGGAGGCACCAGCTCAGGCTTTTCCTGTTTTATTGGTAAGGAAACCTTGTCTAACTGGGTGAGAGTGGGGTGTGTAGGGAGTGAAGTGGGGCACCCCTTGGCTCGCTGGAGCTGCACACTGTGAAGGAGCTTCAGTCCCAGTAGTTAAAAGTCTTGGCTGGTGGGAATGTGACTGCCAGAGTGGCTTCTGAATGGTCAGATGCAATAATCTCTTAAATTTTACCTTTGAGTCTACATTTAACCATAAGTTTAGACTGTGGCTAAACTACATGAGTTGACCTGAACCGGTAAATTGGAGGATCAGAAAAAATCCCCGTGACACAGTCTTCTGCTATCAAATGAAGAGGTCCTCAAGGAGCAAGGCTCTTCACTTCTGTGTATGGAGAAAAGATGAGAGGCTATGGAGATAAACACCAGAGGCTTAAGTGGGAGATAAAAAAGAAGCTTTCAGCCCATGAGGACAGCATGGCAGCAGGGCCCAGATCCAGGGAATTTGTGCTGCCTACAGCCTTGAGGAATTTTCAAGCCCTGTGTCAGAGTAATGCCTCAAGGAGCCCAATCTGACCATGTAGCTGAGCCTGCTGTGGGCAGGGTGTGGGACAGGAGCCTGGATGAAATACTGCCAACCTGCATTCCCCTGAGATTTCCCCTGCACGAGTGCAGATCAGGATATAAACCAAGGAGCCACAAACAAAACAGCAATTGGTATAAAGGCTTGGATGTGGAATGAAGTATTTTCCTTCTGTAATATTGAGAGAGGTAAGCTGGCATATCTTACTTTATTTTATATGAATATTTAGTCATTATATGCTGTTGTTATGTATTAGCAGATAACCATCATGTATATATATACATACACACACACACACACACACACACACACACAGACACACACA
>JAWWEU010000091.1:44837868-44880173 GCA_035583155.1 Acropternis orthonyx
ATTTCTACGATCAGTTGGTTACTCTAGTATCACTTTTTCCCTCAGGCTGAAACCAATGATTTTTATTTGCTTCGGTGTGATATTTATGATTTTTTACACAGCAATTAACATACAACAAACATACAAGAACTGAACCATGACTGACTAGTCAATTTAAAATTAATTTCAAGACACTTCATTTATTCTTGTATTTCTGCTCCGAAAATAAGATATTCAGTTTCATGTTCAGACAGTTTTACAAAAAAAAAAGTAAACAAAAGTTAATATTTATTATATATTTTTAAAAATGGATTTAAATAAAAACATGAAAAAAGGCTGAGCTCTTACTGGCATCAAACTGGCATGCAACTACAGAATAACATTTAGACAATCATATTTATATCAGGCAATATATGCCATTCACAACAGGTGTTAAAATATACTACCCTGTTATTTACACACTTTATTTCCTAAATGATTACAAAAAGCATTAACCACAAACACAAGCAGTCACGTTATATCTAATAGAACAGTTTCCATCTGAAAAGCAATTAGTCATGTATAATACGCAACATATCCATAACTTCCAGGACCAATCTGTTTTGCAGGGTTGAATCAGAAAGTAATTTCCAGGCTTCTGCAGTGATTTAACTAACCAAACTATATCTCAGCCCAGTGAAAGAAGGCTTCCTGGTAAAGGATAATATACCTTAAATTATTTGATAAAAGATGGCAGTCGCCCAATTATAATTCAGTTTCACAACCATTCTAACAGGAACAGTGTCACAGCTTGGTACTAAATTACTTCTGGTACTAATTACTTCTGAAAGAACAGAGAAATTAGCCTTTTGGTTCAAATGCCACCATTTTGATGAGCTCTGAATTGTTAAAAACTTTCTTGTATGAAGCTGAATTTCACCAATTCATTAGGCAAACTGTTATGTGTATACTTACCACAGGCTTTACAGGCAACAGCACAAATCTCTTCTGCAACATATTCTCCAGCGGAAAATTGAAGGTATTCTCCTCCTGTCTTCCCAGGAGAATGATAAAGGTACACTTGAAGCAATGGTTCTGTCTGCCTGGGTGCACTGGTATTCCCATGGATATCACCATTCTGGTGGACAGCAGAAGTTGCCGTGCTTTCCATATTTGTCATTGTAAGACAAGCCATAGCTCGTTTTGGTTCTGTTCAGAGCATTTGCCTAAAAGAAATGTAAGAAGTACTTCTTCACTAACCGTACTGGGTTTTATTTGTAATACTCCTATTTAATGACAGTTCTGTTCTGACACAGGAAAAACATTAACATCTGAGAAAAAGAGAATTACTTTTGTGGTTTACTAAAAGCTGAGTTTCTCTTTGATTTACTATACAGCCCTAGATGAGGAGTAACAGTCAGTCATACAGGACTCCAGCTAGAGGACTTTTACCTCTCACTGGATATTAGACAGTGTGTAGTCACCTGTCTAATTGAAAGATGCTAGTTAAACCTGAAAGCCAAAAGAAATCCTTTAATGACATCTGTCCAACTCATTACATTCTCAGTTTAAATGCGAATATTGCATTGAGAATTTAGAAGACATAACAACCAGCTGGCACAGATGAAGAGAAGGGTAGGAAAAGAACCTTTCAGCTGAGTTTTACTCTTAAGCAGACACCAAAAAGACAATGTGCTAACTGAGATGAAAATCTAAGTAAGCAGACTTGGTTTGTACCTATGAATGGGGGGACTTCCAAGACCATCACAATCCTCTCTGTTAAACATAATCACAAAGTAGGAGACACTAATAATGCAATATATATAACCACAGGTATATTTGATAATGAAAAAAAAAAGTTTAAAAAAGAGAGTGGACAGCATATTCCAAAAGCCAATTGAAGAATGGCTTTGCTTTTCTGATGACACCATCACAATTTCATCAGTATAATCCATGCTCATGATAAAAGCTTTTATAACAGTCTGTAAGGTTTGCTTTTATCAAAACTGATTCCAAGTAACTACTATATGGAATTCTGTGTTTCATACTTTGAAAATGCAGAATAGATCTAAACAAGACATCAATTACAAGGACTTGATTTTTTAGATTTTTAGAATTACAGAACGGTTTGGGCCACAATAAGGTCTCCCTGAGGCCTTCTCTTCAAGTTGAACATTCTCAACTCTCTCAGCCTTTCCTCACAGAAGGGTCAGCCCTCTGACCATTTCTGTGGACCTTCTCTGGACTCACTGCAACTGGTCCATGTCTTTTCCTGTGCTAGGAGCTCCAGAATTGAAAGCAGGACTCCAAATACAGTTTCACAAGAGCAGAGCAGCGAAGAGGAGGAGAATCACGTCCCTTGACCTGTTGGCCATGGTTCTTTTTATATGATACAACTGGCTTTCTCAGCTGTAAGTGAACATTGCCAGCTCACATCTCAGTTTTCACCTATCAGGATCCCCAAGTCCTTATCCACAGGGCTGCTCTCAATCCATTCATTCCCCAGCCTGTACTGATACTGGAGATTGTCCCAGCCCAGGTGCAGGACAAGGTGCTCTTTATCTTGTTGAACTTCATGAGGTTGCCATGGGCCCATTCCTCCAGTCTGTCAAGGTCCCTCTGGATGGTATATTCCCTCAAGCCCATCAGCTGCAATAGTCAGCTTGGTGTCTTTCTCAAATTTGCCAAGAGTGCATATGACACTGATGAAGATATTGAAGAGTTAATAAAGATATTGAACTTGGAAATGCTACTATTTAACTTAAAAATATGTTTATTGTTTTGCTTAGGCTGATGGGTATTACATTCTTAAAATGCAATTTTCAACAGAATTGTGTTACTTTATCATAAAAGAGCTGTTTGAAACATGGGGTGCTTTTGTTGTTTGGTTGTTGGGGTTTTTTTATTTTCTTCTCCTAACTACAATTACTTAGGAAAGGATGAGTGTATGACTATACATTTATGTGTGCTTAAGATGATGTGTGCTACAGCAATCAACAGTTATAACAGCAGGAAAAAAAGGCTAAACCCCTTAAAAAAGGAAAACATTAACTTCATGAGTGACAGAACATTATGTGATAGAACATAAACAAGAGGATAAAACTATTTTACCATGATGGCAATTCTGGGGAAAGAAAAAACCAAAAAAGACACCATCACCAAGAGAAAAACACATCACTTAACTTCCTAAAGCAAGCAAGAAAAAGAGACAGCGTATCATAAACACATAAATCTTAGTGTCTAGGTGCAAATGTCATTCACCACATTCCTTAGGCCCCGATCTAGGGGACATAGGGGTTCCCTATGCCTCATTTATGTAGTCAGCCATCCTTAAATGAGAAGATTTGTGCTTTTAGCTCCAAAGATAGCATAACTAAAAAGGTAGGGTTCAATTAAGCAAATAAATGCACCTCTTAACTTATCATGGAATTCTTAATTTTTAGAAGAAAATAACAACCACATCCCTAGAAACATAGTATTTAAAAGATTTCTCACTACTTCTGTCAATAATATGAAAGATGTAATGTTTGTGCTCTACCACTTGCTTTTATAAAATATTCACAGCTTTAGTCTCCGGAGGAAGCCTTCTTTAACTACTACAGAAGTTTCCCTAAAATATTCCGATGTTAACTTTCTGTTGATACAAACCTCCACCTGAGCTGACAGATCCCTTCATCTTGGTCCCTTGGTATTATGTCTAGCCAACACTGAATGGAAATATTGTTTGTACACCTAACTGAAAACCTGGCCAATTTCAGAAGTGAACTAAGCAGACATGCTTGTGCCTAGCTCTCCTTCATAAAGTTTGTGTATTTTCTAACATATTTTTCCTTTCAAAAAACCCCCATCATTCTCTCTTTGTTTCTATATAAAAAAACTCAATAAACCACAAAGGGAGCCTTGCTTAATCACATCTCAGAATGAGAAATATCAATAAAATGCAGTAAAAAATGCAATGTAAATATTGTAACAGAATACTTAGTTCTTTTTGTCACACTAATTTCAAAGGTTCTATGTAACCATATAGAAAAAAATCTCAAGAGATACTACTTGTAAAATTGTGTCATCACTTCAAATTAAATAAGTTTCAAGTTTGCCTTTTATGTCCAAGTGCACACAAAAGTAGTGAAGGCATGAAATATTCATACATTAGTTCCTTTGCTGAAAAACAGAAAAAACATTTTCTTGGCCTCTGTCTTACACATGTAACTGAATCAGTTACGCGGCCAGGCCCTTATGTGCAAGGTAACTGAAACACACTGTCACTACTCACCAGCGGTGTGAAAAACAAAGGAAAACTGCTTTCACCTGTATTTCCTTGCGGAAAAGTCTGCAATTGGACACACTTGGTTTTCCGTGCCTTGGTCCATCCAGAGACCAGTGTATTAATGCACAACAGAAGCATTAAACATGGCAAAAAAATTCAACTGTTATTGATTCAGAATCTTTAAAATATTATCTACTCTTCAGACCACTGCTAAAGTTGAGCAACTCGAGACTAAACATACTGGGAGACTCTAAAGTACCTGTTTGCAGAACACATTTGAGTATCATTTTCTGAGGTATACAGATTTGTTATCAGACTGTAATTCAAAAGAATTTCTGTGTTTGTGCAAAGAATGCAAATGTAAATGTAAATAGTCCTCACAGCTGTGTAGAAAGGATTTAATATATCCAAAATGGGTCTTTGTAGGCAAGCTGCTCAGCACCACAAAGGTATTTGTTTTCCAAAAAGGTGCTATGTACCAAGTCCACACACATCTTAAAGTGGATGTCTGAAATAATCAAGACACAGTGAAAATGAAAAATGGCCTATTCAATTATCCATGTAACAAGAATGGGTAACAGAATCAGGGATATGAAGACTTATATTTGGAGATAAAATCTACTAACTGTAAAAGATCTGATTCTAGTACTGATGAACAGATGATTTGAACAAATAGGATTACTTTAATATTGCTGATCTGGATAGTATTTCAAGCCACAGTTTCTGAAGGATAAGATTAATCATTCCCCATATTGCTCTAACCACAATCACCAGCAACTACAATGCAACACATTTACATGTACTCTGCTGCTGTCTATACCTCCAATGTACCTGAGAATAATTTTTACCAGGTACCCTGGGCTGCATTAGTTCATATGGTTCTTTTTAAGCTGATCAGCAAGAAATTAATTAATGATTGAAAACCATGACTTATGAAAGAAGTTCACTAAAACATGGAGGACCTGCAAAGTTCTCACAATTTAATAATATGCAGCATTCACAGCCCCATTCAGAACATTTTTTCAATTTATGGGGGGTTTTTTGTTTTATTTTTTGTTTGTTTGGGGTTGGTTTCTTTCGAGGCAGTAGGGGGATGTTCTAGGGAAACATTCAGGGCTGGAATCTTTAGCCTTTGAAGGTTCAAAGATGAGAGTATTCTCTCATTACAGAAAAATTCCCAACAGTTAATTACCTTTTTATCACTTGAGAAATCTCTGTATTAAACATGAGAGCGATGAAGCCCTTTAAATAAGCATGTCACAAGCCACCCACTTGCTGCTGGAATCCACAGAAAATCAGACAAAGCAGGCACATAAGCAGTGGTGGAACATAATGTATCTGCAATAAAAACACAATATTAAAAAAAAAAGTTAATGGCTGTGAACAATACATAATGTATCATGAATGAAGAATTCAAATCTGTGTTTAGATACAGACAGTGATCTATTCCTATTTCATTTGCCCAAACTTCTGTCTGACAAGAACTTTTTAAATTAGGCTTTTATAAATACAAAGCTAAAAAATTAAGTAAAAAAAAAAAAAAAATAATAAACAACAAACAAAAACAAACAAACAAACAAAACCAAAACATTTCTAGAAACACAGCTTTGGTACTGAGGCTGCTTCTCAGTTCTAGCAAGAAAGTGCCACAGAAGCCAGAAACATGACTTCAAATGTAATTACCAATTTTTGTTTGCACTCAGGTTTTTCTTTTCCGTGAATACAGCATCAGTTTGAGAAAACTTTTTACGGTATTGCACAAAAAAAATAGAAATGAAAAAATAATCACAAAAAGACACACGCTATGTTCACTTCATGTAGTAACACTCTCTTTAACTGAACAATTAAACCTGTTTCAAAACTGAAAACAGCCATTCATTTCAATTCACATGCAAGTTAAGACCAACTGTCTTGTTGCAGGAAGGACAAGGGCGCACCCACCCTTGCTCTCTTTGCACAACATTTCTGTGGTTGCAGGAAACTCCATCTGAAAGTACTTAAGTACAACAGCAGCTTCCTGCAGCAGTGAAAAAAATTTCCTTTGTAACCCTCTCACACAGGAAAGGCCCTGACAGAGAGGCAAAAATTAATTTTAAAACTAAACAGAGGTGGGAGGGAAATATGGTGGAAGTTCAAAGGTGACAAAATTCAGAATGGGAGAACTCTGTAAGTTTTATTTGATGACTCTTCTGACAGGAATCTCCCTGAACAGGAGTGAAGACATAGTGTTTCCTCAGAGCCTTGTGTTTTGTCTGCTGAGTCTATCACAAATACCACACACTCTCCCTCCCTTGCAAAAGGAAAGAACCCATCTCAATGAGCAGTAAATTCAGCTTCTTTCCACACAGAAGTCAGACTCATGGCAATGATCAGTGTTCTTGCATTGCAATACTAACTTTAGAGATGGGCAGTTTTGCCTTGTTTGGACAGCTGTGTGTTTTGTATGCACCTCTGAGTGCTTCAGATCATACCAGGATCTACCAAGGTCCAGTATAGTCAATGCAAGTTCTCCAGCCTCTGCTGAAGTGCCAGGAGGGAGAGAAGGTTGTTTGGGGCAGAGCCGTCTATCACTGACCTACTGAGCACACATTCCATGCACACTAATCTGGGAGCACTGGTTTCAAATGAAGCAGAGAACCACCACCTGTTCATGCAGGTTTCAGATCAAGAGGCACTGTGGTCATTCGAAATTATTTTCTATTTTAAAAGTACCTGTTTCATGCTCAGAACTGCCTTGCATTCATAACTCCCAGTCAGGCTCTTTGAGCAAAACTGCATGAAAATTCACCCGTGTTTAACTGTAGTTTTCCCATAAACCCAGTAAAACAAGGGTTGCAACATTTTGACTAAGCTCAGTGACACTGTAGTTTGCATTTCAAATGCAAAAAATTGATAAAGCAGCCTAATATCAAGTCTATTCTTCATACAACAAATAAATATGATTGCTTGCTTATGAAAGAGCAGCTTATAGCTCTGGACAAGAAGCATGGAAACCCAGAGATGAAAACCTTCAAGCTGAACAGTTCATGGTGCTTATAGTAACATATTTTTTTCTCTTTTTCCCCTCCCCCCCACCCCGGTGTTTTAGGAGAGAATCAACTATTCTTGCTTCAGCAAACATTTACAGACATACCCATTTACAGGATCTGCATCAGGGCCTTATAAAACTATTCAGTTTACATACTTTCAGGCTGAGTAAATCTCATCTGACACAAATTACTCTTTCAGCAACAGAGTTGCTGTACCAATCTCACAGTGCACCAAATCGCCAGTGATCCAGCTCCTCCATTTCCTCTTTCCCTGATTTGTTCTAGCCTGCACCAGCTTACACTTCTGGCAGCTGCAAGGATTTAAATGCCAATTTAAAATTGAACTTAAGAGTTTAATAAAACTCAGATAAAATAAATTAGTCCATCATTTCCAAATTGCCACTGTCTGCAAAGAACACAATACAGAATTTGTTATGCAGATGAGATTTACAGCCTGGAACAGTCACTTTTCAGCAAGCCTTCAGAATTGCTACAAATACAACTAGTGTTTGTGCCTGTGTCACCAACTACTCAGTTTCCTTGAGAGAAAAGAAAGATTGAAGACCATTTTCTATTGACAAGCAAGGTTTTGAAGACATAGGCTGTCTCCCAACAACTCCATATGTTTATTGCCAGTAAACTGAAAATGACAGCCATGTGCACATTTTCCATATGCTTGTTCAAGGAATTTGAATGAACATTGCAAACCTCAGCCATGAGAGCCTTCCCAAGTAATGGCGGGTAAGTGGTTAAGATTATAGTAAAGTATCACAAAAAGTGCTAACACGTCTTACATTTGTCCGTAGTAATAGAACATCACAAGGTTGTAAGGAATCCTATTTGTCTTATTACAAGACCACCAAAATAGTTTTTACCTCTAGGCGCAAACAGACTAAGAATAAAAGTCAGCCAATTTCCCACTTGCAATTGTTTTGGCTGGTTTGGCTTACACTTACTATGTATACTTAATATTTAATTATAGTCTTCACAGTTCAGTTTGAATACACAGACAAATGGAGCACAACTAAGAGTTCCTATAACATGTACTCAGCATGGCTTCTTATGCTTCAAAAACTTTAAAATTTAAAAAAGATAACAACAGTATTCATATTCTGCATACAACATGTGGTATCCCTGATTATCTGAGCCTGATGCACTTTGCACATGCAGGCTGCTTTTGGAAGGTTTGTTTAAAAAAAGTATACTAGATTCAAGGAACCAAATACATAGGCTACTCTGACAGGCAATACATTATTGTATGTTTAAAACATGAGCATACAGAAATGCCAGTGCTATTTAATGGACCAACAAGAGGTTGGTTCAGTCAGAATGGTACAAAATTTCACACAAAATTCACAGCAACAGACTCATGTATGTCCAATACACACTCATGAGAAAACAATCTCCTGACTAACTCTGGCAAAGTATTCAACAATACCTTTAAAAGTACTAAGCAACCTGGAAAATCTGAGAACTTTTTTCCATTGCTTAGACAACAAGTGCCAAGGTCACACAAAAAGTTAATCTGTTCTTTTAGTGCATAATTTTCTGCATTAAAACTCTATTGTCTTTTTCCAGGTAATATTCATTCTGACTTTACACAACTTTCACAAAAATATAGAATACCATCTTAAAGCATATTCAAAGATGTTTTGTGGACAGTTTTCACAGTCTCTTTTCTATTACACTCTGCCTATTGTTGTCCTGCCATGATGTAAAGCCACACAAGAAAACAACTGCTCATACAAGGAACAATTGCAAAAAATTAAGCAACTCCCAAGGAATTTTCCCGTTATATCAGCTGTATATTGGTATCACATAAGAATTTTTAATATATCAAGATTTGATGCACATAGCAGAAAGCAAATGGAGAAGGAAGGTGGCAGACTAACATATCAATGGCAAAACACGTTTTAAAAAAAAAGTGGAGAAGCAAAGATAACATTTGTTTACAGTTTTCACTTGGCAAGCCACTACTCATATCCGCAATTCAGCAACAGTCCATGAACTTTTGCACGAGGAAAGAGTAATGATCCTGCCCTGATCCGTTTGCATGACACACAGGGACTAAGTGGATAGAAGTTCCTAATATAAGGATTTTATCTTTCATCCTGTCAGAAATTAAAAAATTGTGATTTCCAAGTTCTTCAGAACAGAATTAAGTTAATGCTCTAGCTTAAGCAGGATGAAAACTACCTGCAGAAAAGCACAACAAGCAACACATCATAGAAGCCTCGGCACCAGAGTAACCTGTCAAGTAGGTGAGTTACCAGAAAAGTAACCAAATCAAAGACCTGCCCACAACAACAGCTCTGCTTATGTTCCATCAGAACTTTGGCAAAAGTCGTTCATACCTTCAAAACAATTCAGTTTCACCATGCTGGTAAATACCAGCAAAAGACTATTTCATCAGAAAATTTCCAAGCAATTCGAAAGGTTGCCCAATCATTTTGGCACAGATTATGCCCCGAGACAGTGGTATCTGAGGATCCTCAGTCCATTCAGAGCCATCATTATCTGCACAGCTTTATATGCACAGAAGATATAGGAAAAGTAACCATAATGGATCAGAAAGACCTTTTGCATGAACCATGTGAAAAATGTCACCAAGTCACCATTACTCCCTTATGTATCTCTCAAATTCTTCTGAAATGATGCATTAAAAAATGACAACAGCAAAATTGGGATTAAGTGATATTGTCACAAGTATGCCACAGCACACTAGACTTTGTTTTGTTAACTGTACTGAAAATTTAATTCAGTTTAATAGCTCAGACCATGAAATATGTGTTAATTAGTGGACCATAGGTCTTCCTTAACTGATCTTTTGATTTCTTTCAGAAAGACATAAAACAGGAATTGTCAGTGCTCCACACTGTGTGTATGGAGGAAATCAGTTCAAAGTAAAAAGGAGACTGTTTGCCCCTGGTCTCGTTCTGCCTAATAGCTTTTAGTTACAGAAAAGTAGTAAATCACTGTCCTACATAGAACAATCAAAGCACCGGTTTCTACATAAGAACAACTACCAATGCATGACCAAAAAATCAGGAGACAATAAAAAAAGGTTAAACAAAAAAAAAATATTTCAATGTGGAAAAAATATTCCAACTCATCACTGAAACAGAATAAAGTACTTTTTCTATTAAAAGGTATTTTTGTTAAAAAGACTACCTGAAGGACAAACACTTCAATGACCTGTAGAAAATATCTAAGACAGTTACAGCTACACTCACAAGTTAAAATAAATGCTGAAAGTGCAAACAAAAAGTACAAGGCAACAGCAGCAAAGCTGTTTGTCAAATTACTTGACTTTCTTAAACATTTTAAGACTGAGAGGGGAGGAAGTAATGCTGGAACACACTTTTGAAGAAAGCAAGTTACTCTTTTCCAAATGCAATTCCCAGTGTCATAATTGAAGAGCAATTTGTCAAAATATGAACCAACACTTGTTGCTACAGTTCTGCAGTGCCAAAGAACAGAATCAACAGTTGGAAAAGAGATGCCAGTTTATCAGATGCTGTCAAGAAGGCTACACTAAGCTATCAGAAGTCATACGCATTTTGTGTTGCTGTCAGTGTGCTGAAGAGTGGCCCAGCAGTCACCAGCTGTATCACAATGGAAAAGGTTTCAAAACTCTTACTCTTCTCTCAGCCTTCTGTCCTTTTTCCTGTGGCAGGCAGGGATTTCTCAGTTAAATGTCTGTTCTCAACAGCTTAACTATGGAAGAAAGAACAGTCAAGACCCACCATTTGCTGTTGTCTGGTACTTCTGAAGGACATCAGACCTTTGAGAAAGTTCTTCATCCTCTCCAACTACAGATTGTGCTCAGGAGTTCTGAATCTATAAAAAGGTAGCTCTAGGCAAATAACAACGCAATAGTTTCATCAAGTAGAGTTATATAATGCTAGAAAATACAAGGTTCTCTTCCTTCACAGAAGATAAAGGGTTTCTCACAGCAAACATCTCTGTGAGGAAAACCAATTCTTTCCAATTGCCATCGGCTATTTGGATAAATTGTCCAGCTTGCATTTGATCAGGAAGATTTTTCCAAGATCTGGATTTTTAAAATTTAAACTGTTTTGGAGTTTCCTCCTGAATTCCGTCATGTCCCTTTTCTTGCACTCTTATCTCACTTCCCCAGTCTGACAACTTCCCTCCTCGGAAGTAAAACTACTGCCTCTACAGTAACTGTCAAATGTGTTTACACTGTGTGCAGACACTCAAGAGGGCTGAAGAGCTAGAATTTTACTGTTAATCAGGAGCAGAAGATTATGTGGCAAGGGGAAAGCACAATGACACCAGAAGTCTCCTGTAGGCAAGTAGGAGGTACACAAAAGGAGGAAGAACCAATATAAAGACAAGAAGTATCAAAAAATGTTTAAAAACCTCTTTTCCTCTTCACAGTTTAAGTGAGTTTTATTTTGTGGCTTTTCTCTTCCAACACAAATTGAATTTAGTAACATAAAAAAAAAGACAAACAAAAGAGGAGGGGAATGAATGAGTGAAGTATAGAAAGATCCTGATCATTCGTCAAGGATTAGAACAGTTTAAGAAAAAACTGCAACCACAAAGAGATTAAGGAAATTTGCAGTCACTATGTGAGAAATAGTTGCACAGAACAGTATCACTATGCCTCTTTACTATAGTGCTCTAGGTGAAAAGGCACCTCCAGTTTCAACAAACAGAATACCATGACTGAAACTTCTACTCTTTGACAAACTTCTAAATATCTACCTTTAGAGATTAAAAGTACACTTTAAACTCTGCCATACAGAGTAAAGTATCATGGAGAGAAAAAAATCACAACGCCAACCAGCTCTTCTGCCTACAAAGAGAGAAAACAAAGAAAGATCCGCTATGTTCTTCACAGTATTATGCTGCCACCACTTTTGTGGGAGTTTTGGTTTCTTTCCTCTCCCAGTTTTCACCACCCAAGAGAAGAAAAGGGTAAAGTGGTCTTGGACAAGACAACTGCATAATATGCTGTATGATAAAACACATGTGACCTTGTACCCTGTATTTCCTGTGAAAAATATGGGGAAGAGCAAGTCTAGTAAATCTGCAACAGAGGCATCAAAAACATGAAACATCTGAATGAAGGAAGTTATTCCTTTGCTTCTACCCTGGCTTTTATACTAGCTGAGGAGAATCTGAAAACAAGCACTTCAACAAATTAGCTCTTTGCAGAAATAACTGTTAGCATCTAAACAGGATAACATTTAAGTCAGAGTGAATCGGCAAACTCTTCTGAACAGCCAAGAGCAATACATGTCAGTATAGCCTCTTGATTCTTCAGAAATACGGTCATCAGCCAACTCTGCTTTTTCAGGGTAGCTTCAGGTTAGAAATTGTATAATCAAAAGGTCAGATCTGATTCAAATTTCATGTACAAATTCCTTCCTCACCGTGCGGGGGTTTCTAAGGGGATTTTTGTGTCATTCCCCTCCTTCCTTCTTGCCTTTGGAAACGTCCTTAAAGTTTTGTAGAGGAAACAAAGCTAGCTCTTTACAATGACTCATGAGTTACAGGAACCTGGAACACTAATATTATTTACAAGTGCTTAACTTTGAATTACCTTTGTTTGTAGAAAATGTGATTCCATACAATGCAATCTCTATAAAATGTCTTACACATTTATCTAAGTTTTCTTTGGTATTGCAGAAGCAGTTAAAAAACTATGCGAGATTAGAGCCTGAAGCTCTAAGACAGCAAATAAATAAAACTACCTTAAAAACAACACTCACTGCAAAAAACACGCAAAACAAACAAACAAAAAATAATTGGGGGGAAAAAAAAAGCCAAAAAGCAAAACAAAAGCACAGCACCTACATGCTATACAAATTCAACAAGGCTCTGAATAGGCAGTGTGCACAAACTGCATCACATTTATAAATCCTTATAGAATCAGGCCCCCGTCACATAATGCAACACAAAAAAACCACAAAAAAGACCCTTTGAGATATACAAGCAACATATCTTGTGAGACACTGCTACAGAAACATCTGCAATCAAGTTATTTCTGTAAACAAAAGTTTGATTAAATAGTAATAGTCTAAAAATCAAGACTACGTAAATGCATTCACAAACCTACCAAATAATGATTTAGACTTCAATTACTATATAAATATTGTGGTTTCTTGTTATTTTTTGATAGAGGGGTTGAAGTATTTTTACAAAAGGAATACACTATATTTTTAAACCCTATGTTAATGCTTCATATTGTTGAATAATTTATGACAGCAATGCTGATATTTTATCTTCATAATTCAGGAAAATGTACTTGCTTGATAGTTTACTTAATGTTTCCTTAATCATCAATGGCCTGAGAGTTCTCTACTTGTTCCTTATCTGAAATACCAGCCAGCTTTTGCAAAGATACTGCGCTACACGCTTTGCCAAGATCATGTTATCTCTATAAACACAGACTGTCAGAAAAAAAAGGAGGCCAGAAAACCCAGGGCTCTGAAAGTAAACAAAGGCTCGTCAGAAAATATACCCTTAGCAGAGATTCTGCAAAACTCAAATAGAAGTGACAAGGAGCAGGAAACTTTTAGCTAAGACAAACATATCTTCACGATGTAACATTTCAAATATTCAAATATTAAAAACATTTCAAATTCTGTGTTCTCTTGAACATTAAAAAAAAACCCCAAAAAAACAAACAAGAGACTTTTGCTTCCCTTCCACACTGGAAAAGAGTCAAATTATCATCATGTGTGTCCACGGCTCACACAACTCTGTTTTGAGTATGATTAAGCATTGAATTGTACACTTTACTTCTAAAGCAAAAGAAAATACTCCAAATTAAGATAAACTTAGAGCTCCCTATATTCATATTGCCTTTTCCCCCAAGTTCTGAAATAAGAATGACAGAAAACATTTTTCATGATTCTTGGTATTATATCCTGAAACACCGTAAGAAAATTGCAAAAGGCAAGAATGTGAAAATTGTGCCCCAATAAATTAAAAAGCTCAAACAGACTACCTGACATAGATCCAAGGGGGGAAAAAACCCAAACCACAATGGAAAAATAATTAATTATTGAAGTAGGGTATACAACAGTTTTAAAATAAATACCTATTTAAAATAAAACATTTTTTCTCTTCCTCTCTGAAACAAGAATATCAAACTACTGAAACAAACAGTCAAGGCAGTAGATTCTCTATTTCCTGATTTTAAAGCCTCACGAGTAGATGCAGCACTGTTGCAAAATAGGCTTTAATAAACCTGTGTTACTGAACTTGGTGGAGGAAGAAAGCCAAAATGTAACTAACCAGTCTATGATATATAGAAGATCAGATATCAACATAGTGTTCTTTTCTATATTTCAAAATGTGCTGTTATAGATTGTGTTACTATCAGTTCCTTTAAGAAAAGGCATTATAAAATACAGATTAAGCATTTATAGCATAACAGTATTTAACTGATAAGTTGTTTATAAAGAAGAATTTCCACTGAACAATTTAACTCTTGTAGAAGTCTCTCTGATGACAGAAAACTAGCAAAAAACCTTAAAACACCCAAGTGTCTCAGTACATAAATCAAATTCCAACATAAGTTTTGTCTTTGACCCCTGAAGACTAGGGATTTCACCCAGTCTTCAATGTCTTTAGAAGAGTCAGAACTCACCCTAAAGTTCTGCAGATGTATCCACTCAGTAATGCAAACTAAGACATGTGAGTTCTCCCTTCAAGATCCCACTCCAATTCAGCAATCATGCTGGTTCAATCTTACCAAGTGAGACATATCACTGTCTGAACTAGTGGCTCTAAGAGACAGCTTTTTGTGCACACATTGTCAGATACTAGAAAATTGCTGAGACCCACTGAAATGAGGTTTAAAACTGACTACCATCTCTCCTCTCTTTATGCAAGCTTTGAGCTTCTAAACAAACTACAAACTACTAAAAATACTAGTAGTTTTTGGATTTGTTAAATATATATTCCCATTTGCAAACAAAATAAAATTAAAAATCCTAAGCAGGAATCAATAATGTCTGAATAGACCACTTCTGACCAGGCATTTGAGTATCTATAAATGGACAGCACTCTCCTGCCCTTAAGCATTTGCCACATCTACTCACCTACCAGTAAGTGATCTTTTCAATACATTTTTTTTTCTTAATTGGTACTTAATAAGGACTTTGACCACTAGTAGATGCAAGAAACAGTCCACCCACACCAAGACCCATGATACTTGTCTGACAATAAATCAAATAATAACAGAATTAAGTTTCCTTTCATTAAAGCAAATAATGTCATAGAGCAATTACGTCCCTCTTACTGGTCCACAGACAAAAAAAAAAATGTAAAAAACCACCACCCAAACAACAGGAGAAGCCAGACCATGGCCTTAAGTTTTCAGATCACTGACAATATTCTTTAGGATCAAATCTGTTTACAAATAAAACCCCACAATGCAGCTTTGCTGCAAAAGACAGAGCATGTTTCTATCAGTGACAGACTTAACCTCACTGCCATCAAATCACTTCCATTATTCTGGACAATCTTTACCTGTTTGCACAACTTTGTAATGAAGCATAGTAATATTTTCAGTTCCTGTTGCACTTCAGTAATAGGGTGCTTTACATAAAACACTGTCACCTTTTGTATTTTCCATACATAATATAAGTACAAGGGTCTAAATCATTTCCCTAAGTTCATGCTGTGAAACACTGGTAGACCAGATACAAACACAATTCTTTGTTTCCCAAAATACTTAACAGAGATTTCATTGCAAAGAAACATCTATCTCATAATTCCTTTCAAGGAATGTAAATATTTGAAAAACTAAGTAAAGCCATGAAGGACAAGCAATCTCCAAATGACTTAAACGGCAAAAAACTCACAAACTAAACCAAAACAAAACAAACTAAAACAATTTTAAAATTCAGCCCTTACCATAACCCTCCCCATACAATGTCTGAGTTTCATTTTTCAGTTGCAGTATATAGAGAAAACCTCAGGGAGGGGAAAGAAAAACAAACTCTCCTAAACACACACAGCTCAAACACAGTAAAGTGTGAAGAAATCAAATAATACCAAGTGAGGAAAAAAAGTATTGAGGGAAAGACATAGACATCATATATCAATGTATTTAACACCTCTCAAAGAAACAATACAGTGATTCTGCGAAGTGTTTAAGACTTCCAACCTCAACTACTCTTTAGAGTTCAGTAAAGAGATAATTAGGTAATAAACGTGACACTCCTGTGAACATCCCTATGAAAGGTTGTGGGTGTATTGTTCAGTACCTCATAGGTGACCAAGATATCCCTTGTGCCTGCAACAGAAACAAGATCCTTAGTGACTCTGGTACTGCAAAAGTGTAAATGCCATTACTATGTAGGATTTGATACCCTCTTCATTATTCTGAGCAGTAAATAACACAAACTCACAGAAACAGGCTCTTGTTATTCTTCCATCTCCATTTGGGACCGAGATGCTCTAAGAGAAGTGAAATTTATCTTATTTAGCAGATGTTTCCCCTCCCATCCTCCTGAAAACTGTTTATAGACAATATCACCACTTAACACTTGATCTCATTAACCTACTGGCATACCAGCACACGTCACCATGACCACATTTACAGATAGTGTGTAAACTGGGACAGATTCTGTCAGTCACTTCAGACAGACAGTCAGAATTGCAAGAAGAGGAATAACATATTCTTTTTGAGAAAAGAAGTGAAGGCAGTTAGATGACTCTCAAAATCAGCAAAGGATGTTAGAGACCCTCTAAAATCAAAATAACTTGAGAAGTGGTAAACCATCACCGAGTTTTCCCTTGTGCTCTGTTTTACCAGACAGAGGCTTCTGTTGACAGCAAGACACTGTAATGGAAGGATGCATCCTTTGATGAAGGCTATCATACCATCGGAAGTCAAAACTTCCTAAAATCAAATTATCCCCCTCTCAGACTATGTCCTGTTAAGCAATGTACGCACAGCAGTTGAGTCCCACTGAAGATTTGAGACTGTTTTATGTGTTGTACAGAGTCTTCACCAGAAAGAAGTAAAAGAGTAGGTAACTGGTAAAACAAGGAAATCTCCGAGAGGGGGGGGTGGGGGAAAAAGAGAGAGAGAGAATCAAGAGAAGAGGACAGAATGACATGTACCAGAAACAGACAGTTACAGCAGAATGTGAGATCATCTTCTACAAAGATTTGAGGATCTGTTACTCTAAAACCTGGATGTTGCTTGAACAGTCCCAAGTTTGGAATGTATTGCTACGTCAAAGGCACAGATTAGTATGTCAAATCTGAGCCCAAATGTCTCAAATGACAGTTGCTTTTCCTCTTTCCTCTTCTCCATTCCTCATCTCAAGTAATTTTTCTAATAAAGAGAAATTCTCCTCTCTTATCTACAACTGAGCATAGAACAGGATTTGAAATTTGGATGAAATTATCTCTGTGAGTTAGCATTTACTCCACCTTGTTTAAAACTAATTAAAAACTAATACAAGTTCTTTAAAACTAATGAAAAATTAATGGCTTCATAGGCAGGCATTACCTTAATATACACAAGGTAAAACCAATGATTCTGCATAAGCAATTGAAAGAAACTAGCAGGCTGGAACATGCTTGATCTTGGTAGGCACAGGAAAACCCAGAGTAACTAGCAAACATGAGTAAAAGTCTGGATGCCATTTGATTCCTAGAAAAATCCAAAAAGAGGAAGGAAATGAAGCCATACTGCCACAATCAAGTTCTGCCAAAGCATTCTGTATTAACCTTTGGAAACATAACTGAATACAGATGAAAACTTGGGAAGAAGTTTGAACCACTCCTGAGAAGAAAATACCTTGTCATGGATTATTTGCAGCAAGGCAGTGAGAAACACTAGAAGGATGGGATACTTCATGGCAGGAAAAGGACTGAAGTAAAAGCAGAAGGCTCAGTTCAGGTAGAAGATAGAGACAGCACACGGAGTCACACCAGGGACAGAAATCAAGAAAACTAGGAAAAGGGTAGATATTTGTCCTGCTTTATCTTCTGCACCTCTACATTGTCTTGTACAAAACAGTATATAAGACTCTTCTGTTCGCCTCCTGTCTTTTTCAGATATGGTCTCTCCTACTCAGGTCCCAGACTCACCCAAGTAAACCAATTCTATGTCACCTCCTACCAAGGACACTCCTTTCACAGTTCCCTTGGATCCTGTATCCGCAGTATCCCCAGCTTAAAAAATCAGACACTGCAGAGCACACAGAAAGGATCCACCCCATACCACAGGGTAAAAAATTCATTCCCATGGTGTCCAAATCACAGCAACATGTAAGCAGAAATAAGAAGCAGAAATAGCTGCTATTAAAAATATATCAGAGGTGGTTGGGTGAGTCCCATCCCCCATTCACCTTTTTGGAGAAAAGGAGCAATTTTTATTTTAATCCTTAGCAAATATTTCTTTGGTACTTTGCTCACTCTCCAAGCAACATTTATTTATACTCTTAGCGGACTGGAAAAAGCTGGTGAAGCAGGATTTGATCACATTACTGAGCCTCAGGGGGTGGTGACTAGGACTTCTAAGTCACGGACTTAGGTCATTACTTCCTCTTTAAATATGAGGAGTAATCAGGAGACATCTCAAAGACAGCTCATGCCTTTGAGCATTAGTAATGCCATTAATGCTTTTGAGCATTAAAATCACACACCCTCCTGTTGGTGAGATTTTCAGATCTTTACTCCTACGAAGGTAGAATAAATGAAACCTACAAAACTCATACTTTAAAGTGATAGAAAATGAGAAGAAGTAGGAGAAAATATCTTTATTGGAAAAAGCAAAGACCTTTTTAAACGCGGATTTAGGGGAGAAAAAAAGAATATTTTTTTCCAAGGTGTCTTCAGTAGAGCAGTTCAGCAAGACCAAGTTAAATCACCTTTTGAACATTCCTATTGTTTGTGTAGTAAGAAAAAAATATCAGTAAAAGTGACTGCTATTCCTCAGTAAACTTGAGCCACCACAGCACAAGAGGCCAATGGTACCCTGGCTTGTATTAGGACTAAGACAGGGATTGTCCCCCTGTCCCCAGTACTGGTGAGGCCACATCTGGAATCCTGTGTTCAGTTTCAGGCTCTTCATAACAAGAAGGACATTGAGGTGCTGAAGTGTGTCCAGAGATGGGCAACAAAGCTGGTGATGGGGCTGGAACAGAAATCCTATGAGGAGCTGCTGAGGGAACTGGGATTATTTAGCCTGGAGAGAAGGAGGCTGAGGTGGCACCTTATTGCTCTCTGCAACTACCTGAGAGGAGGTTGTGGTCAGGCGGTGGTAGGTCCCCTTTCTCAAGTAACAAGTGAAGGAAATGGCCTCAGGCTGTGTCAAGGGAAGGTCAGGCTGGGTATTAGGAAACCACTGACAGAGCAGTCAAGCACTGGAGCAGGCAGCCAAGAAGTGGTGGAATCACCATGCCTGGTAGTGTTCAAAACACAAGTAGATGCAGCACTTAGTGCTATGGTTTTAGTGGGCGTGACAGCATTCAGTCAAAGGTTGGATTTGAAGATCTTCAAGGTTTCTTCCAACCTCAATGGTTCTGTGACTCTACAACATGCTACACATATTCTCAATGACAGAATAAAGATTATTCAGAGTCTCAACTACTGACAACTGTTACCTGTTGCAGAGCCAAGTAGCCTCACTGAAGAAACCAAACAGTTACTACTTCTAGCAACACCTCCAGAACAACAAAGCTGTTCTAATCCCTGTGGTTCCAGTCAGGTACTCGGCAATCTGCCACACTCAAGCAGAATGGAGAGACAGCAAAGTAGCTCTGTTATTTCCTTATCACCTGGAACATACAATGAGCCAAACTACAAATAATTGTAAGCATCTGGCTTATATCCCAAGGACATGCAAAACAGAACTGAAAAAATAGTTCTGCACAGTCCATCAGCTCACAAATGTGGATTTCACAGCTGTTCAGATTTTTCTTGGGCACTCTATGCAAACACCTGCTTAGACAAATCTGTTTTGCTTCCTCATGGACACAAGAAACTACCTAATTTTCCACAGAATTTTTAAAACACCCAGTCTAACAGCATGGTAAACAAGCTTCAGCAAGCTGTGCCTGCTATTCCAATGATTATAACATAAATCTTTGAAAAGGTATATAAAATACACCCATGTCAACCAATTTCTCCTCTAGTAAAACATACATACAATCACTACTATGAGTTTCAGTACAATAATGGAAGCAACTGGTGATCTTGAAGGACAAACAGCACCTAACAGCTTTTGAAGCAGCTTGTCATTTCCTCATGTCTTATCACAGAGCTTCCACCCCAACACACCTTGCTTTTGCAATGTGAGTCTGAAGGCTGTGCAACCACACAGAAGTTGAAGAAGTCAAAGCACAGACTGTGGAGAAAAAAAACTAAATATTCAGAAGCACTATAAGCAAGGGCAACACAATTAAGTGATTCTCACATGTTGATACTAAGTTTATATTATAGTTCTCTACTGCCCGATTTCAGCCATCCTGCCCATTAGGTTTGAGAAGAGTTGTATTACACTGAACACAAAACAAACCTTCTCACAATGGATAGTGCATGGTTTATCTATTCATTGAAACTGCTATCAAAGTTAATGAAACACACTTGCAGTACATCTCCTTTCCTCAGTTGCTTTACATACAATTATGGTAACATACATTTTAAATTTACAGGAAATTAGAGCTAGTACCTGCCGTGGGATGATGGATATGGTTAAAATTTACAGGAGGCTAAGAATTCTAGGGTAAAAGCAGCTGCAACATCCTGGATGGAATGCAGTTGACATGCTCCCCAGTGATAATCATCTGCTCAGAGGAACAGAATGGAGAGTGGAACAAAGTGGAGGCTATGTTGTCCCCCCTCCATTCAAATCCCAGGAGAAAGGAGGATAATGAGACCATACAGTACCTGTAAGCCAAAGGGGAGTCAAGGTGTTCTGCTGCTAAGTCAACAAGCATGTCAAAACCCCTCCTCAGGTGCCAAGCCACGACCACCCCTCCTCCACTAGGTACGGTGAGAGAACTTTACACCAATCAGAAATAGAAAGTATTTATGACTAAAGCCACTCAAGCTCCACCTAGACATAAAAAAATAATATAAAAGTAAGCTGGGGTTAGGGGGAAAGTTGGAGAAGACTCCATCAAAACTGCAGGGAGCAATCTTCTACCCTTACAGGAAGGACTTCAATAAGAATTATACTCTACACCCCTTAAATACTGATTTTAGGATTAGAGCTTGTGGTTGCTTAATATATGTATCAGTAGATTGCTCCAAAACACAGTTTTGTCACCAACTACCATGTACCTTATTAACCTGTCACAATTAGTGTTAAAAAAAAGTGTTACTCCACAAACTGTTAGAGTGAGTCCTTTCAGTTGCCGGCAGAGGGCAACACTTTGGCAGGGCCTGATGAGGGGTCTTCACATTGTTGGCTGAGCGTCACCCACCCCCCCTCACCCCCCCAACAAAGGTAGTCAAATCACCCTCTGACCTTGTGAATTTGTTGGTGAAGCATCTCATTATGAGACACAGATAGACAGTTGAACACAAGGGTCCTGACTTTCCTGGGGGCACCAACAGGCAAAAATCCAAACATTCCCCTTTCAAGTAGTTCCTTTTTTTTCAGTCTTCCAAAAGAATTCAAATTAAAGATAACTGCTTTTATACTTCAAGTATTTGCCTCAATTGCAAGAGTCTTTTTAAGTAGTAGTACATCATTCTACAGTCAGTGAAGTATTTGCTTTACGATGAGTAGGTATCACAGCAAGAAACAGTTTATCATAAATGATTTTGCGATTATTAATTTCCCTAGACTATCAGTGTGATAAACTTGAAAAATTTAACTTTCCTTTCATCATGAGTATATGACATGAATTCCTTATCAACTGCTGCCCAAGTTCAATTGTCCACTGTCCAGAAAAAGACACCGGCAGAGTGTGACTAAAGTTCCTAATAATTACTACTTAATACTTACTTGGATTTTGCTTACAGTGGTGGCTTGAAGCCCGAGTGCCCATTGTAGACATACCAGACAATACAACAGCTTTCACAAAACCTCTACAGACTAATATTCTCTACCAGCATAGAGAGTATGAGAAAAATTAATTAGTGCTTCTGGTCATATAATTTTCAAGTATGTGAACTTAGTGATAAAGATACTGAACACGGCCATACTTTTTGGACAGACACATCATCAAAAAGATACCTTATTGCAAGCATTTTACATTACAGCCATTGCCTAGCTGCATTCCTTTCATTCTTTTTTGTTGAAGGACCAGAACAGGTATCTTTCTTGATTCAAAAGTTGAACTCCTAAATACTTGCTTTCTTCCAAGTAAGCCCCATTCTCTGGACTTCAACAGCTCTTGATCCTAATAGTCTGAGGTGCTACTTTTATTTCTACAATGCAGGAGTATCAGTAACTATTTCTGGAACACCTACACTTTGTGATAACTACTGAACAGTGAAAGAAAAGCTTAATACTTCACACTTACTAGTTACAAAACACTTTTTTGTTACCCTACCCCTTCCATTTATTTCAGTTATACGAAGCATTCATTCCTGCTTCTCCTCAAACTGGTATCTCATAAATTGCAACACCTGTAAATTCAACCCCAGTTTTGAAATATCTCTAGGTAACCTAGCAACAGCAATTAAGGTTCTTTTGCTTATTTATGAACATGTATTTGCAGCCATTCTGAAGTGGCTTTGACTTAATAACCACAAAGCTCACTCCATATACTTAGTCATCTTTCCATTTTCTAAGCATTCCACTCTAAACCTGTATTTTGGTTGCTGGCAGAGATCCAGAGTGTATGTTTCAGAGTCACCCCCAAGACAAAAAGGCAGAAGTCTTGCCTCCTGCAATGAAAAAACTACCTGGATGGATGAGGGGAGAGCAAGGCTTTTCACACCTGTCTTTCACAACATCCTCATGGGCAAACTCAGGAAATGTGGACTGAATGAGTGGACAGTGAGGTGGACTGAGAACTGGCTGAATGGCAGATCCCAGAGGATCATAATCAGTGGCACAGGGTCTAGTGGAAGCCTGCCACTAGTGGTGGGACTAAGAGACTGGAACGTGCCTCTTACAAGGGAAGGCCAAGGGAGTTGGGACTGTTCAGCCTTGAGAAGAGACACCTGAGAGGGGATCTGATCCATGCCATAGGTATGTGAAGGGAGGGTGTCAAGAGGATGGATCCAGACTCTTCTCAAGGGTTCCAAGCAATAGGACAAGAGGCAACAGGAAGAAACTGGTGCATAGTAAGTTCCACTTAAATACAAGGAAGAACTTCTGTACTGTGCCAGTGACCATGCACTGGAACAGACTGCCCAGATTGATTCTGGAGTCTCCCTCACTGCAGATGAAATTCAATAGTCTGGACACAATCCTGTGCCATGTGCTCTAGGACAACCCTGCTTGAACAGGGAGGTTGGACCAGGTGACTCCACTGTGGTGTCTTCCCACCTGACCCATTCTGCGATTCTGTGTGTTTTCTCAGATAATGTCAATGTTTAGCACATTGTGAGACATCAGATTAGTTTTCTTTTTTAACTGTCCATGGAACAATTCTGTTACTTGTATTTATTCTGCACCTAAACTACAACAGGGTAACGTGATTCTGAAGTATGTTTTTCCCAAGTCATTTGTTGGTTCACTTTTTTCAGAACAGGCAGGATGAGACCCAAGGAATATCTAGCTCTTTTAACAGTGGCCAAGAATAAGTGCCCAGAAAAGATCTTAGGAGGACAAGCCTAGAACAGTACTTTCCCAGGCTAGTTTCACAGTGATCCAAGGTTCACAAACATTTCAAGATAAATAAAAAATAATCTTTGTGTTCTTTACAAACAACACCTGAAAACAATACCTTTCCTCTCTACAACTACCTGAAAGAAGGTTGAAGTGAGGAGAGGGTCAGTCTCCTCTCCCAGGAACAAGCAGAAATTACCACAAGTTGTGCCAGGGGAGGTTTAGATGGGATATTGGGAAAAATTTCTTCACTGAAAGGGTAGTCAGGCATTGAACAGGCTGCCCAGGGAAGTGATGGAATCATCACCCTTGGTAGTGTTTAAAAGGCAAGTGGATGTGGCACATGGGGATGTGGTCTAGTGGTGAACACAGTGATGTTGGGTTAATGTTTGGACTTGATCATCTTAGAGGATTTTTCCAACTTTAATAATTCTATGATTCTATGAAAAGTGCTTGTTTGTTGAACAGGCTCTTTAAACTACAACTACTGGAGTCCTTGTTAAGATCACATTCAAGACTATCTTCTATTCCTTTATCTTCAGCAAACCTCTTGCCTGTGATTTAGCTGGAATCCTCTTCAAAGAGATTGTGTTCACACATTCTATTAATTTCCTTATTTCCCAATTTTAGAACAGTCAGATTTTCTGCATCAAAGGCGTTTTATTTGAAGGTTTCACACATGATTATTTCCACACATATTTTAGTCTAACACCACATTATGTGTATCCTTAGTCCTTTTCCTAGCAGCATCATTCCCATGTTGCAGCCAAAAGCATACAGCAGCATTTTGAGTGCTGATGAAGACCAGGAATGTGAAACCAAGTAAGAGCTTTAACTGTGTGCTGGTTTTGGCTGGGGTGCAGTTAATTTTCCCCAAAATACCTAATATGGGCCCAACAGAAGGTTAATTTTGTTTGTCTTAACAGAAATGATTGTACCAAAAATTTCACAAAAGCCTTGGAATTGAGAATATTTTGATATTCACTGTAGTCATGGTGTGATCAGGCAATACAAACTAATTTATCCATTATCTGACAATGTAAAAATTCATTAACTTATTTGACCTTGTTTCATAATTTTTTTTCATTCTTTTAAAATACATTACCATTTATGTCATCATTATTATAAAGGCAGATGATCAAAATTACTTCAGTTCTTTCCATGTACTTCATTGTGCATGTTTTGTATATTTTCTTACTTTTATTTGAATTGTAAGCTTAGTTTGCCAAATGTTTTAATTCTTCTGTATCAGAAAAGTGGATGAAAAACTTGAATCTACTTTGCAAAGCAGAAGTATCCCTATAGAAGTATGTTAGCTCTTATTTTTCCCGTCTTCATGCTTTCTAATCAGGCAAGCAAATACATTTGCAAACTTAGTAGTGCTCAGATTTTTAATACTGGTCTCAAAAGGCCAGTAATTAGCATCTGCCTTTAAAATTAGAACTTAATGCTTCATGCTGCTGAAACTCTTTGTTTCAACTGCATGAAAGGGGAAAAAAAATAGAAAAATGGTTGGTAGAAAAAATGAAATTTTATCATGGGGCTAGCAATTCATATCTGTTCAGAACAAAAATAAATGTTAATCATCCTAAATTTTCATATAAAAATGTCTATTATGGTGTTAGCACTTATCATTTAGCAGAGAAGTATCTTTGTAAAGTCAAATAATTAGGAGAACATACATAAATGGTAACATATTTAGAAATCACAAGCAGTATTATGCTAAAAGAGAAAAATACAGTGAGTGTTACAGGTTTCTTCACATTTGCAAGACTCCAGGCCTCTGTTCCCACTATCAGAAAAATCAGTGTTTATTTCTCACCAAGAACTAGTGTTAGAATAAAGATGACTTGTATTGAAATCATCACTGAGGTAGGTTAGTGGGAACAAACAAAACAGCTCAGTAACATATTGTGTAGGTATGCAGACAGGTGATATTACCTGCCAGATAAATATTCAAGGTCGATGTTCATCTATCTTGTCAATTGCCTGGCAGATTTGGCTTGCTTAATGTTCTGAACAACTTCTGATGTGTTTTCAGACTTCTGTGTCTGCACCTAGCTGAATTAAAATACAAAAATCACACAGGGCTGTTAGTCATGTCTGACAGTTTTGAAAACTCCTCCGTCATTCAGACATGAAAATCATCAGACTAGAAGACATTAAAGTCCTAGAATTAAGTTAGAAAGACCTTTTCCCTCACCACTCCCAAAGGATTAACCTTAAGAAAACACATCATTCTTAATTCCCGTGTAACTTCCTCTCTCTCTTCCAATGTTTCCTCTCTCCATCTTTTCTTGTCACTTTCTACAGGTTTTTTTTCTCCCATCCTACTGACTAAGTAAACTTCTTCTGTGACAACTTAGCTAACTTAGAAAACACAGAATCATTATCAGCCACTCATCAAGTCATCTTTCAAGTAATGAAATCAAAGTAGCACTTTAAATAGGTATTTTCAGACAAGAAGAAAATACCTACATGAGCAGTCATTGCATCACCTAAGACAGGAAGCCACTATAAAGTAACAACTTCATACCAAAATGACTGGGTAAACAGAGTACAAAAGGAAAAGAAAGCAAGAAGGCCATTTCACTCTCAGGGAAGACACAGGACATGGCAGCCAAATACATTTGGCAAAGACAATGACTCACACTGGAACACAACAAGGGGTGAGGCAGAACTACACAACTTAATTACTGAGAGATCTTGCAAGGACTTGAAGGGGAAGGCAACTGATCTTGTTCAGTGATGCCTCCTGACCCTTAAGAAGGAAGAGACATGCATATACTAAAGGGAAAACTCTGGTGGTGCTTTTATGGAGGCCTATCTCATTATACAGGCTGACCAGCAGAGAGAGCTGCATGAACTGGAAAGCCTGTCTCAAAGAGGGCATTAGTCCACACAGACTATCTGGAGCAGCAGTAGGGCCACCATTTAATTAACAGTGTAAGATATAAGGTATGTATATATTGTGCATACACAAACTGTCCGACCACAAGAAAAATGAACCCACACAAACACATCCATTCAATTCTCATATACAAGTGCTAAGCATCCTGCTAACGTATGAGAAGAATGCAGTTATGCAGTTCTGAAAAAGTTCTTGTATGAAAATGGCATTCTTGAAAACATCAACACAATTTACAGTACTGAAATACATGAGCTGTTGGCAAACTTGTGGAAGCATGGGAGGTGATTGTTATCACTACTGCAAAATCAAATGAAATCTTTTTTTGAAATTCAAATTCACATGCACTTTACGAACTCTAAAGGAATCTTACTTCGATTCTCAACTTTAAGGATTTGTTCCTGATTAACTCTTCCACTTGCTGCCTTTTCAATACATAAACATATATTTAACATTTAAAGTCCATTAAAAAACAGATAAACTTTTAAATAATAGAACACTTAATCACGGGGATTTTATCATTAAAGGAATTGTGTATGTTGACTTTGGATATCCACAATTTCCATCTTAAATCACAGAACCATCTAAAATAAGAGCAGCCAAGAGCTGACATTAATCCCAGAACAACACAAACAAAACTACAAATGGCAGCAAGTCCCTACTAGACTGCTTTTTCATCCAGTTAAAAGGGTTTAACAAAGATACACATTTCTTTGAGAAATTCCCATTGTATAAATATGCCACAGAAATAAAAATCCAATGAACCAAGTATATTTACTTGCAAATTTACCTGAAAGAAGCAGTTACATTTGGAGCTGAACAAGCAGCTCAACTACTTTCAAATGCCTACAAAACCAGCCACACTCCTATTTCATCATCACCAAAACTTAACATTACTGTAATTATTTAATTATTAACCGACTCTTGTACCAAATGTACTAAAAAAAAAGTAAAATTCTTAAATATGAAGGTTAATGCAAATTAATCTCTCTTTGGAGGACAGTGGTTTCACACTAGCTTAAACTTTGAAAATTCTGTAAAGCTGAAGTCTGTTTTCCCTTCACCCAATACTCCTACTTGCTCCCTCCTTATGTCAGCATCTGTACTTGTACTGTGAAAATATTCAGTGAATCAGTTCCAGTTAGGACTACTTTAAAGTTTTCAGTAGGTCAGTTTTCTGCATTTTTTAACTCCAAAGACATAGGATTGGTTGCACAGGTGCAAAGAAGTCTACGGGAACATGGCCCAGCCTAACACTGTCATACACTGACTTTGAACTCTCTCCTCAATGAATGACCCACTGAAAGTCAAAGTTTCTCTAAATCTGCAGAAAAAACAGCAAAGTTAGGAAAAACTTGGTTCATAGCTGGAAACATATTCTCTTAAGAGAGTCCCAAGGAAAATACAAAAATAAAAGATTTCATATAGGAAAAAGGCTGTGAGCATACTTTCTACCCAGTAAGACATTTCAATTAACCCTAACATCTGTACAGCAGACTTTTGCAGGGATTCAGACTTAATATCCCACTGCATTCCACTTCAAGGAACAAGAGAAAAACACACTTTAGAGAGGTTGTTATATATACTAATTAGAATCTCAAAGTAATAATCAAAAGCGAATCTAAGTTAAGGTTATTTACTCCAAGGTTGTGATTATTCATATACAGGTGCAATTCAAGCAAATATTTTCTTTGATGTTAGACAACACACTCTTCCTATAGCAGCAAAGCCAAAAGTCACAACTGTTACATGTGAAAGTGACAAAGGTTGATATAAATTATAGTAATAAGAAATCATAGATTAATATAGTTGGAAGGCATTTATGGTGGTTATTTGTTCCATTACCCCTGGCAAAGCAGGGTCAAATTAGACCAGGCTCAAAGCCTGTCTAGCTGATTTTTTCACCATGTTCAGAGACGGATATTTCACAACTGCTCTGAACAGCTTGTTCCAGCGTTTCACTGTCCTCCTGGTGAAAAAACTTTCCTTAACAGCTCACAAAAATTGTTCATGTCCCTTGTGTCTATTGTCTCTCATTCCAGCACCACATGTGTTCAAAACAAAGTCCAGCTCCATATTCTTTATAGCCTCCCATCGGGTATCTGAAGACAACAAACAGACATCTACTCAGACTTTCTCCAAATGAAGACACACAATTTCCTCAGCCCGTGGTATATCATGTATTCCACCCCTATTCATCTTTAGCAGTCCTTCACTGAACTTATTCCAGCATACCAAAGTTGAAGTAGTATTAAAAAGCCCTGAAATGGAATAGCACAATCAGACAAAATAACTGCCCTTCCAAGTAAAGCTCTCTTTCAAAAGAAACATATTTTAACGATAAAAATGCAAAGATAGATACGCAAGAAAAATGCAGGCTACACTCAGGAAATAATGGAGTATACCCTGAAAAGCAGTAGTTATAATAACTACAGGTATGATGAAAGCTGAATTAAATACAAATTTTCAATATAATGGAGCAGTAAACATATCTTGCAAGCACCACTCACATATATGGATCAGATTATGTCATCTTTATGCATACACACATATAACATTATGCACATTCAATTTTACTTATATACTTAAAATATGTAAAGGACTTAGTCATTATGGGTGGAAACCTTACGTATAACCTGGCTGAAATCCAAAAAAAAAGATGTACAGTTCTGCATCTATTTAAGATTATTCTATTTTGAAGACTACCTAGACAATAAATTACAAATACAAAAATGCTTAACAACTGCAAAAATTCTGGACTACATCAAAGAATGTAACTATCATTTATAAACATTTGCTGTGTCTGCTGAAAGTGTACATATTGGACACAATCACTAAATTTGTTGGAGCAGCTCCTGACTTGCAAAAGTCTGTGAAATAATTGCAAGACCTGCACATGAAAGAAGCAACAGTAGCCCAAAATTCTACTCTTATGTAGGAACTTTGCTATGCAACAAAAACAAACACAGAGTGGCTGGTTCAGTTTTAAACCTTTCTTTGGGCTAAAGTGATTTTTTTTTTTCAAGCAGCACAGACTAAACTTTAAAGTGAGAGAACACCTTGCCTCAAACTTAAGGGATGTTTCATATTACTCTACAATACGCTTTGCTAGACCACATGAGAGAAATTCATATTTTATTCCACGTAACATCAATGACCAACAAACTCAATCTGAAAATGGGGGACAAAAGTATACACACAGACACAAACTGATTCTTGAAATCTTTTTGGATTCTACATAAAGACAGAATTCTTCACCAGAACACACTGTGAGGTGATTACATCAGCCAGCAGGTAAGTACCATCAATTTAACAAAAAAAGTTAACCGACTTCAGAGAACCACCATTTTAGTGCGGAAGAGATGTTCTAATTACAAAATGTTTAGGGACTAAAGGTTTCCTTCCCTTTGCAACTACAATAAAGTATTTCTCAGTCTCTACAACCCAGTCTGCTAATGAATACAAGCAAGGACTACAATGTGCTTCTTGCTGTCCACTCTGTCCTCCTGTCCTTAGAACTATTACCTTTAGAAGTTTCAAGCGGAAATTGACATGGGAGTTTTCCCATACATCTTCTCAACACCTAACTTACATTGCAAGAAAGATCTGGGACATGGAAGCTTCTTAAAAACTGACCCAGAACTTCAAGACTTTCATAATATACAGGACTCCCACACAAAAAAGTTGTCAAAGTAATAAATCTAGTAGATGCTAAATGTACTGGTGGTTGTCTCCAAAATGCTGTATCTTACCTTTTATCTAGAACCACGACCCTTTAACTACCTCAGCAATAGCTCAGAAATCAACCTAATTAAAGAAATAAAGTCTTGCTACGTAAAACCTGCTTAGATTTATTAAGCTACTAGTTGAGTCACACATTACTCAAATATTTATCATGTCCACACAGCTCAAAACAAAAATGGTTTAATTCAAATGAATTAAAATTAATTTTGTTGATTTCATAAGGCTTTCATTGAGAGCCCAAGCAATAAAACAGTGTTTGAATCCTCATAGAAGAAAACAAATTTGAAATCAAATTAAACAAGCTGTAGCTCAGTCAGATTAAGGATGTTTGATTCTTGTTTTTTGCGTATTAATCTAATGCATATTTCAAGTTGAATCCCAAAAGAGCAGGTCCTTTAGGCATATATCAGAAGTCAGGTTTCTAGTGATAATACTGAATCTTTTCCATATAGGTGTCTGGTTATTTTTAAATATATAGGAACAAAGAACCGATGATGCAGCTGCAGATCCTCTTTAAAAGTACTTGAAATTTGTTCACTTCAAGGGCTGTAATCATATATGCAGTTATGATTGTTCTTTTGTTCTTAACATTTTAGGGATCTTATTTTATAGTGAATGCAACCAAATAGTAGACTTTGTGCTTTGATGAAAGACACCTGTATGTCCTATCTCTGAAACATTATTTCTTTTAATTCCTACAACTACTGTAACAATACTGCGTAGCGGTGAAATTTTGTCAGCTTGATGCCCACCCCTTTTATCTGCAGCAGTACTATAAAGAAAGCAACGACAAATAAAAGCCTACTAACCTTCTTCATCTATGTTAGTCAACTCCAGTTAATTTGGTTGTCCTTCAACTCTATCAACAGAGGATTATTGCAGCACTGAAAACTCCATCTTATGAAGGGGTTTTCAGTGTCTGCTAAGTGTCTTCAGGAACGTATCTGCTAGGCCCCTGACATGGAAGAAAGTGTCAGTACTGAAACTTTTATCCTTTTCAATTTTTATCCCTCTTTATTCTCAGTGTTTTCTTCACAAGAACCTCACTCCTCTCATTTATCAGGCTTGTTTGTAGGAGGTACTGGTAAGAGTGACAGTAAGCATCCACATACCTTCTCATCCCAGCCTTGCCAAACCCCTTCATATTAATGCTGTCTACTTCCCCTTATCAGCAATTTTACTCTATCAGCAAACAAAACCAGTAAACACTTGTATGGTTGTACTCCTTTTAACTCTGCTTTCAATTATTTATGACTAACTGATATATTGGATGGGAAACTTCTGCCACTTCACTAACACAGGAGGTACAGCTAGACAGTCAAAAGTCTCACACACCAGAGTCCACACCCTGGTTAATGGGACAACATGTTCAGTGAAACAAATGTATTTTCCACAATGGTCAAAACAGATGAAATGTCATTACAACTTATTCCCTTTACAAATACAAAGCAGCCTTATTTGTAGTTCAGCTGTCTTCACTGAGCTGCAATTGCTCTCCAATCAGTCCATTCTGTACGGCCTTTGCTCAGCTATTGAGGACTCCCTTTACTGGCCCTTCATTTCATGAGCTTTTCCAACGCAGCAGCTTTGGACAAGTGGTTAAGTATTTCTTCCTTTACCACACAAGAGCAAACACCTTGCCTGTTTGTCCTGAAAAGCCCCAAAATACTTCCCAACCTGAGCCTTCAGTTGAGCAGTACTATAATTATGGTGGCAGCTAAATCCCCTTCCACTCTTTGTTCTGGTTTTGTTCTTCCTTTCTCTTTTACACACCATAACTCTTCTCCCTGCCCTCAAAAAGACAAAAGGAAAAAAAGGAGGGGGAAAAGAGGGGAGAAAAAGCAACTGACTTTCCTTCTTTCCACTTTGCTCTATATCCCTGCTCTATTCTGTATTTTCTAAAAGTTTGTCACCTTAAATTCCTTTTCCTTTTTTTACTCTGGATATTCTCTATTTCCCATTTCCTCCTTTCTTAACACTGGACTCCTCAAAGGAACTCATTCTGCCCCTTTGAGAGGTTTGGGGTTTTTTTCCTTTTGGTAGAGGACTAAAAAGCCAGCTCTCCCCAGTATTTCATTTCCTTATCACTCAAGAGCATACAAGTTGCCTTTGGAGTTGATAATCTTCAGTGCCTTCTTGTGTAACGGCTGTCAACTCAGTAATTTTAAATAATTCACTGAAAGTATGCATTATTGATCAGCCTATTTACACGACCACTGAACTTTACAAGACAGGATTATCTCCAAACAGGCTACACTCAGAGACTGACTTCTAATGGAGAAACAGGCTAACTTAAAAATTTATATGAAGCCTAGAATATATTAGAAAACATATCTAGAAAAAGGTTCTGGAAAACTCATTATTATGCTATCACTAAGGGTACTGTTGCCAAAAAGAAAAAAATGCCAATTTTTTATTGTTTCTGTGCTGCAAATTGTTTAGGTTCTAGCCATGATAAAGTTTAGATTACAGTGTTACTTTCACTAATTCCAGCACTATTAATGAGCTAAAAACCAACAAGGTATTGACTACTTTCTGTGTGAAAGAAAAAAAACCATTGCTGATATCAAATGATAGGTTAATGTTATTAAGTCTAAATACTATGCATTTGTTCTTGTTAAATAAATGGTCTTATTATTATAGTAGTCTCTACAGTAAACATGACAATTTTAAGTCCACCATGATTTTCAGGTTACACGGGTAAAAATGAAAAGACAGACAAATTAACAATCTGACACTCCCACATACAGGCTGTGTAATCCACAGCTGACCTGCCATTTCCTTCATTACTTGTACACACAATTTAACACTTTAAGTATGGTTGTAATCATATAATGAGATTTGCTAAAGCCAGACTTTCTGTCAACTCGTCCAACAGTAGTATTTTGATGACCTACTTGCTGAACAACAAGAGTACTTTTCAAATGTTTTGAAACTAGCAGAAACAGTAGCAATAATACTAATATATTTGAAATGTTCTAATAGTATTTTGAAAACATGAAATTGGAATTATCTAGATTAACTCCAATGTTCTGTAAAAGAGGCATGTCATAATTTAAAATTATTAAAATATAATTATATATGTAATTATATGCTACTAGAGATTCCCTCTCATAAAACCAACAGAATTGTATAACATTTTACACTAACACTGCATGTACAACTGTGTACTTATTATGTATGAGTATATAATTGTTTCAGTAACAAAGTTATAATGTTATGTAGCAATTCACTACCCAGTGAATTGTCAATGTGTTCCATTATTTTCATTTTGCATATTACACAGATAAAATAAAATTAAAAAAAAAAAAAAAGAATGTAGGAAAAAAGAAAAATGAGAGATCAGAAATTATAATTGCAAAACTAATCCTATACATGATTTGTGTGATCAGAGATATCATGAAACAAAAAGGCTGATACTTTATTCCATCACACAGCCTAAATAATGAAAGGACTACAATCTGAAATACATATTTCTGCTGTTTCCTCCATTAAGAAACTAAAAAGGCATTGGTGAAAAATAAGTAAGAAATGCATGCATGCACATGTGTTAGATACAGCATTTGTTGGGGAAACAAATTCTAGTTTATTTTAGAGACAACTTCAGGTTAGATTATGAAATCTTTAATAACACAATCAGAGTGTCCGGCCCTCAATCATGGTGAATCAAAATATTTGCACATAGCATGAAGAGGTGCCCCAAATGCCTACCGGCATCACTTTTTCTACATCAGTTGTCTCTACTGAGGTTACAAAAGGACATTTCCGTCGCCTTACGACAAGAAAGGACCTCTCTACTCTCAACACATCAGCCTCACTGAAATTTGAAATTACACGGTACTTTCCAACAGTTACAACTCCTGGAATAATTAAATATGTACAACAATAATTAAGGTTAAAAAGGCACATCCAAGGCCTTGCACCTGTGTCTGCATTTCCAGTACAGAACCACTCATCCACCCACACTTACACTGAATACTCAGTTCACTTTTGTGACACTTCACAATGAAAAGATTAAGGGCACTTACAACCTCAAGACTCACCAAATACTCTTAGTTGGAAGGGACTCACAGGGATCATCAAGTCCAGCTTTTAGGTGAATTGCCCATATGAGGATTGAGCCCTCAACCTTGGTATTATACTAACACCATGTTCTAACCATCTGAGCTAATTTCAGGGTTTCTTGCACCTTATCGGTCAGCTGCATTTCCTTTCATTCATAAGATGTTTGGACTTTCTTCCATAATACAAGTATTCAGACTGAACAACAGTTCTCTTCCAGTCTACTGCCAAGGGACCTGAGAGTCTCTCTTTTCCTTCCAGACAATATCAATACTTTTCATTCCTCACACTTCAAAAGAAATTCTAATCACAATACCATACCCTTGCCCACCAAGGCTAACAAAACTGAGTCCTTGCACAACCTGTTTTTCAGAAGCAATTTTTTCTTCCACTAACAAATCAGAACTAATTTCCTCTTCAAAACCATTTCAGTCCAACTAAAGATCAATTTTCCAACCTCCCAGATGATTTTAATATAGCTTAGCCCAGCTTGAAAGACTACTATATTTGGCATATAGTTTCTGATCTTAATATTTCTTTTATGTAACATGTTTTTTCATTATTTGATTCTCTTCCCATTTTCCCATCCAGAGGCAGTCACAACTTGACTGGAGAGTTTGCTCTAGCAAATCTGAGAACAACAGATCCAGAAAGAGAAAAGGTTGTTTCAGCAATGTAAAATGAAAGACACAATACTTGGCTGGATTTGGGCCCTGAGGTTTGATTCCAAGTAGGTCAGACCTTGACTACTGCCAAGATCAGAAAGCAATCTTAAAACCTACTTGACTCTGAGAACAGAACAGCTAATGGCTCTTCTATTAATTAGACCCAAGGAAGGAATGTAAAGAAAGCAACAAAGCCACAACAGGAGAGATATGGCCGAATGTGACAGAAAAGTTCTGAAAAAGAAGAGTAAAGAGCTAGCAAGAAGGTAATGAACAGAAAGGTGTCTGCAGGGATGAAGAGAAAAAGCCATTTATATTCTTGCTCTCTCCTAGCTTTAAGCGGTTTTATTTCCATAATCCTATTGAGTTCCTGCTTCTGTCTATAAACTCACCTCATGCTTCACTACTGCAAGAAAGAAAAGCAGCAGCATTTTTGCTGTTGTGGTAAAAGAAAAAAATTCCTTTTCTTGCAACACTGGAAACTAACATTCAGGAACAGGAAGGACATATAATGCTCTCCCCAAAGTGCCTTTGACTGAGACTGTCTTCCTTTTATTTGTAGATTTAAAATAGTTATCTTGTGTGTGGTGCAGTATCATCCGTATCAGAAAGTCCATTTCTACAATTTTTTTTTCCTACCACCTGATGTGTAAGCTTACCAAATGAGTCTTGAAGACCATTTAACCTTGTTGCTATATCTTGTATGCTTTTACCAGGGAGGCTGTAATATTGCTTTTGTGCCCTTAGCCTCTCCTTCTTCTTTATGTGTCATGGGTGAGGATGATTTCCAAGCTTATTTCCCTCACAACAGGGGCATGTCCATCAGTTTTATTTGCTTAGTTTCTTCCTCTAACAGCTCAGTGTGTAACTGGAAATTATACCTAGATGAGAAAGATACTGCACCAAACAACAGGTAAGTATTCTAGAATCACTGTAATGTATTATAGCCAATTAACTATTAGACAAGAAACTATATTTTCTTTTGAATCAGAAATAAGCAAAGATCGTTTCAACTAATAACACCAGAGTTATACTTCACTCATGCTTACCATCTCCAAACAGATACTTCTCTCTAACAACAAAATAATAGGGAAAGCAATTAAAATGGTCTTTTGCTTAAAAATCTGGGATTTCATAAAAATGCTTTATTTCCCTTTTGAACCAATCTCAAATAATCAAGAAATCAACCTAATAATTTAGGTCATCTTAATTTGAGAACAGACAGCAATATGAAATTTAAAAAGCAATATAAACCAGAAAGAAGTGGAAACAGAAGGCAAACGTTCTAACATTACATATATAATTAGCTCGTCAAATACAAGAGTAAATCTTAGTAAGAAATAGAAGAATTTTGGGCATAAATAGTATCACTAGTATAAGCTCTTACTAACAAATTTAGACATCATTAAGTGATGCCAAAAAATGGCATACTGATTCATGATATATTTATATTTCTCAAGCAAAGAAACATGTTTCACAATTAACTTTATTAGTAAGCAATGACATTACAGACCAACTGTTAAGACAGGCAAATATTAAGCTAATTCAACTTGTTGAACTCACGTTCAAGAATACAGCCTAATGAAGAACAAAATCACACCTGGCATACCCTTGTAACTAGCTCCAGAAGTCATTCATTCCAGCAAAAGAGAATGCATTGGTCTCAACTGGTTCAATACCTTGACAAAAACAAAAGGCCCTAACACTCCAAAAGTTCCAGTTAGTTTAACTGTCCACGAACCTCAGAGAATCAAAGTGGATCAAAAAAAAGAAAAGGGAAAAAACCACAATCCCCCAAATATAAATACGTGTATTACATGCATACAATGTATAACTAAGTACTCAACAAACTAATGGCAAGACAATTTAATTTATTCAAATTAATTTAAAATAGCTTCTTTAAGTTATGATTGAAATTGAAGGGAACATTTAAAATAAACCACTCGAGTTGCACATTTACTTTTAAAACTCATTTCATGTGTTTAATCACTGAAGCAGCTAAATAGTTGGTTTTTTTTATTAAACAAGGCATATTATGATGCATTTTTATGTAAGAAGAGACTGAACTTCATGAGTTCCATCTAGACTTCGAGTTTTAATTAATTACATTATGCTAAAGAGTATATTGACTATAGTTTTCAATGCAGTAATTTTAAACTTATTTCTGGAATACTGCATTTCAAAAATTGAAATGTAACAAAAACACATAAAACTTCCGGAAAAAACCACAGCTGACATTATTAAATACAATACTTATTAAGCAATGTTACACAACCAAATAAATTTATCAAAACACATTCTACTTTTCAAACTGTGCAGTTAATTAAGGAGGGGAAGCATGGGAATTACATGAACTGAACAGCCCGTTTCTGGTCACAATGTCCTTCAAGGATTTAAACCAAACATAACTCATCATCTTATGGTTATTTTTACATATAAACTGGGGGAAGAAAATGCCTCCTGTCTGGTTGTTGAAAAGTCTCTGACCACCTACTGTCCTGGTTTTTATTTAGAAATCTGCCAATATTCTTACTTGAATTTAAAATTCTGTGTCCAGGCACCATCCCCTTGCCCCAACACAGAAAAAACATTGACAAAGATGAACAAGTTACAGCAGAGGACACAAACATAGTCAAGGACTGTAGCACAGACCCTGTGAAGACAGGCTGGGGAGCAGGACCTATTCCACCTGGAGAAGACCGGGGGAACCAAAGAGCAGACCCCAGGATCAACAAGCAGGTTATTCAGAAGACAGAGTCTAGCTCTTTACAGGACAAGAGACAAAAGGCACAAGCTGAAACACAAGATGTTCAGAGACAGTATAAGGAGAAAGTCTGACATCCGGAGGAAGTCCAGTGGTTGATGTGTCTCCATCCTTGGAGGTTTTTATGGCCTGACTGGATACAGCTTTCACACCTCATTACTTGACCTTGCTTTATGCAGAACTTTGGAGCAGAAACCTACTGAGGTCCCCTCCTCACCAAATTATTCTGTGATTCTATAAATACAGTATCTCTGTTGAACCAAAAGTTACATTATTTGACTAAATTTAGATTTTAGCAGAATTGTAATAATAACCTCCAAATGGTTTCCCTTACAACAAACAGTAATTTAAAGAAATCCTCTCCCATCTCTTTTATCTGTCTGTCCACTGAAGATCAGGGATTATATATTCTAGTTTTCATTCAGTGTGTCCTCTTAGCGTGAAAGGGCATCATCACTTTTCTGGCTTCACATATATTTAACCTATTAACTGTATAGTAAAGAGCACTCAAGGTTACTTCCCCTTGGTTTTCAGTCAAAAAGGCTACAGCTACATTGTGACAAGTCAAAATAATACCGAGTTTCTCAGCCAAGACATACTGCAGATGTGGAAGAGGGAGAAAAGTAGTTTGACACATTACCACAAAGCACCGAGTACCCTGTATGCTGTTTAAAAGTAAAGCTTTTCCATATTTGAATAAATGACTTCAAGTAATCTATATATAAAGCTGTTCAAAGACCTTTTCACACTAATTGGTAGAACAGCCCACAAGGCCACTGCAGGAGTAAGAAACTAGACAGACAATGCCTACTAGCATATTATGGCACATGACTAACTTACTGTAATATCAAGTAATAACAAACTTCAAATACCCTTCTAGAAAGTCTGACTGCAAGAAATATTTCATCACTTGCAGAGTCATATCACCTGTGCAAGCACATCACAAGCATAACAACCCAAACTACAAATAGAGATATTGTGTATTATCAACTTACTCAAAAATTTTTATCTCAGGTTCAAGAGTGCAAAAGCTAGTGTCTCAAAACTCACCAAACCACGATAAAATTGACAAGGTACAATCTTTTTCAGAAAACAAAGTAAAAACATTTTAATATTCCAAAGTGAGTTTAAAACTCAGTTTTTTGAGTTCACAGGCAAAAATATTGATAAGCTATCAGTCTGAGCAAGTGGCAGAAAACAGCCCTCAGAAAACAGACCTGGAAAAATACAAGCCCAAGAAACTTATGGCACAGCTTAAGCCTGCTGCAGTCTAAAGATATCCTTCTAAACACTGTTAATACACCTGAACCAGCTTGGGGAGAAATGGCAATGTCAAACTTTCAGTGTCCTGTGTAGTTTATACTGTTGTGGCTTCCAGCCGCTGAAATACGATCTTGTTCAGGTACACGCATGTGTGTTAAAATCACACATGCAACTCTATTGCAGACATAGCTTCAAATTCATTTGCTACTGACTGATACTGGTGTAATCTCATTAACCTCAACCAAATAAACCTCCTGGTTTATTTATTCTCCACTTTGACCCAAGTCTATTTCATCACACTGCTTTTAGGTCTGCCAATGCAAAACAATGAAAAGTGAAGATTTCAGCTCATTTTTACATCCACCATGCACAGCGCCTGTACGTTTTACTAATAGTTTTGCATTCTCATTATCACAAACTTAAATCTAATATGCTTCTTTCCAGCTTCTGCAAGCATTTTTCTGAAATGCTCACTGGAATTCAGTGCAAGTCTATCATCCTTTTGATGTCCAAAACACCATTTTAGTGGGCTAGGCTTCAGTTTTAGGACTAAAAGAGCCATAGAAATAGAATGGCCTAATGTTAGCCAGCTAACTTGAAATCACCTCTAACCAAAGAAGCCAGGTTAAGAGAAAAGCAACTAGAAGTACTTTTTCACAAGCCACCTGATAGCATAGTTACAAAGGTTTATGAAGACACAGGTATACAGCAATTAAAAGATAACTATGCACCTATTTACACAGTTGTTAGAGTAGTTCCAAAGTCTCAATCTTTTGGGAGCCAGCCGTTGGATTGACACATGCTTTTTCTGTCCACAGCTGAGGATCTGGGTCTTGTGCAATCCAGTGCCCTCAGATTCCACTGGGAACCCAAAATTTCCTTTGTAGCTGAGTCCATCTTTGGGGTTATCCAGGATGCAGTTACACAATATTTTCTCTGGCATTGCAAGCCAGCTTAAGAAGTTATCCTGCCCATTTTCCTCCCCTCATGCCACTTGTTTCAAAAGAAAAAAAAAATTAATTTTAACTTAGGTCACTTGTGATACAGTTTACAGCACAGTCCTACAAAAAGCTTCTGTGTTTACACAACCAACAGAACAGCCTATTACAATGCTTCTGAGAGGCTGAAGAAACAAAAGTTTTGAAAACCAGAGACAGATTAAGAGAACAGTTAATACACATCATGAAACTACAACTTCTACCTTACTCTTAGATCTCTGTGACTTCATGGTTTTTAATTTCTGACAGAAAGACCAAAATTCTTTGTCTGCTGGGATCCACACCCATTTTCCCCAGCATAAGGCCATCAATTGCTAAGTAGATAGAGTATGCTTTCAACTTCTCCAAAGAGTAAAACCTCAAGCTACCATAATATATACAAAACCCAAGAGTGTTGCTATTTTACTCAGCATAAATCTGAAAATTATATTTGTCAATATCATAAAAAAACTTATTGCTTAAAAACTGCATATTAATACAGCTCTTAATAAGCTGAAGTGATCATTCAAATCTCATACAATTAATTTGAAACTCTAAAGAGGACAACCCTGTAGAATCAGATTGCAGATGATTCTACAGGACAACAAAAGCTGGAAACATTTCTATGTACATATTATTATAATACATCCCATACTAAAATAAAACTCCTGGAGGGTCAAGAAACTAATCCAAAGAGAGACTTTGCAGTGCCAGTGCTGCAAATTATACCAAAACAGTGTGAGGAACAAGGTCTGAAATGCCAGTTATAATTTCCCAAATTAATTGTACAAGAAGCAGTTCCCTCTGTGAGGTACATTTCACAGTGAGGGAAAATGTCTTTAGTAGTTTGATGATAAAGTTGAAAGGCATGCAAGCTTTCAAGTTCACCAATCCTCCTGGCAGTCTTCACACAACTTACAAAATAGGAATGGTTTGGCTTTGGGTCCAGTTTTGATTCCTTCAGCTATAAGGAAGTGGTTTTAAAGGTTTCACTTTGACTCCTTTTACTCCCTCCATTTTCTCTGTATTACATTTTGCCTTCTTTACTTTTGTAGACTACAGGACTGGAATAAGAATGTTTTTGATTCTGCTTATCCCTGAGGGCATACCCCCTCGTATAACCAGTGGCTATTTGGCCCCAGCTCTTGATTTCTGGGCCCACAGGAGAATGTCTTCATATAGATGGGATGTAACGAACACATAAGTGACTTTATTTCCCCCCTGTGTTGCTCCTGTTTCAAAAAGAAGTATAGAGCTAGCTGAGGACTGCTGTCCCTTGCAACTGTATTAAATTTAACTTATGAACAACATAATACAGCACTGCTACATTTTGCAGAATCAGCAGCAAACATTAAAGAATGTCAAAATTCCCCACAACTGGGAAATGCAGCAAAAGGGAAAAATTTTGCTGGCTTATAATATGCAGTCTACTAACTATATCACATATAACAGACTTCGCTTTTTTTCTGAACATGATCCTCCCAAAGCAAACCTTCACTCGAAACCTGTATTTTTAAGAGGCTTTTGTCTTTATAATCACAGAGCCTCCTATATGATTTGACTATCTCAATAGATTTCCAAAGTACCTTTTTAACTCACAAAACCCCCATCTTTTATTAGGAATTAATGTTTGTTTTCCAATAGTCCTTGACCTCAAATGCCCTTGCATTAGTCTCATAGTCAATTTCTGCCTAATACATTCAGTGTAATTCAGACACCACTCACAGTACTATCTCCATAACTGAATCCATGCAAGCAATCCCATCATTTCATGTTAAAGTTTAAAGGGCTCCCAATCTAAACACACTTGAAAAACTGAGGCATCTAAAATTTTTTGATAAATACCAGTTGCATATTTACTGTACATTTATGTATCAAGATTGGATGTTTAAAAGGCAAAGTTTTTCTTCCTTCAAAGGTATCTGACAGT
>JAWWEU010000091.1:44892069-44902260 GCA_035583155.1 Acropternis orthonyx
TTATTATTATTATTATTATTATCATCATCATCATCATCATCATCATCATCATCATCATCATCTAATCTGCTTTTGTAATTTAATCTGCTCTATTGTGACAGGATGTAAGTGTGATACAGCTAAACTAAAAGGACAAAAGACAACAGAATGGGGTTACAAAAAATCCTGTTAAGGTCAACTGTTGAAGGTTTGGGATTTCCTCACTAGAAGGCTCAACCTTAATGGTATTTTTAAATTTTTTTCTCTTTTCATTTTGATGTATGATTAAGATACAACTACTAGGCTACTTGGATGCAATATGGAACTCAATGTCTTAGAACTGAACCAAGTGTATCTTGTATGTTTTCCTAACTTCCTACTGTACCTCTATTCACATCAGTCTCCGGAGAGCTTGAAGAAGGCTCTTGAGTTCAGCCTGCAGAAGAGGAGATTTCAGGCACAAGAGGATCCTGCAGGAAGGCTTTATAGCAGTCTTCCAGTTTGAGCAGATTTCCTGTAAAGCAGGCTCACAGGAAGACTGGAGAGGGACTTTTTACATGGGCATGAAGTGACAGGACATAATGGCTTTAAAGAGAAAGAAAGTAGGTTTAGATTATATATTAAGAAGAAATTCTTCACCACGAAAGTACTGAGGTGCTGGAAGAGGTTGTCCAAAGAAACTGGATACCACATATCTGGAAGTGTTCAAGGCCAGGTTGGATGGGGCTCTGAGCAACCTGCTGTAGTGGAAGGTGTCGGTGCCTGTGACAGGGACATTGGAACGAGGTGATCTTTAAAGTCTCTTCCAACCAAAACACTCTATGATTCTGTAAGAGCAAGTACCCTAATAACATACAAATATATGAACAAGAAACTTACATGAACTGTTTCTAAAACTTTTAACTGCTTACAGTAAATTCAAAGTGAAAAATTTGTTTATAGTTAATTTTTCCATTCTTATCTTAGTATTTGACAGTGAAGCAAAGACACTGAGTTTCACTTTTTTTTGTACTCAGTTTTACTTCTGATTGATAGTACACAATAACAGGAAGTTGTGTTTTGATTCATCGTCCTGGAAAATGATGAGCAGAGTTTAATTTAAAATAAGAAACCTATTTTAGTTTGAAATAAGATTATAAAAATATTCATTCTGCTGATTTTTCAAATGTGCTAAATAATTATTGCTCTAATGAAAGTAAGTATGAGATGCTTCGCTTTACCAATATTTTAAAAAAGTAAGTTACTTCAGGAAGCAGCTAGACATCGGTGTTGGTATCAAGTTTGCACTGTCAGAACTATAACATCAAAACATTTTATGTTAAAGATAAATAATTAAGTATATTTGGCATCGCTGTTTTGCTTTTGATGAATATTTTGGCCAATTTCAGTTAAAACTAGCAGGAGCGTGGGGTTTTATAAAGAAGCATGTCTGGATTCAAAAAGATACCCTGCTATGAACCTATGCAGACCAGCTAAGAGGCACATCTAAGACACAGGCCTGTCCCACAGGCTACCACTTGAGTAACACTGCTTTCATTAGTCAATTGTGGGGTCAGACTCTACATAACTTTAATTAACTAGTAATTTTAACTACTGCTTTGTAATTACATTGGTACAAACAACATCAAACCCTTGTTAATCACTCTCTTTTCCCCCTTTGTTTTTGAGCCCCAGTTTGATCAGCTCAAATATTTTCTTTGTAATTCACACAATAAATCAAATTCAAATGTTTTAATTTCCTACATTAAAAAAGGCACCCAGCAAACATTGATTCCTCATTCCACCTTTTGTGGTGTAATGGAAACAAAACACATATTGGAGCTCTCAGGGAGACCATTTCAGGATCTGGAAATAACTTCTACAAACTCCTTTTCTTGGAGGACAAAGGCTTTTAGATAAGCAGTTCCAGCAAGTACTCCCTGGCACTAAGGCACACATGCAGAATAAAGCACAAAAGCTCTCCCCTGGGCAAAGAATGTGTGTCACTAGCCATCAAGCTTCTGCAGGGTTATAAAAGATATTGCCGAGGCAGTTGTACATGAAGTAAAAACAGTAGTTAACTCAGTTTGATCCTCACAGGAATTAGCATCAGAGCATGTCATTCCCAAGATACGTTTCATGTGAAGGACCAGAGCAATTAGATGTGTTTATCTAATTGCTTGAAAGAGTACAACTAGTTCTCACTCACAGAAATGAAGGAAAGCTCTTTGTCATGGTTTTCATTCAATGCCCTAGCCAGTGCAGACCACTGTTGAATCTGGCCTCCCTGGAGCTAGAGAAGCCTCAGGAGTACCCTGCAGCCCTGGCACTGCCATCCACACAGCTAGACCAAGGGAGCAAACACAGTCCTCTGAGATCAACCACAGGAATCCAACTCTCCTGGTTTTGAATGTCTTCTATTCTGTTTCCTCTGCTGCTGCACAACTGAGTCAGCCACAGGTAGAAAGCCTGGAGCTCCCAGCAAACCCAGGCAGAGATATTTTGGCTTAGTGGAAATTGTGGAAATGGGAACCAATTTGTGCTGAAGCAGGCAACAGAAATAAATACTTTACTGAGTGGTGGAGAGGCTGCCATTTGGTAAATGGATGAGGAAGCAAGTTGAAAAAATTGCAAAGGGTGCTACATTTACTTGGAACTGCCACTTTTCTGCTTCCCCCCAAAAGTGAAACTAACATGCCACCCACACAATCTGTCAATATTTGGCTAGCAGCTGCAGTAACACCAGCAAGAGTGGATTGTCATGAGAATGGTGGGTGAGATACAACTACTGAAATCCTTAGCATCTGTCTTTCTTGGTTTTTTATATGAGCTAGTTCTGCAAAAACATGCTGGCAAGGGTTGTGATTTTTTTTTTTTTTATTCCCTATAAAATGCTAAAGTGGGCTAAAGAATAATATTTAAAAATAGTTTAAATATTTTAAACACAAGGAGATAATTGAAACACTAGTACAGTTATATTAGTTTCTTCCATTGTATGCTTTTATATCTTCGTGACTTTTATTCCATGCCCTACTTCATTGTAAAGCAAGAAGCTAAAAAGTAGTATCCAGTCCTCAGAACTCCTCTTAAGCCAACTTTGTGTTCAAAATTGCAGTAGGAGAGGTAGACACCTTGTATAATGAAACACACTTAGGGTTTTCACCAGTGGAAGGCTAGTAAGAGAAAATCCCACAATATTGATAAGCCAACACAGCACTAGGTCAGCTTCCTTAACAGAGAGTCCTAAAAGATAAAAGTCTTTCAGCTTCATAAGAGTGGAGCTGTATATCAAGCTTTTAGCTTGTGCAACTCATAGACTCAGGACTGTGTAAGAATGTGCCCATTGTTGGTTTAGTAGCATAATATTCCACCAGTTTTAAAGCAATCCATGCATTTAATGCCTATCAGCAAGAAACTTTGAGTATGAGACTTTGTTGCTCCACTTTAAAACTTAGAGGATTCAGCCTGAAGACCATTACTTTTCAAGATGGCAAGCCTCCCAGGAGGCCTCTGAGATGGAAGAGATGAGGACAATGCTTTCTTTCCACTGCAGGGACTACTAAGGGCACATTTAGTTAGAAGAACCCTAATCCTTCTACTCACTGTTCCATTTTAGAAACCATGGATGAAAGTCCATGCAGTGAGGCAGATCAGTGACCACCAGAAAAAAGAGAGGAAAGCTGTCTGAGTGAGTGGCTGTCTGAGTGTCTGTCTGAGTGGACAGGGGGACAACCTGCAGAGGAATCTGTGTACATACCAGGAAACAGAGAAGTGAAATGATGTGGTAGCTCATAACCCCACTATGTCATTGTGGGGGCAGTTTTTCCAGATTGTAAGACGGCGGAAAGGCCATGGAGCTAACAGGTGGAGGGAGGAGAGATCAGCAGAAAAAGAAATGTACCACAATGGAAAGCTTTTTCAAGTAAAAATAGCAGGGCTTAGTCTTTACAAGTAAACCAAACAGACCAAATAAATCCTATTAACAAAACAAAGGGAAAACAAACAAACAAACAAACAAACAAACCCAACCAAAGAAACAAACAACCAAACAAAAAAAGCCAACCAACAAAAACAAAACCAGAACAAAACAACAACAAACAAACAAACAAACAAACAAAACAAAACCAAAACAAAAAACCAACAACAACAAAAGGCATTAAAAAAGAGAAAAACTAAGCCAGGAAAATTTGGAGTTGTAGAGCCACAAAACTCTTATAGCCATCATAATGTGAGGCAAATGTTTGCACAGGCCTGAGAATCTGTAAAACATGATATTTTCTAGTCCAGCTACCTGTGGGATACAAATGAATCACTTCATTCTTCTGTACCACAGGCACAAAAGCAGTTCTCTAAAACATAAAATAGCCTGTCCTTCTAAGATGCTCTACATACCATGGAAAAAGCCAGATCCTTCAAAACAGCTCTGCACTTTAAATTCACACATCATTACTTAGAAGAGACTAGAACAAGATCTTGATACTGTTTCAAGGCAGAAGTTGCTACTGACATTAATAGAGAAGGATGAAGAAACAATATTTTCATTAACAACTTGACAAACACATTTCCAAAAGAAACAGGAGTACTGTTCCCCAGTCTGTCTTATTTATTGTGGATGTGGATGTGTTCTTTGAAAATATACTACATAGGTTAATTAAGTGACAAAGAACAAGGTGAAAATAGTGTATAATAGAATTGTGGTGTGAATTATGAAATAGATTTTTACATTCAGTGATCAGAAACATTTAGCAGTGGAAACCCTTTTCCACAGACACATCCTGGACATTTACAGGTGTTTCTAACTGCACATACTTAAACAAATCTCTCAGGAAGTCTTACTGCACCAGACACTTTCTTGAATGCTGATACACAAACAAGTGAATAAGGCTGGAGTTTTCTTCTCTCTATATTCTTTTTTTTTTTTTTTTACTAGACCCAGCTTGCAGATACTTAGTCTTTTATACCTCATCAAAATTACATTTCCAGTCACACAAAGAAAATTGTCTGTCCTGATGTGCTGAGAGATATCCAATGAGAATCATAGTCTTAACTTACATTCATCAAAAGTTCAAAGACACTGTGATGCTCTGACACACTGCATGACTTACTTTCATTACGTATACAATGCAATACTTCCACAATGAACCCCAGAGTTCAGCCCACACACTCTCTTCCCTGCAAGATTTTCTGTCTTTTTACCTCTCCCACTGACAACATGTTAGAGGTGGTTTTCAGAGCTTGTCAGTGTTGCTCCTAGGCCTGGCACAAGAAAAAGTCTACATATCCCACCAAGGCTGATCTTTCAAGGCACAGCTTATGAGGACCTAAGCAGTAACTGCAGAAGATGCTCCTTCCACACTTTTGTTTTGTTTAGAGTTGCCCTGACACAGCTGTGTCTCACTTGGGATCCCTTAGGAGCCAGACTATATAGAAATGGACATACATCAGACATATAAAATAAAAGCATGGAAAAGGCCATATGATATATATATATATATATATATATTAAAAAAAAAAAAAGGAGAGCAAGAGAGAGAGAAACAAACTTGTAGGCAAAATTCTGTTTCCTGAAAATTGGTACTTTTCTTCTTTCTATTTTTCTCTCCTGTTAGTGTCTCAAGAGTGTGATTGAAAAATGGGGAAGTGACTGTCAGAGCTTGCAAAAGCAGAATTATGCCTCAGTGGCTTGAAACTAAATCCAGTTGACTCATAATGTCACCCCTGGGGAAGGAGAAGAGAGAATCTATGCTCTGGCAGTAACCTAAATAGCATTTTGAAAACACTACCCAAGAAAGCCATGTACTTACTGTTTTGGTCTAGCTAACTTGCCTGCTGTGTGCTTCCCCAGACAGTTGTTGCACTGGCTTCTAGTCATATGCTTTTGGTAAAGTGCACTGGCTTGGACTGAAACACTTTTGTTTTCAGCAAAATATCTTTTACTCTGGAACCTGTTCTACAGAAAGTTAACATGAATTTTCTGACATAACCACAGAAGATGCAGTCAGACTACCATCACAGCATCACAGAAAAAAGTTTGAAAACTATTACAAAAGTGGGAGCAGCTATAAGGTAAAGGCATATTTTGCAAATAATTTTCATGTCACCACTGTGGCAGCTTTTCCTGTTAGGCAAGTGTGGGTTGACACTGGCTGGACGCCAGGTGCCCATCAGACCTACTCTATCACTCTCATCCACAATTGGACCAGGGAGTGAAGATATAATGAAAGGTTCATGAGTTGAGATAAGCACAGGGAGAAACCACAAACCAATTACCATCACAGACCAAACAGATTCAGCTTGTAGAAATTAATTGAATTTATTACCAATCAAACTCAGAGCAGGCTAATGAGAACTAAAACAAATCTTAAAATTGCCTTCCTCCCCCCTCTCCCTCCTTCCCAGGCTCTGCCTCTACCCCACCCCAGCGATGCAGGGAGATGGGGAATGGGGATTACAATCAGTTCATCACATGTTGTGCCCCTGCTCCCTGTGGGGTCTCTCCCATGGGGGACAGTTCTCCAAAAACTTCTCTAGCATGAATCCATCCCACGGGCAACAGTTCTTCATGAACTGTGCCAGTGTGGGTCCCTTTCCACAGGGTACTGAACTTCAAGAACACCAGCTCCCATGGGGGTCTTTGACAGGGTCACAAGTCCTTCCAGGAGACCTGCTCCAGTGTGGGCTCATCTCTGCATGGGTCTGCAGGACCCTGCCAGGAACCTGCTCCAGCACAGGTTTCCCATGGGCTTACAGCCTTCTTTTGGGTATCCATCTGCTCCAGCATGGGTCTCCTCCATGGGCTGCAGGTGGATCTGTGCACTCCCACTGACCTGCAGGGGTACAGCCTGCCTCAACATGGTCTTTACTGTGTCCAGTTCCTGACTCCTCAGACGAAAGACAAGGAGCTACTGGAAGGGGTCCAGTGGAGGGCCACAAAGATGATGAAGGGTTTGGAGCATCTCTCCTACGAGGAGAGACTGTGGCAGCTGGGTCTGTTTAGTCTAGAGAAGACTGAGAGGGGGTCTCATTAACGCACATAAATATCTCAAAGGCAGGTTCCAAGAGGATGGTGCCAGACTCATTTCAGCAGTGCTCAACAACAGGACAAGGAGCAATGGCCATAAACTAAAACACAAGTTTCACCTCAACATGAGGAAGAAATTCATTACATTGAGGGTGACAGAGCACTGGAACAGGCTGTCCAGGGAAGTCACAGAATCTCCCTCTCAGGAGACATTAAAAACCCACCTGAACATGTTCCTGTGTAATCTGCTCTAGGTGACCCTGCCTTGACAGGGCGTTGGACTGAATGATCTCTAGAGGTCCCTTGCAACCCTAACAATTCTGTGATTCTGTGATTCACCATGGGCTGCAGCCAAATCTCAGCTCCAGCACCTGAAGCATTTCCTCCCCCTCCTTCCCCACTGACCTCAGTGCCTGCAGAGCTGTTTCTGTCACATCTTCTTACTCCACTGAGTGGAATTACATCCACCCAGTAACTTTTGTTTTCCCTTAAATACGTTATCCCAGAGGTGCTACCACTGTCACTGCTGGGCTCGGCCTTGGCCAGCGGTGGTCCCCCTGGAGCCAGCTGGCATTGGGTCTGTTGGACATGGGGGAAGCATCTGGCAGTTTCTCACAGAGGCCACCCCTGTAGTCCCCACCACTATCAAGCCCTGGCCACACAAAACCAACACAGCAAGTTTAAAGAAAGAGTTTCTCAATTTAATGAGTTATTCTGCTTAGTTTTCCCCAAATCAATTTTCTGTGTGTTCTTCACGTTCTCCCTGTGTTATAATTTTTGCAATTAAAATGCGTACTACAAAATACTTTGTTAATTAGTCTCTTCCCATACCTGGCCCTCCTTACGATTCAACCTTAAAGCTTTCTGTAAGCAGAAAGGTTTGCAATTGCAGCAGTAGAGTAATATCAGGGGATGTTATCAGGGTGTTACTGATATGTCCCAGCAATGTGCACTCACAGCTCAGAAGGTCAGCCATATCCTGGGCTTCATCACAAGAAGTGTGGCCAGCAGGTTGAGGGAGGTGATTCTGCCTCTCTATTTCACTCTCGTGAGACCTCACCTGGGGTGCTGCATCCAGCTCTGGGGCCCCCAACATAAGACCTGGACCTCTTGGGGCAAGTCCAGAGGAGAGCCACAGTGATGCTCAGAGGGCTGGAGTAACTCTCCTCCTATGAATACAGGCTGAAAAGTTGGCGTTTCTCAGCCTGGAGGAGAGAAGGCTATAGGGAGAACTTACAGCACCCTCCAGTACCTAACGAAGCCTACAGGAAGACTGGAGAGGAACTTTTTACCAGGGCATGTAGTGACAGTACAATGTATGTTTAGTATGTATGTATGCTTAGATTAGATATTAGGAAGAAATTCTTCACTGTGAGGCTGGGGAGGTGCTTTAGCAGGCTGCTCAGAGTAGCTGCGGATGCCCCATCCCTGGATGTGTTCAAGACCAGACTGGATGTGGTTTTGAGCAACCTGGCTGGAGATTGTGGAACTAGATGATCTTTAATGTCCCAAACTATTCTATGATCAGAGCTGTTCACTCAAAGGGGTGAACTAAATTATTGATGGATAGTTCAAAGAATACAGGATTATTCACGTACAACTGGTTACTTCAAATTCAAGTCATCTGATTATTACTCTGCCATGGATGGATGGAGATGAAAGATGTGCCTCCCAGTAACAATCATCCTTACCAAGTCTGTAGCTACCAAGATGATGAATTAATTTCACCACAAATTAATTTCCTCTGTCCAGCTCTAAAACTGAACTATCTTACTGCTTCTGTGATCAGTGCACCACAACAGATGTTAATTGCTGTTCTGCTGATAAACAAACAGCTATTATCTGCAGGATTTCCTCTTAGTAAGTACTTTTCCCAGAATATGAAGGCTAAACAATTTTAATAAAGCTCTTACCTAAAACCTTCTCTGGAATTGTTCTTGTTTCTCCAGAGAGTAGCTGTTCCAGAAAAATATATTAGTTTCATATACCTGTCTTTTTCTCTGTAAAGCAACAAGCAAATTCTGAGTCACAGCAAGCATTGTGCTGTACAGCTATGAAATTTGCAGCAGGGTGAAAGGTTAGCAGTCCAACTTTAACAATGAGGTTAAGTACAGGTAATTTTATGACACCATTATTGCTGAAGAAGAATCTGCTACCTGGGTAATACATTGCCTTTTCTATGTTTGCTGCAACTGGAACATTTAGAAAAACTCTTACAGCTTCAAAGTTAAGTTTAAAGATAATAAAGTTTTTTTATTTTTGAAGTTGCAACAATGCTCCCAAATTTTTACTTAGGCCCATTTTAGAAATCTGAGCTATGTCACAAAGTTGTATCTTTAATTAGTGCAAGCTTTACATTTTTATTTATTTAGTGGCTATTATTCTTAGCTTGTACATTTCACCTTTTGGATCAGTGTTCCCTGTATTTAGGATAAATTTAATTCTGAAATTTCTAGCTTTTTCATTGCATAAGTGACAGAAGAGAGCAAAGTAAATTCTTTCTTGCCCACATATTTTTTTAATGTAACTTGAAATATACAAAATATAGTCAAGTTATTTTATTTCACATTCTACTGTTTTATTTAGGGTTTTCTTAGCTGCAAATCAAATTTTGGAAAGCCAGTAAATTATAAGAATGGTTTTGCTCTTTCCCTTCCTCTCACTCTGGCAACTCCCAAAGCTGTTTCTTTGATGTATCAGTTCAAAACAGCCCTTTATCTTATGAAATGCCATCTTACAGGGCTGTGGAAAAGCTTTCAGGCTTTGTTGTTGTTGTTTGTTTTGTTTCAAAAGGAAATAAAGCCTTATTTAGGAAAAAAATACTTTATTTTTCAAAAACATGTTTGACAGATTGCAACGAGAACAAAGGACAGTACAAAAATGACTCACACAGCCTGCAATAGTTAACAAAACACTAATCAAATACCTAGCTTTTTTGTCAAAGTCCTTTTGAGTTCAATATGCACTTTTCATACTACAGAGGTAATGCCCACTTTACAGTGGCATCAGACAAAATTTCTAAGACCATTATAACACAGTCACTAGTACTTGTTCTCTCTCTATATCAGCTCTTGACATAGTTTTATTTTACCTGTCCTGGTTATAGTGACCAGGACCAGTTTGTCACTGTGTGGCTGTGGCTAAGACTGTGTATTCTACACCCTCTATGTAATTTCTCATGAACTGCTAACAATGGACCATTTGCAGCAGCT
>JAWWEU010000091.1:44902360-44927087 GCA_035583155.1 Acropternis orthonyx
AAATTGTAGTTCTGACTTGCAGTCTTTTTGTGAGTTGGGTTCTTTTCTCCTGCTGGTTTACCTTAAACCAGCACATACTCCAGACACACTGTAGTCTGCAGTCAAATATAAATTTCTTACTTTGTGTCAGTTCAGAATTAACTTCAGCAGGTTTGCCTGGAATCTACCAAAAGCCTTTCTTGGGTAAATATTTATATCCCAGTGGAAACCTTTTTGCATCTGTCAATCCAAGCAATGTTCATATACAATTATCCCCATGTTCAAAAGAGAGTAGATGCACAAAACATGATGGTGTATTTGAATGTATTTTTGTCCCTCAACACCTTCAGCTATTTTTGCTACCTCTCACAACTAACTGTGAACTGTGGTGTATGGCATGCCAAACAAACCTATAAAGAACACATGTGATAAACCTTAAACTCTTAAGGAGGTTTGTCCTCCCATGCCCATCTTTGCAAAGAAGGCTAAAATAAGCCAGTATAGGGTGTGATCTCTTCTGTAGTATTCTAACATTATTGGAAAATACAAGACAGATATTTTATTCTTCCTGTGAAACTGCAATTCAGTAAACATAAGGAGAAGTGAAGCATCTGACAAATTCTATACAAAGAATTAGTGTCACATTTTTTTAATTTTCATGCCGATATTATCTCTGCAACTACCCCAAAAATCTAATAGTTCTGTTGTGATCATTTGTTTTGCACTGCAAAGCTTGTTTTGGTCAATTTTGTTTTCCCTTTCTATCTAAACCTTTCAGAAAAAGCCAAGAGTGAAATCAGTACATACACAAAAACGGAGCACCCACCTCATTAAGATTTGAGGGCACAGTGACATGAAGCACGTGTGTGCCATTCGGAGGAATACAGTGCAAAGAGTCCCAAGCCAGCTGACACTCCAGCCAGGCACTCCGTGCAGCACAGAATCCTGGCATTGCATTTATAAATGGCACAGGTCTAAATAGCCTGAAGTCAGCTTTATTGTTTACATGCAGCAAGCTTGGGTACCTCTGCACTGGAATCATCATGCATTTTCCTATGCCAGAATAAGTACACACACAGGTAGATTTTTTAGATCTTTGCACCATTTTCTGTCTTTCATGAAGTCTGCAGATGTTTCTTATCTTATAGTTTTACTAAGGTTGGAAAATCCAATGCCAACACAAGTCATTAAGACCTTCTCGCCACCAGCGTGCTCTTCGTCAGGGGTCTTTGTTTCAATTTTAAACATGATCTGGAAGAAGCTTCTCAGGTGCCGCAGAAACTCAATTCTGAGAGAGAGAAAGCAACACAGTTTAAGAAACAAAACAGAAAGCCCATTAGCAGCATGTACTGATCCCAACAATGAACATGGTGAAACAAAAACATTGCTTGGTAAAGAGAAACAAGCCTACAGACCCCAAAATTGTTCTCACTTGTGCTGTAGAAGTGGTTAGTGGCCCCTACTGAAACCACTGCACTCACTGTATGAGCAGAGAGAGGAATGCCTGGTAACATAGCAAGACAAAACGGTGAGGAAAGAAGGAAGAAAGGAGAGAAATGTAAGCCGGGCAAGCTCATTTACTCATGATGCTGACTCTCCATCAGGGCTGTATGAACCCATACCAACCAGCGGTACTCCTTTCTCCCTCCCAATGTTTAAAGCAGAAATAAAAGTGAAACAGGGATAAGCCAAAAGGTTGGGTACATGCTTTAAGAAGAGAGATCCTAAAGCATGTATTTGATTTGTATTATCAACTTGTCCACTTAGTTAAATATTTCATTAAAATCACATTCAGACTTCGAATTCTTCCTGTTTTCTCATTAAAAAATCCCCAACAAACAAATGAAAAACCAGAACTAATTTTCCTTTCATCATTTTAGAAAGAAAGGCATGAAGAAATTAAACAGACACAGTGCTCCTAAACATACACTGACTGGAAGACAAATGACAGGAAAATTTATAAAAAAAGAACAAAAACAGCAAGAAAACATTTCTACTGGCTTCTCCAAAACAGGGAACAATTACACCAAAAGGCTACAGATGCAAAATTTGTAATTGTTCCTGAAAAAAGTTTGATCTCTTTAAGTCATGCCCACAAGCAAGTCTGCAGTCTTGAACTAAGGTTTAATCTCCTCTAGCAACTGGTAAGTGCTTTTCTTAGTTTAAGTTTACCCTTTTAAGAAAGGAAATGTGGACATCCAGTCCACACATTTGCTTGTCTGGCAGTCTGAAAAGAGCCTCTGCTGTGCATGCTGAAAGCATAATCACACATACATCATTACAACAAATCAAGAGAAAGTATCCACAAAAGGAAACCAAGAGGATAAGACAGTTCCCACTGCAACATCATGAGGCCTCTGAAAGCCTCCTGGCTGCTCCTATTCACAGAAATTGTGAATAAGCACAATGAAAGGTGCAGGAGCAAAAACTGCCTTATCCAGTTCATCTGGGCATGCTGATGCGCCTGCACTCAGATATATGCATGGGGAGTGGAGGGAAATGGCAGGAGTGAGACAATAAGAGGCTGCTTTACCTATACTGGTCTGTGCTTGGGATGCTCACTCTTAAGAGTTATCTCTGGGGCAGTCTGCTGAATACCCCTGCAGGGTGAATGTGGACACGTGGCTCCCAAAGCTATGTGCACCTTTCTACTGCACGTTCCCAGGCTGGTAACTTGCCTCAGCACAGACACTAGCTCTCATCTCTCAAATAACAGTTGAAAGAAGGAAATGAGACGCGCCTTTTCTTCCATGCCTCCCCAACTGCAAGGTTTCTGGTTGCAGCTATAATAAGCAAATGGGCATATGCTGGCAAAAATACTTCAGTAAAGCTGACAGGCAACAAGCTCTGTACCAGCCTTCTCCTTAAGTGGGTCCTCTCCCAGGGCTCTGGCAGCGTGACAAGAAAGCAGCCAAGCGCAAAACAGCAGGAGTGGCGTGGTGAACTGCAAGGAGGGCACAGAATAAACTACAAATGTCAAAGGCATTGTGGAGCCAGAGACTCAGAGAAAACCCTAAAAGCTGATGAGCAAACTTTGCAACATGTTGGTGGGATCAATTCAATCCACACTTCTCTTTGCACACAGGTGGGCAATCATGCATCTTGCCTCTTCTCCCTTTCAAATAAAGGCAGAGTGACAAAACAGCTATCAGGCCTCATGTACATAGCAAAGGCTCACTGAAGTGGGGGTAAAGGGGAGGCTGCCTGGGGACATTAGGGGAGAATGTAGAAGCACCAAAAGGCCACCTTTGTCTTGTAGAAGTAGAAGCACAAGTGGTAAGAGCCCTGGAAATAGGAGAGAAAGAGGGGGGAAGGCAGGGGTGTGTGACAGAAGCACAGGAGAAAGCAGGTTTGTAAAAGCTCTGGGGTTGATCTGGATCACATGTGGGCACTTCAAATAATAGTGCAGCCTGCACCAAACACACAGGCACAGACTGGAGGACTGAGGAAGGGGTTGGAAGGTACAAAGAAGGTTTATTTTGCTGAAAACTTAAACTGCGTGTTCAGGCAAGAACAAGGCAGAATGGAACACTGCACATTAGGTCCAGGGACAGCTACATGACCCACATTGGAGGTTTTCCCTATGGCCAACACCAACAAAAAACCCCAACAAACAAACCAGAACAAAAGTAAGAAAAAAGGAGTTAAAAGGCTGTTTATCTGAGTGCTGTCTTTTCCCCAAAGCCTGCTAAGGAACATCAAAAGGCACACAACCACTTCATGTGTCAGGGCAAAGCAACAGACCAGTGCGAGAGACCTGTTCACCAGTAATGCCTCCTTGGTTCAACTGCCCTGGGACCCGCGCAGGACTCTGCCTGGCAGTGCCAGCAGCCCTAGCACTGCTCCCCTGAGTCCCACCACAGATCCTCCCAGAAGCACACAGTCCAAGGAGCTGGAGGTGGGCATCCCCAAGCAGGGGAGCAACTGAAAGCACCAGCCTGGCTGGGGAGAGGCACCCTGACCCCTCCCCTTGAAGCCCCTAAACCCTTGCAAAGCCAAAGGGTCAGGGTACTCAGGCTTTCCTGTTGCTGCCCTTAATGTACCTCTGGCTCATGCCGATCCACCTGCATGCAGATAAGTCTGTTCTGACAGACTGACCTCTGTGAGTTAGTGGCACATGCATTTGATTCTAAACTCAGCTTGACAGAGAGGCACTTCTGTGAAATCTGGGTGATAAGAAAAGAATAATGCAGACAGCCACTGACCAAGTGGTCTTTCTGGGACAGGTGTCCCCAGTGTCACTCATGACAGCCTATTCAAGGTGTTGCCTGCACTCTTGTTCCCCACCGTTACCTGGAGCAAAGGATGTCTTCTATGAAAACACACAAACGTGGGAGAAATGTCCTCATTCTGATGCCATATTCCAAAGCACTATGTTCCCATGTGGTGCTCTCAGCAGCCAGCTGAAGAGTCACATTCATTCTACAATACAGTAGATACAGAAGCCAATCTAGCATAACATGGCTTTTAAATATCTTTGAATTCTGCAGGGTGAAAGTGTTAAATGCAGAGGTATCACAGCCCCAAGAGAGGAAAAAAGGGACAATGATGGGGAACATGACAGTCCTGCAATTTACTTCATGAACTTGTGCATCAGATGAGTTGCTCAGGAACCAAATTTACCAGCCCTTTGTAAGCAGCCTTAGTGAGGGCATGGGGGTGCTGCATACAAAGCTGCGTTGTCTCTGCATAGATCCTCACAGGACTGATGAGTCACATTCTCACAGAATCATGGATTTTATCATCTGCTGCTTCAGGATGTGTGCTCCTGATCTTCATGCCTGCCACACACACCTAGCTTGGAAGAAGTGACAACCCACGAATTTGAAATAAAATAGTGCATTTGCTTGATTTTCATAGCACAACAAAAGAAAAAAACAAAAAAATAAAAAGACTGGACAATGACAAGTGATTGGATTGTTTCATGTGCCTAAATGTGCACTTGAAACACTAATACCTACTCTTTGTAAGCCCTTCACATGAATACTTGCTTTACAGGAGATTACTTCACCTCCATGCAATGGGACACTTCCCTGTCTTCCCCTCAAAATCTGATGAATGTTGCTTCCAAGGTATCAGAGGTTGAGAAGAGCAGTTAGGCAATTTCTAGCTCTCATGTGATGGCACTACCATTCTTCAGTTATCACAGTACTGTACCTTTCACGTATACAGCACCGGTACCATGATAACCGAAAAAGGACAGTTCATAGTCTTATTATTTGATGCCATTGTCAGATAAACAAAACACCCTTCACCTGACTAAGAAAAACTGCTCAGTCTCTAGGAATAACTGTGATCTAGTCAATCACTTGCAAGTCTGATAAAGTAAATTAAATTTTTTATACTGGATGTTCTTTCCCTAATTAGTTTCTGCTATAACACAATCTGACCAGTGCTGTGAAAGATAATAAAATGTGGCTTTATAAATACATTAATGAGAACAGGAGGCCAAAGAAATTCTCCGTCCTTTATTGGATGCAGAGGGGAACATTGTCATCAAGGATGAGGAAAAGGCCAAGGTACTTAATGCCTTCTTTGCCTCAGCCTTTAACAGGAAGACCAGTTATCCTCAGGGCAACCAGAGGAGAGCATGCTGGGAGCCCCTGTAATCCAGGAGGAAGTCATTAGTGACCTGCTGTGCCACTTGGACACTCACATGTCTATGGGGTCGAATGGGATTTATCCAAGCACACTGAGGGAGCTGGTGAAAGAGCTCATCAAGACACTCTCTATCACTTACCATCAGCCCTGGCTAACAGGGTAGGTCCCAGAGGACTGGAGGCTGGCCAATGTGATGCCCATCTATGAGAAGGGTCAGAAGGAGGATTGGGGAAACTACAGTAACAGGCCTGGACAGGTGCACTCTTCGCTGGGTAAAAAACTGTCTGGATGTCCAGGCCCAGAGATGGGTGGTGAATGGTGCCACATCCAGCTGGCTGTGACCAGTGCTATTCCCCAGGGCTCAGTGCTTGGGTCAGTTCTGTCTAATATCTTCATCAATGAGCTGGATGAGGGGATTAAGTGCACCGTCAGTCAGCATGCAGACAGCACTTGAAGGCTCTGCAGAGGGTTCTGGACAAGCTGGATCAATGGGCCAAGGAAAGTGGTATGAGGTTCAACAAGGCCAAGTGTCATGTCCTGGCCTTGGATCACAGCAACCCCGGGCAGTGCTACAGGCTGGGGGCAGAGTGGCTGGAAAGCTGCCTGGTGGAAAAGGACGTGGGGATGTTGCTCAACAGCTGACTGAACATGAGCTAGCAGTGTGGCCAGGTGGGCAAGAAGACCAATGGGATCCTGGTCTATATCAAAAATAGTGTGGCCAGCAAGACCAGCGAAGTGTTTGTCACCCTGTATCTGGCACTGGTGAGGCCACACCTTGAATCCCATGTTCAGTTTTGGGCCCCTCACTACAAGAAAGACATTGAAGTGCTGGAGCATGTCCAGGGAAGGACCACAAAGCTGCTGAAGCATTTAGAGGGTTAGCTATATGAAGAATGGCTGAAGAAGCTGGTGTTGTTTAGCCTGGAGAAAAGAAGGCTCAGGTAAGACCCTACTGCCTGAAAGGAGGTTGTAGCTAGGTGGAGGTCTCCCAGGCAACTAATGACAGGACATGAAGAAATCACCTCAAGCTGCACCAGGGGAGGTTCAGGTTGGACATCTGGAAGAATTTCTTCACTGAAAGGGTGGTCAGGCATTAGAACAGGTTGCCCAGGGAGCTGGTGGAGTCACCATCCCTGGAAGTGTTCAAGAAATGACTGGACATGGCACTTAGTGCTATGAGCTAGGTGATAAGATGGTGTTCAGTCAAAAGATGGATTTGATCTTGGAGGTCTTACCCAACCTTAATGATTCTGTGATTCTGTAACCTGTGTTCACAACTAGCACTGTAAGAAATTTAGTCTTTTTCTATCCTCTGAACAACTATCAGCTGAAGACAAAGCTTTAATAAAAACTGAGGCTGAATGACTAGACAGAAGTCTGCTGCCAAATAGGGGTAAAACTTCAAGTAGGACAGAGCTCCATGAATTGAAGTCTTCAGCTGTTTCTTAGGGACAATCACAGCTTTACAATTTGGCTAGCCATTCGAAATATGACATTTAACGACACAGCTACAGACAGATCACTAGGAAAACACAGTAGTGTACACTAGGCAACAAAAAGCAAACTGATGTACACATATAACCCAGGTCAAGAACCATCAATAAACTCCATCTCTGCGATTCTCAGAAATAGGAATAATATAGAACAGTAAGGGAATCATCATCTAACGTAGAAATAAACTCAAAGTAACTTACACCACTTGTTTCATTTGAAGTCAGGTACAAGTTGTTCTGTTTATAACCACAGGTAAAGCCTTCCATATATAAAAACAGCTGTGCAATAAAACTAGTGAATTCAAACAAGACTGCATAATTAAACTGAACAAAACAACTTACGTGTATGGAGACAGAGGTCCTAATAGGACTTTGGAAACATCCCGTTGTCCAAGGGTCATAAGGAGCAGAGCAAGGCTCTGATTTGTTGAATCTACACAGCCTCCCTGCAAAACAAAATGTTTTAATAATTAATTTCTGTACAAACCAGAAATTGGGATGTGAGGAGAGTGATAAAGGAGAAAGATACACTTAAAAGGCTGAAATACCACTGCCAATTTTAAAGGGCCAAGAAGATAAAAATCTAGGTTTTGTAACAATGACAAACTAATTTCACATGGCAGGCTGGGAAAAGAACAGAACTAAAACAAACCCAGAACAAGGTCACATTAAACATTCCTCCCATCCCTCCTAATCTGTTTTAACATCACAGAATCTAAACACTGAAGAATTTATTTGCAGTGAATTAAAAGGAGATATTAATCATAGTATGCATCTGAAGATACCATGAATTTCAGCATTTTACGTATTTGCCGATCTGAAACATGTACAAGAAGCAGATGAGAGTTTGGTAGGGAGTATTCCTGGCACTGGACTTCTGTCTTTGTAGTTCAGTTAATAACTCAAAATGCTCCTTATCACTTGGATGAAACCTTTACATTTTCTGAGCTTGTTTTTTGTTTTCCTAAATTTGTAAACATTATATAACATCTACTTTTATCACCAAATTTAGATAAAAGTTTCCAATCACCATGGAGACAATCATATCCTAAACAATTTATCAAAACACAATGCATCCATCATGTCCTAGCTGCTTACGTAAGCTCTCTTGCTGCAGTGGGTCAGTCATCCTCAGTTTTGTTGTGCACTAGCAGTGTGCTGTTATGCCCATTTATGGTGGTACATCTGCCCTGCCCTCTTGGGCCACTCTACAATCTCCTCAGGAATTCTCATTAGACCTTGACCTTGATTAATGGCTCCTAGGCAGGTGAGCTCTTCTTGAGCTTATCAGAAAAATTGTCCCTAGGAACTTCTGTTGCCTAATGCACTGCTATTGTCTAGTGGACAGCCTTGGAATATTATTTTTGTCTAAATCATAGCCCACGTGGAACAATATTATTGTTACTGCACCTTTAGAGGAAAATTTCACTAGCAACCAACCCAGATGGTGGCCAGGATGGAGACTGACAGAAGACTAAAGCCAAACATCTCACAACCCTATAAGCAGCACTTCTAAGTGAGGCTCTTTGAGCTCTCCTGGGCCACAGCTTTCCGTCTCAGTCCTATGCCTTTCAAAGCTCACCAATACTAAAGTTTGTGAGACTTGGAGGACAATCACCAAAAGCTGCTGACAGGACCTGGGCTGACACCCTCACTCCTCAAGGCTTAGCCCTTCATCCGTTTAGAGGTGCAAAGGCACCTGTGTGAGTATTTCACTGAACTTCAGGAGAGTTTTTAGCAGGTACCTTTGTATATACCTTGTGTCTATGCATGTGCATTAGGAATTGATTTAAATACACTATAGCAAGTATAGTATAAATGTTGCCATGTTAGATATACAATTAAATTATTACTGTGTTTATAGTAAATCATACTGAATCATTTTATAAATGTTAGTTATAGAATCACAGAATGGGTAAGATTGGAAGGGATCACAGTAGGTCATCTGGTCCAACATCGCTGCTCAAGTAGGGTCGCCCTAGACGATATTGCACAGAGTTGTGTCCAGACAGTTCTTGAGTGTCTCCAGTGAAAGAGAATCCACCTCGCTGGACAATTTGTTCCAATGCACAAACACCTGCACAGTAAAGTTCTTTCTCATGTTCAGTTGGAACTTCCTGTGCATCAGTTTCTGCCCTTTGACTCTTGTCCTATTGCTTGGCCACCACCAAGAAGAGCCTGGATGCATCCTCTTGGCAACCTCCCTTTAGATACTCAGAGATATTGATGATGTCGCTTCTCAGTTATCTCCTCTCAAGGCTGAACAGATCTAACTGGCTCAGCCTTTCTTTGTAAGAAACATGCTCCAGTCCCTTAATCATCTTTGTAGCACTCCGCTGGATCCACTCCAGGCACTTCATGACTTCTCTTGTCCTGAGGAGCCCAGAACTGGACACAGTACTTCATATGTGGCCTCTCTAGGGCTGAGCAGAGGGGCAGAATGACCTCCCTCAACCTGCTGGCAAACCTTTTCCTAATGCACCCCAGGATACCATTGGCCATCTTGGCCCCCAGGGCACACGGCTGGCTCATGGACACCTTGTTGTCCCTCAGGATCCCCAGGTCCTTCTCTGCAGAGTTGTTTTCCAGCAGGTCAGCCCCAGCTTGTACTGGTGCCTGGGGTTGTTCTTCTCCAGTGCAGGAACCTGCATTTGCCTTTGTTGAATTTCAGACAGGTCTTCTCTGCCCATCTCTCCAGCCTATCAAGGTACTTCTGGATGACAGCACAGCTCTCTGAGTATCAGCCACTCCTCCAGCTTTGTGTCATAAGTGAAATTGTTGAGGAGGTCTCTGTCCCTTAATCCAAGTCATTGATGAATAAGTTAAAAAATACTGGCCAGTATTGAACCCTGGGGGACTCCACTAGTGACAGGCCTCCAACTAGACCCTCTGCCACTGATTGCAACCCTCTGGGATCTGCCATTCAGCCAGTTCTCAATCCCCCTCACTGTCCACTTGTCCAGTCTACATTTCCTGAGTCTACCTGTGACAATGTTGTGAAAGACAAGAGTCAAAAGTCATGCTGAAGTCGAGGCAGAGCGTATCTACTGCTCTCTCCTCATCCATCCAGGTAGTTGTTCCATCATAGAGGGCAATCAGGTTGGTCAAGCATGTTTTCCCTTTGCTGAATCCATGCAGACTACTTCTCATCACCTTCTTGTCCTCCATGTGGATAAGGGATGGCCTCCAGAATGAGGATTCACCAGCTTTCCAGGGACTGAGGTGAGGCTGACTGGCTAATAGTTCACTGGGTACTCCTTGCCCTTTTTGAAGACCAGAGTGACATTTGTTTTCTTCCAGTCCTCAGACATCTCTCCTGACTGCCATAGCCTTTCAAAGATGATCATGAGCAGCTCAGCTATGCTGTCCAATAGCTCTCTCACACTCATGAATGCATTCTGTCAGGGCCCATGGACTTGTGGATGTCATGTTTGCTTAGGCATTCTCTAATCCAATCCTCCTTAACCAAGGGAAAGTCTTCCTTTCACCCTTAATTTTCCCTTGCCTCCTGGGTCAGAGATTCCTGAACGCTGGTCCTGTCAGTGAAGACCAATGACCAATGTAAAGAAGGCATTCAGTAACTCTATTCTCTGTGTCCTCTGTTACCAGGGTCCTCTCTCCATTTAGTATTTGGCCCACATTATCTTTTATTTTCCTTTTGTTATTGATGTATTTGAAAAAGCCCTTCTTGTTGTCCTTGGCATCCTTGGCCATGCTTAGTTCCATGTGGGCCCTGGCTTTCCTTGTCTCATTTCTACTTACCCTGACAAGGTCTCTATATTAATTTCAAGTGACCTGTGTGTTTCCTGCTTACATTTGAGTAACGACAGTTCTTTATTCATGCATGCAGATCTCCTTCCCCCTTTGCCCAATTTCTTGCTCTCTGGGATGCACCATTCTTGACTGGAGGAAGTGATCCTTGAATATTAACCAGCTCTTTTGGATGCCTCTTCTCTGCAGGGCCTGTTCCCATGGAATTCTTCCTAGAAGATTCCTGAAGAGGCTAAAGTCAGCTCTTCTGAAGTCCATGGTGGTAATCTTACTTGCCGCCTTGCTTCCTGCTCATCCAGTACAGAACTCTACAACCTCATGGTCCCTACAGCCAAGGTTCGCATCTCCAGCAAGGCCATCCCTGTATGTCAGTATGAGGTCGAGCAGCTCAGCATTCCTTGTGCAATCCTCCACTACCTGTGACAGGAAGTTGTCAGTGCTTTCCAGGAGCCTCCTGGACTCTTTGTGGTGTGCTGTGCTGTGTTGCTTCGACAGCAGATGTCAGGGTAGTTAAAGTCCCCCACAACAACCAGTGCCTTTGAGACTGCTTCAAGCCACCTGTAGAAGACCTCATCTGCTTTCCCCTTCTAACCAGGGAGGCTGTAGCAAACACCCACAACAATGTCAACCTTACTTAGTCTGCCCTTTTATCCTAACTCATAAGCTCACTCATAAGTAGTGACTTGCTCATCATCCACCCCAAGACAGAGCTTGATACATTCCAGGTGTTGCCTCACGTAGAGGGCAACTCTACTACTATGCCTTCCTGGTCTGTCTCCCCTAAGCAGTGTGTAGCCCTTCATGACAACATTCTAGACATCAAAGCTATCCCACCACATTTCTGTAACTGCTTTGAGATCAAGGCCCTGTGACTACACGAAGATCTCTAGTTCCTCCTGTTTGTTCCCCACACTGCATGCATTGGTGTACAGGCACTTTATAGAGGTATCTGATTCTGTCAGCATCCCAGTAGTCACTGATTAAATGCTGCTATATCCTTTAGACATAAACCATTGATCAAGTCGGAGACTAAGTCTGGCAAGGGGGTCCACTGTTGTGATCCAAAGGGAGGGTCTCCCTTATGCTTTTCCATCCTTACCTTTTGCATCCCTGCCCTCTGCATAAATCACTGTAGGTTGATTCTAATCCGATTTTCCTTTGTGTGCTTCATCTATGCAGTAAGCAATAGAGTGAATTTTGTCATCAAGCTTTGTCTCAGTTCAACAAATTTGTATAACACCTTCTTCTGCTGATACCTTTGCCCGTGATTCAAGTGATCTAAACCACTCATTCACAACACCGTTCCCACACAGGCAGTTGCCAGACACTGAAATTAAGCAACTGTTGTAATCTGATGACAGAACAGTAACTTCTGCCAAACAAACAACTTCACACTCCCAAGGAGGCCAAGTTTTCTTCTCTCAATCCACCTGCCACTTACTCAAGAGTTCAGAATCAAAAACAACCCTGCCAAGAGAAATGCGATGGGCAAATTCAGAGCCAAAGAACATTTGTTCCAAAATAGCTGGCACTCACTACCAACCTAGGATGCAGCTTCTGGGATGTATTAATTCAGTCTACAGCGGTTTCTCCATTACTATTTCCATTGACAACAGAATCAGAACAGCTAGATATGACAGTTAGACACAGATCACTTAAAATCCCGCTCATTTTGAAATGTTGTTATATAAATACCACAGCTGACACGTACATAAATATATCACAGCTCCAGTTATTGGACAACAGTGTTTCAAAAATGACTATTCTGAGCCTGAGCTGAGCTTTGATTTAGTGTTGGTTGTATTCTGGCATACACACAATTTCCTCCCTTACATGTGCCGTACATATTTGCATGCCTCAAGAAATTGTTACATGAGAGGTAAAAAATTATTGCAGAGGGTTTGTGTCTTGGTTTTGTTTGTTGGGGATTTTTTCTGGAAGAAGGGAGCAGAGCCCTCCCACCCTGAATTAAGGCCATCTTGAAAATTAAGCCTTCAGTGAAATCCTTCACTCATTTTATCTCTCCTGCCCCTCCAAGTTCCCCTAACAACTTTGCCTTTCTTTGTTAAAGAATTCAGTGTTAAGCAGGTACTGCATCCTCCCCTGTTTTTCATGATCACAAGGTACATAAAAATTAAATCCTTTACCAGTTCTTCCAGGCCCTTCCATTCTACCAATTACTTGCTATATAAAGTTCCCATAAACAATGTCTCAAAGACAAGAGTTAAAACCCGCACTGGCCTTCTACAATTAAGCTTCAGAAGGAGTTGCATGTGGATTTGTAATGACAATGCTAGTCAGTCGCTCCATGTCCCCTCTACCAAAGCCACTGCAATTACCACCATTCTGCTTATTAATAGTCAATTAGCTCTGACATTTTCCCATCAACAAATGTGCATAAAAAGAGCTGCACAACTCCAAGAATCATACCACCTTTTTAATTTCTCTTTGAAGGTTTAGTAAAAGAACCATTTAGCACTTAACATCACAAGACTCAAATCTTAAGATTTCCTAGGTGCTAAAGCAAGCACTTTATGAAATGTCCCAGGGTCCCTTTAAACAGTAATGAACTCCTGCAGATTTGTGGGTGACCTGAAATGCTAAAGCCCTTTTACAGAGAATTGTTTCCAGTGCTCTCAGGATGTCGTTCTCTGGTCAACCCTCCCTGGCTCCTGCAGCACAGCACCTACAGGCAAAAACTCAGATGGAGAAACAATCTCATAAGGAGAGGTTCTAAACAGGAAAAGAAATTCTCCCTTGAGCCCTGTCTTCAGTGAGTAAGTGGTGTAAAGAGAGTGGGACTTAAAGACTGCCTGTTCAGAGCAATCTATTCTTACTTTCCCAAATTTTAGTTTCATTAACCATCCTATTTACAAACTAAACAAACACTACACACTTTGCAACATGTTTTTATTTCCTCTCTGGGGTCAACACTAAACCAAACTGACCTAAGGGGAAAAAAAAACCAACGAAAAACCAAAAAAGGCTTCAAAACCAAAACACCCTAAAAAAGCCCACCGCAAAACCAAAAACTAAACCAACCAACCAAATAAAAAAAAGTACGAGAGAAAATGAGAAAGAAAGTACATCTTTCCAAATTTTGGCCTAGCACAGTATGACCATGTGTGTTATACATAACCTTCAGTGCATATTCTGAAAATTACATAAAGCCCATCATATTGCCTATGACAGATGAAGTGGGGAATTAGCTAAATAAGGACTAAGCTTATCCACTGGATAAGCAGCACAATAGTCAAAAATGTTAACAAACAAGAAATTTTCCACAGTGAGCTGCTGCAGTGGAGGACAAGCAGTCTGTACACTGCTCAGCTCTTGTCAGTCACTCTCAGACTCAAGTGGCCCACACATAAACAAGTCTTCCAGCAAGCAGTACCATAGCAGGCCACAACTAATGCTCTCACTCCCAGAGAATCTGATCTTCAAAGACATTTAAACCTCACAACTTATTATTTTATCATTCAAAGACTTGACTGATCCCGTTTCCTCCTCAAACATTTTTTCTTCTGTCTTGAAATTGTCACTATCCTTTGCAATATTTCACTCATCACATCCAGTGGCTGTAGTGCACTGAAGCAGAAAGTGACCTAGCTCAAGCCTTTCCAGCCCTCTTCATTTCAGAAGTTCTCTCACATCTGACTCTGAACAAACCATAATATCTGGACAAACTTCCTCATTAGTTTCAATGTGTAAAGTGCTGGATGGTTTTCAAAGGGAAAAATCCTTCTTGTTGCTGTTAAAAGGATCTGAAAATTGGATCCTTGATGTCTCCAAACATCTGACTACCTGAGAATGTTTTCCAAAACATTTACACAAAGCAACAAATGTACCAAATTTTAGTTTAGGTTGGGTGGGGTTTTTGTTTTAGTGTTGATTTGGTTTTTTTTCAGGGAGAAGGGAGGAAACCAAAAAATTTTACAATTCACCCCTCAAATAAAAATAGCTACCTGACACTACCTAATTGTAGAAACAGATAGATGCTTTTCAGTCACTAGTTGTGACTACTTTCTCCATACATGCTGGCCTTTCAAATGCCAGGTTCTAGACAGTACCCAGGAAGAATATTTATTGGTGGTATTTCTATGAGATAAAAACCCTGGGCTAGAAAGGGAAAGGGTTCTAGCAAAATGGTGCATATACTCAATAAAGAAAGACAAAATATTAATGGAAGACTGGAACAAGTGGCAAGCTGGTAATTCAAACAGATGAAGGGCTTGCAGAAGGGAAAGGAAAAGATAGTATGGTCACAGATAAACAATCTATAACAGGTATGGATGTGATTTATGAGGCTGAGGGGCATTTTTATGATTGACTACATGCCCTAATACAGAATCTCAATAATGGCATTTTTAACCCTTTGCAAAGTCCTGTCAGGTTATTACAGTTCAGCAACTACCTTTTTTTTTTTTTTTTTTAAACAGTGCGTATAACTTGTAGATGACTGCCTCCTAAAGGCCAAATGCGTTTTGCCAATACAAAAAACTAGTTATTTTAAAGTTTGTGAAGATACAAAACAAAACCAGCAGATAAGTTTGTTATTAAATCAGAAACTCACTAGTGTGCTATTTGCCAAATCATTTGGGAGACTGAAAGCTGCTTGTCCACTAGGAGTCTTGCCACAAATGAAAACCATTTTAATAATTAACAAAAATTAAAATGCTACAGAAAACTGATGCATCTAAGATTCCTAAGCACTAAACACTGTTCTAGCTGCTTTCCAACACACCATTCAGCCAATTCCTCATAAAACAAACAAGATCTCTGCACATTTGTCATCATCACAACAAAGCGGTCAGTATGGAGGCCTGCTGGTTTTTTTTCCTCTTGTGTGTTCTCCCATTCATAATGCTCCATTCCAACTACTAGCTAAGAAGCATTGCCTATGTTACCCATCCAACTTCTTAAAAAAAAAAGTAACAGCCCACGTGAAGCTAGCTGAATTCTGTTGCAGGCAGAAAGCAACAAAAGAAAAATCTACCGCTACTATGACTCATAGTAACGTCTCCTGGACATTGGAAATAATGTGGCCCTGTACGTCACAACACTCCTAAAGGAACCATTCAAAACCACTCTTTATCTGGATGAAGGCACTGGCACCATGGTATTGTTTCTTTGTTCGGGTCTGAGCCTGTCTGAAGGTGCCCCCAAGCCACTTCTTCCTTTACCAATTTCATCACCTCCTTCCCCTACAGCTATAGACACAAAACATGGGCCACTTACCCTGTAGATCTCCTCAAGCAACAGCTTAGCACAATTCTGGCCCAGTTCCTCGGGAAGCACAGCTGCTCCCTGGCCCTGAGGGTTTGAGGCTAGCTCAGCACTAAGAACAGTGCCATTGATGGTTTCTGCAGTAAGGCACATGCCAAAACCTGGTGATCTGAAAGAAAGGGGAAAAGTGCATTTCATTTAAGGACAAAAATCAATTAACGAGCAAAGAACTATCCTCAGCCATCCTTCTCTTCAAGTCACAAATAGCTCCTCTCATAGGGCAATACTGGGAATCTGGACTTGACAACTTTCCTGCTTGAAACATTAGATTTGCTATGGAAAAAAAAATTAACAGCAGTATCTAAAAGTCAAACCAAGCACCACTTGCCAAAGGAAGGTATCTTTCACATTTATTTAATTCATCTTTGATGAGCATTTCAAAAGTATCTGGTGTTTCCTCTCTGTGACATTCAAAAACAAAACTAATTTTCTTTAGGGCTTGAGCTCTTACCCTAAAAGCTTCAATATTTAGCAAGATTAGACTAATTACTTAGTATCAGGGATACTACAGTCACACTGGAGTCATAGTTAAGATAAATATAACAGCACAGCAGCATCAGAAACCCACATGCACCAGCCAGGTGGAAAGGAATCTGTGTTATTATTTATCCCTCTGCATGGGTTACATGTAGGAAACATAATGTTGCTGTCTCAAGTCATTTGACTTCTTAATTTTATAGACAGATTAAAAAAAAATTAGGAGCCCAAAACCGCACAGCTCCCAGAAAAGTTCTGCAATTCTAATGACTGTTGACAGTCTGGAGCCACAAGAGTTACAAATCGGGAATATTAAATATGATGAAGGATTGGAAAGAGAAAAATACTTTAAAATGAGTCAGCAATTTCTAGGTTTGCTAACTTTTGAACCTAAAATGTTTTATGGTAATACTTCAAAAAAACAGAAACAGTGAAAGAAAGTATGCATGCCTGCATTTAACCATATAGACAGAAAACAAACAAATGAGTTATCCAGAACTCTTTCAACCTCAATGAAGTGATAAAAGGATAACAGAGCTGACAGATGCCAGTAAAATTGTCTGAATCATATCCACCACTTCTGTGTTCTGCCAGAAAACAAAATCTGTAGAAGTACAGTAAATTAATTTTCCAGCTCTCACTGGTGAAAAGACAGTCCTTTAGCTACTCAGCAGAAGACAACCCATACTGCTCCAACAATTTCTTAAAACAGTTTGGTTCCATCCTCAATACTACCATTTCCATCAGAAGGTGTACAGTGAAGTTTGAATGGTATACCATGACACCTGTGATCTTAATCTCACTTCAAAGCAATGGATTTAAAAATGAAAGAGCTCAAGTTGCACTAGTGATGTATTGCATTCCTTGTTTAAGAAAACATACTTCTATCCCTCTTACATGAGTAAAAGAAATGCATCTAGTGAATAATTTCATTTTTTCATTTTGAGGAATATTTATTTCAAGTCAACAAAATAGAAGATTGTGATCTAAAACTCAATAAAATCACAGATCAGAACACCCTAGAAGATGAACAAATGCAGAATTACATGTCTGTTCCCTGTGAACACTGGATACTCACTTTCCAGAGCTGACTCCCTTCATATGATCTGTGTAGATATAGATGTCTGGGAGGAATTTATTCAGGATGCCCCTTGCAGATTCCACCATTCTGTTTGCCATCTGTGGTGACACTCGGACAGAGTATCTACATTTCTGAGCTAAGAAATGCATTGTTGTCACAAAAGAAATTGAAAGCAGAGCCTGGCAAAAGTGGTAAAGAGGTTCCGATGTGTTATTTCAGAAAACATGGTTTTGTCCTATACATCTCTTCATGAGTGCTGGTTCTTGTTACTGGACTTGGAGAAGCATATGCATGTACATGTTTCTATAGTTTTTTTCACTGATATACCTTGAAGTGAGGTACACACAACATGCTAAAGAACAACCTATTATGACTAGGTAAACACCTATCTTGAAAATGCCCTTCAACAAATTTAAATTGCTGTTCTATCATCTTGTGCTTTCTTATGATGGAGGAAGCCCCACGTGCTCTATTATTCATATACTACTAAAATACAGTCCTGGGTGAAGTTTCTGTGAATTAGTAGCAAGAAATCCTGCCTTTCTTTTTCTATCAGAGAGAAATTGGGAAGATGAGTAAGAAATTAAAGACAAATGTTTTAAAAATAAAAAAAAAAAGTAAAAGATATAAGCAAAATACCTTTGCTCTCTCTGACTATTTTGGAGTGGTCTGAGTCTATCAAGTTCACCGAGTCTCTAGTCACTAAGCACTTGAAGGTTCCAAGAAAGAAGAAATTGCCACCTTCCTGCTCACCCCAACTCATCTTCTCACAGTACAAAAGAGATGAACTGCCCTTCTGCCTTGTACTTCAGTGCTGGTTCAGAGAAACTTCTAACAGATCTTCCAATGTACAAAGCACACTGTACTCCAGATTCCATCCCAAGTACAACAAAGATTCGTACTCTGCACATTTAACCACTCATCTGCACATACATTCACACAGCAATGCAGAGAAACAGACTTTTAAAACTTCAAGCTGGCAGGGAGGAATTTCCTTTTCTATAAATTTCTATAGCATCTCTTGTGGAGTAGGTAAACCAAAAACTTTCAGATTTTAAGGTCAAAATCATTAAATAATAATCAGAAAACTGACTGCTCTGCACAGCTGGTTTACTCAGTATTTTGGATGACTATGAAAGGTTGCTGCACCACAATCTCCCCAGCTGAAAGGAAGCAGATTTGCTCAGATGAATCTTGAAGGGACAAAAAATACACATTGAAAAGACCTAAAGACTTTTTCTCCAGGTATTGTTTTCTACTGTCTTGAAGGACCACTTAATGACTAAACTAAAATAAGACTGAAATTACTGAAGGCAAACCTGTATTCATGAGAAAAAGCTCAGGAAAACGTACAGAAAAGTAGTCCAAAAATCTGTAGTTCACATACAGCAATCAAAACAATCAAAGTGGACCAGAATGGTGCTGTGCACTAACAACAATGTAGAACACATATCATTGCCTCCTCTTTCACACACTAATAGACAGAACCACTTACTACAGAGAAGAATGAAGGCATAGAAAAGTACTTTCTTCATCACAAGATCACGGCAACCAGCACCAAAAGCACAATGAGCTGCCTCCTTTTCGAACTACAGCACGTGCACCCAGCAAAACTGCTCTTGCTTGGCAATACTGCACTCATGCAAATGCCACATTTGGAAAGACGTCCTGTTCTCACAATCATGACGGTATGCCACAAAGAAAAGAAGGAACAGGCTGCAAGCCTACATCTCTGGTAGGAAACTTGAGATCATTCCTGCTTTCCTTTTGAGTAATCAAAGCCAGATTATGTTTGGGACTCTCAATCACAAATTAAACTACAAGTTGGCCCTTGCTCAAGACAGTTTTCTGTAAGGGATTTCTGCATTCTTCCTCCAAAGACAGCAAATTCATGGCAGACACCATACAAAAATCACAAGAGGGAAAAAAAACCAAAAAGAAACAATCCAGAACATTAAAGACTAGATGTGCAGATCTGTTTGAAAAAGTGAGGAATTCACAACAATATTTTGTGCCCTTATCTTTGCGTGGAAGTAAAAGGTTCTCCACTTCCATTTCCAATAGCACTACCAAAGGTGAAGATCCAATGAACTTCTTTACCAAACACAACAAAAACCTCAGTGTGTGCAGCAAGGTGTAAACTGAACTAAGATTTAAGCTCCCATCTAACTCCTGCTAGACTCATTAACAACCAAGATGCCACCTATTCAATGCATAACAACTGGATTTACACACGAAGTAAGATTTCTTTTAGTGCTGCTACATTATATGATGTGAGGCATTTGAACTTTTTCTTGCTATGGAAAAGATTTCAAATAGTGCTGTTCGGTTTTAAATTCAGTCACTCATCTACAGATGCATTTTGAACAGCAACGTTCTGAACACAGCAATTTTGAGACACTCTTCTGAAATCCAGTTGTGTGACCCCTCTGTGTAACATTACCCTGTGTTACCTGGATACAAGCTCAGCAACATGGTGCACTCCCGTAACTTGAAGTTAGGAAACTTGGGTTTTTTAAAGCAAAATTATCTAAAAGTTCAAAACCAGACAAACAAAGAAAAAAAGGATACGCAGTTCCTCTGATGCGCTTGATTTTGCCAGGGTCTGTAAACTGAACAGGCTGCAAGACCTTCCTCACTGGGCAAACAAACAGTATCTCTCCACCTCCTTTGGGAGGCATTCCTCTCCGATTGATCTAGACACAACAATGGAATGAAAAAGCAGGTTAGTAAAGAGTACAAAGAATGTACCTACACACTCCAAAAATTTCACATAAAACAAAATGTTTTAAGTAGGGGCATTATGTGAACACAGGATAGAAAAAGACATTCTAAAGGCAGAAATGGATTTTGCACCAAAACTAAAAGTAAGTACTGATTTCTTTTTTCCTCTCCTCTTAAGTACAGTAAGGCATGGCTTCTCAATAGAAAACAAAGCAATACCAATCAAACAAAAAAAATGTCTTTACCAAAACAAACTTGGCTTAAGAGTGGACTCCAGTAGCAAACCTGCACCTCGCTGCTGAAGAAAGACTAGAAGGGTTAGAGCTCAGTTGGTTAGAGCAGGGTGCTGATAAAACCAAGGTCATGGGTTTGATCACCATATGGGTCCTTCAGTTAAGAGCTGGACTTGATGACCCTTGTGGGTCCCTTCCAACCCAGAATATTCTGCGATTCTATACAGGGGGGACCAGGATGAACTCATTCCCACTAACAGGTCTGTCTAGCCTGTCCCACCATCCCAAGCCAACATCCAAAGGATGGAGCGGGGACATGGGCATGTCAGTGGATCTGGCTCAGGTGTCCCAAGGTCAGGGCAGGGCTATGGGGAGGTTAGGACTGGCTGCAGGGTCATGGGAGTAGAGGCTGACAGTCCTAGGACAATGACATGGGGACATGGGCTGTGGGCAAGGTGAGAGGAAGCACCCAGGGGTGAGGCTTGGCAGAGCAAGGCACTAACAAGACCCTAGTAGTGCTGCCAGGGCCCACACATTTTAAATGAGTGTTCTTAACTTTGAAAATCTACAGTTTCTTTCTCCAAAATCTATTTTACATCCAGATTTTTTTGGCCTGTGAAGAGTGTAGTCTTTAAGAAAAGCTTCTTTCCTGTATTTTCCAAACTGAAAGCAAATCTGAATCACCCAAACACAGATCCAACTTCTCTAAAGGTGAAGAATGCAAAAAAAACCCCATTATTATTATTCCCCAGCCACAAGCATAGGGCACAAAGAGCAAGTAGAAATAAAAAGATACTAAATTCACTGAAAACCAACAGGAAAACAACAAAATTTCTTAGTCTACTTTGGAGACTAAGAGAAGTCACTACTTTCCTCTTACCCTCTATACCCATAGCCTTTGCATTTCTCCTACTACAATTCCTGTGTGGCTGGTATGCCACTTAAAACATATCAAGAACAAGGGGCAATTTTAGACATGTGTGTATCCTCAAGTAGGTATCCATTAGAGGCAGAAACCAACAGCATGCATATGGCCCTGTGAAGCAGTGCAGAAGTATCATTTCAACATATGCTCGAAAAGAAAGGAACAAACTGTCTTACCTTGATTTCCAGACTTTCACCATCAATTCCAAACTTCTTCAGTAGGGGCAGAGCTGTTGCCTTAAGGACATCAACCTATGAAACACAGAATTTAAAAAGCAGACTCTTTATTGGAAGTTAAGTCGTCCATAATTTAAAAAACAAAGACAAACCTTCTCCATACAAGTTATTCTATGGGAAGGCATGGGAATGCAGCACAAAGAGCTTCAGATACTCTTACGACTACCACAGTACCTCATTACTAACCAAATTTGCTAGAATAAATTACTGGCAGATGGAATTTGCCATTCTGGCTTTCTTGCTCAGCTTGATTTTTACTTCCATTACAGTTCAGCTAAAACAGCTCACATGTTTCTCTGAACACAGTTATTGAAAAGATTACATTCTTCTGTCAGTACTAAAAAATTCCTACCGCTAAATAAATTACTGCAAGAACTTTGCATTTTTGCAAGCATCATTTCAAGACAAGTCCCTTGATTTGGCTGTTCTGTCAAGAGTTTAAGTCTGTTTCTGAGAAATAGAATCTTCTATGTAACTTCTACTGAAGCACTTCAAAGAATCTGAGGTGTATGACACATCATGAATGTACTCCCTTTGAGCCAGATGCTCACCTGATCAGGTCTGGACAGAATTACTCTTGCCATTGCTCTTTCCTAATTGCTGACTTAAGACTACAGTGACTGTCCTCTTCTCTCTTCTGAAACTTCAGTAACATTGCCAGAAGTGAAAATAAACTATTTATCAGTGCAACCCAAGACAGTCAGCTAGGGAGAGATAGGACCAGGACAGCTTGACCAAAGAGTGAGTAAATTGAGGTGGAGAAAACAGGTACGAGATAGACAGCAGCTGAGGAGGCAGATAAAAAGCACCGTCTTTCCCTTGCCTTCAGCCAGAATCCACAATTCTCAAGCTTTATTGTCTCTGCTTTGCAGACAGTGCAAGCCACGGACAAACAGTAGCACAGACTTCACCTACAAACCCGTGAACATCCTGTAAGTGCTACCCAAGGAGCTATGAGTGTATGTTGCAGTTCTCACTCATCAAATCCTGCCAGACAACATACCTCCTTTCTTGCGGAGAAGCATTTGGTGTTGTTTTTAATGGTAGTATCAATATTTGAACAGTTACTTTTTTATATTTTTGATTTTTTTTATATATTTATGTAGTTTATGTTTTTTACAGGCAGGATACCTTGATTTGGCCCTTCAGTAGTATTCATTAATCATAGAGATTTGCCAGATTAACAATATGTAGACATGGAAAGGAAATTAGGAACTACCATTTGTGTGCCACCTCCATTCCCTTCAAAAAGGCCATTTACAACGCCAAGCCCTGTATACATTATCACTATACAGAGAAACTTGAATCTACTTCAACCCAGTCCCTCATGGCTGGTCCCACAACTATCCATTGTCAGGTCTCACCAGTGATGCAACAGAAAAACATACTGCAAGCGTAAGCTGCCAGTGAACAGTGCAGGCTGGTATCCCAAATGCATACCTCTTCCCATCAAGTGCAAAGAAAGTACCATTCCTCTCACCCATTTAGGACGTGTTACTCAGATCACAATACGTGATTATATACACAGTAATATGTGCAATATTACTAGTAATAATATCACCACAGTCCCACTTGGAACAAGTGCACATCACCCAGTATTTCAGTGACCACGGTACTCTTTTGGACTGGTACCAGCTGTCAAAGAGCTTATTGTACCTATCTAGTGGGTTGACCCTGGTTGAATGTCAGGTGTCTACCAAACCACTCTGTAACTTCCCCTCCTCAACTGGATAGGGGAAACAAAATATATTGAAAGACCCATGAGTTAAGGAGAGAGAGAGATCACTCACCACTTACTGACAAAACTGACTTGACTCATGGAAATTAACTGAATTTATTGCTCATCAAATCAGAGTAGGGTAATGAGAATTAAAACCAAATTTTAAAAACACCTTCATCCCACCCCTCACTTCTTCCTGGGCTTAACTTTATTCCTGATTCTCTACCTCCTTCCCTTCAGCAGCACTAAGGGATGGGGAATGGAGGTTGCAGTCAGACCATCACACATTATCTCTGCCCTTCCTTCCCTCTGCAGGGGAAGGCTCCTCACACACTTTCCCTACACTGGTGTGGGATCTTTCCCATGAGAGGATGCGAACTTCCTCCATGAACTTCTCCAAAGTGGCTCCTTCCCACCTGGTATAGTTCTTCATGAACTGCTCCAGTGTGGGTCTCCCACAGAGGCACAAATCCTGTCATCAAACCTGTTCCAGTGTGGGCTTCTTTCTCCGTGGAGCCACAGGTCCTGCCAGGACCCTGCTCCAGCACAGGCTTCCCATGGGGTCACAGCCATATTCACATATCTACCTGCTCCAGTGTGGGGTCCTGCATGGGTTGCAGGTGGGTCTCTGCCCCACTGTGGACCTCCATGGGCTGCAGGGGGACATCCTGCTCCACCATAGCCTTCACATGGGCTGCAGGGGAATCTCTGCTCTGGCGCATGAGGCAGCTCCTCCCTTTCTTCATTGACCTTGGTGCCTGCAGGCCTGTTTCTCTCACATACTTTCTCTCCTCTCTCCAGTTGCAATTTCCCTGGACCCTCCCTTCCCCCCTCAAATCTCTTATCCCAGCTGTGCTACCATCGCCACTGACAAGCTCAGCCTTGGCCAGCAGTGGGTCCGTCCTGGAGCTGGCTGGTCTTGGCTCTGCACGACATGGGGGAACTTCCAGCAGCTTCTCACAGGAGCCCTGCTGTAGCCCCTTGCTACCAAAACCTTGCCATGCAATCCCAATACAACAGAAATTATCCATTTAGAGGGTCATGTGAATAATTGGTCTAGGACAGCAGCAAGCTGAGTTAAAGATTTTGGAGGATTTCACTGCAATGAAAAGGCCTTGGTTCTGTGTTAACACTGCTCAGCAATACCAAAAACATCTCTATAATCATCACTGCATTCAGCACAAACCCAAAGCAAAGGCCA
>JAWWEU010000091.1:44928331-44953753 GCA_035583155.1 Acropternis orthonyx
GTTTATAAACAGCCTGTGCCTACTGAAAAATAAAAGCCCAAATCAATTCAAAACCAAGTTTCCATTTACTTAAGCAGATAACTCAGTTAGGGTAGCACTTAAATTTGTGCTTTAAGTCTCAGCAGCCTGCAGAGCCATATGCTATATAAAATAACTTGTAAAATTCCTTAGAGTAGTTTATTGGTGTGTGCCAAGTTTAATGTTTACTCAAGCAAAGTAAACAGACATAAACCAGGTTTAAACCAATTTCAGAAATTGGTATTCAGTTATTACCACTGAAAAAGTTATGAAGCATGAGCTGAGTCACAGTAACTGTAGTTGTTACTGTGTTAGTTGTTGTCACTGCCAACTACTTTGTAGTTGCTACTATGACACAACAAACTTAAGATGTAACTCTTTAGCATGCATTTTATTTACATTTAGTGTTAGGAAACTTCAGCTGATGTATGCCAAGACCCACGAGTCTGAGATTTGGCAAGTGGAAGCTCCTTCAAGGACAAACTAACTGGCTTAAATTCTTGCACCCATTTCAGCTAAAACTGTTTAATCTCAGGCCCAAAAACCCGATGCTTAAAAAGGGATAATTTCCAAAATCAAGACAGTTGCTTAGAGAAACATCCAACCTTACCTGAAAGCAACATCAACACCAGACTGCTCTTTATCTCCAGATTATGCAAGAATTTCTCCATTGTGATTATATAAACACAGTCAACAAAAACAGACTGATTCTTACTACTTACCAATTATATTAAGTAATTTTTTTCAGAATGACTGAAAGGTTAGCAAAACACACTTCTTTTTTTTTTTTTTTAAATAGTGCTCTATACAACCCAGTTTGATCATCCTTTGACTCATGTGGATGTCTCACAGAGCCACAGGTGAGAGAACGAGATTTTTAAATGACAAGAAAAGCACAGCTGTAAAGTCCTAAACACTAGCAGGACTCAGAGGCTTGTCTAACATCTGCAGTTATACTTCTAGGATTTTTATTCATTTAAACTGGTTAAGTTTTCAGATGACAATGTTTCCTTAATCTACACAGAGGAAAACAATCTCCAATCACCATTCAAAAAGTAAACAGCAGTGCTGTTCTCCGAAAGCAAAGGCTTATGTTTGGGGTGGGTTGGGGGGGCGGGGTGGGGGCAGGGGGAAAAGAGTATAACCACTAATCATTATTTCAGTGTTTTAATCCCATATCACCCTTAGTTTGTGTTTGTAACTACACTGCTACAAAACAAAGAACTGCAAATCAGTAGTAATAGAAATCAAGACAAGCATTTAATAGTCATTTGATCCACCAAACCTTCTAGCATTTTTCTGAAGAATCAGAGTTATTACATATTTTTGCTACTGTAATTTCGTAATTGCCATGTGACTTCTGTTTCTGACAGAGAGCAGGCTTCACAAGAGCATTGGTACAACTATGCCTAGAATCCAACAGAAGAGAAAGATTTCTTCCTTTTCACATTTAAATTTCAAAGAACTTCCTCTTTATACTGTGTGTGGAACAGAAGAAATAACTCACCTAAATTCTAAGAGAAAAGAACAAAATCTGTGGCAGGGCCTCACAGTGCATGAAGAAGACAGAAGCAGCAGAGAACTGAAAGTCAAAAGGTGGATTATAAACTGCAGTCTAGCGCATGATGCAGAGAGGGAACAGGCTAGCAGATGCTTGTTTGATTCAGAGAGTTTGCTGGTAAATGCAATAACACTGGACACTTCTGGATGTTTTACACACTCCTTCCTAATATTTTTTTGAAGGGGGAGAAGTATTTTCCTCTGGTACTTTATTACTTACCGAAGGATCTACTTGATCATTTGTTACTCCCCTCAAGACAATCTTCAGTGGATGCTTCATGAAAGGTGCCAAGCAGAGCAGACTTTCCAAATAGTAACCAATACCACGACTGGGGCTGCAGTCATGTTCCAGCGAGCCTCCATACAGAAGACCAGGCTGATAATACAAGGTAGTACCTGGGGAAGACGCCACGGGAGTAACCCAAATGAGAGCACTGTAAGAACACTGGCCGCTACTGCAGCATAAATATACTTTGCAACAATGTATATGGGCAAATCAGAGGCAGAAGAACATATGCGGTTAGTAAAAGGGTCAACACACAGGAGTGTCTGTCTGCCCTGCACATCATTTCTCCTCCCTTCCCCCACAAAACCAACGATCTTTTAGCAAACTCCAAAATGCGGATACAAGCAATAATTGTCTTCCACAGAAGCTAAATCTTCACCAGTCCATCACGTCACTGGTGCTTTGGCATATCTGATGGTAATTTGACTGTTTTACTGATCAACAATCCTTAAAATTCTTAGGAAAAAAAAGGAAAAGAAATCCCCAAACCAGATGAAATTTTTATGTAGTGTACTTCTCACTCTAACCAAAACCTTTGATAAGCATGAATAAGCAAAAACTCTTGCTCAGAAGTTTGCCTTTGTAGAAGGTAAACATTGCCTCCCACAAAAATCCCTTCTGGTTCAGAGGAAGATTCCCCCACTAGGAAATTCTGCATACCAACAAAACACTAATTCCAATGCTTGGGCAATACAGTTTCCTTAGCACTCTGCTTTATGGTGGAGCACTGATCTTCTTGCATGCAATGAATTTGTACAAAACTTCTCAGCTTGGTTATTTCTGATCTTCTCAAGACAAAACTTTGATTCTGCTGCAGAAACTGATTAAGCCTGGAAGACCAGAACAGAGGAAGCAGAAAAAACAAAGCTTACCTGTTTGGTTTATTTCAATCCGTGAACCATTGGTCACTTTGTCAATCAGGCGAATAAAACTTGCTTCAAAATCTAAGCAGTAAAATACAGAGAGAATTTTAAAGTTTCATAAAGTTCAACACCATACTTGTACTTTAACCCTCTCCTGCCTTTCACAGCTGTAAGGCTTCCCTCATTCTTCAAGCTGTGGTATAATTCTAGCACATGAGAAAAGGCAATTAACTGTGAAAACAGAGATGTCCTTTGAGCCTCCATGCTCATAGGCATCTCAAATCAATTGAGATGGCCTCAGATGTGGCAGCTGGACTAGTCACACTCCTCTCCCTGGCACACAGTACATAAAAGTAGACATTTCTGACCACAGTGGTCTGAGAGATCACTAGTACAGAATAAAATCTTCAACAGTTTACATTTTTCTCAGTACAAAGCAAAACATACAAATCATGACAAACAGACCCGTATATTGAAGCATGACAAGCTAAACAGTCACCGACATACCAAGGGCTGGAGAAACACACCTTCCCACAGTCTCTTTTCTTGCTTACTGTGTTCACTATAGCATTTCATGTGAAACTAATTCCTCAACTTCTCTTGTTTGTATGGACTTCCTTTCACTCCAGAGACATGGGTAAGGACAAGTAAATTTAATCGAAAACAAAAACAAAAAAACTCCAACCAACACAAAAAAACCAAACAAACAAACACAAAAAAAAAAAACCAAAAAAAACCACCACGACCACACTTCTGGAGGAATATGCTAGTACTGTAGTACTTAGGTACAGACTCAATATCAAGAAAGATAGGTGAACATACACAGAATTCAAAACCCAGATAGTTTCAAGGGCCAACAGCACCTGCATAGTAGTTTGCAGGTTGCAGATCTTCCTTACCAATAAATGTCTCTGTTATTGCTTAAACGGTAATCAGATTTTTTTCCTACACATGCTTCTAGGATAGAATAGCAGAAATTACCTTTGGTTAATATTTGCATAACAAGATTGATGCTCCAGTCACACAACACTGGTTTTGCTCTCTGTTTTGACAATTTCTAAACCTTCTGACAGTTTATATGTTTATAAAGTTTATGACAGCACTTGAGCCTCTTCCAGTGCAAGAGTACATCCTTGCGAGCACATGTTTAATTCTTGGAGGAACACCTATAGAAGAATTCTATTTACAAATGTTCCAGTCATGAAAAGCAAAAAGAAACTGCATGTTGAACCATCAACACAAATCAGAGTTTCTTGTTATTACTTTTCTGTTATAGTCAGAGTTTACATTTTAACTCATACTTGAGTTAAAAGGCAATTAAAACACCTTTGACAGAAACACGGCAAACCTACAAACTTCACAACTCAATGGGCTAAAAAGTACTCTGGCTCATGGTAAATGTTAAGTCAAGTACACAAGAATGTTTTGACAGATTCTGAGGAGAATTTCTGGCTATAAACTGAAGCCTATCAGAAGGCAGAGTAGTACCTACACTTGTTCTGAATTTCATGACGGGGTCCTTGCCCAAAAAATAACTGAACGCCACAATAATGTTTCTTCCTCCACCTCTATTCTACTGTCTTCTTACTTCAGTTCATGATGGAATTCACCATGGGATGCCAAAGGTCTTGTACTCCCCAAGAAAGGTTTCCCTTAAAGGAGCCTGCAGTGTTGGAAGCTTTCAGAAACTAAAAGTAAACGGGTTCCAATTCTTTCACCTTTACTGTTTGGACAAACCCTAATAACGACCAAAGCATTGTCACCTGACCCGTTAGATCCGCGGGAACGCGGGCTCCCACGAACAGAGCGAGCACACTGTACTTGGGAGCGGGGCAGAAACGACGGCCCGAGAGCCAGGGAGTTACTCTGACACTCGCGACCGCGGGGCCGCCGTCAAGGGAACACGAACCACGGGAACACGAACTGCTCCTCTGCCCGAAGCCCCGCTACCCACGTGTGGCAGCTCCCCCCGAGACGCCGCCGGCCGCCCGCCCCGGGCCATCCGCAGGGAGCCAGGGGGTGCGCCCCTGCCCGGTGCGGGCTGGCCCCGGTGTGTAGCGGTCCCCGGCACGGCCGCCCCCCGGCCCGGCCCGGCCCGCGCCGCTGCCCCGCTCACCGCGGAGCCCGGGGTCCTGCTCCCTGGCGCGGATCTTGCGGACCTTCAGCGGGCGGCCACTGAGCGTGGCCAGCACCAGGCGCTGCCGCAGGAAGTTGCATCCCGTGTAGCTGAGACGCTGCGCCTCGCCCGCCATCCCTGCACACGTGGTGGGGAAGAGGAAGCGCTAGGACCGCGGCGGGGCAAAGGGCAGGGGGCGGGCTGCCGGGCGCTCCCGGCACCGCGCTCCGCATCCGGCGGCTTCGCGCTCCCACCCGGCGGCACCGGGTACCGCGCCCCGCAGCCGGCTGGACGGCCATCCCCACCATGCTCAGGCCAAGTTTGTCGCGGCAGAAATGGCAGCCTCTGCGTCTGCTCTCCCCACCTGCGTGTTTTTAATTGAAACTTAGAGACAAAAGTCTCGGTAGATGGGTCTGACCGAAGCCCGTGCCCGCTCGCCCGCCCGCTCCTCGGGGCACTGCGGGCGGCGGAATACTAACAGCCCGGAGCAGAACGTAGTGCCTGCACCAGGGTGCTGTGCCGACACTGGAATGAATCGGTTCCTGGGAACGCGTTCCCTCAGACTATCCTTTTCAGTAATTTATCCCTGACTGTCTTAATCAAAACCGAGCAGAGGAATGACTGTGGCTTGGAGTTCTCAGGCCAGCCTGTGTGCTAAGTGACAGTGGCAGAACCCAGCTGCCCTTAATGAAGAGACTGAGTGAAGCTTTCAGCTCTGCTTTCAGAGAAACCTCGATTACAGTGGAGGTGTGACAGAGTCAATTGCTAGGCTACTTTTACGTGTATAGGAACAGAAGTTGGAAGGGACCTACAACAATCATCTTGCCCAACTGCCTGAGCGCTTCAGGGCTAACCAAAAGTTAAAGCATGTTGTTAAGGCCATTGTCCAAATGGCCCTTACACACTGACAGGCTCAGAGTTTTGGCCACACTCTCTAAAAAGCCTGTCCCAAGGTTTCACCACCCTCTCTGTAAAATGCTTCCTAATGACAAGTCTGAATGTCCCCCGATACAGCTTTGAACCATTCCCACATGTTGTATCACTGGATCACAGGAAGAAGCAATGAGCACCTTCCTTTCCACCTCCCCTCCTCAGTAAGCTGTAGAGAGACAAGGAGATCACCCCTCAGACTCTCTTTCTCCAAACTAGACAAGTCCAAAGTCTGTAGCAGCTCCTCACGGGACATGGTACCCAGTCCTTCTGCTAGCTTTCTTGCCCTACTCCAGATACATTCGAGGACCTTCCTATTGCTCTTAAATGCACCCAGCACTCAAGGTGAGGCCCTAACCTAACGCTGAATACAGCAGGACAGTCACCTCTTTTATGGCCAGTGATGCTGTGTTTCATGCACCCAGGATGGGGTTTGTTGCCCTCCTGGCTGCCAGGATACACTGCTGGCCGCTACACAGCCTGCTGCCAACCACCATTCCCAGAGCCTTCTCTGCAAGGCTGTTCTCCAGCCACCCTTCTCCCAGTTTTGACTTGTGTCTGGCCTTTCTCTGTCCCAGGTGCAGAATCCAGTATTTCAACTTGTCACTTTCATGTCACTGGTTATTGCCCAATGCTCCAGTCCATCCAGACCCCTCTGCAAGGACTCCTGTCCAGCAAGAAAGAGAGTCAACACCACCTCCCGGTTTGGTACAGCACAGGTCAGACTATTTTCCTTACAAATAATAACAATTTCTTTCCCCCAATAAATTGTTTTCCAGAGACTAAAACTTTTTTTTTTTACCCATGATAGGGATGCTTTACAAAATTTGTGCACAAACTAGGCCACCTTTTGATAACTGCTTTCTGACTTAGTTTTTCTGATCAGCATGCATAAGGATCATTTGTCATTTATCAGGTCCATGTATTTCCTTTACTGAGGAGTCCAGAGCTGCATGCAGGAATCCAGGTGCAGTCTCGTAAGCAGGGAGCAGAGGGGAAAATCATGTCTCTTGATCAGCTGGCCATGCTGCTCTTTGTGAAGCCCAGAAATAAAGTTGGCTTCCTGGGCTGCAAGTGTGAATTGCTGGCTCATGTCTAAATTTTCACATACCCAAATTTCTTGTCCATTCAATTAATTCACCACCCAGTCTGTACAGATAATGTAGGTTTCTCAGACCCTGGTGCTAAGACAAAAAATCACAACCATAAAAAAATTATACATGTGAATAAAAAGACCACATCTGTGGTGGCACAATGCCCAAGAAATTTTCAGGCTGATAAATTTGTGAAAAATGAGGATCAAATAATGATAGGAGTAATACTGCACTGGTTCACACATGCAATGTCCGAGATTTCTGAGATGTGGGTGGAAGTGTCTAGAGCTATTCATGTGCAGATGAACATATCTGTCTTTTTGAAAAAGAAGGATTTGTCATGTTTTTGTGAAATCAAAGAGATGTAGCTTTCTGTGTGTTAGAAATTCTTTGCCAGTTGCAGCTCTGATCTAGGATATGATAGAAAAGACAGTGGGTCTTGTGCAGCTGAAATTATTTTCTATAATGCACTGGGCAGAACGTAGAGAAAACTGTGAGTGGGAGGAAGGTAAAGAACACACATACTCCCTCAGACCTAACAAATCTATGCAGACATGATTAATAGGGTGTCTAGTTTAACAAATACAGCATCACACCAAATCCAGGTTGGAAACCAGATCTTTAGTCCAATCTGTGGCCCAAAGCATGGCCACAACTGGGTTGCTCCAGGCTTCATTCAGCTGTGTCTTAAAAACCTCGGAGGGCTGAGACCACTAATACTTTGATTCCACTGCCTGACTTAATGAGTCCTGAAACACACCTTAGTGAGGAGCCTGGCCCTGCCTTCTCAGTAACCTGCTCATGGATGCTAGAAGGCTTCTATTAAGTGCCCTGGACCCTTCTTCTCTCCAGTCTCAACAAGCCTGTGGCAGGACTTCTTCTCCAGCCCCTGATTGTCTTGGTCACTTCCTGCTAAACCTGCCCCAACTGATCAATGCAATGTCTTATACTGCAGGGCCCAGAACTGGCCACAGTACCCAGATGTGGCCTCAGGAGTGTTTAATACATGGGCCTAGTTGTTTCCCCCTTTGTAGTGGCTACCCTCCTGTTAGTATGGATGTTAGTGGCCATGTGCTGGTGGTGCTTACCTGGGTGTCCACCAGTATCTCTCAGTCTTCTTCAGCAGAGCTGCTACCCTGCTAGTCAGTCCCCAGCCTTTGCTGTTGGAAGCAGTTATTGTGTCCTGGGTACAGGATTTTGCACCTGCCTTTGCTGAATTTTGGCATGGTCCTGCTTGGTCCCTCTCCCCCTTGTATGTGCTGAACCTCACCTCCTGCCCTTGGGCCCCTCCACTAAGGTTGCATGGTTTAGTATTAATTGTAAAGTTGATGAGGGTGCACTCTGCTCCCAGAGCTATTTACAGACCCTAGACAGGACAAGGTCCCAGGGCAGACCGTGGCAATCCACACTCATTAACAGCTTCTTGGTAGGGTACAAAATGCTAACCACTACACTTTGACCTTAATTCCAGCCAGTTTCTCACTGATCTAACTGTCCACCCATCCACCCAGGTGAGTTACAGAATTTATGTCAGAGGCCATGTCAGAAGCCTTACCAAAGTCAGCATAACTTCTTTCTAATATAAGTAACCATATCATTTTGGTATAGAATAGAACACTTGGGAAGTAGTTACCCAACAGTACTAAAGGAATTGTGTGTCAAACTCAAAAGAAAGGATTTAGATCTCCAAGGAGCAGATGCGACAAAAACTCTTTTGACAATTAAAACTTTAAAATCCTCTTTAAAGAATTTCTTATGTTTGAAAAAAATGCTGAGAAATCTGAAAGATTCTGTATTGGAAAGAACATTTGGATTTGTTTGAAAAAAGATTTTGATTTCTGTTCAGTCACCATGAGGGCTACTTGAATAAACTCACTGAGCAAGAGTTAGGATTTTAACTCATAACTGTAGGTTTTGTGTGTGAAAAAGATTAATCCAGAATACAATCCAAATTGTATTAATTAAACATTGGCTAATGTGTTAAGATATGAGTAATTAAGTCTGAATAAAGATAATGAAATATCATGTTCCAAGCACAAAATTAGGGCTGCCAAAAAAAAAAATTGTATGTCTTTAAATACAGAATAGTGGTGTAAAACATTGTATACAAACTAGTGAACCACTGACCTATTTCTCCTATTATTTTCTTTTCCACTTCTGAGTATGTCACAACTATTTAATTAAACTACTATTGTTCTGCAAAGGCCCTGTGTTAGTAAGAAACTGTGTGTGTGTACGGTAAGTGTCTATCCATTTCCACCCCTTCTTCATGAATCTGTTATGAAGTTCAGAGAGGTTGCTAAATAGTCTTAAACTGTGGGATTGTTTTTGCATTCGCCTCTGGAGTTTTTCTGAGCTATTCAATAGTAGAGAGGCTGAAGCTCAGGTTCCCTCTTTAACAGGCAGATAAATTATTGCTGTTTTTTAAACATGGTGACATTGGATATAAGAGTTAATGATCTCTCTGACAAGTCTAGTTATTTCATGTAATACCTTCCATTTTCTCACATACTTGCTTTAGGAACACTGGGATGTTGTCTACACATTTTGTGGACTTCCACCGTTCAGAAATCTACAAGGTTTAAAACAAACAGCACGACTTCTCACATTTAAATAGCTTTTTGTTGCCAAATTTTGTTTAAGACTGTGGTGCTTTGGCAGACTGAGATGTTGCCCTGGGAACACTGCTAAAGCCCTGAATGTTTCGTGCTTGCTGCTCTCTTGCATTCTGGAATAGAGGTAATACTCTGTTCAATTATTGCTCAGTGAAATAAGATTTATGCTCATAGTAAGATTTCCATGCTAAGTCAGTGCCCTCCTACTTAATTGTTAAGGCAATTTATTTTGCTTACTGGACAGTTTTGAGGCTATATTGCCATTTCCTTACTGTCCTTAAGTATCAAACATCCTTTTGAAGGTTTCCTTGTTGCTTTATTTGTTTCAATGTAAAACATTGTCATAAAACAAACTTTTAAAACAAAAATCTGAATTCGTTAATGTTTTGGCTTTAGCTCTGCTTTCTGTGGGTTCATTATTACACTGCGGTGCTTTTGGTTCACGGTGGTCGAGATCCATCAGCACCTCCGGAACCTTTAGCAGGAAGGCTCATTTCTCCGGCTGTCTACATGACAGTGAACACTCAGGAAACGGAACAATCTGCTGTTTTGGCGAAAACATTGTGTTCTGCTGTAGCTGAGAGTCACTGAATCCTATCTGTGACAAAGGAGTTGTGCGTGTTCTTTGGAAGAACACCGCTCAAAACAAAGACAACCTGCAGCTGTTCACATTCAAGTATCTCATACAAAGCTCAGGCGCAGCTCGTTAAAAGTGCGGCTTCCTGCTGCCAAGCAGTTGGAGCTTACTCGGTAGGGACCAGCAAGAGCCGGGCTGCAGCACGGGGGTGGGTAGGACGGGATCTGAGAACAGCAAAGTCAGTCACAGCCTCAGGGCAGTTACAGCAACAGGATGTGTCAGCAGCCCAGCAGTCATCCGGTGACAGACCGGTAAGGAGCCATGTCCCAGGTCAGTCTGGGAAATCCTTATTAAAGTTCAGGGAATGGGAGCGTCGCTACCCCTGGGGGTATTTAAAAGGCGGGGGGATGTGTCAGGCACGTGGTTTAGGAGTGGACTGAGCAGTGTTTGGTTACTGTTGGACTTGGTGACCTTCGAGGTGTTTTCCAGCCTAAATGATTCCGTAATTCTATGACTGAGAGTGGAAGCAGGCAGGGGCAGAGGGCTCCGGGAGCAGCCACAACGGGTCTCCTGGGCAGAGAGGCGTGGGAATGTTGGTCGGGTCCAGTTCGGACAGCGATGCCCTAATGCGATCCAATGCGGCTTTCTAAAATGCAATTTGCTTTAGTTATCCTTTATTATTGTTATTCTTTATTTATCCCTCCCTCCCGCCGTGCGTTTACGTAAGGGATCTTTCCTTCCTGCCGCTGACTGACAGCCAGAGAAGCTGCTGCTGTTTTTCCATGTGAGGACCGGCCCCGGCGGCGCTCCGGGAGAGGCGGCGCTCGTCCCGCGGCAGGAGCAGCAGTAGGATCAGGATCAGGATGGTGGTGCCGCCGCTGCTGCGCGCCGTCATCATGGGGCCGCCGGGCTCCGGCAAGGGCACCGTCTCCGCTCGGATCATCAAGCACTTCGGCGTGAAGCACCTCTCCAGCGGCGACCTGCTGAGGGACAACATGGAAAAGAAGACAGGTGAGAATGGGGCCGGGCGCGGGGGCGGTGTGCGATGTCCGTGTCCCCCGCCCCGCCGGACCCATCGCCGCGCGGCGGAGGGGACACGCACCGCCACACAGTCCCTACCCCAGCCCCGCTCCTTCCCTCCCCTCTCCCTCCGGGAAGCCCTTGGGCGCCTCTGGAAGGGCTTTTGGTGTTCCCCAATCCCATCCCTTGTTCCCCCTTCACCCAGGCAGAGGCTGGGTGTCTTTACAGCTCCTCTGCAGGCCGGGCGACACCCACGTGGGCCTCGTATCTTCAGCCGCGGGTCCTCTACAAAGCTGTCACCTGGCATCCTCTTTGTGAAGGGATACGGGGTTATCTGGGGTTATCCCGTTTTCCTTGTTTTGTTCCACCTCACTGTTTCCTCCTTTAGGTGCTTTTTGTAAGCACACAGTGGTTTTTGTAGGTGTTCCTAACAGCTTTGATAGTTTCTAGTAATTTTTCTAGCTGGAAGCATCTTAAAAGGGAAAAATATTAACAGTTTTTAACAGGCAGGGCAAGAGCAGGCGTTCTGGGCAATTAGACCTTTTCAGATCTTCGTTTCATGGCTAGAAGTAGAGGCACCTAGAATTATTAACAACTATTCCAAAATTAGAAGGCCTTGTCCCAAACAGGCAGGCATAATGGTAGTGGTGCTTTCCAAAAAAACAACAGGCAAACTTTTCAACTGCTTATCTTTTGCTTTTAAAATTATAAATACTGTGCTTAGGTTTCATCATGGTCTATGTTTGCATACGGTACTGCTTGTATTAGGTAGTGACGAGAACTATTCTTCCTATATAGTTCTAGCTTGACCTGGCCTCTGTTGAGATGCCACAGACCCTGTCTCTAGTGGATTTTTACAATGGTGAAAGGTCTCCTCCTGACTTCCATGCCTGCTTTTCCTCACACGGCGTGAGAAACCTTGTAAGAACCATTTAAAGTTGCATGTGATGAAGTGAGAGTATTGTGATTTCCAGCACTTTAAAACTATAGGGCTATATTCACTTGTGAGTATCATGGTATTATTACCCTTAGATAACTTGCAATCTCTTTATTTTTGGAAACTCATAAGCATGTTTGAAGGTGAAAAATTATGTGCATTGTGATATGAATTGTGATGTGATTTCCACATTTCTTCACACAAATTCTGTTTGCCCAGTAAGAACAATGACTTTGACACAGTGACCGACTTTATTACAGTTGATATCCACAAGTTAAACATTTGCTAGGACCACCACCTGTGCAGGCACATCTGATCATAGCCATGCTATTTCTGTCTGTTTGGTTGCACAATCAAAAGTTTTTATTAAATTAAAGGTTTTATACCGACAGTCACAAATCTATTCTGTTACGAACTTTCAGTGTAAGACCTAGTGGGAAGCCATTTCAGAAGATGAAGGAAATGTGCTATTTTTACTAAGTACTTTGGGCTTTACATTATATACTAAATACTTTAGGTTTTGTGCTTTTTGAATATGTCTTGGAAGCAAGATCGTAAAGCACCAGAATCAAGATGAAGGGTGTGTGAGAAGAGGAAATTGCAAGAAGAAATAGTGTGTTGCTAGATCTGAGGAGGGAGCCAGGAAGTGGTGGAAAGAAGTGATTAGGCAAAGAATTCTATGTGGATTGGAAGGATGAAAGAATGTGAAGCAGAGCAAAGGTGTGAAATGAAAATGTAGCAGACATGTTAAAACCCTGAATGTAAGAAGAGGAGCCAGTGAAGGATATAAGTGGTGATAATTTTCTCTGACTTGGCTAACACAGAATTTAACAGAATCTGCTGCAGAGTTTGTCATTCACTATTTAACCCAGATAAAGCTTTATTGTTTGAAAGTTGGTCACTAGTTGCAGAAAAGGGTTGAGATGAAGTATGAGGCAGCAGGAATAAGTAGTACACTGAAAATAGTAGAATGACTGAGAGGCAACTCAAAGACCTTTGACAGGTTTGGTCAAGGCAAAGTGTTTATGAGTTTTGATCATAATAGAAGAGTCCTGCAATTTCCAGTTCTTTGGGAAATGTGTTATGAAAAGATGGGCAGTTAAAACACATAGAATATTATATATAAGTAACAGTAGTTATATGGTGCAAATTTTGGCATTTGCTGTCTTGTGAAAATGGACATTGCTACAGAAACTCAAATCTTCAACAGGACTTTTCAACAATTTGCAGTTATTACCACATTCTGCTGCTTTGGAGAGTGGAGAGTCTGTGACCACTTCTCCAGTGCTAAGGAAACTATTGTCTGATTATGGCTGGAGTTTGCTTGCTGTAATGTGGTTGGAACATGCCAATCTTTTGTAAAACCATGAAGCATGGATACCTGTTACCACCTAGAAAGGAAAGAAACCTGTGTTGCCTTTAACTCCAAAAACTGCTGTGCCTGTAGTGGTTTCAGACCCAAGGTAAAAAAAAAAACCCAGAACTAAATAAAACCAAGAAACCTCACAAAATCTCACTCTGAACATCAGGGAAACAACAGCAACAAAAAAGCTATGATCTGGTGTACAAACTTTTTGTCCTAATATATAACAATTTCAGTACAGTTTTGCCTATTTTTTCCTTCTGTAATAGCTTTCTAAATGACCTGAGTTCTGTCGAGAGAGGCAAGAAGCAGCATGTTTCGAGCTCTGTTGGACTAATAATAGGACCACACAGCTTTCTGTATTCTAAACCTCTCCAGGCCCAAAAACTCATCAGTCTTTCTAAGGTATATTAGAACTGTTCTCTGTGAACCTTGCCTCACATGTATTTTTAGATCATGGTGGCTAGAGCAATGTTGCCACATAAATCCGTATCAGATCCAAGCATAAAGTACACATTAAACTATCTAGAGGTGGTTTGTTCCTCCTCCCAGACTTACTTTTGCAGGGTACATTGTTTGAAGTGCTTTAGAATAGTAAGAGGTCTGACTTGCTGACCTTGAAGGAAGATAGGGAAAAGAAGATATACTTCATACCCAGCCAGACTCAGTACCTATTTCATGGTCTTCATACTTTTCAAGACCTGACTACAGATAATGAACACCCAGTAAGGGGAAATTTTCTCTTCATTGGTTTTTTGTTTTGTTTTGTTTTGTCATCACCAGAGCTACTGTTTGCATCTACTGCTTTTCAGTTGCCTTATCTAAAGAAGAGCCTCTGTACCATTGCACATTCCATGCATCAAGTGATGGGATTGGCATTTTTCACTGCTCTCTCCTGAAAGTGGTTGTATCTTGTGTTGGTATGTCAATCCATCCCATTTTCATCTCTGTTTAGTCATCTGTAACTAGATCTGAATTGGCTGCAAATAAAGGCTTCTGTGGATCCACAATAAAACCAGTCTAGCTGCTACTCTGGGTGACTTAACATAATAGGCTTATTGTTTTATAAATGAAAGCTACAGAGACTTTGTGCCTGAGACACAACTGAATTTCTTCCTGGCTCTACCTCTTATTTAGGTGAACTACAGCATGCTCCTGCCTGTCATGTAGGAGCATGGTGTGATACCCAGAACCGTGATGTGTGGATTTAACTTTAGTGAGCCAAGGGCATAAATGACTGGTATTAAAGGTTATTCAGTTCCATGGGAAAATACTAGTGTTTGTGTGCTCCTATAAATAGTTTACAACATCTATAAACATCCTCTTGTAACTCTAGTAATCATAAAAATACATATCTGTCAAGTGTGTCCCACTGAATACTGCTCTCTTAAATGCCAAAGACGTCTCTCTTTGTAGTGAAGTCTAACTGTAAGTTAGTAACTAACTGAGAAAGTAACTCCTTTTACAGGAAGTCTCAGGGCTGATATCTTAATAGTGAACTTGTAGCCTTTATATTTCTTACTTTGAAGACTCTTTTGTCTAGTGGCCTCACCTGATTTTAGTTTTTTGAACTTAATATTTCAAATACTTACTAGTAAATTTATTCAGAGGGTGTGGGGGTAGAGGTGTGTTCTGCCCTGTTGCCGTTTGTCAAGCTATAGACTGATCAAATTAATCTGATACACATTTGCATGGTCAGATCCTAGCTGATCATGTGTTTTTTAATTTTAGCAAGCCTACTGTCTGTCTTGTTTACAACTTTTCTGTGCCATCCTGATCAAAATAAATTTTTTGCAATCTTGTGGGAGGTCTTTGCTTGCTGGAGGTCAGAGATAGTGTAATGCAACTTCTCTTACTTTCACAGAAGTTGGAATCCTTGCCAAGTCCTACATTGATCAAGGGCGGCTTATTCCAGATGACATCATGACACAACTAATGCTGAATGAGCTGAAAGGTCTAGATCAGTACAACTGGCTATTGGATGGTAAGTTAGCATATTTGATACCAGTATACATGAAGAGAAAATCTGCTCTGGAAAACTCGATGTGCTTTGGTCGCTTGCTGCCAGCTTGTTGTGAAACTTTCAGCAGCTAGTCTGCCCCAGTTTTTTGGCTGAACAGCATTTTGGGTGTATCCTGACTTCAGAACGTTACTGGGATATTTAACTCATGTTGAAAAGGGCAGTTCAACACTCGAGTAAAATTTCAAAACTGGCAGTTCCGGTAGTTTTTATGGTATTTCCCCCTTAAAATATTCATTGCAAAGTTTCTTTTTTTAAAGCCTTTTCTTGTTAAAGTCCTTGGGGAATGGAAAACTTTTGAAGGATGGGGCTAAGGAATTATTTAAATAGAAAGGTAGGCATGTGATGCAGTAACATGGTAAGTATGGAAAAGTACCGCAGCAGTGTGGTGTGTAATAAGTCACTAACAAAACTGTTGCTTAGTGCTCTAAAAGGTCTCTTTTCTTTGCTGTTTGGCTCTGTTCTCTAGAGTGAACTGTTTTGCAGTTCTGCAGTGTAAGCTCATTGCTTCAGCGTTCACATAGAGAGAAAGTGCATTTGCCGCCGTCTTCATGAACTGCATGGATCTTGTTCCAGCCCATGAGAGTACAGTTGGATGCACAGCACAAAGACAGTGTCTAGGCTGGATGTGTGTATTTTAGGACTCTAGTCACAACATGTCCCAGTAGATAAATCTAAGAAGTTACTGGTGTGGCCTTTTTTTTTTCAGGGGGAGTGAAAAATCCCCAGTGTTCTCTGTCCCTCAGTGCTTTATTATAATTTCTGCTAAGTACAGTGATCTGTTCTGGTGGCTTAGTCACAGTAGTGTTCTTCCCTGAAACAAAGGCTTCATTCCCATAGTGACCAGCATAATGAAACCTAATCAGTAAAGCAAAGAATTGCAGATACTGTTGTTTTACTATAGTTCCAGGGCCTGTGTATGCACAGTTCCAGCCTCGTGGTGTGGCTTTGTAGCAGCAAAACTGCACACACTGGCAGCTATTAACAGGAAAATTGTGTGGAGACCAAAAGAGAATAAATCACTTTCTACTGCATGTTAACATGCTGCTGCCTTTAAACTTTTGGAGCAAAAATTTTGTGTGCATCAGCATTTAGAATGAGACTTGGTGAATTACATCAGGGGTAGATCTAGCATAGTGGGCTTTGTAGGAACAACACTGTTCTCTTGAAAAATGTAATCAAGCTAAAGATTTTGGGTTAACTGCAATGCAAAACAAACAGTTGAAGTCAGCTAGCTCAAACTAGATTTGTTGAACTGCTTGTATGCTCACTAGTGTTTTCCCATGGGACTGACTAACCTTCAATACCAGTCTTTTAGCCCCCTGGCTCACTAAAATTGCATCCATGCATCATGTTTCTGGGCATCACACCACACTCCTACATGACAGGCAGATACATGTCATAGCAGATGTAGCAGTCTAAATCATATGCATCTGTGGGTATAATCTGCTTAGATTTATGTGCAGTATAATTCAGAGCACTTTTCTCTGTGTTCCTGGAATCTTTGTAATTCATCGTATCTTGTAGGTTTCTGTATTGAGAAAATACTGTATGCAGCAAGCACTGGTTCAATTTCAATGAAATGCTTTTGTAAACGCATTTTAATTTGTTGAGGAAGTTTCTCATTAGTTAGTCCCACAGCAAACTCATTTTCCAGCTGCGTAACTTAGATGAGCGGTGGCTGACTAGCTTGCCAATAGTAAGAACAGCAGTGCTGAAGTCATGGCTCTCCCTCTGCTCTTAATGTTTAGAAGTACTTATATGTGATCATGTGAATGTTTGAGAAATAGGATGAGGGCAGCTGATGACTGTGATGCAAACCAGGTGCATGAGACTTACTGCACAAGCAAGAGCTTTGTCTGACTTAATTAGCCCTTTCCTTTTATGTTTTAGACAAGACGCTGTAGCCTTAAGACCTTTTTTTTTTTCCCCTGTGGTAAAGCTAGTTCTTTGCTGGTTCCTTACTCAGGCAATGTTATGCAAGAGTTTCTGAAGTTTGTGCCTATCAGTAGTTGCCTTTATGGAGAAGCTTACTTGTGTAGTGTGATAAAAATTACAAGCTACTGAATTACATGAGACCTATCCTAGAGCTTTGTTCTAGTGAGCCTATAATGCAACAGGGTGTTCTGCAGTAGCTTTGATCACTGAAGTTCTTGTGCTTAATTTTTCACTTTAAATTCTATGTGGAAACCTTGGCTTTCTTGTTTTTTGTTTCTGACTGCACCCCTTCTTAAATTCCACTCAGTTTCTCTAATAGTTGAAGGCACAGAGTAGGGAGCTATGGAGTTCATGGGGCAAAATTCAGTGTCTTTTAACTGAAGGGACAGCTTCCTCTGCAGCCTGAATGTTCTCACAGCCATCGTACCCGAGGACAGTTCGATACACTAGAATTTCTAGAACCCCTTCTAAACTTACTCTTTTATATAAAATTAATCCTGTGCTGCCTCTGGTATTCAGCTGCAACTGAACAGAACAGATTTGTAATGGTCACTGCCTTGAGCCAGACTTACACAACTATGGAAATAAGAGATGTCACAAATGTTTCTCGATTGTTCCAGACATCTGAGTGAAGCTTTTCATTGGAGCTTTTATTGTTCCAAATGCATATACAGTGCTTTTATACAATGTCGTGGTATGTGGTACATATGAGTATGGGGTCTTTTTGCATTTATTTGTTACACTTTTGAGAAGATGGTTAACTGAAATGAGGAAATGAAAGCTGGGAGGCATTTAATAAGTTAAAATGCCACGACACACTGAAAAATACTTGGAAAAATCAGGTCTTTTCAACATTTAGAGTATGATAATGCTTTTTCTTTTTTTTTTCTTACTTGACAATTATTTTCTCTAATGACTGAATCCAGGTAATTTTCACTGTAACTCTACTTTTGGAATTTTATGGAGTTATTTCTTTTAAAAAGGTTTCCCCAGAACAGTTGCTCAGGCAGAAGCCCTGGATAAGGAATGTCATGTAGACACTGTGATTGACCTAGATGTGCCATTTGAGACCATAAAGTGTCGGCTCACAGCACGTTGGATCCACCCTGCCAGTGGCAGAGTCTACAATCTTGAATTCAGTCCTCCCAAAGTGCAGGTAAGTAATACATGTTGGTGTGGCACTAAATAAATGCTTCATTTGGTAGTTGCAGTAGAATATTGTTTGCATATGCTGCTTCAAAACACAGCAGCTCAGCAGAAAAGGGCACCTTTTATCCCTTGGGAGCACAGAATCTTTCTGGTAACACCCAGTCTCTGAGGGTATGTTAGTGACCTGGTAGAACCTCAAGTTGATGGACAGTGTATTTGTCCCCTGCAGAATGGAACACCATGGTTTTTCATAAGCTCTTGTTAAAGCTGTTCACTGATCTGGAATACTGTCTGCTTTGCATAGTGGCACGGGATCTGGGCATACTCTTAGCCTGTTTGCAGCCTGTACAAGCCAAAATGTTGTTTCCTTTTCCTTCCTCCAGAGGAGTAATTCTTTGCATCTAGGAAGTACACTGAATCATCAGTCAGAGACATTCAGATAATGCTTTCCCTGTGTTTGTATTTAACCAGGATGAGTATTTTCATGGGAAGAGTTGCTGTACTGCAAAACTGAATGTAGAAACTTGCAACTCAGGGAAGCTTCTCAACAGATCTAAGAGATTATGGCTTGAGATATCCTAAAGAGAAACTCGAAGATAAAGATTGTACATTGTTACCTTAAGGTTTCTGAAGAACTAGGATTTGCCCAAGAGCAACTCACCTTAAGCTGTATTTCATCCACAACTCTAAATAGAGCTGAACAGGTGAAATACAGTTGTATCTAATAAACCTGCAAATGTTTCCTTACTTAATAGGAAAGAGAGATAGTTCACACATTATGTCCCTACCTCCAAATGATAACTCTTCCATTTTGCAACTTAAAATCCAAGGACTGTTAACTCCTTTGCCTGTTTTAGTATTGTCAAAAAAAAAGTCCAGTTGTTCTCTTATTTCCTGTTGTGTAGGAATATAATAACAACAATATTGTTTTCCTTTGTACATGAAGGTTTTATCTACCTATTCCCAAATTCTTTGCATCTAGGATACCTATTCTACAAATGCTCCAGAGGACAAATTAGTCAAGTTACTGAGATCTGTTCATTGGCAATCCTGAGAAAATGTTTCTAACTGATGGAGTGTTTTACTGAGAGTGTTCATTCCATATTAGATGTGAGCAACAGCCTTTCTCTATATAAGTAGAAATCTACACCCCAACTAACAGCAGCTGATTATAATTTAAATAGAAATTTAGACAAAACATACTTAACCAGAAATAAGAAATATACTTCAGTGTTTGCTTTTAATCATGATTAGGGCATTGATGATATTACTGGTGAGCCACTTGTTCAGCGTGATGATGACAAGCCAGAGACGGTTAGCAAGAGGCTGCAGGCTTACGATGCACAAACAAAACCTGTTCTAGAATATTATCGGTAAGTAGTAAAATCTATTCTTCCATATTCTAAAAGGTCATTTCACACTAGCATAGCAAGGAACAGCTCTCTTCAGTTACAGAATATATTATACCACAACAGTGAGTGTGGTGTGGGTAGCTGTGTAGTTTCATGGACTCAAAAAGAAATCAACCCAGTAGAATGTTTGTTTTCCACTGTTGTATGAGACCTCTTCAGGAACCTGCATAGTAAAATAGCCTGTCACTGCAGCCATGTTTAGCTTTATGAAGAGCACTATGCATTATTCAATACATCATAGGACGTTGTGAGCAACACAGTTCTGGTGAGTAAGGTAACAGAGACAGTTCCCTTTTTTTGGAAGATCTTAATATTTTGTCCTCTGAATGTGTAAGTAGAAGCCCTTCTAAAAAGTGCAAGGGGTCAAGAAGTGATACAGAAATAGAAAAACTGTTTCATGAGCATTTAAAAGTGGCTGTTTGAAGAACAGGACTGTAATTGGCCCAACTAGCAAGACTCTTGGGGAATAAGTAGCTATTTGAGAATTATGCCATTTGCATTGTGGAGTGATAAAACATTACTAGTTCTTTTAAGAGCCAAAATTAGACACAATTTCTGCTAATGTAAAGCAGCATCACACTGCTAATACACAGATAATAGTAGGTCACCATGTAGACCTTTACTCTTAACTTGCCTAGACAAAGAAATCAGACTGACATCATGAAATGATTGACTTTCCTCTGTCTCTGTATCTACCATCCTTCACTATGTGCTACCAGGACCATTGAGCAGAACATTAGACACTCCATCTTTGGTGTGGTTAATTTTTAAAAAGTTTTTCTAGATTGATTGACAGTGATATTCCTGATTTTTGTTAGATTTCTGAAGTGAAAATGCCTCAAAGCACCACAATAAGACATAGGCCTAAGCTATTGTTATTATTAATATACTGTACAGATAAAACCAGCTACTAATTCAGAATAACTTAATTGTGCCTGGTTATCTTGCTTGTTATGATGCAAATTCATGAGGTGGAACTTTACAATACCTGGGTTAGTCACAGTTTTTGGGATGACTGTTTTACAGCATGTGCTATGTCACAACATTGCTGCTTATCTTTACCCTGTTTGTTAAGTGTTCTGCAGACAGCAGTCAGTTTCATGATTTGACATGGCAAATAGCTTGCTGTTTGAGGAACAGAATAATGAATGCCCAACCTGCATTTCTAATGTTATGGCTGTTCCTGGTGTTAAATCACTTGTGTATTTGCTCAGTTCTGCCAGGAAAATCTTGAAGTGAGGCGGAAGTCTTGGAACAATTAATCTGATTTCTGTAATGCTTTCTTTTTTTATTTCCTTAGGGAAAAAGGGTTACTGAAATCCTTCTCCGGAACAGAAACCAATAAGATCTGGCCACATATCTATGCTTTCCTCCAAACCAAGTTGCCAGATGTGAGCCAGAAAAATGCTGCCACTCCCAGGTGAAAATAGGTCAAACTTCTTCTCATCTGTCATAGCTCACTCTTGATCACATGAGATTCAGCAATCAAGGATTTCCTGAAGTAGTCTACCAGACTGAATGAATAATGAAAGTCCAATACTGTCCTTAACTTACATTATGACAGAATTGTGTTACCTGTGGCTCTCGTTTTAATGCTGTATTTTTTTATATTATATATACCTAATTTTAAAAATATAATAACTAACTTTAACAAAAGCAGTTACTCTTGTGTCTCTTATTTGGAAAACATGTTTGCAAATATTAACCGATGAAGGAAACATTTCGGAATACAGAAATTAGAAAGCACATGGATTGATTTACTCGCTCATTAAATGAAGCAATGATAAGGATATGAAAGCACATTTCTTGAATTTGGGGTTAATCAGAAGCTGTGGAGAACTGTGACCACTGTTCTGCACAAAGCCATTTCAGACCAGAACTGGCATTACAGATAGGCTGATCTCATGGAAGAGTCGTCTTCTGGGAGGTTTGCTTGCACAGATGTTAGTTGACTTTTTTGGCTTAACACTTGCTTGGATGATTTGCCTTATTACTATGTTTATGTTTCTGCCCTCAGAGAACTATCTTGCAGGCATGGGAAATGGAGTTTCAGTGACGTGTAACATGTTTGGCAAAGCCTCCCTCTAAGACCTTATCAGTAAAAAGACAGTAGATATTGAAACATTAAGTGTAATCTGGTAAGACCATAGCTAGATAATCTTCACTAGTGAATGTGTCTTTCTAAGATCTTTGGAAATAAAAGCTGCTCATTGATGCCAGTGCCATAATTTCCAATGGTCAAATTACTAACTTTGGCATAATTCTGTAGGAAGTTTCATTGTAGCAACTGGACTGGTTATCATGAGGTTCTTGTCTCTGACCTGCTCTTGTGTTTATTTATTCACTAGATAACTGGAATTATAAACGTTCACAATCCACACTTTTTAACAGATGAAGTAATGCAGACACTACTATTTTTCAGCGAACTCTCCCAGCCCTCTTTTCATGCTCACCAAATAAATAAGAGTTTAAAGCAGAATCAGCAAAACCTGAGGAATAAACACCTATGTCTAGGCCTTGTCTGAAGATAGCTGTGTCGTACTAACGCAGGTCCCGATCTCCTTTTGCAGTGACTGTAGGCAGCTGCAGAGCTGTAGTGTTGACATACCTTGGACTGCATTTGCACATCAAGTTTTAGCATTATCAATATTGAGACACGTTAGAGCCAAAATAAATAAAAAAGATGGTTATTGTAGAATTTGTAAAGCTTTCCCATTACTATAAATGAACAATATAGGCAGAAGCTATCACTACAGTCAGTTTTCCTTATGTTTTCAAGGACACTTGACAAAAAGGTTGCCCACTTGTATTGTCCTCTTCAGAAATGTCTTTATGGAGGCTGTAGACTTGAGTTTAGAGATGCACTTCCTTAAAGTAGTCATGGCTAGAAAATAGTAGGTACCCCTATTATAGTGCTGCTTACTTCTATTTTTGATTTTCATTTCAATAAAAAGCAGTGATTGTTTTTTTTGCCATCCTACGTTAGTTTCAGTGAGCCAGAAGAGGAAGGGAATCTCCATTATCTGACATTTATTCCTACATCATCTAATTTTATCCCCTTAGAAACTTTTAAAATAACTTTTAGTGTATCACAGGTTGCTAGATCAATGGCTTTACTGCTAATGGTAGCAATCACAAGTCACTGTGCTACGTTGTCCTTACTATCTTCACATACAACATTCTATTAAAAAAACAACCTGAAGTTACTAGTTTTCTCATAGTTTCCCTTAATAATTAATTATTAAGGGTTTCCCTTAATAATTAATTATTAAGGAGGAGGTAGTGTTCACTTATCCTTTCTGCAGTATCTGTCCAACTTAACCAGCTTCAGTAGAAACCTGTATTTTTTATCTCCAATTTGCATGTGAGACAGAGCTGCTGCTTCCTACTTTGTTCTTGGTCTGTCTGCAAAAGAATGCTACAGAGCACAAGTCACATGAAAAGCTACTTCTATCAGTGGATCTGCTACTGGATTTGTACTAATACTCTGGTATAGACTACAGACTTAGACTTCTCCCTATCTCTGTTGTAGCCAAAGTTGAAAATTACTGGATCCCAACATGGCTTTTCATAGTCTCATTAAGGTTGGACAAGACCTCCAAGACTGAGTCCAACCTTTGACCAATCACCACCATGTCAACAAGACCACAGCACTAAGTACTACAGCCAGTGACTTCTTGAACATTTCCAGAGATGGTGACTCCATCACCTTCCTGGGCAGTCTGGAATCATGTCCGGAGTGATCATGCCTGATCACTCTTTCAGTGAAGAAATTCTTCCTGATGTTCAACCTGAACTTTCCCCAGTACAGCCTGAGGCTTTTCCTCTCATCCTATTCCTAATTGCCTGGGACAAGAGGCTGACCCCTATCCTGGCTACAACCTCCTTTCAGGTAGTTGTAGACAGTAATAAGGTCTCACCTGAGCCTCCTTTTCTTCAGGCTGAACAACCCCAGCTCCCTCAGCTGCTCTTCACAGGGCTTGTACTACAGACCCTTCACCAGCTCCGTTGCCTTTCTCTGGATTCGCTCCTGCACCTCAATGTCTTTCATGGAGTGAGGGGCCTAAAAAGTGAACACAGGATTTGAGGTGTGGCCTCAGCAGTAGTGCCAAGTACAGGAGGTCAGTCACTTCCCTGGTCCTGCTGGTCATCCTATTTCTGATACAGGCCAGGATGCCACTGGCCTTCTTGGCCACCTGGGCATACTGCTGGCTCATGTTCAGCTGCTGTAAACCAGAACACTCAGGTCATTTTCCTCCAGGCAGTTTTCCAGCCACTCTGCCCCCAGCCTGTAGCACTGTCTGGGGTTGTTGTTTTGCCTGAACTAAAAACTGCAGGCAGACTGTGTTCATTGAACTACTGAAATCAAGGTGCCTTCCACACCTGGTATACAAGCAGAACAATACACTAAAAGAGGAAGAGTGTGTATGGATACTGTTATTTTAGGTATGAGCTGTGTCTCCTGGAGTCTTCCAAATGTAGTACACATTTTTATAGACAGACCTGCTGCAACACCAGCACGTCAGAAAAGCACAGTAGAGTCTTGGATTGCAGCGGTTCTGTGGAAGGCCTTGTCTAAAAATAGTATTTGGATTTTCAGCTTCTCAAACACGAAGCTTTTAATTATTTTCCAGTTTACTTGTTTGAGTTGACAATGTCAGAAACCCACTTTGCATTAGTAGCATATGAAGTACCTTTCAAACGCCACATGCTATCTTACCCTGTATGACCTGTGACAAAGGTTTTTGTTTAAACTGAAGTCTTAGCCTGACCTTTGTACCTCAAGTTCCCTCCATCAAATACTTAGACCCATAATGACACTTGGTGTAAAAAAGAGAATTTGAAGTTAGCCTTATGAACAAAAAGAGTCAGACTCTCAGAAATCATACAACCCAGCACTCATTTGTAGACAACCGTTGCTTACATCTTAGGACAAAACCAAGTTACATTTAATGAAGGTACAATATTACATTTATATCCCCTTAGTGGAGGTAGAAAGCCAGTGTTTTAGTCTAATCCATTCAGATCAGAAATACTCATACCAGATACTGATTTATTGCTATTAGTGATAACCAAATTCGAGAGCTTATACTGTCAGCAAGGTAGCATGAATACAGTTGCAATCTCCAATGTTCAGAGTAAATCATGTCCACATCTGTAGTAAGACAATAGCAGATTCTATGAAGAATCTGCTGCTTCTTGTAAACATTGTATTTGTGCAGATTTTTTTCAACTTTAATTTCTAAAGTCATGAAAGGCAAGGTTAGTAGCAGAAAACACATCCAGTTTCACATTCAGCAATATAAGAACCCTGCTCTTCAAGGACAACCAAAAACCTAGCAGCACATTTTCAAACAATATTACAAGTTTTTTCTGAATTACCCACCCTTCAAAATCCCTTCCCCACTAAAACCAAACAAAAAAACCACAAAAATCTGACACCAAAAATAAAGTGCAGTACCCAGAAAAATAAGTGTCAAGAAAATAGCCATGTTTGCTTCTTTGGGACACAAACACAAAGGTG
>JAWWEU010000091.1:44955772-44981944 GCA_035583155.1 Acropternis orthonyx
TAATTGGTAACAAAACACTTTTGCATAAGCCTAAGTCTGTCAAGAAATTATATAGCCTCATATGGTTAGGAAGAAACCTTCTCTAAAACACTGGTCTCTTGTCCAGCATCAAGAGTTTCTCAAACCATTACCCAAATTGACTTACTTTGGCTTTTTGGAAAAAGAGACGAAAACATCCTCTTGGATCCACATTGCAGTTTTTGGCAATTTCTATAATAAACTGCATTACTACTGCTTGGTGTGCTACTTGCTCCATCAGAGCTCTTTTCTGGGGGGGGGAAAAAAAAGTTTAAGTTATGTTTTAGAGATGTTTCCTGTGATTATATTTCTAAAATTTACCATAACTTCCTTTTGTTCCAGTTTCTAAACAGATGAGAACTGATGCTTACAGAAGCAAGGGGACTTATAATTAGCTGTGACTAAACATATATGTGATAATGCACTACCAATAAAGTACAGGGTGAGAAGAACAGTTAAGCAGCTGATCAAGTTGGTCACCTTTTTTACAGTGCAAGTGGGAAACAATATACTTTCAAAGAATTTAAACATCTTCATACCTGTTCAGCTTCTAGATGAAAACACCACAACATGAGATACCTAGATGTTTCTTCACACACAAGGTATGGGTGATCAGACAAAAACCTTTGACTATCATCCCATCTGCTCAGCATGCCTAATAACAGAAACATAGTTAAGATATTTGAAACGGATAAATGATTTAATGCAGCAAGGATGTTACTTGCATTGATACCCCAGTATATGTAACAACTTTGAAATTCACTAAGCTCAGAATGACAGCAAGCAGATAAATCTGGGTGTTTTAATTATACATCTAACCAATGCTGAAAGGAGCATTACCAGAAGGTATAATTAGACTTTGAAGATACTAAAAGTAGATTATAACAGTCACATATCTCTAGCATCATTGATAAGTTATTTGTAATCAGTTCTCATACACACTAACAAAGTGGTGTAGGTATCTGTTAGTTATATCATCAAATACCTTAAGAGGTTTAGGGATAAAGATTTACATTCAGTGATTCTGACAAACACAAATTCTTTAAATGTTCACAAATAAGAATGCAAAGAACAGAACCTGTAATCTGTCAAGAATGGACGTGGTCCTAACACATGCTTTGCTATATTTTAGAAAAATTTAAATTAATTACACAAACAGCTTGATCTCGAAAAGCAAAGCCACATCAGTATTAGAAAGTTAACTAGAACTTTGAATTGTGACATCATGATACCACCTTCATGTAACAAGTTGAGTTTAAAAATCGGAACTCAATACTCAAACCAGTTCTTAAAATCATCCCTCAGGTATCACTGGCAGTCATTACTGGCAACAGGTACCAGATGTACAGTTTTACCCATCTATCAGTGTATCATTACAACTGGGCTAAATATAACTGACAATTCAGTGGTAATGACCTAAGCTAATCTTAATTCTAGAAAACAAATTCCTAAAGAGAAAGGAATACCAAATATTTCTTTTGACTGTTTTCAAGATGTTCTGCATAAATTCTTTATTCATTGGAAGCCAGAGTGAGATTCAGAAACAGGACTCATGCAACATGGCTAGTGAAGTCCACACTGTCCCTTGGCACCACTTTGCACAGAACAAGAGACCTCAAAAAGCATCACTGTACTGTCACTTTTTACAATGGACTTACGTATTTCAAATTAAAATAACAATACAGCTTTGAATTTAGGAAGTACAACCAACAGTTATCATCTTCTTTAATAAGGTTGCTGCCCTAACAGTTTAATCTGAATTTAGATAAAGAGTAATTTTGCCCAACTCTCAGCTAGGAAGCCTGCAAAAAAGCCTCTTTTTTTCCTTGTTGAAATGCATGGCAGGGTAGATGTCTTCTGATTCCACTATCATTACACTGAGCAGATAAGGTACTTGAGAGAACCTGTGCTTACTACTGCTATGATTAATACTCTGGCAGTGTTGTGCCTCAGCTTGGTACTTGCATGGCTTTCTAAGGCAAACACGGCTGGAAGCCCTTTCTTTAAAACAGCTTTAAGAGCCTTAGAAGGCAAATAGCTTAGTGAAAACAAGTTTGTAAAAATAATTGAATTTTGCCCACTCTGTCCTGTTCTTGATTTTTCTGGAATTCCAAATATGGCTACATTATAATCTAGTCTGAAACCAGCCTGTAACTAAGAATGGAAAGCACTTCTGAGAACCATCAAAATTTCAGATTACTGTACAAGATCAGCTTTGTGCTTAATTGGGTTCAACAATTATGACAGAGCTGAAGTGACACCTAGTGGATAATTAAGTATACTTTTAAACGCACTATTCTGTGCACACCTATTCTCAGTAGGTGTTTACAAATATGTCCATTTAATCAGGCACCACCGTTGTTGCTTAACATGTGCCAGAAAAACATTTAGGAAAAGGAGAGAGCTATGCACAATCCCATGCACTTTTATACATGACTTGTATTTCCATGAATGTCTCTGCCTTCCCTCATTTATATACTGGGCGTGATGTTCTGCAGTGTGTAACATTCCTTTGGCCAGTACAGGTCAGGTGTCCCAGCTATGCTCCCTCCCAGTTTCTCGTGCCCCTGAGACACTTAGAAGTCCTTGATTTACAGTAAGTGCTACAGATCAACAAATCATGGTGTTATCAGCATTATTCTCATAATGAATCCAAAACACAGCACTGTACCAGCTACTGAGAAGAGATTTAACTCTATTCCAATTGAAACCAGAGGACACGGCTTAAGCTCAGTTGAGTATTGATTTTTAACTTTTTTTCAATTAGAGTTTTTGGTCACAGGAACTAACAAGTTTCTTCAATTAACACCTTATTTCACTTTTAAATTATCTGTCTTGATAAAATAACACTGAACAGTCTCTCATCCAGGTCTTTCATTTGTTAACATTCATTCTATACAAGAAGGAGCAAACTAACACCAATAGTGTACAGACTGCAAAATGTTGGAAAAACAGACTCACCAAAGTGTCTAATCTTTTGTTCATGTTTTTGCATAAGTGGTTCAGACACAGCTTCATCTTCTATTTCTTTTCTTTTTTGATTAATAAAACTCTGAGAAAGAGAAAAATTGTGCTATCACAGAAACTAGACATATTGTTTAATGATATAAAGGAGTATTCTATTTTAATATGTTACTATTTAAAGGGCTATGTTCTAATTTTAGAGTCACATCACATTTTTAGAAAATGCATTGCCTAATAATAAGAGTTTTAAAGTCTCATAGTCTCTGAGAAACTTCTGTGCTCAGATAGAAACTTACTGATCTGTCAGTGATGAGAATCATGTATGTTGCAGCCCAGATGCAGCTGAATCAGTGAAATTAGGAGATGTGCTAGCCATTGAAATTAAATTGTGAAATCAAAGCTGAGATTCTATTATAAAAAAAACTTTGTGCTAAATACTCTGTATTACAGTAGTCAGTATTAGAGGCAAACAACTTCACATTTTGGATTGGCTGGGACATCTAAGGATCACAGTTTCACTCCTCCCTGCCATAGATGGGACATCTAGCTTCCACTAGATCAGACTGCTCCAGGCCCCATCCAATCTGAACTCTGTTGCTTCCAGGGATGGGGAATTTACAACTTCCCTGAGCAACCTGTTCCAGTGTCTCACCACACTAATAGTAAAAAAAATTTCTTCTTTATATTCAATATAAATCTACTGTCTTTCAGTTTAAAGCCATTTCCCCTTGTTCTACCACTACAGGCCATAATGAAATAGTCTCTCTCGATCTCAAGCCCCTTTAAGTATTGAAAGGCCACAATAAGGTAAATAAGGGCTCCCCAGCACCCTGCTCTTCTTCAGGCTGAACAACCCAAACTCTCTCCACTTTTCCTCACAGGAGAGGTGCTCCAGCCCTCTGATCATCTTTGTAGCCCTCTTCTGGACCCACTCTAATAGGTCCATGTCCTTCTTGTACTGGGGACCCCAGGGGGTGGGTCTCACAAGGGGCCGAATCCTCTGTCTCAACTTGCTGGTCATGCATCTTTTGATGCAGTCCAGGTTATGGTTGGCTTTCTGGGCTGCAGCACTGTTTGATCCTTGCTTCTGGTAGAGAAATGTCATCCAGATTTGTAGTATTAGTGCAGCTTGCTTCCTTCAGGAGGCAAACTAAGAAAAAAAAATCATTTAACACCCAATCATAGAATGGAAACATGGAATGGTCTGTATTGGGAGGGACCTTAAAGATGCCCGCCATGGGAAGGGCAGTCTAGTGGGTCTTCCACTGGACCAGGCTGTTTAGAGTTCCATCCAATCTTGCCTTAAACAGTTCCAGGGATGGGGAATCCACAATTCCTCTGTCAGCCTGTGCCAGTCCCTCACCACCCTCACAGTAGAGAATTTCTTCCTAATACTCAACCTACACGTGCCCTCTTTTAGTTTGAAACCATTACCCCTTGTCCTGTCACTACATGCTCTTGTAAAAAGTCTCTCTCCATCTTTCTTGTAGGTTCCCTTCAGGTACTGGAAAGCTGCAATCAGGTCACCCTGAAACCTTCTCTTTTCCAGGCTGAACAAACCCAATTCTCTCAGCTTTTCCTCATAGGTGTTCCATCCATAGAGGTGTTCCATCCCTCAAATCATCTTGGTGGCCTCCTCTGGGCTTGCTCCAACAGGTCTGTGTCCTTCCTGTGCTGGGGACCCCAGAGCTGCATGCAGCACTTGAGGATGGTGGGGTCTCACCAGAGCAGAGAGGCAGAATCATCTGCCTTGATCTACTTCTTTGGCTTTCTGGGCTGCAAGGGCACATTGCTGGGTCACATCCAACCCCTCAGCCACGAGCACCTTCAGGTGCTTCTCAGAAGGGCTGCTCTCCATCTGTTCATCCCCCAGTCTGTATTGATACCAAAGGTTGCCCCAACCCAGGTGCAGCACCAAGGACTTGGTCTTGTTAAACCTCACTAGATACCCAAGGACACACTTCTCAAGCTTGCCCAGGTCCCTCTGGATGGCATCCCAACCTTCAGGTGTGACAACTGCATCCCTTGGCTTGCTGTCATCTGCAAATTTGCTGAGGGTTCACTTAATCCCCTTGTCTGTGTCACTAATGAAGATATTAAATAACACTGGTCCCAGTACAGATGCCTGAGGGGCAGCACTTTTCCCTGATGTCCACTGGGACTCTGAGACATTGACCACTGCTCTCTGGATGCCACTGTCCAACCACCTCCTTATCCATCTAACAATCAATCAAATTCATTGAATTCCTCACTCTGGTTTAGAGCGAAGGATGTTGTGGGGGACCGTGTCAAAAGCTTTACAGAAGTCCAGATAAATGACATCTGTAGCCCTTCCCTTGCCCACTGCCATAGTCTCTCCATCACAGAAGTCCACTCAGTTGGTCAGGCAGGACTTGGCCCTGGTGAAGCTATGCTGGCTGTCCCAAATCACCTCCCTGTCCTCCATGTGCCTGAGCATAGTTTCAAGGAGGGTCTGTCTGTTCCTTGATCTTCCCATGCACAGAGGTGAGGGACATACTGCAGTTTTGTGCTACACTAGACACAGAAAACACTCAGAGACTAGTAATAAACTGAATGAACAAAATGAATGCACACCAATATGGGTCATACCTTATTAAATACTTCCTTACTAACAGGATCTGTGTTCCATAGATTCTGTCTTTCCCTCTGGTTTAGTGCTTCTTCTTTTCTTCTCCACTCTTCCTCCCTCCATCTCAACTCTGCAGCTTCTGTCCTTGCTTGAGCAGATTCCTGATCGCAGGATTCTGAATTATGCAGTGCTAAGCTACCAAATTTTTGCTGGGCTTCTGCTAGGTTCCACGTGCATTCTACAGAGTGCTTCACAAACTCTCTTTCTTTTTGGCAGGCTAACTCAATCCCCTGGCTGTATGTCTGTGAGGAAAATCAGACATGCTATTTATGGAGGGAAAATTGTCAGTTTACACTTTGTACAGAATCAGACCGGCCTAACCCCCCAAGTTAATAATAATGCACCTGGAAGGCACCATAGATACGCAGCATTATATGAGCAAGAGTGACGAAGCATGGCGTTGTACAGCTGTGTTTTTTAGAAAAAGATTTCCAGTTCAAGCCATCTTAACTTTGTTAAGTGTATTTGCAAAATCATGGATCATGTACTGGTATTAGTAAAAGTCTCCAGACTGAAAAAGTACTTCTGACACAGCTGAAACCCTCTGGCTATCTTTAGGCTGCAACATCAACAGCAGCCAAGCCTGACAATACTCTGAATATACACTTCTGAGAAGAAAGTATCATTCTCGTCTTGTCAGATCACAACAGTAAAGGAACTGCTGCTACCTGCATTCCAGTATGGATTAGTACCTAAACAGATGGCCAATATCTTCTTCCCTTGAACTGACACTGAAAGTGGAATTTAAGTTACCAAGTGGCTGAGGCCCAGCACAAACATGTGCTCCTTTTGGTCAAATCTCTTGAGGAGGTCACCACTCAAAGCTGGGAGAGAAGTGTCCTCTTAAGCAACTCTGCTTATGTTATTTTCAGGCGTGTGCTGGGAATTCAGAGTTAGCGACTTAAGAAATTATTCCCTACAGCACATGCCATGCTTTTTCCACCAAGAGTGAAGCAAAAAGCATCCGTATGCATTAGTCCCTGAGTCCTCCGGTGCCACGTTATGGCATCTGCAGTGCTGGTAACTTCTGGCAGGGGCACACAGAGGACATGCTGTGAAAGACTACCTGAAGAGAACTTCAATGCAGGGTACATCAAAGCCCTTGTCCCACCTTTTTTTCGGAATTACAGCATTTTTACTTCGGCAATAACGAGCAGAAAGCCCCACTGTTTGGAAAAGCAACGCAATGACAGCTCCTTGCGAGCACACACAGAATTCCTGTTCACAAACGGCCAGCTGGCCCTGCCCGACAGAGAAACACACACATCGCCCGTGTGTCTCCTCTTTAGGGACCAGGATAACTCCAGCCCAGCGCTTTCCACATCGCCGGCCCGGGGAGGACGCGCCAGCCAGGCCGGGCCCGCCCTGCCCCATCGCCGCTCCCCCCGGGCCGCGGCGCGGCTGTACCTGCACCTCCGGCGGGCGGGGGCCGGGGCCGGGGCCGGGGCCCTGCGGCCGCTCCTCGTCCTGCTGCGGCGGAGCGCGGCCGGGCCGGGACCGCGGCAGCCACAGCGCCATGCCCGCCGCCGCCGCCCCGGAACTGCCGCCGCGCCGCTTCCGCCCCGCTCCGCGCCGCTTCCGGCCCGCCCCGCGCCGCTTCCGGCCGCCGTCAGCGCCTCGGTCTGCGCGGGTTGGGCGCTCAGCTCTGCCCCCGGACAGGGCGGCCCGCCCGGCTCTCTGCAGCCGCGGGTGTGAAACCTGCTAGGAAGAGCGTGCAGGGAGTAGGTAAGGCTGAGCGGCCTCTTGCTGTATGGTGATGGTTTAATGAAGAGATTGGCGCCGTGGCAGAAATGGATAATGCCTGCGTGTTGGTCGCAACAGTTCTCCCCCTGAGACGTAAGAATAAAAATAGTGGTTTTCGTTCAGGCCACTCCTTTCGTAGGAATCAAATGTTTCTCTCTGTGTGATACTGAGGTCTATGAAATCAGCTTCTCCTCTTGCATGGAATGATAAAAGCCAAAAATATGAAATGAGAGAACTCCCAATGATAGATGTTAATCTGGCACCCTTTTGAGACCATCAGTAATAAAGCCAAAGGCCAGTGAGTCCCTTCTGAGACAGGATACTGCAGATTTGGGCTGACGCACATGTGTAAGACTGGACTAAGGAATACCATGTAAATCGTCTTTTTCTTTCCGAAAGTTACATTTCCTGGTGTGTTTCAGGCTAAGAAACACAACATTTTTCTCAGTTTTTGCATTTTGTATCAACACAAAGAAACAGAATTAATGCCCTCCTCTTGTTTTCCCTCTCTTGTTTAATGAGATTTGCTTTGAAAAGGTGATCTTCATTTGTTGGATGCCTTGGGCTAAAAACTGATGTCTCAAGCCTTTTACAAGCTGTAAGATTATTTTTCTGTACAACTGATAAGTTATTCTTGTTTTACACGTATCTCAATAAGATGCAGTCTCTGGCCCATTACTGGAACTGAACTTAACATTTCTTTAAGATGTTATAGGGAGCTTTGAGAGAAGTCGTGATGAGAGGTCATCTGTCAGATGGACAGTTCACATGGCAACAGTGTATATGAGAGTAATTGAATTTATTTTATTTCCCATATGGTTGTTCTGGAAGGATGTGATACCTCAATTCTAATGTGGCTATCAGCTATTGCAGATTTTTGTCTTTACAGCAGACATCTGATGCAAATGAAGATCGAAATAAATCATAGATGAGTGGTTCTGCTGCCATTTTACATGTCACTCTAGCACCTGGAACTGGTGAGAACAGGACTCTCCAGTGTTTTTCCTATACTTTGCTGTATGTTGTTATATGTTCTTTTGTGTTGGAAGGTTGGTTTTTAAAAAGTGGTGTACAACAGAGTGGCTACATCTATTGACAAGCAAGCCTAAGCTGACACCACTGAAAAACACGCATGCAGGAAGTTTAGAGGAACAGTATGTTTCTTCTCTATTTGCCTCGGAGTCTTCTCCATTCTTTTTCAAAACATTCTTGCTGCCTGTGTGTTTCTCCAAAATTCTTTGCATCTGGTTCACAAGAGACCTTTCATTTGAGTGGTTTGACTGCTTTTCTCCTGTGGTTATTATTGACACAAGTGGAAAACTATATAGGGAAGCTATATATAGGGGAAACCCCCAACCATGTTCTGATCAGAAGTCTCTAATAGTTTTAAAGAACCTGATCATAACAAGGTGATATTGCAACTAATTTTATTTTTATATAAGATATTCAGACAACCTTTACATAAAGGAAAACTTCCTTATGTTTTCTCATTTGTCCGTAATCTCTGTGGAAAATTACCTGTGCTTTAAGGTGTTTACATTTAGGGCTTTTGATTTTTTCTTTTGGGATGTGTCCTATAGGATTGGCCAAGAACTGAAGTGTTTTCCAGACATAAATTTCCTAATTGTACTTGTGGTCCTGCTGTTTTACAGTTCATGGAATTTCACTTATGGCACTATAAACATTATACTTTTTTCCTCCAAAATAGCAACTGTTCTGAAGTTGATGCAGATACAGATGAATAAAAATTTAATCTTTGAGGGTTTTTTTTCCATTTAAATTATATCTTAAAATACACAATCATATATAATACTAGTTAAGTTTGATTTTGCTTAATGGCAGCTTGATGAAGAATAGGGGAATTATTTTGAATAGATAAAAGGTGTTCCTGTGAATGCTAGGTTATTTAATTAGTTGGTGTTACAATGAATTTATTTACTTCTTACTGTTTTCCTCAAGGTGTTTGAAAGTGCCATAGATTCTCCTGCAGTAAATGGAGTCCCAGAAAGTGAGTATGATTTTTAAAATGCTTGAATAGTTGAATAACTAAGGTTGATAAAATAGGTCCATGTATTCACATACTGTGCCTGTGTCTGATTTAAAGTACATGACCGGGTACATGTTGGTACCCTTATATTTTGCTCTAAATTGAGCCCTTGAATGTCAGCCTCTACTAGCTCCCCTCAAGTCAATTACATGATTTTTTCCCATTCTTTGGACAGTCTGTGTTCTGACATCTGATGTAGCACTGGCTAACTTGGCTGCTTTTTATTTTTCCATCATTAATTCTTTATTTTGAAATCTGTGACAAGTAATTTGTTTAATGATTAAACAGCTCTTTTAAAAGCCAAAATCTTATCTATTTTCTGTAGGGGGATTGGGGGAGAGAAAAGAAATTATTTATAACAATGGCCTGTTTTGTTATTACTAGTAACCTTTGGCCAGACTACAGGAGCAGGTGTTTTGTTAATTTAAAATATTTTCATCCCTTAGCTTTCATTCAGTGGAAATTCCTTAGTCCTTGTTGGGCTTTTGTCCTTCTGGAGCAAGCCATTCCTGTAAAAGCAGCAGAAGGTCAAATAGAAGCCACCGACTGTCCCCATGTCCTAGAAATCCATCAATTGTCAACCACAGAGAGTTACTTTCCACTGGTATTTCTTTCAGATATGTTTCTATTCTAGTATTAATAGTATTAGAATAAATACTTGAGGAAGCACAGTAGAAAGTAGCTCTACATCTATCTTCTTTCTCCTCTATCTGTTGTCCACTCTTCTGATTCCTTTGCTACCCGTCCTCCATCTCTTTCTGTAAGGTTAGTTTTTGGTTACTGTCCCAGACACAAACAGTCAATCTATTCTTCTTAGTCAGCCACATTGCTATAATTTATTTTTAATCTCCCAAGTAATGTAATATTGTTTGAAATAACTCAGCTTGTGTCTTCAGGTAATAGGCAAGTAAGTATTTTCCTGCATGCTAATTAATTTGAGACTGTACAGGATATTACTAGGCTTTAGTTTTATGCCATGCCTCCCAGCTTTCTCTCCCTTACAAATTTATGGACCTCCTCCAGTGCTATTTCCTTGTACTTCAACATTTTGTTAGTACACACTTGATGAGAAAAAACAACACTTTTCTGATTAGACTCATTGAATAATTTGTTACAATCAGTTGTATTTCTTTAGTTTTTTCACCTTAATTTTCTTATTTTCTGATAGCAGTCTAGTTTTGCTGTTGACATTCAACTAGAACACATAGTAATGTAGAGTTCATTTTGGCTAATATTCTTCAGGCTTCATATTGTGTGTTTTTGTAAGATAGGAAAAAGGCAGATAGACACTGGGTGGCAGATGAGTGCTGTTGTTGAGGTCACTGATTATGAGCATTCGTATATATTCTAAATTTCAGGCCATTTGTTAAAATTGGTTATTCTGCTGTGGCAAATTAAAAATATACTTTATGTTCCCTGTTTAATAAATATTGCTTGTACATTTTGTATTTGTTTTTCAAAATGCTTTGCTTCAGTTTCTTTTCCTTTCTTCCTTGTTTTTTGCTTTTAAGGGTTACTGTTATAATAAGGGGTAATTTGTGATGTCATTCTTGGTTCAAAAACATCAGTGATACTGAAAAGGAGGATACAAAGACCAAATTGATAGAAGCTATTATTATCTCTACATAAAAGCCAAGGCAAAAGAAAAGAAAGGGGGATATGGGCAAGTACAGAAAATGTTCATCTTCTCATATGATTGCTTTCATGCAAGCTTTGTGAGTATCACACTGTCAGGTATCTAGATGTAGTGTATAATGTTTGTGTGTTCCCAGGGAGTAGCAGATTTTTTCTTCATGTGTCACGACAGAAATGACTATTTTAAATAGTGCCAAAGAATAGAATAGTCTCATCAGCATATTGTGGCCCTATAGAACACCTGGGTTTTTTTTTCTGTATAGTGCTTACCTATCTTTCATGGCTCGAACTACAGCTGTTTCTTTTCTTCTTGATGTTGTTGTTTGACTCTGCAAAAATGTCCAGCTTAGAGATTTTGCTTACTTTTTGTACGGTAGGGTATGTTTTCTTCTTTTAACTTTCTAAGTTAAAAAAAAATAAAATTCAGAAAAACAAAGTGTATTCCTCAGGAGGCAAACCAATGGCTGCCTATGTCCTTTCTACATCAGAAGCCAGACCTAATATGGCAAAACTGACTATTGCCTTTCTTTTCATGTGTCAAAAATTCAAAGGAAAGTTCCTCGTTATTGTAAAGCTGGGATCCATTAGAAAGGCAAACAAGCAATGTGACTAGAAAAGGTAAAACTTGATTAAACATCTTAGTCTCATTATTTGAAAATTGCCTAGTTCATTCCATTGTTTTGTTTGGAAATTGCCAATTACAGGGTTTGTTTTCAGTCTGATTAGAAGTGAATACATGTCCTTGCCTCTTTGAAGACACAGAAACCATCCAAGTGAAGGCAGTAGCAGCTTTTGTAGCAGAATATCCATTGTGATCAACTCTGGGTCTCATTTCAGGAAGGCAAAACCATTACTGTATTTTTCTAAGGCAGATACTTGACAGTGTATACTGTATAGCATGCCTCCTGTGCTAGGAGCTTATGAAAGTATCTTCTGTCTGGCTCTGCCACCTATATGGAGCAGTGCTGACTTTCAGTGAGAACACAGTTAACAGGCTTCTGAAGGAAGAGAACTAGAGACAAGTGTGGTGTAGGGCTCAAGAAGACTTTGCTATGGTAACCTGGGATAGTTCATCTCCCTTATCTGAGTATGTGCAGTCTCAAGCACATCTTATCTTGTTGTCATGGTAATCTGGGGTACTTAATTTCTTTCCATCTGCATATGCAGATTCCGTGGCATATTTTATCTCGTGAGGGTAAGCCTGAATAGCTTGCTTCTCCTCTCATCTGCACCCACCTTTGTACACAGGCACCAGTGTAATGGCCAGCTGCGGATCTCAGAATTCAGATCACAGCACCTGCATTACCTCAAAGAGTTCACTAGGGGCCAAAACAGGACTTTGCACATATACATGTAAAGCAAATCAGTTAATCAATGCGAGTTTTATTATCCACCACTGCAGTGCTGTCCTTTGAGCTGTACTTCCAAGTAGGGTTCCACTCTATCAGGTCCCCCCATTTGATTAGTGTTGGTGTACTGGGGGTCCCACCATGGTAACACCGTGCTTTCATTAAAGCCAAAGCTTTCACTTGCTGAGTGTTGTGCCTTGTCCCTGAGGGATTGGCATCTCCTTTTTGCTTGTAATACGTGGATACTTACACCCTCAGTTAGTAGGACACTGCTGTCATGCTGTGTGGTTGGTTGGCCAAATTACACAATGCTTGTTTGCTACATGCTGGCTTTCTGGAGCAAATACATTTTAGAAGTTATGGTGACTGTCTTTCAACACTATTTAATGCTAACATATTTGTGAACAAACAATGCAATATTGTAATTTCATATCAATATTTTTTATTTCTGCAGAAGACTGATAAGAATATTTGGTTCTTTTCCCAGTGAAGTGACTCCTGGTCATACTGAAAACAGTGAAAAATCAGCTCAACCAAGATGCAGCATCCTGTGTATAAACACATACATTATACCTATTTTGTAAAATATGTGTTATACTTGCATGACATCCTCTGTCACAGCTTTAGACGTTCTCTACAACATAACCCTGTAGTCTGCCTTCAAGCTTTGCAGTCCTCTCAATCCCCCAAAATTTTCCCATCATCAAGAGATGTTTCTCAAGCAAAACTTGCTTCAGGGTTGTCTCCCTTTTTTCCCTAAAAGCAGTGATCCAGGCACGCAGCTCCTCCCTTGATCACACCATTCCCAAGAGCACCATCCCCAATTCTTCCAGCTTCTAGGAACAAAAATAATAAATCCCATTTTCCTGCTTTTTAGGACTGCTCACATATCTCACTTGGCTTTCTCTTTTTCAGTTGTCTTTTGGAATTCCGTTTCCCTTGCCTGGATTTCTCCAGTGTGTGCACAGACATCTGACTTGGTTTCCAAAGAAAATGTTATTTTTCTGAGGCAGAGGGCAGTTGGCCCACCAGTCAGGAAAGCTGCAAGGCAATGGGGCTTCACTGACCGTCATAAGCACCATGGATGAACTGGTAAGGTCTGTGCTCGAGTCTCTACACTAGCACCAGGACAGGAAACATTAAAGACAAAACCCCCTCATTAAAGGTAAGATTCCAACCCAAAAACCTGCTTGGCTCCAAACTGCACCCAGTACTGTAGCCAGGAGCAGATACTTTGGGGAAAACATCATCTCTGTGTGGAGTAATTAACAGAGGTGGAAAAGAACAGGTCGGGAAGACAAGATTGGCGAAACTATGATGTTTCTTTACAGATTTTCAGTATGTGCTATAAAGGTATAGCAAACCATGGGCACGGGCTGCAAAGGAGGAACAGCAGCTGGTGGTGGATGGATAGCAGAGCCTTCAGCAGCAGGTTGGTCCTTCTGTCCATGTGGGGCACTTGGGGTCAGCACCTGTGGCAGGTCTTCTTCTTAATATGGTTGGAAAGGGCCCTGGGGCACTGCTCCCACTTAGAAGGAATTTCATAGTGGGTCTGGGAATGACCCATCCTGGGATTTGGACCTTCTCCTGACACCATGTCCAGGTAGCTCCTGGCTTTTGGTGGGAGGTTTGGGATGGACCAAGGATGCCTCACAGCAATCACGTATTAGATATCCTCAGCTGAACACTACTTCTTCTCTCCTACAGAAGAAATCCCAGCTTTTCTTAATGTTTTGCAGGTAGTATTCTTTTTCCTCTTCTTGCTCTCCTGAGCATGTTGGCATTGCAGGTTTGAGGTGCAGGGTAGTGGGCCATGTGCATAACTGAACCAAGGGAGGATCAGCTTATGCTTCAACCACACCAGTAACAACTGGGTCTGCAGCAGACCAGACAACTATGTCCTCTGAAGGGGAAAAGTGAGAGATCCTGTAAACAGGACTAACCAGCAGATGGAAGAGAACTGAGCACAGCTTCCTTTGTTGATCTCTACGTGGGAACCTACACCAACACATAGGAATTTGTATTTTCAGGAGAATTTCTGCCCAGACAAGCCAGATGGCCATTGCTGCAGAAGCATTGCAGCAGAAAATCTTACTGATCATTTTCTATGCTGTTTTGAAAGCAGACTTCGTCTATAAATCATTCAAGTTCGTAAGCTATGCATTTGGGCTGAATTAATTTCAACAATTAGGTTTCTCTGCTTGAAGAGGGGGTCAAAATGGAAATTTGGTAAAAATAACAAAACCAACCAGCCAAATAAAAACTCAACCTGCCTCTCAAAAACACTCAGGCAAACAAAAACCAAACAAAAAAACCTACTCCAAACCAATGGCAACAAATAATCGCAAACAAAAAACAACAAACAAAGCAAAAGACAAACAAAACCCTTCAAGTCCCCAAAATCTGAGCAAAACCCAGCTGCCTGCATCAGTCTGTACCAACGCTCAGCGGTGTCTGGAGAGACACAGATAACATCTGTCACCTAGGAAAGCTTTTCTGAGTTGAAATTTGCCATGTTTATGTGAACTTTGCATGGTGTGCCACCTGTGTTCTCACCTGAATTATTTCAATAAATTGAAGCAAACCACTTTGATAAGCTTTTATTGATGTTCTACCTCCGTCAACACTGCGCAGGAGGCACAGACCTTTCTGGTTTGCCAGCCCAGGGTCTGTGCCCTCCAAACTAGTTTGATCCTCATGGAAAGTGGATTTGCAAACCCTGAAATCCCCCACAAAGCTGTAATGGTGAGGATGGGGCTGAGTTCACCCTAAATATTGGTAGCATCTTGTGGGATGGGCATTTTGGGATGGGCATATGTCAGATGGAGGCATCGCATTTCTCCTTGCCTCCTGCTGTCACTGGGTAGAGCTGGAAAGGTTTTTTTTTGCAAATCCACTTGTGTTCAACATCACATCTATGAACCTCAAAGCCCTTGGCTTTCAGTGTCCCGCACCCTTCGTCCATCTCCTCCAGGGAGGTGCCAAACCTGCAGAACAAAAATTACATTTTTTAAGAGGAGAAAAAGGAGAGGTGGGGGAGTTCTCCTGCCCTTTTCCCACACCATCTCATCATTCTGCACCATTTCTCACTGGTGGGTGCCCAGGTTTGAGAGGAATTGGTGTGCTTGCAGTAAGACCCATGAGGAGCATGTGTGGAGCATTAAAAGCCATGTTGCTGCATGGGTCTGATAGGAGCTGTGGGCTTACCGTGCTCCAGTGTGGTACCCCAGCTTTTGGGCTGCAGAGTTTTGGCAAGGGGAACACAAGACTAGTGCATAGACTCCCACATCTTGGAGAGATGGGCCAGGGCATGAACTGGGTCTGAAATGGAGCAAAGCTGCTTTTTACACCAACCGGCTGTGGATACACTCACATTTTGGGATTGAAGGGTGTGTTATCCACCCATCTCCACTCCTTCTGATGTGATCTTAATCCAATCCACACTGGTGGCGGGCTTTTTCCTGTAATAGTCTTGATGTGCTCCTGGAAAATAGAAGTGACCAGTTGCTTCCAAAATTTCTGCAGAGTGCAAAGCCACGGAGTAAATGTGACTTTCAAATTCATGCCACATGAATGTCCCCCATGCTTTGAATGCTTTCCCAAACCCTCCTGTTGGTAGGCACTTTTTGCTTCCTTACCCACCTAAACCCCACAACTTTTGGGTCCTTTTCAAACCTTCTCCCTGTTTACCTTTTCTTTCTTGTTCTGGAGCACCACCAGCTGAGAGTCCTGATTTTTGCAGCTTTTTGTCCCTTGAGTCCAGTTTCCCAATTCCTCCGAAAGCCAGTAGCATCTTTCCCCATGGAGCTGCCAGTCCTGGGGACACAGCTGGCAGCCAGCATAGGCTGAAGAGAAGAAAAAGCCATGAGACAGCCCAGAGGGTGGTCAAGGTCTCCCCCAGTCACCAGCTGGAAGCACTAAGGGCTTCCCCATCCCAACATCCCGGCTCTTTCCCCATCCTGGAGTTTTTCACAGGTTTTTCCTGCTCATACACCAGACAGAAGAATGATGACTACAGCTGGGTCACTACAATGACACTATTGGCTGATTGGGACAGAGAAAGGATGGTGAGGAACCTCCTCCCTTGGGCTGACCCTGCTTCTCCATGGAGCAGGGATCAGCAAAATTTGCATGGAAAAGAGGATTCTTCCTGGAAACACTCCTCTTTGCCAAATAAACCTTGATGGTCTCACAGCCGCAAGGGTGTCCTTGCAGGAGAAGCCTCCACAAAGGTCCCATCTGAGAAGAGCCAGGTGGAATGGGGGATTACCTGTGGGGCTCTCCACTTGGGGCTTGCAGAAATACTCCACCAGGGATGAAAACATGCATTGTTCTGTCTGGTTCCTTCCCTGGATCTCACCACCTGGCTGGGGGACATTCATCACTGTTGGCTGCAGAGAGCCCTGAAAAACTTGGAGAAATGATCCGGAGTGAGAAACTGCAGTAGTTTGGGGATAAAAGTCACAAACCTCACAAAACCAGGTTTCATTTTCTCACGCAGTTAATTAATGCAGCCTGAAAAACAGCTTGTATCCTCCACCCTGGTTTAATAGTAATGGCAGTAATCCAGGTTTACTCAGACAGTGTTTTGGTGGATGGTGTTGCATGTCTCCAGGATAACCTTGTCCCCTCCAAAGGCTGAAATAAACCCTGGTTTCCCCTCCCAGGCTGCTCACTGGGGTGTGAGTTGTAGGTAAGTGCTGGTTACTCACCCTGCACACTCAGCACCACCACCAGGACCAGCAGGATGAGTTGCCCCAGCCCCCCAGCTTTAAGGAGGAGCCCATGCCACCACGGACAGTAGACGGGACCTGAAAGAGGCCACATTTGCTTAAAAAAGTGAAACATGAAAAAGTTGGGGGTTTAGAGGAAAAAGAAAAAGCCCCTCTGTCAAGCTGGGGAGCTTAAGCAGAAGTTTACAGCTTCTTTGCTTCCTCCAAAAGAGTAAATCACCACTGATGAGGTCTAGAGTGAGGGCATCACCCACAGGTAGTTTCTCAGGTGGTGGAGAGCCTGCAGCAGCCTCAGGAGCAGCTTTGGGCACCCAGCAGTGGAGCTTGGGGGAACTGAAACCTTCTGAAGCTGGCTTAATTTAAAGCTCCCAGTGGAGTCAGACATCAGTGAGATGCAGGTCTCTCCGGCCCTCAGCTCCACAAGGATTTCAGACAGGATCTCAGCAGCTTTCCTTCTCCAGTGTTGGCTCATGCTGGCCTTCTTGGACTCATTTTGCCCATGAAGTAAAGAGTGTCAGGAGCAAAACTCTTCTACTTCCAGACTTTTGTCAGCCTCCCCCATCCCTTCCTTGCTCTTTTTCCTCCTCTTTTCAAGCCAGGATTCCACCTTAGAAGAGATTTAGTCCACCCAATGTTCTCCACAATCTTGGAAAACTCAACATGGGGATGGAGCAGCAAGCAAACCCAAGAGTAAACAAACCCGAAAGTCTTCACAAATCTTGAAATAAGCATTTTCTCCCAAAACAGGACGTACCACGACATTTATCAGCAGGAGAAGATTCATCCCCAAGATGCCTTAAATCAGCATAAACAATTTCCGCAGCCATGGCCACTCAGAAGGTTACAGGAGCAGTCCAGAAGTGACTCTGTCCTTCCACAATGTCTTGCCTTGTGACCTATATATTCATGCCTGCATCCGGCTCCAGGAAATGGTATTGACCAAGGCTTTTATCTGCTTTTTTTCTTTTTTAATATATATATATATATTCTATAGCCTTCCCTTGTAAATGAAAGGCTATAATCGAATGGCTGTCCTCCAGCCACATCTGGAGGAGGTGGCACACCTGGAGTTTTGATGGTTGTGCTAAACATCAGTGAAAGCAGGCAGAAATTACTAATTCAAGAAAGCCTTTAAATAAGGTTTTTCAGAGTGAGGGTGAAGCATGGTCAGGGGCTGGATCAGCATGGTCATGGGCAGGTAATGAGGTGAGGAGGAGAGAGGTGACATTTCGTTTTTCTTCCCCAAAATATGGACTGTGAGTGCCTTGGGATGACTTTTGATCTGTGTGACTTTTTCTGCTGTTTTTGACACAATGTTTGGTCTCTGTTTTATTCTGTGGCACGGAAATCCAATCTGGTCAGGGGTTGCCCAAATCCTGCTCTCACCAGGAAGAGGTGAGAGGCTGGATTTCCTGAAAGATGCTACTGAATTATATTATTATTTTGTTTTATTTTATTTTGTTTTATTTTATTTTTATTTAATTTTTAATTTTCTCCTGCAAGACCATTCTCTCACTCCTGCTGTGTCTTTTTACACCATCCAGACCTGTGTTTTCCCTTAGATTTGGGACACTTTGACCACTGCATGGAATGACCACCAATTCCCAGTCTGTGCTGACCTTCTCCCCTCTCTTTTCTTTTTTTCTTTTTTTTTGTTGCTGTTTGTTTGTTTGTTTGGGGATTTTTTTGTTAATCTCAGGTTTTGACCAATGCTGTAATACCCCCAAACAACAGCTTTTTATAGAGGTAAAATCCATGTTTTTTTCTTCAGACACCCAAAAACCAGCAAGAAAAAAAAGTAGAAATTTGCCCCAATACCTGGCAGCAGCAAGAAGTGGGGGTGAAAAAGGGGATAAACCCAAAGGCCCAAAGGTCCCAGAAGGAAAAGCATTGCATTATTTTATTTTTTAATTTTTTTTTTAGTTTTGAAGTTTTTAATTTTTATTTTGGTTTTATTATTTCAATTTTTCAAACTTTTATATTTTTATTATCTCATGTTTATTTTTATTTTGTTTTCCACCCACAGCGTCTGTTACCCTCACAGGAAGTTTTTGTGGTCAGCTGCTGTCAGTCAGCTTTCCTGCCCTAGGCAAAAGCAGCCCCTCCCGTGGTGTGTGACCAACTGATTACAAAAAACCCCTCGAAAATACTAAATAAATTAGGTTTTAGGGTAAAACTCTGCAGTTGGGTAGTTTAATTGCAAGAACACTTATTTTTTTATACTTTTATATTTTAAAAATTATGAAATTGGCTGAAGGGAACCGCACTTCATCTTTGTTTGAACCCTGAAGTCCCTTCTGGGTGCCTCGACATCCCAGGGCAGAGCAGTGCTCAGCAGTGCTTCCCCCTGCTACACACCAAAAACAACATTTTTGGATAATCTGTTCTCAGTTGAGGGAAAAAAAGCTGGAAATGCAGTAAAGGTTGTTGAAGAGAGTGCAGGGCGGAGCTGGAGGGGAACCCCTGGTTCAGGGGGTGAGCAGGTGGCCCTGGGCAGGCAGACCCATCGCCCTGCAGGAGGCGCAGGAAAATCCCTTGGAAAAAAACCCCTACAAAATAACCCAAGTTTTTTTTTTTTTTTTAAACAGTGTGTTTCTGTTTCTCTTCACAGAAGAAGGTTGTGCCTCAGCATCTGGCTTGTTACCACCAGGCCAGGTGAGGGGGTTCTGGGGGTTGAGGGGAGGTGGTCTTAAGTTTTAACCGGGGTAGAGAGTTTCAATTGGAGAGGAGAAGTTCTTAATTGCTGGAGAAAATTTTAATTGGGGGGAGAAAAGTTTGACTGTGGGGAGAAAACTTTAATTATGGGGAAAAATTTTCTATTAAGGGGATTTTAATAGGGGGAGATTATTTTGATTGGAAGGGGAAAACTTTAATTTGGGGAAGAAAACTTCATTTTTGACTGAGAACTTTAATTTTAGGGAGAAAATATTAACTGAGGGGAGAAGAGATTAACTGGGGGAGAAAACTTTAATTGGAGGTGAAAGTTTGATTGTGGGGAGAAAACTTTAATTGCAGGGAGAGAATTTTGAGGGGGGAAGCTATAATTGGGGGAGAAAAATATTGAGGGGAGAAAACATTAACTGGGGAAAGAAAACTCTAATAGAGGGAAGTTTGATTAGGAGAGAAAATTTTAATTGCAGGGAGTAGATTTTAATTGTGGGAGAAAACTTCAACTGTAGGAGAAAAGTTTCATTCCAGGGAGAAAATTTTAAATATGGGGAAAAAACTTTGAGTGCTGACAGACTTGGTGACACCTCTGACAGATGGAACTTTGCTTGGCAGGTGAGGCAGGAGCACCTGCAGAAGTGGAACCACAAAAATGGAGGAAATGAGGGATTATTCCAAATTTTTGGGCATGGAAAGAAGCAACAGGGCAGGTAACTGTAGGACAATGAACTGAAGAATTGCTGGGTTTGTTTTTCTTTTTAATACTTCTGTAATTTGAGAACAAAACACATCTGAAAGAAGGTTGTAGGGGGGAAAAAAGCTCTTTCTAGCACTTCCCTTGAGGGAAAATTTTTGTCACTCAGCAGATGGAATTTTTGCTCTAAACACCTCCCCCCCTTCAAACACTGTGGGTTATTCTCATTTAGGATTAACCTTTCCTGAGGCACTGGAGTAACTGATTCTTTGGGGTGTATTTTTTCCACAAATATTCCAATTTTCGGATTTATTCTGGATGAGAATAAAGAAATTTTTGAAGAGTTAAACTATTAAAAGGCCCCAAAAAGAAGTTTGGTCTTTAAATCCAGCTTGGACACATCAACAAAGTATTTATTAATTTCTTCTTTCCCTTCACTGCTCTATTCTGATTTTGCTCCCATCTCTATCATCCTCTTGGTCCACAGTAAGATAAAAAAGGGGCTTTGGGGGGGCTTTTCCATTATCTCAATCTGTCCAACCAGGGACTAGGATTTTTGTGGAATTTTTTTTTAAATTTAGCAAATTTGTTGAATTTTTTTAAATTTGTTGTTTTTCATTTGCTGGGTTGTCTTTTGCTTTTTTTAATATGAATTTTTTTTTAATTAGCTGGCATGTTTGATTTCTGTCTTCATTTCTGATCATGTTTTCCCAGGCGGAAGAGGGCAAAGGAGGGTTTGTCCAATGAGATTTAGTCCATGTCATAGACGGGAACTAAAAGGGAAATGCCTAAATGAGAAATGGGTGTAGTCCCACTGGGTGATATCACCAAGATTTTTAGTAAAACTCCTAAGAGACAGAATTTTCTTTGCCCTTGGTGAAGGGAAAGAGCATATTCTGCATCACAGGATCCAAATACGGAGGCACCACGACTCGGATAATTTTCAAGACCCAAAGTGTTTTTGTTTAGGCAGAGAAAAAAACTCCACTGAACTTTAATTATGATGCATTTCAGGAGTTCCCAGCTGGAGCTGTGGATGAGACTGTTGCCCACAGAGTTCCCATAAATAAAATAAAAATAAATAAATATTGTTTATTACACACAGAGAAGAATTTTTTATATTTCTCACCCAAAATGACATCAAGGCCACCTCGCAGGGGGAAGAAATCAACCTCTTATCGTCTGGGCATGACCTGGAGCATGTTGCTCCCCTGGGAACTCTTGCAAAGGCACTGATGGTCTCTTCTCCTGCAGGTCGCAGCCTGGAGATGAAGCCGGAGGCACGTGTCGCCTGCCAGGTGGTGCTGGCAGCCCTCTTCATGGCTCTGCTCCTCACAGCCATCACCTTTGCAGGTGAATATTGAGGTTTTAGTCTCATGAGGGGTGTCTCTCAGATATTTTGGATTGTTGCACATGTGCCAGGTCCACCTCCATTGCTTCTGAGGAAGACAGAGCTCACCCAAGCTGCTGTCCTCTCCAGGAGAGAGGAACGTTTCAGAGCAGCCTTTCTACAGAAGATCAAATCCATCCCCTTGGTGTAGGAGCTGATGTCATCTAGAAATCCTTAGAAAATCAACTGGAAGAGCCATTTCCTATGTGCAGTTACCCAAAAGTATTGTTTTCAGAGAAGAAGGGGCCTAGGGATGTTGGCATGAGTCCCACCAAGCTAAGAAGTCTCCAGGAAGAAGAGGAATTTTTTTCTGTCATTTTCACTTCTTTTGCATTAATGACAGAGAGAAACACCCAAGGGCACATTTAGAGATAGGACTATTCTGAAATTCCTCTCAAAACTGTGGTTTTTTGAAGGTCACAACCACGTTTCCTTCTCTGAATATGCAGCAACCACGTTTCTTGTCCAGCACCACAAGCTGGGCCATTGGTTTTCCCCAGGATTTCTCTTGGTATCTTAATTTTTCTTTTGACCCACAGCCCAGGCAGATGCAAGACTTTCAGAGACCATGGGGTGGAGGATGACCTCTCCACCCTAGAGAGGCAAGAGAGAAGTGCTGCTCCTTAACACTCTTCTATTTTTAATGACAGTGCAGGCTTTCCAGCCTCCTCCTCAGCCCTGCTTTCGGTGTCCCTTTGATTGGATCAGGTATAGAGGAAAATGCTACTATTTTTCGGAGTCTGAGGGGAACTGGACATCCAGCCAGGACAACTGCTTGGCACTTGGTGCTTCTTTGGCCATGCTGGACAACATGGAGGACTTGGTAAGGAGACATGAGGACATGCTTAACATTGGGGAAAAAAATGCAAACCAACATATTTGATGTATTTTGGGGTTTTTGACTGCTATTCCAGGATCTTACTTGGAGATCTGGGGTGAGAACTTGGGGAAAAGGGTTTTCTTGAGAGTTGGTCATCATGGCTCTCTTCAAATTCCTCACCAAAGCCAACTGCTGCAAAAACTATAGCTAGATGACATATTTTGGTAGCAGATTGAAAGGCTGAAGTGCCAAAGAAGCCCTAGAGGAGCACAAACAACTGGTAAAATGGAGATTCTTCATTGGAAGGAGGTGAAAACCTTTCTTTTTTCCTCTTTTTTAGAGATTCATGATGAGATATAAAGGCATCTCAGAGCACTGGATTGGTCTTATGCGGGAAGATGAGGAGCAGCCATGGCAATGGGTGAACCACTCACTTTTATCACACCTGTAAGTCTGTGTTTTTCATCATTACTTTGTTGGTTGGTGTTTTGCCAGCCATGAAATGTGCATCTCTTCTGGCACTTGAGGTGCATGCAGAGGTAGTAATGGGACAGTGATGTTTGGAAAGGGGAACGTGGCATCCAGAACTCGCCTTTGTTTCTCTCCTTGAGCTAAGAGGTGGGAGTGGTGTGTTTGGTGAGAAAATACTGAGTCTAGATTTTTTACTCTAAGTCTTTTTTTCTTGCAAAGCTTTGAATTTCTTATTAGAAACAGAAATAAATCAGCATTAGTGTTGGCATATTGATGGCGAGTTATTTCTATTCCTATATAAGAAATACATATTGATATTTTGGCATGTTGATGTCCATAAGGATGCCTGAGAAATGAAATGAGGGGAAACCTATGTGTGAATTTTTTTTTTCCTGCTGACTCCATCTAAGACAGGTTGTCTCCTCTGTCTTTCCAGGTTTCAAATCCGTGGTGGTGGGCTCTGCGCTTACCTGGATGACAGTGGGCTCAGCTCCTCCCACTGCAGCCCGGAGAGGAGCTGGATTTGTAATAAACTTGAGCTGCAGAGCTCAGCCAAGGGCAACAGCATGAGACGGGATAAAAACCTCTGTGTCAGCTCCTTGGGTGCTGCAGGGAGAGCTTCTCACACCCAGATACCTGCTACACCATAGGGACATGAAAGAAAACCTCAAAAAGTCTTTGAATTCCCTGGGTGAGGGGTTCTTGAGAGTCCCAGGGGACCTAGAAGGTCTTGGTGGGACAGGGCAGCCTTTGGAGATCCTTGAAGGGCAGTCCTGGGGGTCACTGCGGGGCCAGGGCAGCCTTGGGGGATCTTTTTGGGTCTGGGACAACTTGGTGAGAGGTCAAATGTAGACGCTTTCTACTTCTTAGAAAAAAAATTTATTAGATTCTGAGCACACTTATATAAATGGTATGTTAATTACTTGGAAACACATCCTGAGCATGGAGAGGAAAAGAGCAGGAGAAGTGAGTATGAGCACATTCTTGTGATGACAAAATCAGTTTTAAAACAAGGCAGTGGCTGATATTAGTGCAAAGCCTGTAAAAATTAAGATTTTTAATTTGGGTTGGAAGCCTGGCCAGTGATGGACATTGAAGTCAGCAAAAGAATCATCAGAGAGGGCTGAATTTGGGAGGAAAAGCCAAGTTTTCAGCTCAAAGCCAGTTCAGTGAAGTCCAGCTCTTATTAATGAGCTTTGGATGAATTTAATGACAGTGGAGATGAGGTGAGCCATACTGAGCTCAAACCCAAAATTCCCTGGACATAACCCAAAATAAAGACATCTAAGGTGGAGGTAGGACCGTGAGTTGAGGTGGAAAAGATTCAAAGACCTGGAAAAGAAGACTTGAGGAGCATCAAGGAGCATTCCAACCACCATGGTGCGACCAGTTTTGGAAAAATTCTGCCAGCACATCAGCCCTTGGGGGACAGTTTGATGGTTGAGAGGAGCACACAGAAATAGGGAAAGACCTTCTCCCCACTGAAGGAGGCCACAGGGAAGGTGAAGATATGTTGGTGGCTGCCAACAGCATAGAATGAAATCTGTCCCACCTCATAGTCCAGGTAGACCCCAATTTCCCCATTGAGGAATGGGATGGAGGTGTTGGATGGAGCCGTGAGGGCAACACAGAGCTCATCATACTTCTGCAAGCCCCAAATCTCAGTGCTGGGCTTGAAGAGGACCCGGCCCTTCCTCTGAACTGACTCACGGGCCACCCCCACAGCCCAGAAGCGCCCATTGGCCTCCACCTCCCAGTAGTGACGGCCCGAGGTGAAACCCTCACTGCCCAGCATGCATGGATCTGTGTCGAATCGGCCTGGACTCTCAGGCCACTGGCGCTGGGGTCTACCCCAAGTGGCCTCTTTGAGGTTCTCAGAGAGGATCACCTCAGGACCCACTGTAGCTGGATCCAGGGTCACGTCCACTGAAAAACAAAACAGAGAAGAGATCAGAAGCCAAATTTAAGTGTAGAGGAGGCACACCCCAAAACCCCCTTCACTGGTGATTTTTCAAGGAGAAAGGGAGAGGAAGAATGAGATTGGAGATGGAAGAGTCAAAATATGGAAGCTGGAAATGGAGGAACTCTGGGCGAGGCTGAAGATGGAGGAGTCAAGAGATGGAGGTTGGAGATGGAGGATGCAGGAAGACAGAAGGTGGAGCTAGAGAATGTCCAACTCCACTGAATATCTCATTTGATGCAGCCCAGAAAACACCAGGAATTAGTACTTTGTACTCTCCAGCCACCTTTGATTACCTTCAAACTGTTTGGCAGTGTGGTAGTCCAGCGCAAGGTCCCATGTGCGTGGCCGTGGTTTGAGGAAGAAAGCCATTGTGCCCACAGTGTCCTCTCCTCCTGGCTGGAGGTGCAGGAAAGGGAAGGAAAGAATAAAATCAAATCATTATCCTACAAACAAGCACTTCTCAGGTTTCTGCCCCTTTTTATGTCAGGAAATGGGCTCAACCACAAGATTTAATCAAAATACTGCAAGAAAATGCTTTTTTTTTTTTTTATCCAACAAATGCAACAGAGCATGGTTAATTTATAGAAAGATCCATCGAAATGGGTTAAATCAATTAATTTCCCAATGACTATGAAGGAAACATGAGCACACTGGGATGGACCCATCTACCTTGTAGATATTATTATACCGCAAAACCCCATTCCTTGTTCTGGCTTGGGGCTGAATCCATCTTAAATTCATCTCTGCCTTTATCATTCATCAATCAAATAGGACAAAATTTATCTGAGTGAAGAAATTCCTTAAAACAGAGATAAGCCCAGTCCACCTCTCACACTCAGAAAAATCCTGGGGGGAGATATTTGCTGCTAACTCCAGAGAAAATGTGTGCAGGAAAGATAAGAGCTGGCACTGAAGGGCCTCAAATCCATCTTTCAGAACCCAGTATGGGGCTTTGCATGTGAAAAAGGGGTTGCCTGCACTACAGGGCCCAGGAAATGAGTAATAAAGCCCAAAAATTGTTGAATAAA
>JAWWEU010000091.1:44991907-45014460 GCA_035583155.1 Acropternis orthonyx
TTGTCAAATGCAAATAAGGCATGTCTGGAGAGAGGCTATGCTATCATGATTGGATTAAATCTTATCATCTTGGAGTTGTCTTCCTTTCTGCAGTTTTCTATATCCTCACACTCCCGCTCCCTCCATTCTGGGGACACACCCCCAGTATTCCCACACCACCTAGCTTGGAAGATCCCCCCATGCTCTCCTGCTCCTGCCACCACTGAACCTTCATGCTTACCCATGGCACCTGGCCAGCTTTGGGGTGGCAGCTGTGAGGTGAAGGGCAGGGGGATAGTTTTGAAATCAATCTTGCTTAAAAATTCCAAAGAACACGTTAATTTTTTTTTTATTAACTTGGAAAGAAATCCCTTTTCTTTGGGCAGCTGTCCCAGACTTTTCTTCATGCAGGGCTTCAAGCACCCAGTCCCAGCTGGCTATCCAGGTGCTGGCTTCATCTGGGGAGACTGGGTTTGCAGCAAATGCCTGGGATCAGTGGCCAGGGTCTGAAGCTGGCTGGTGCTCTAGAAAGGCGGGGACAAGGGTTGATCCTCCCTGCAGCCCAGGGGCAGCCCCAGCTGGGGGCAGCTCTGCCAGCCCAGGATGGGTTAGGCAGCAGGGGCACCTGCCCGGCCAGAGACCCTCACAGACAGAGTGCTGGCCCCTGCCCTCCAGCAGACAGGCTGTTGTTCCACACTGTACTCGGGCTCCAACACACCCAGGGATGAGTAGCCCCATCCACCAGTCCTCCCCATCCATCCTACTTCCACCCCTCCTCAGCCTGCCCCAGACCCCAGTTCCACCTGCTCAGCCATGCACACAGAGCCCCGCTTGCCCACTGCTGACCAACAGCTGGTGCCCTCTTCCCCTGTCCCCAGTACCCTGACAGGGCCATACCCAGCTTGTCCTGTGCCCTCACTGCTGCCTTAAGCAGCTCCTGATGATCGATGAGGTCATCTGTGCCCAGCAGCTTGGTCATACCAGGCTGGGAAGGAGAGAGCAGCTGGCTGGAATGTGGGGCCCAATTCAGCACCCCCAGGCAACCCTCCCCATGCAACTTTCCCCAAGGAGACTGAGGCACGAATTCCCCCAGATGGTCAGCATCCCCCTCCCAGCCTAGGTGCTCCCTGACATATCCCTCCCTTTGCCATTCCTACCTTTTTGAAGACCCACAGGAGATCCTTGACCTGTGCACTGGATGCATTCTGGCCCCTGCAGCTCTGCGACTTGAGGTGGAACCTGCTGTTGGCCACCTTCCTGTGGGACAGGGCATAGGGATGCTCAGTGCCCAGCTCTGTGGTACCCTGGGCTCCATCCCAGAGTGCCATGGATGGGGGCAGGGGAGGCTCCCAGGTGGGGCATGTCCCTCCAAACTCCCCTGTCCCACTGTGCTGAATCAACTCCCCACCAAGCCTGAGGTCAGGCTTAGACCAGATACAGCTGATGATGTGGCATTAGCGCCACTGAGATAAGGGCTGGATGGGGCAGTGCAGCAGGGCCTCTAAAACTCCAGAGACCTGGGGCAAGCACAGATGGCCTTCTGTGGCCCTCTCTGCTCCCCTGCCCTGTCTGAGTCCCCTCTGCCCTCACTCAGGGAAGAGATCTCCCTTACCAGGGCAGGACTATCCTGCTCCACAGAGCCCAGGGCTGGGTTCCCATGTGCCCTACCTGTAACCATGCTGCTGTGCTTGCTCCTCTGTGATGACAGTAGTGGGGTGTGCACCATGGCTGGTGGGCAGTGGTGGATAGAACGGGAGTGTGTCAATGTGCCTGGGGAAGGCAAAAGCCCCAGGTGGGTGATGGAATACAAATGAGCCATCCTAGCTTCACCCTGGCAGCGCCCCAAAACTCATAGACTTGTACCCCCACAGCATCCCTCTGCCTGCTGCCCTCCAGGAGGGGTTCCCGGAGAGGTCTGCACTCCCTGGCTGACAGACAGGACTGTGGAGGGAGCTCAGCAGTCAGATCCTGAGGCAGACACCCTAACACCCATGCCTGAGACAGGACATTGCCAGCACTCATGCCCTTGTCCCACCCATGCAGCCCCGCAGTACACCAGTCCCTGGTGCTACTCACGGGCCAGGCATCTGCATGTTGAGGTCCCGGTCACAGGATAGGCACTTGTAAGGGACCAGCAGCTGCCTAACAGGAGAAAGTGCTGCGTGAGCTCCTGGCAAGGCTGCAGTGCTGCCCACACGCAGGCAGCAGCAGGTGTCAGGCATGTTGCTGTAAGGAGTCACAGTGTTTGCACTGGGAACTGCAGGGTGTGGAGCCTGACATTCCTCCCAAAACCAAAAAAGACACAAGTTCGCCTTGGCAATGCTGGCACCTCTCAACTATGGCAGTGGCCTGTAGCTGCCCAGGACAGGCAGGGTTGTGAGGGAAAGTGTGCAGGTGCCCACACTGCCATCTAAACCAGCCCTCGCCCTGGTGTCATTGCCTTGTCAGTGATCAGGAGACCCCCTCACCCCTGGCTGGGGGGCAGGACACAAAGCAGCCTTGTGGCGCTGTGTGTCTCACTCCTGTCTGGGGGAACAACCCACTGTTCCCCATCCATGCATCTCTGCACCCATGTCCCAGTTTTAGTTTGAAGGGCTATGTTCTGCAGATGCCCCTCTCTGTGCCTTCTTTGATGTGGGGAACCTGCTACAGGTGGATGGAGAAGGCACAGTCAGCATGCTTTGTCAACATCCCTGCCATTTGCTGGCTATATTTGCCCAGTGCCAGGGTACCACATGGGCACTGGCTGGGATAGCTGGAGGAAACAAGGCCAATGCTCTCCTCAAAGCCTATCACACTCACTGCTTAATTCCTGCGGCATCATCATACACGACTGACATCTCATCCTTGAGCTCCTTGATCATCCTCCCCCAGGTCTCCTCCAGCTGCTTCTGGAAAGGTCCCAGCTCCAGGCGATCCAGCTGTGGACAGAGGCACATCCTCAGCCAGCTGCCCTGGGATGGAACATGATGGTCCCAGGGAAAAGCCAGGCAGAAGATTCTCAGAGGAATGCTGCCTCAGGCTTCAAAGTCCCCAAGGAGCCAGTTCTGTGTAGTGGGGACAAGGCACTCCTTACCTTGGAGTCCAATGCATCACAGAACTGCTGACGAACCGCTTGCAAGCGCTGCTCCTGGCCCAACACCCGTTTCAGTATGTCCTGCAACCTTTCCTCCAGTTGCTCCATGCTCACCTCAAACTGGGTGCAACTGACTTTGCTGCCCAGGGTGGCTTTGTCCTCTTTCTAGCAGGAAGGAAAGGCAGAAGAGTGGTGGGGACAGGGTGGAGGTACGACACACAGGACCAGAGTGCACTGGTGACAGAGGTGAAAGTGCTCCTGTGGGGCCATCATGTCCCCCTCCCTGGAGTCGATCCCAGGAGCTGAAGGGACCCAGGGAGAGAGACAGAGGGACCTTGCAAGGAATCTGCAGCCAGTCTGGAAATACTCACACCCTCCTGAACACACCCAAGCCAGTTGTGCCACCGAGCACCCGAAAGACAAGGGGCATGAGACCCCTTGGGCTGGTGATGGGCCCCTCAAGACTGTACCAGCAGCAGTAGGTCCTCCTTGTCTGCTTTCTTCTCCAGACTCTCCAGGGACCGGAACAGAGCCTTCCAATACAGAAAGTATCCCATAACATTACAGCAGGGTCAGAGCTGCCTCTTGGCCAGCCGAGCACCCCATACTTTCTGCTATCACAAAAACCCTGGGAAAGGCTCCTTGAACCCACAGAGTGCTGTGAGCAGGTGGGCAGGGGATCAGATCTCTGGTGGTCCCCAGACTGGTGTGTGCGTGGGGGATACTTTGACCCTGTGGGAGGTTCATCCACCAACCTCAATGTCTTTCTGCTGCTGGCGATAGTCATCCTGGAGGCTCCCTGTGACATAGCTGAGCTGCTCACAGTCCACTTCCACCCGTACAATGGTGGCCTGGATGCTCTTCAGCAACTCCTCATCCTGCTCCAGGGAGGAAGATGACAAGATGGTGCCATGCCAGTGGGGTCTGGCTGCCCCACAGAGACAGATCTGGGTTATGCAGCCAGTGCCACAAGCCCTCACTGCCAGCACATTTGTATTAAGGCTTTTTTTTCCTGTCATGCTGCCAATTTGTCCAAATCAATTTAAGGGATAGCAAGGGGCTTCCCCATATTACGGTGACCACAGCCCAACAAGAGGGTCTCAACACACCCTCCCAAGCCCTTCATGCTGCCGTCTGCCCACCTGGCTCTTCTGTGGCAGTGACCTCTGCACCTGGTGTAGCACCAGGGAGTCCACCTGCTTCTGGAGTTTCTCACAGTTGTGCAGGAGCTTCTTCAGCATCTTGGTGTCTGAGCAGTGGTCAGGGCTTGCTGCCTCTGCCTGCTTCTGCCCTGCACTCATCACCATTGCCCTCAGCTCATCCAGCTGCAGCAAAAGGAGGTGGGTCAGATGCAGCCAACAGACCTGGGTGTCGTGGGGGCTTGAGAGCCCCAGCCAGACAAGGTATGTGGTCAGGAACCCCACCATGAGCACCCTGCTGTTTGGGACAACAGTGGGAGTGCTCACCCCAGATCTCACCTGCTTCTGAAGCTGGTTGGCTGTGACCAGCTGCTTCAGTGTGGCCTTGATAATATTCTGCTCCTCTCTCAGCTCCTTCTGCTCCTGCTTAATCTCCTGCAGTGCAGATCTGGCCAGCAAGATGGGGCACAGGAAGGCTGAACTTCTTCATGGCCACTCAGGAGGTGTTTGTTACCCGCCAAACCAGATGCTCCTGGCCACACTCTAGGCTCCCTTGTAGCCCCATGAGATATCAAACCCTCTCCCATCCTCTTACCGCAGCTGGGAGATCTCGTCTCTCTCATCAGCCACACATAGTTTTCCAAGGGCATCCTCCAGCTGCTTGATCTGGGAAGGGTGGTGGCAGCAGAGGCAGAGCATGGACCCCGTGTTCTCCCAGCATGGGGGTCTTTTGTCTGCCTCCTCCCTGCCAACTCCTCCTTACATCCCTGCAGCACCCTCGGGGACTACCACAGGCTTACCTTCTCCTTCTTGCCCTGCAGATCACTGGCCAGGCCCTGCAGGGAGGACACTTGGCCTTGGAGCTCAGATAGGTCTCTGGTAATTCTTTCCACTGCTGGGTGGTCTGCTAGGGATTCAGACTGTGTCCTGTTGGTGCCACTTTGGACACTAGGGGTCCTGGTCTGTATCCCTGGGGTGGTGCTCTGGTTATCAGGGCATGACCCTAGGGTGTCCATGTCCAAAGTGTGGGGCTTGGTTGGGGCAGACTGGTCACTGAGGGCCAGTGGCTGGCCAGCAGCATCCTGGAGGTTCCCCTAGAGTGGGAAGAAAAAATGGGCAGCAGTCAGGACCTGGGAGCAACCAACTGATACTGTGCACAAGCCAGAGGGACCCTGGGCAGGTTGTGGCTGTCCTGCACTGGTACATCTTTACCTTCTCTCTTTCTCAGTACCCACGTTCTCTTTTTTCAGGGCTGTTTAGTTCAAAGTGCCTCAGGATCCTGAGGCAGCCGGTGACCTCTCCCACTCTCCTAACCCACAGGCAGAGGTGGGGGGCTCCTGGTGGACCCTTCCCACTCTTCCCTCCTGGTGCCCTTCATGCTTGGCAACGGCCAGGGTTGGCAGGATGAGGTGGTGAGGGGCAGGAAGGGTGTGGGGGTCCAGCTCCCTCCCTCCTGCACTGGCAGCAGCTCACCTGGCCAAGAGCTTTCTGGATCTTCTGGATGTCTTCTCCCATGTGTGACTGTGTGGCCTTCATTTCACTAACCTCCTTGTGGAGATCCTTGCAGAGATCTGTGGCCTAGGAGAGGAAGGTGGTGAGGCTGAGCCCCAAGAGAGGGTCCCTAGGAACTTGCAGGATCTTCATCCCTGCCATGTTCTTCTTCAGGGGCCCAACACAGGATCTGGCTAAGCCTAGAGGTGTGGCACTGAGAGCAGCATTCTCCATTCATATGGAAGGGCCAGATGTAGCGGTGCTGAACCTCTGACATGCAGAGGCAAGGGCACGGGTTGCTGTCTCCAAACATGACTCGCTGATGGTGGTAGCTCACCTGGCCAAGCGCCTCCTTGATCCTCTGGATTTCCTCTTCCATGCAGGACTGTGTGGCCTTCAACCTAGCCATGTCCTCATGGGGATCCCAGGAGTCAGTTGTGGCCTAGAAGAGACGGGTGGCAGGGGTGAACCCCAGGCAAGCAGCTCACCAGAGACCCCTGCACCCCTGTCCTGGGGGAGCTCATGGCACAGCCTGAGTCAGCAGAGACACACTCAGCTGAGAAGGACCCAAAACACCCAGAGCAGTGTTCCAGCCCCAGCTCTTCCTCCCCAAAACTCCCTCCCTTTCCCACAGTGAAACTGCAAGTGCTGCTGTGAGTTTGAGCTTCAACCAAACCTTGGTATAAGGACACAAACCTCAGACGAGGGTGGGAACATCTTGAGGGGAGCACCCTGGGGGCTAGGAGGAGAAGCCTCTGTATAAGAGATGCCACTCTCCTTGGCTTCTGTCTTCTCCATGTCAGCAGCCATGGAGGTGACTGGAGGGCTCCTCCTGATCCCCTGCAGCAGGTCCTTCCCAGACAGCTGCTCCCCTGGCTCCTGGGGTTGCTGCCCCATGCCCGGGGCTCTGGCCTCAGGCCTGCCCTCCTTCTGTAGGTCAGGGTGTGATCTGGCAGGCTGGTTCTCCTCTGCAGCCAGTGGGGGCACATCCTGCAAGTCCGGCAGGTTCAGGTGATCCAACATGATCTTCAGCAGTTTGCGGAGCGCCTCTAAGTTGATGTTGACCTCAGGCATCCCGATGGCATTATCCAGGAGCTGCAACAGGCTGACTGAGGCCATGGCTGCTGCCCTGCCCGAGAACACAGCACCTGTCCTGGGAGAATGGACGCCTTCGTGCTTGGAGGAAGTCTGGCAAGTTAGGAGTGTGGGCAGCCAGCAGCCTCCTTCTTCCCTCTCCTCCTTTTCTGCCTTTCTGAGCCCCAGCTGCACGCATGTGCCTGTATTTGTGGTGTCTCTTGTTGCCAGGTAACACCTGGCCCTGGCAGCCGGTTGTCACAGAGCTATGGAATCATGGAAGAGGTCGGATCGGAGGGGACTTTACAGATCACTGAGTCTCAGGTTTGCAGCCTGAGACAGGTTTGCAGCCAGGTTTGGTGGCTCTTGACCCCCTGGTTGTAGGGGTCCTCCCTGCTGTCCTCCTGTTTCCTCAGCCACCCCAACTTGGGCTGGGGGAGCATGTTGCTAGGGACCCCAAAATTCCCTTGTTGCCCTTGATATTCATCCACATTCCACCTTGGGCTGGAAGGAACAGTGTTAGGTGTACCCCAAACTCCTCCATCTCCTCAGGTGTCACCCCACCTTGGGATGTCCCTGTACAGCACAACTGAGGGCAGTGATGTGGCCACTCAGGGTGCTGCAAGTCACCAATGGGTCAGGAATCGAGGGCTAAGTAGAGGTCATGCTCCTGGAACGTGGAGGGCTTAAGTATCAGGCTTGGAAACACACACACATGGACACATGGCCTGAGCTGGGGACCCCTGGACAATCCCAAAATGCTGGGGAGACCCAGGTGGCTGGATGTGGGGACAGCAAGAGGGCTGGTGGTGGCCACTGGCTGCTTTTCCTTCATTGCGCTCCCAGGGACAGGGGGCAAGCAGGACCCCAAAACACCAAAGGAACCAGATGTTTGGGGTGCCCACCACAACCAGGAGTGGACACAACTGCTTGGGCAGCTTCCTAAAGGGATCCAAATTTTGTGGTGCTCTCCACAACCTTGAGGGGACCTAGATGTCCCCAGAACCAGGGTGGGGCCCAGATGTCTGGGCAGCCCTCCACAACCAGGAGGTGCCCTGCTGGTCCTTGTCTGATGGGAGACTCTCCACCACTCTCCAAAGCTTCTCGACCAGGAAACTATGGAGAAGAGGACACACTGCCTACACATGGTACTTCCACATATACAGAAGGTACATACTCAGAATACTGTGCCAAGAAGAGCATCCTTGGTACATGGTTTGGTCTTTTGGTGGTGAGTAGATGGCAAAACATCACTGTCCACCCCTGCTTAATTGAATCTGATCCATATAAAACATGAATAGATAAATAATACCATTCTTAGTGTGTATTTAATAGCATACTCCCAATCCAGACCATCTGTAGTTAAAGGACTTTTCTTGCAATCCCAGCACTCTGCTCTTAAGAAGTTATTTTATTGGTAGAAGAGCGCAATTCCTGCCAAAGCTACAGCTGAGTCACTAGTGAAGGTAACATAAATCCCGAAGTCAACTGTGTTTGGTTTTCTTTCTATAGCTAAAGAAACTCAATACTGTGCAGTGAGGAGAGAATAGCAGGCTAAAACAAGAATAAAGAGAGAAATTATTTATTTATAACACATTAGGAACACTGTTCACAGTACATCGTCAACAAGGTGACTACATAATGAGCTGATCATAAAAGTGTGACTTAAAAAGCTAGGTAAAGACAAAGCATAGATTATACGCTAGTCATGGAAACTGGTAGGCTTTTTCCTGTCACAAGCAAAGCTGCACAAATAAAGACTGTCTCATACTGTTTCTGCAAAGGTAAAAGATTGATTTACACAATCGGTACATTTTCTTTATTTTGTATAAGCATACCAATACTTAGATTAACATTACCATACAGTTTATGATGTTTAATTTAAATACAGTATTATGTCTCATTAATTTAAGGTGCAAGTTATCAAAATCTACAGTAAATATTCTTTTCTTCATCAGTTCTCTTTGGCACGCTTCTGGCTTGTTTAAATACAAAAATGGAGGACTGAATTGAGTATATAACATTGCAGGAACTTGGAGGGGTTTTTTTTTGTTAGCATATGAGTGCCATTTTATGTTTACCACAAGCTTACTTACAAACGAAGCGCTGTATATGAATTTCAGTTTATATATAAAATGGCTAACTACTTCAATGTGGAAGGCAAAAAAAAAATTGTTACAGCAACTCCTCCCTTGAGAGAGTGATTTTTGCACCATGGAAATCTTGTATAAAATGTTTTAGAAAATGGAGATTTTTTCATGAGGAAGTTCTCGGGGCTTCTTATTCTATAGCAAGCCACCGGGTGACATGACTTTCTGGGTCCAGAAATGGTTCATAAGATACAGTTTACCGGACATGTTGGCACTGTAGTACTGTTGCAGCTATAAACTTGCATGTTCAACTGGCAAACTAAACCAAACCAAGGAGCCAAAAAAACCGATCGGTCTTTGTAAAAACATTTAGTCAGAGTAGCTTCTTGTCTAGAAAAAAGGTCTGACTCCTATAATCTTGGCCATATATCTGGTTTTATTCTGAGGGAAGGTTTAGAATTTGCACTGTGCATTGTCATCTTCATGACGTCTGTCTACTTTTGGGGTGACTATTATTTGGCTAGAATCAAAGGTGAACAACAGAAAACAGACATACTTCTGTTTCTGACAGAAATGTACTAGGAGGCCATCCAAATGGACCTAAATAGGTGAAGTTACAAAAGCTCTTCAAGTGCCAGAAGAGCAAACTCACAGCAACTTACTTCACATCTGAAGGCTAATCCCAGCAGTTTGCATTCACATGAAAGGCATGGGGAAACTTAGCTAAATAAAATACTGGAAATTCTCCCATGCCTATTTATTTCATAATTAAAGAAAAACTAAACCCTGTTCACAGTAAAATATACTTATTTCAAGGCCCTTCTGGTCTGTTTTTTCCTGAATCACGCAAGTAGTATCCCCTCAGCTGCAGAAACTAGCATTTTGGCAAATGATCAAGTTACAGGAGGTGTCAAGTACAGTGCAACCTGTTTAAAAGGCAAGGCTGTTAAAAGCGATTTCATATAGGTGCTTTAAGACCTGGTAAAGTGTGAAATGCTGTACTACTCCTGAGTAAAACACATTTGGCTGTCCCAGCTAAGATACCCATTTATGAGCATGCTGATTCCAAAGAGGCATTTCACAGCCTCAGTAAAACTGTATATTCTTAAACCCAAAAAAATAGTATTTTACAACTCTTTTTCTTCAACCTATCAGCAAGTACTAAGAGTAGTGAGTTCAGACTGTTGAGAGAGATTATGAGAAGGGGGTAGAACTGGTAAGATGAATCAGTCTGTGTAGTAAATCAAATGGTAGTGAGATGTAATTCATTCTCAATTATCCTTTAAGCTGTTTGAGATATTGCATATGGCCATGTACTTTAGTGCTCCTGTTTTACCTGAGAGCTACTGGATTTAGAATTGAGATGTCTGTGTGAAGGATACGGTGTCAGACTTATCTACAGCAAAACCTCCATTGATGTAAGATTTCTTGGTCTCTGTTTCATCATTATCGAGTACTGATATTTCCAAGGCAAAAGGATTGACTATGTTGACTTCAGAGGTGACATCCATCTGCTCCAGCTCTTTTTTAGAGAGCTTCTCCACTACCCCTGTACCGAAGGCATCTCCCAAGACATTCACCATTGTTCTGAATCGATCCCTATGGAATAAAAATGTTGTCAGATAAACCATTCAGTATGTTACTTAGAAAATCCTTTTAGTATAAGTTAGCTACTCTAGCAAATGCAGCACTGTTTTCCTCCCAGGGCAGATTTGGGGTAATTCTTCAATTAAAAGAAAAAAGTCTTGTAGAATGAGAAAGAGAATTTTGCCCACATATATTTGAAGAAGCCTGAGATCGCTTTCACGACAAATTGTTGTGTCTATGATATGCAAAAATGCAAGTCATGTCACCTGTCTGTCAAGAGCAGTAATTCCACTGCTGTGGCACATCCTTACAAAGTGTTGCAAGGATCAGCTCTCAGGCCCCGAAATATGCTTCACAGCTGGTTCCCTTGGTGATGAGAGACTGGGGGTGCAGCAGAAGAGTCTACATTGTGCCTTTTGTGATTATAACAGTCATGCACTCAGCCAGAGGAGTGCCTAGCCCCGTACCTTCAGTATTCTGGCTCAAATGCTGGAAAGGGGAAAGACTATGTTCTGCTAGCTTCTCATTGTTTAACGGCTGAAGTACAAAGTTGTATTAAAGAAGACACTTACAGGAATATGATACGTCTGCACCGTTGATTTTTGTCCAAACAGAAATGTGACTTGCAGGCCTTAAAAATATGTCACTACTTGGCAGAGGAGCAACAAACCCATGCAATATAACAAAGTTTGAAAACTGACATGGAAGTAAGGTATGGACAGTGGAAGGTCACGCTTCTGCTTCTCTGTTTTTCTTTTCAGCTACCTATGAGTTCAAAGGCTCTGTTGCAGAACAGGTTTCTCTGTCCGTGAGAGATGTTGAGGTGCATATACTAATAATATTTTCCAATCCATTGCAAAAACAACAGTGAAATGGATTGGCATGTCTTTCTTGTTCTACAACTGCTGAACTTCAGTGCTAAAAAAGTGCTGGTTTTTTTTTCCATGTGGAATGAAAATATGTGGTAGGGAAAGGAAGAGAGAAGGGTAGCGCAAAGTTCTGGTAGGATCAGCATGACAAGCAGTGGAAACTCATCTATAGTAATACTTTTAGTCTATTAATTTTTTTTATTCTTCATTTAACATGTGAAGTAACTCCCCAAGCCTATGCAATAAAACATTGGTAAGTTCAGAATTAACTAGTGGACTGTTAATGAGCCACTACTAGCAAATAGTTTGCAAGATAATACATTTTAGACAGAAAGTACAAAAGGCAAAAGTGTTAAAAATCCACGTGGCATCACAAGGTGCATTCCATCTCCTGAGGTGCAAAATGCACTAGCAATGATCTCTAGTACATAAAATTAATCTTTAATTTGCTTTACACAGAACAAAACCTTAGTCTGAAATATGCCTCACTTTCCACCAGAAACATCTTAAACTATTTGTATGCTTGTATGCTTTATGGTGGAACAGGTAACTCCGTGTATTAAGCCTAAGAATCACAAAAACTGAAGGCTTTCAAAGTACAGTCAAGATCAGAACCATAAAGTTTTGATTGCTATGAGAAAATGGGAATTACTGTTCTCTTTCTCTCACTCCCATGAAAGAACTAGATGGTTTCAAATAAAATTATTAGGACGTGGATTAAAACAAACAAAATTAAATATGTCTCTGCACAACACATTACTAGGACTTGTGGAAACATGGGCTACAAAGCAACGAACTGTTCAGGGAAGAAGATGACAAAACCCACCTCAAGCTCAGGAACTCTGTGAGCTGCAATTTGCAGAAGGCTGGGAGAGTACTTTGGGAAAAGAACCAGTATCCATTTGTTCCATTCTTAGACTATTTAAATGCCTGCACTGAGCCAGTGGTTTGTACTGATCTCACTATCCTTAACAAAGTTAAATGTCCACTAGGAATACAGCAAACAAAACTATTAGATGGTGTTGCAGACAGCTGATTGGGAGAATGTGCTTGTGGCTGGAACTGGTTGTTTTGCATAAATTGAATTGATTCTTAGATCCATCCAACAGCCCTGATTTTCTGGAGACTGGCATTTCTCTCTACTTGCAAAATTGAGTTATATAATCAAGTAAATGACATATATCTGTGAAATCCTTCAAGAAAATGATTGTAAAGGGTGGGGGAGGAACAAGAAGGAATTCACCTTGAGTATAACTATGAACCAAAGAAGACATGCAAAGATTATGAAATTATTAAGTTCTCTGGATTGATACCAATGAAATATCATCCATGGTGAGTTACTGCAGATGAACAAAACCTCAGTTGGAGCACTAAAACTCACAGAGTTTAGGAGGCAAAAATGCTGTATTACATACTAAAATTATACTCCTTAACTTGTGAATCCTGTCATCCTGTGAATCATGGGATGAAACTGAGTGTCAATGTCCTTCTGAACTCCAGAATACACTCTGTGATTCTTTTGCAAAAGTACCAGAGAAACACCTTGGTGTAACTCAAACTGATGAAAAGGCTTCTCTCCAGAAAGAGCTGCCAAATGGAACTGAGAGGTTTTGAAGTGCTTTGAGATGCTTGGGATCAGGCATAAGGAAAGCTTTCTGAGTTTATATGTATGTTTGTTGATCAAGGGTCTGGGCCAGTGCTCTCAGTGAAGAACAGCCCTACCTAAGTAGTGCTAGCAGCACAGCCCCATGTACAACCGCCACGTTGCATGCATGTGGAGTCCTGGCCCAGCTTTGCTCAAGTTCATGTTATGTTCCACTACCTCTTCACCAGTGTATGGGTTTTATGTGCTTTGTTGACATCAGCTGTTATGCTTGTGGCTACATTTGATTTTTATGAATGGTGTATGTATTTAGCATAATGTGGTGGCTGCTGACACTTCAGAGGCACTCTTTGGTATTGTCAAATTTGTCTTTCCTGAGCATGATGCTCATGATTTATTAATGCTCTGGCTGCTACTTTAAGGTTGATAGCACCTCTGAATGTGAAGTTATTCACTGCTATCCCATGCCGTAGGACTTATCTCACAATTAAAGCTGCTACTGCATTCAACTCTGAAAAAGTCTGGCCATAAGAATAATCTTTGTCCATTTCCTGCAACAGCCCTAAATGGTTTTGTTGCTTTCTTTCTCAGACTCACACATTCCCAGGCAACTCATGTAAACATTAAAACAAACAAACAAACCCAAAAAAACCCAAAGAATAACTAAATATCAAGAGCCTCAAACTTACAGAAGCCAGTCAACTGCAATGATCAGAGTAACATCCTCAGCGGGCAGGCCGACGGCGCTCAGTACAATCACCATGGTGACAAGTCCAGCTTGGGGGACCCCTGCAGCCCCGATACTGGCTGCTGTAGCTGTCACACTAAATCCCAAAAAAAGCCCAGAAAAGGCATTTAGAATACATTCCGCCCACAGAAACTCTATTTCCTGGCACAAATAGGCTTATTTCGCTGCAAGAAAGAAGGCCCAAATGTACCAGTTTTCCTCTTGAATTGTATCTACTCAAAGTCTGATATTAAGCCTATGGGACAAGGCATGTACAGATATGTTACAGTTACACTGCAGAATAACAGGCAATGCATATCTAAGGAGCAAACTGGACAGATCAGAGGTAGAGGCTGAGTTGGGTTTGCAAATGTTTGCAGGGCAGAATAATGGCAACTTCCAGAATAATGCTGTATATCAGCTGCATGCCCTGGCCCACCCACCTGCTCATCAGGTTGCACTGGCAAGGCCTCGGATCAAGAAGTAAGAATGTTTGTTATTTACTGTGTTGTGAATGATAGTTTAAGCTTTCCTGTGGGGTATCTAAAGTTAATGTATTATTCACAAAAATCCTCACTTCCCCCAAAATGCACGCGATGGCTTTAGTCTTACCTGATGGTAACTATTTGGCCAATATCCAGTTGTAAATCATTCAGTTGTGCGATAAATACAGCTGCTACTGCTTCGTAAAGAGCTGTGCCATCCATGTTGATGGTAGCTCCAACTGGAAGAACGAACCTGGTGATTCTTTTGTCAACCAAGTTTTTTTCTTCTGCACAGCGGAAGGTGACAGGCAAAGTTGCTGAACTGCACATAATGAAACACATGAAGTAAGCGCAGGCAAACCACACCATTTCCCTTATCTTTCATTTTCCTCAGATCATGACCTCCTCTAAGACTCGAATGGAACTCTAAGGCAGAAAGAAAGGCTGCACCATGGAAAAGCAAAGCAACTTTGTTATATTTTCTAATTATTAGATGAAATAACTTAGTTATTCTCAAAATCACTGGGTAAAATTGCGGTGGCATATGTAGTCACAGACATTGCAATAGCTGCAACTCTATCAAAGTCTGTGACTAATGAACTCAATAGCAAAGAACTGCCTCCTCCAGGGAGAGGCAGACTCTCCTTTGGTGAAACACCAGTGCAGTCTGTAGTGCCCCTTTGGGCACCACAGAAATAATGATGAAAGCAATATTTAAACCTCCAGGAGAATGCGACCTGTCCAGCTGAGATCAGGACTTGTAACACAGTAACAGTAAAATCAGAGCACAAACAATGTAATTATTACTAGGAATGTTACAGAAAAATGTTTATTTTGTTTACCTGGAAGAAATCATGAGGGCTGTCAGAAGTGCCTGAGCCATTCCCATGGCAAAACGAAAAGGATTTTTCCTTACTATTATTAAGTAGATCAGTGGCAGAATTACACCAGAATGGATTGCAAGTCTGCAACATAAAATGAAGTAGTTAAACAAATGCATCCATCTCACTGTCTTCCTTTACTAAGATGGTGATAATAGGTATCTAGTTCTGTCCTCAAGTACACTTATGAAACACTAAAGATGACTTTAGTGACAAAATTTAGAGAGAATGCCATGTTAATAAAAAACAGACACTAACATTGTTCTACACTTCCTTTTGGAAGGGAGAGAGAGGTCCTGTATGAATTATTTCTCTTTCCTAAGCAGAACAGGAATTAACTGATTTACTGGAAATAATTTTAAATGGATGAAAATGAGAAGCCTAAACTAATACATAATATTTAAAGTGAAATGCAGAGCATGATTTGAAATAACACTACATTACTCCACTCTTCTGCCAAATCCTTACAATGCAAAAACCAAACCAAATTATTATTCTAAGTTTATTTGCTCTTATTACAGAACATGTTTTGGAATGAAAGGCAAATATGCTCTCCAGTTAGGCACAGCTGAAAATACACTCTTCTGTAGAAACTTCAATCATAAACCTATAGAAAAATGTACACCTACTTTGAGGAAAACTGTGCAACGTCTACAATTAAAATGTAGTGAGGTATTACAGACTGCACAAAAGAGGTATATGTATTCTCAGCATTTTTAGTATTGAAAGATGCTGAAATACTATCTTTTGAAACTATTAATTTCTAAAATTAAGTGTGTTGGCTTACAGAAGATCAACTTCCTCTCTTGACTTTGGTATTTGCCTGGATATTTGTGTAGGTCTCAGGGATAAATACATCCTCTAACTTGTGCAGCAATTTTGAACAATGTGCAGTAATTTTGAACACTGTGCAGTAATTTCATATGCATATGAATGCAGAGCTTGTGGGCATTAAGATTAGAGGTAAGCAGACTGCTTTAAGTGCATTTGAAATGAAATACATGTGAAGGATCTATGAAATATTCCCTGTGTTTGAAGGTTGAAAGCAATTACAGCAACATCAGCTTCTTGTGAAATACAGTGTGGAAACATAAATCTCAGAACCGTTATCATGTATGACCTTGGGATTTTTACTCTGTCCTCACAATATGTTCATCTGCAAATTCCTCTATTGTAATAATGCTTTATGATTTCAGAGCAGTTGATAGAGATAGCAATAAATCATGGTACCATTTGTTCTGCCAAAAACAGACAGTTAAGAAAGCAGTAGTCACAGTACAGAAATCCACAACAGCACCAAATATCTACATTGTTTTTCCCTTGGAAAAATTATCTTTTTAAAAGCAACGCATTAAAATTTTCATTCTGCATGTGAAGATATGATTTATTTAGTGGAACGTAAATAACAGCATGCAACATGTATTGATAAAATTTTCTAAGCAACTCCAGAAAGAAACCTAACAATTTATACAATGGTGCCTGAGAACAAATTGAATTCTGCAGAATATGTAGAAAAAAATATAAAGTGGTATGGGTGCCATTTGGTGTCTTAATAAAATGTTGATGAGGGTAAATATTTCAAGTATGTTTAAGTATAAAATCATACTGACTTAGCTATTTTGAAAAATTTACATCTGAACGTTTTTAGTGGTAGTATGAACATGGCATTTTCAAAATAAAGTATTTGTGTATATCTCCTTTGCTACTACTGATTTTCATGAAATAAATTTGAAGTAATATTTATTTTCATGCATAAAATGCAATTCACAGCAAGCAGCAGAAATTTTTAGTCCAAAAATCATAATCAGTAATTAAAATAGGAATTCTAATAGCTTTCAGTTCTAAGATAGGAAGAATTTTGTCACACAGAATCCCAAGTTGCCATTCATTATAGCATCCAGCAATGCAGCTGCCTTGATGCTTTCAGAAGAGACAAAGGCATGGGCAAGGAGAGTGTGCTTGATGAAATTTCCTTTATTTTTTTTTTTTTTTGTTTCCACTTCATGTTGAGTTCCCTCTGGCATTTATATTATACTTTGACTTTCCCCTGCTGTAACTACTAACATGCCCTCATCCTGACACTGCAACCATTGACCTTAAGAGGTTTAAGATATTTACTGGCAAATTGGACTAAAGGCACTGGGGGAAGTCTGTTCCCTCATGGATATCTGAGTGAGACACATGACTGAGATGCACTGCAGATAATGGTGGATGAGAGCTGGTAGGGCTGAGAATGTGAAAGGTCATGAATAATAGTTAGAAGGTGAGATAAAAGACGAGTTTGAGAGGATGGCTAAAGGAAAGGAAGGGAAGGATAAGACACAAAAATTTTCTTGATAGAGAATAATTTAAGACAATCTGTAGTTCTCAGGATCAAGTTTAAGAGACAATGATGAACAGTTACAGAAGATGCTGATGAACAGGACACACTACAAATGGACAAGATCAAAAAAATAAGAATGAAAACAAAAAGATGGTGGGACAGCAGTGTCTAAGAAACCAAAACAAAGAGAAATATTTCTCCTGTTTGCTGAGACGTGAGAAAAAGGGTATTCTTACAGGCTGGAAAATCCAGAACAAGCACCTTTTCCCTGCAGCCTCTAGCCTTGTGTGTACATTGTCATATCTGCTCCTGTGATCTGATTACAACGTGCTCTCCCTGATGGTCATTTTTGTAGAGAATGTGCTGCTGTTAACCCTTCTACACAACATCTTAAGCAGCACTCAGATGAGGACATTCTGCAGGAAATAGAAATGCTTCAGAAATCTCCCCAAGTATCCATGAGGGAAAATGGTGTCATGTGCATGGTAGTTCAGTGGAACAGACACTTTTTCTCCCTAAAGTTGTAAAGGTGGGCACCTTCACTACATACAATTTTTTTGATGGCATCGGGGAAGCTACTTAAACCTGTTGTGTCTGTCAAGCCCATGGTTCCAGCTAAACAGGAGACTCTGTGGTGGTAGTTTACTTTGTAATTGAAGTACTTTGGAGAAGGCACTATGTTTTCACACACATCCTAAGGAAAACATGTCTTGTCACAGTACCAATAGTAACCATAAATAGGTAAATAGTCATAAAACTTGCTATCACACCTGAAACTGTAAAACTTATTACGTAATATATGCACCAAAGTCAAAAGGCAGTTCCAAAATATTCCTCCTCTGAGTAAGCTGAAGTTATTAACATAGAAAACCTGCAGAAGTGATACACTGTCATTTTGTCAATGACTTCTATTTAACTTGTTGTCTGGGTCTCATTTATAATTTGTATAGAAAATACTAGACTCCTGATTTGCATTCTCTTGGTAAACATCAACTTATACAACCTTTAAAAATCTGACTTATTTTCCAAGTGTAAAAGGAAACTTACAAAACACTGCATAATGCATTAGATGAACATAACTTGCACTCATCTTGGCAACATTTTGAAAAAGTCATGATTCAGTGCTATTTCTGGAGATGTAGTTTTAATTTAGAAAGTCATTTTATCTCTGATTTTTGAACAGCTAGTCTAAGCATAGGCTTATGCATAAAACAAAACAACTTGGAAATAAATGTGTTTATCTAGCACAGATTAATGCAAAAACAAAAATAAAAGATCTCCTTCTTGACTATTTATCAAGAAGTTTGCATTTAAGACTAATGTATTATCCTTCTCTCTGCTTGGTTGTCATAAAGCATGTGAATGATATTTGAAGAACAACATGCATATGCATAATGTGTGGAGAAAGAAGCTCTTGAACAACTTTGGATCTAGCATGTAGACAAAACATGTATAAATCGTTAGCATACTGAAGGAATTACAGAAGCGGATGCTAAAGCAATGAGCCAAGACAGCCTAGAAAGTTACGCTTCACTGAGCTGGAAATAGAAATTTAAATGCACTTAACTTCCTTGGACTGTAATATCCATTTATGTATCACAAGGGTCCTTTGTAGGATAGTCTTCAGAGATATATAATGATCTAATGTTATAACCTATATAATTTGGAGCAGTTAAATTAATCTAAGGCTCTACTGCTGCAAGGCTCCATGTTGTGAAGGTATAACCCCTTCCACTCAGACTGTTTTACATAGCCAAGGATTTAGAAGAAGAATAGAAAATGATGCTTGGCTATGTCATTCAGATTGCAACTTCTCCTTTTGCAGCTTCACCATCTAATTTTGGCTTGAAGAAGTAATTAGCAAACAGTACAATCCCCAGGGCTTCTTTTGATGTCAGTTGTCTGCTCTGCACTGGGGAGGGATCAGTCTCCTGTTTGGCATCATTTATTGTGCACTGCATTTATTATGCATTTGTATTCTGCAAGGAAAGCTGGGTCTATGCTGCTACACCTTGGGCCTCCAAGGCCCGTGGAGGTTCCCAACATAATGCAGATATCTATGTATGTTTGATAGGCTGGCAACCCCCAATAAGCTGTAATTCATGACCTCACTCTTTTCCAACTTCTAACAGAAGCATTACTACTCTCCAAAATACAGTATTATTTGTTTCAGCACCAAGTTGAGAAAAAAAGCATTTGTGTTTAAGTTTTTTTTTAAAGAATGCAAGGCAGTGAGTCTTTAAAAAACAAAACATGCATTCAGTTAAACATGTATTCAATCCATCCTCACACATCCTCCCATAATTTTCACTGATAAGAATTTTTGTCTCTGACCTAGAAGAGAGGGTGTTGTGGATAACTCAGTGGTAAGCAACTGAGCTCTAAAAATTGAACACATACAATTTCATCTTTAAGAAATGACATACCCACTTATTACTGTAGCCATATAAAGGCCCAATTTACGAAAGATTTCCCAGTCTTCAACTTCTACTATCTTCCCAGCAATTAAAAACACGATACCAATTGGCATATACCTAGAAAGCAAAAATAAAGCAATCAAAAATGCACTCTTAGAAATATTGCATGCTCACCATGAAATAATTTCTCTCCCAGTAAAACTCCTTAAAACAGATGGAAAATATATTTTGATAGTCTATTACACAACGGAACATTTTTTTTCTTATATTCTATTATACAACTGACTTTATTCACTTGCAGCAAGACTACCACTGAGGTGATGAAAAAAGATTAGAAAATCAGAGTAAATGTAACAATATGCATAGTCTAACAAGTACAGTATAACTTGGTGTCACAGAATACACAGAAGTTGGGATGCGGTGTGGGTATATGGTCTATTGCAGCAAATGTTTATGTATAGACATAAGTTTCCTTGGAGGTGGAAGTCTGCAAGGCTGAGCCCTTTCTGTATTCTGCAGTCACACACAGAAGGGAAAGGTCTCCTGTACTTACAGGAGCTGCCCTCCAGCACTGGGGGCTGTACCTGTGTCACCCACAGAGAACTGAGTGATTTTAGCTTGATGAGACAGTACAGTCATCAGTATGTTGGTTGATGGAGGGGTCCTCATCTGCCAGTAAACTTACACAAGGCCATGTCTTATATGCATGAATAGCTGCATAGGCTACAGAAAATTCAATGCAAAAATCAGGAATTATGTTAGCACCAGCTCCTCTGTGTTCCTTTTGGTACCAGAGAGCAGACTGTCACAGAGACAACTTACTACCTTCAGAGCTTTGAGTGGTATAAATTAGTTTATAAATTTGTGAACATATAAAATGTATCCACTTTAAAATAGAAATTTATAAAAAATATGCATGTCATCTCACAAACAAAACTGTACCTTATCCCTGTAGAAAGCAGGTACATTTAGTTCCTCTAAGGCCTGAACTTGATGAAATTAGAACTAATTCCTCACACTTCCAGCATACTCTCTTCCATACAAACTCTACCTTATTTCAAACAACAGCTCACACATCTGTAGAAACACAGGGACCCTGTAGGCACAGCTTCATGCACATGCAAGGAAATGGATAGGCAGTTTATGAGTAAGATCCTGTATGGCACATCCTAACTCTTGGGTCTTACTATTGGTAATTTTCTGCAGAGTGAGATAGCCTACTTTAACTCAGCTGGGGACTGAACTAGCTGCCTAGCACAGGACCACTTGCAGAAATTAATCTACCTTTCTTTAAGGCAGCAGGATAAACCCTGCACAGGTTTACTGTTTTACAGGCTTCTCAATGTGCTGGGATGTAAGAAAAATCCATGCAAGGGGCAGATCTGACAAGTGGAGGTGGAGTTTCACACAAATGAGTAGAGTATTGTAGTAAATAGCTCACAGCACTCCACACATAAGATCAAAATCTGGAATGAATTGTGCATGCTTATAGTCCTGATCCAGTAATTGTGCATAGACAAAAGCTGTGTGAACATTATCAGATGAGTTGCTACATTTTTAAATTGTTTTTATTGTCTGAGAATATTATGAGAATGTTGTCTCACAAAACCTATTGGCAGGGGGTAAATGATGCTAACCTGTATTTTGCATACCATTTTGGATTTTGCCCTGTGCTGTGGCTTGTATATTAATTTGTATTTCTAAAGGAACTTAGATCCAAGAACAGCTATCCTGCAAACATAATAGCTGCCAGGGAATAATGATCAAGACTGAGAAGGGTATATAGGTGGTAATGCTCCTACAGTCCTCAAATCACTAGAGCAGTTGTACTGATTTTATATAAACCTCTAGCAAGAATGTCTAAAAAACTCAGGTTTCTTGTACAGCAATAGGACTGTTTCTTTAGCATACAGTAAATGGAAGCCCTGCCTCCAGTTTCCTCAAAAGAATCAAATTCTTTAGAAAGGAAACTTTTCACCAACTGTTCTTTGAAAGTTGCTTGCTGTAAAGCACTATACAAAAGGAGACATGAAGCCTGAGTCTGGTCCTACCTCTTCAGTGACAAAATTCACTTAAAGAAATTGTTAGAAAATGTCAGTGTAACCTTGGACTTACCACATAATTATCTGAACTATTCTCATTGTAGCTTCATTCAGTGCATTGAAGAAATCCAACAGCACTTGTCCTTTCTCTCCCATTTTCCCAATAACCATTCCAAAAACAAGACAAAAGACGATCAACCCCAGTGCGTTGATGCCATTGGAATACATGCCCACAAGTCTGTATTCTTGGGTTTTGTTCTATAGATTAGAATCAAGAGAAAAACAGTACTATCTGAAAACATTGAATTTACTTTAAAGAGTTCTAAAATGAAAACTCATTTAGATTTTACTTTGAAAAGACATGGAACTCTTCCCCAGTCACTCTATTTTCTTTTTGAAAGTGCCATGTGGGCAAGTTCATGAATGGTGTTAAATGGAACATGAACACTTTGTATTTTAAAACTATGCAAGGATCTAGGAATTGGTCAGTCCTAGCAGGAAGTAATGCATCCCTTAATTTATGTTGTCCTTTCTATAGACTTCTGACATGAATGGTGGCAAAGTCTAGGTATGCGCAGTCATGCCTTCAAGATTTACTTCTCTGTAATTGATTTACTCCTCACCGTGGAGAACAAACCACAGATGTAGAATCCTTGTGGTTATTTCTGAACAACTTGAGGGTTTGTGTCCGGACTTAAGATAAACTGACCATTGAGTAACAACTGGAAATCAGTGAAATTGCATAATTTAGAGCAGAACTGTATGCACAT
>JAWWEU010000091.1:45014514-45033072 GCA_035583155.1 Acropternis orthonyx
GTGTTTGTGCAGTATCAACATATGAAGGAAAGGGTGCAATTCTTCAGTACATCCTGCTTAGGATTTAATTCACGTATATTCATGAATTTTGGAAGGAGATGCAATTTGGAATCATTATAATAAAATGTATATTGATTTGGTACTGTTTGTAGTTTTGTGTTCACATTCTGTGGAATTCTTTTCTTGCTCTCCTCCAGTGCAAGCCTAGGCTTTGCAAACTGTCAATACCCACAAGCCTTCCACACCTCTAATGATAGGCTTATTAAAGTTCTTCACTTTTGGCTCTGTATATTCTTTTTTCTGAGTGACAAACTATTAATTAACAATGCCTTATATTATTTTGATTGCCAATAAACATTTATTAAGACTTTTGACTTCTTTTCTTCTTTTGTGCTTACAATCATGTCACTGCTGTTCAAACATCTTGTGCTGATATACACCTAGTCTTTCTGCAGTGACTGTTTTAATTTCTTAGCAAACTGACATTTCATAAGCATATAAGTTTAATCAATCTTCATCTACTATCTTTGGACTCCTTAATTACCTGTGGACCCCTCTGATATTCTTAAACTTACTGGAAGATCCTCACAATGATCTCTAGCATTTACTTACTAACTTTTGTGGTCTCGCTAAAATGCTCTATGTGACATTTCCTGCCTTTTCTTCATAACTAACCACACAAATGAAACCAAATTTAGTCTGCGTTCTTACTCCCCACTTCATGTAGTATGAAACATTACAACAATAAAGGTCGCACCTCTGAAGCCTCTGCTGCTGTAGCCGTCGCAATGGGTTCGCCAGGAAATCTGGAGCTGTTTTTATCCACAGCCCTTGTAGCTTCAACTTTTTCACGTTTGGTTTTATACTGGAAAAGTTTTATTAAAAAAACAGAAGTTATTTAGAAACATGCGGAAACTGAAGAATAGACAAAAGCATAGCCTTTGCCCAGTAAAAATAAGAAAAAAGGAAACAGCCTGATGTGAAGGCAACAAACATAAAAAGCATGTTATTTAACACTTCATATGAGCCATTAGAGTTCTGTACTTCAGAAGCTGTTGATCAAATGAGTGATTCAAAGATATGTTATGAACTCTGCATGGACCTGCTGCAGTCTTGTGGGGAATGACAGAGCTCCTGACAATGGCAAGGAAAGTTTTTGCTGGGACAAAGAGTCTGGAAAGAATTGCTGACAGCCACCCCATCTGTAGAGCAGATGCACCTGATACAACCAGCCCCCTGATAATGTGGTCAGCATAACTAATGCCACTATGTAAGGCAAACAGTGATTCTTTGTGACCAAATGGGTCACATGATCATTCCCTGTCCCCTCATTATCAGGTCCTCAAGGTCCCTGTGCCCCAAGAAGATGAACCATATAGACTTATTGCGCCTCTCCCTACTGGTCTCCAGATTCCTGGGAACTAGGCTGACTACTCCTCTCTTTATTGGCCTTAAAGGTTCCAGGCAACCAGCCAGACAAGTGGTGGTGATGACCCAAGGGAAGAGTAATTGCACCAAGAGCACTGTCCATAAAACGGAGCAGGTACAAGTCATAAGGGGTAACCTGGACCGCAGCTGTTGAGGCACAGCAGGACTAGTGGTCAGGGATGCCTCCACCATTGTCTGACTCCTCTGAGGACTGAGTGATCCAATCTGTATTATTTTATATGTTTTTCAAGTCTAGATTATGGTTGTTTCGTTGATACAGCAAATCAAGTATTAAGATTTGACCAAATTTGCAGAGATTGCAGGTGACCAGAAAACATAAGCTAAATGATACTATAATAAAACTGTACTACACTGATTCTGCTCATAGAAATCCTGTGCTATTCTTACGATAAATTCTGTTATATACTAATCATAATAACCTGTTTAGAAAATAAAACTTTAATAGTAACTAAAATTTAGTGCCACCATCATTCTGCCAAGGATCCCTAAAAGAACCTGTCTGTCCCCTTAGTGTTGGGTGACTGTAACTGATACATGAGACAAACTACATGGAGAAGTTGTGCACAGCAGCACATCTGACATCACTTCCTGGGAAAGGCTAACTACCTTACATAGAAACCTCAGATAAACTGGTAGGCAGCTGCTGAGGGAGACAAAAGGAAAGCAGAAAGCATCATACTAAAAACAGTTGATATATTTACAGATAAAGATGACTGAGGCTGAAGGAAATCTAATGTATAGACAGCAGTTTCCTCTTTCATCTTGCAACTCTCACTTTTCCTGAAAGATGTCTCAAATAGACTCTGCCTTTTGCTTAAGATGCATTATCTAGTCTGGCAATGGACATTAGATGTAAGGGCTAAATTACACAGACTTCATCAGACACTGAGGGACCTTAAGAACAAGGAAACAGATCCTCATTAAGATGTTCTTCTAACTATTCTCATCCCCAAACGAAAAATCTTGTCTTATATACTGCTTGGTTTCTGCATCCAGCTCCTAAACAGTATCTTTTTGCAACAGCATATTAAGGACTTAATAGCTGGTAACAGAGTATTTATCATAATGGAAATGAAACCAAGATGACTTAAAACCTCACCTTTTTATAAGAGATTAAGATGTTCTTGAACTTCTCAGACCTAGTCTTGCCTGACATAGATTTGTTTGGGGATGTAAAAGAATAACTTGTGGTCAACACTGAAAACAACAGAAGTAAAGAGGAATGTCCAAACTTACCTGTTGAAAACAGGCCTGAACAAGGTTCTCTGGGAACATATTCCTGTTAGAAAGCAAAGAAGCAATTTCAGCATTGTAGCATCCTAAGAAAAAGTTCTTTGTATAAACAAAAATGACAAAATTTGCTTCTTAAAAACCCAATCACTTTGTGTTCCTTTTAGTAGAAAGCAGTATATTTAGCATCAATAGATATGGAGTTCAAAGAAATTAAGCGCTTAAGAGTCCAAACAATCAGTTGACTGTTTTCCTATAATTGAATTTTTTTGGCTTATTTTTTTGGTATTTGATACTTCTGTTGGTAAGCTAGTAAACCCAGTGTATTTTTCCCCTGCTACATTACGTCCATCGCTTGTATAAGGAGTAGGACACACCATTTTTATAGGATTTGTCAAAAATAGGCAGAAAGGAAAAATAAAAAACTTCTTATAAAGGCTGTGCTGGACGAATCAGATATTTGGCATGCTCTCTTGTAGTTTTGAATTCAGAAATTAATTCTGGCTAATAGAAGATCCCCATTTATTATTTCAGGGTCCAGAACCATTTTTACACACTGAAAAATCAGGAAATTTAGTGCAACCCAGTTGTGTGCCACCTTTCCAACAGACAATATCAGATTCAAACCATTGAGGGGGGGGCGGAAAAAAGCATTAATTAGGTATTTAGTGAATATCCACTTCAGTGTAGAAAAAGGCATTTTATATACTGAAGCACATGTTTTTATCTCCCTCACAGACCGTTCACAAACCTCTGCTTTTAGTTTTCAAGTTTTTAAAGCAAAATCTATTCAAAACCAAGAGCAGTTTGTACAAGTCTGAGGTTTTCCTATATCTTTACAAGACTGTCTGGATTTGAATATGAAATCTGGTGAATATAAATATATAGGAAAATTAATTCTAATTGCTTTAATACAGAATTCCAGATCCCTAACTCCTAATTACAGTCTTAAATTTGTTTGCAAGAAGTTGAGATATAAACTATAGCAAACCCCCATACTGCTACTAATTGAAATTCACACCACTTTTTGCTGTAGGAAGACTTTGTGCATAGGCTTACATCAGCCCTGTGAATATGTGTGGAAATGTTCATGTGGAAGTTACTGGTAAGAGATTGGTTGCATTAGATTTTATAATGAAGCTGATTGCACAGTTGCTCTCACTGATTCCTGGGCAAGTGACCATGAGGAATGAGATGAGCTATCCATGGAGTTATCCTTCTGGTCATTCACAGGCAGGAGAGGACACAGGCTGGGAAGCGCTGTGGATTATTGGACATTGGGCTTCGAGGTTGAGGACTGTCAACTGTTTCACATACAAACCTCAGACAAATTGAATTATTCTCAAAGAGGTTTACCTTGACCTGTGTTGGAGCAGAGATGCCTCAAATGACAGCAGACATTTGATATTATATAGGATAGAGACTTTTTCAAAACATATATATGTATATTTTACAAATGTCGAAGAACTGTCATTCTGGAGTTGCATCTGCAAATGTCATTCATATTTTCTAAAATAAAAAAATGCTGAGAAATCCAATTATAGATATGTGGCAGTTGATTCTTACATGACAGATTAACTAAAAATCCTACAAAAAGGAAATGGTGGGCAGGAATAGTGAAACAGAACAGAAACTCATTGCAGCTGAAGAAAAATATAACGCACAGAAATGCTGGAGGGAACTACCTAGCCACTACTGGAAATGCAGCCCTTTTTTGTGAGTTTTCTTCTAGTTCCTTCAACACATTAGCTTTGAAAACCTGCATATGTCTTCTGCAGGCTTTTCTAGGGCTTTCCTTCTTTTAACCCCTTTAAGGTGTCTATGATATTCCAGGATGCTGATGGGGAAAGACTTAATACAAGGTTGCCTTAGATATTGGTGATGCAGTAGATTTGTTGACTGTGGAACCCTTAGAAACCTTTACATATTGCATCTATTAATCTGCATCCTGCCTTGAAGAGGGGAACACAGCACTGCTGTGGTTGACACAGAAGCTGCCAGTCAGCAATTCACCAGCCATTCAATCCTTTATGGATCTTTTCTTCTTAATAGATAAATCTTGCATGTCAATTTCTGTGAAGGAGGTATTGTTTGTCATTGTAATTTTTGAAACCAACTGCTTTCAAAGTATTTTAAAATGTCTAACCTGTTGGAATACAAGTTATTCTCTCCTTTTTCATCAAAACAACGTTAAAAAGTATTTTATTGTATTACATATCCCAACTTTATTTGTGTTTGTTTGGACTTCTGCAAAAGGGATATAGGAACTAAAAATGAAAACCTCACCTGAGCAGATCGAGCATGGCATCAACAGTATTGACTTCTGGGGTACTGCCCACTCTGTCGATCTCACTGGCTCTTTGAGTCACTCCAGGTTTAATGGTCACAACTAAGACAATTCCTGCAGAAGGAGAAAAAGAGTGCAAGCAGAGGCATTGGTGCATTCTTCAGTGTATCCTGTGTAGCCAAATTCCTTGTGAGCTCAACTTACCACACGCTTTCCCTGGGTGTTCATGCAGGTAAAGTGGTATTCTTAAATGTGTGAGTTCCCCCAGTATTGGAGCTACTTGAAGGCTTGCCACTGGACTTGGGCACTTTAGCTTTGTTTGTAGGGTACTAAATCACTACTGCTCACCAAGAGGGCAAATTACTTTAGCTGGGCTTCAAATGAGTGTTCTGTCACTTTTGGAAAGTGAGTATTTTGAATTGCTATTTACCTTTTCCCTTATGTGGCTCTTATTACTAGCTTTCAGATATGAACACAAGTGCATTGTCCTGTGACCCCAAAGTCACAGGATGTTTTGGTAAAGTTAGTTAGCAATAAAGTTACATAAGAGAAGGGCTTCAGAAAAAGACAGAAATAAAAAATTGTGGCTTAGGAAATACTAGATTTGACATTGTAAATACTGAAATCAATGACAAATGTTTCATCTACTTTAGTGGCTTCATGTTAGGCATTTTTATTATTATATGAAATACTAGGCTTTTCCAAAGCCACATTATTTTGTCTCTTTCTATATTTTTTCCCCTTATACAATTCCAAAGAAACCTAAAGGAAATGAAACTACTAAAGAGAGACAGAGGAATTTGGATGACCCTTCAATCAGCCAGGAAAAGTGTTTCTAATGACTGCTGTGAATAAAAGCAGGACTGCATTTGCATAGCTTTGCACTATGAAACAAGTAAAGTCATAACATCATGAAACAACTTAGAATAGCAGGGACCTCTGGAGATTGTATAGTTTAACACCTGACTCAGACTTGCGACAGTTTCAAACTTAGATACATATTAATTTTCCTCCCTATGTATTCACAGAAATTTCCCAGACATATGAGATAGGCAGGTTTATTTTGTTTCTTATTTAAGAAGGCTGGCTGAAGATGTTTCTTTAAGCAAATACAGAACATTTCAAGGTTTCTTGTAGTGAATGAACTTCCTCTAAGAGGAGATATGGACTTCAGAGGGGTAGGAGTGAAGCCTGGCACTGATAGAGGGGGCAAAAACCTTTAAGGAAGGAAATGAGATGACAAGGGAAGCAGTATTTTGTATTATTCCTTTAGGTGTGACAGATTATATATCAGGAACAGTCCAGCACTTTGCTATTGAAGAAATTCACTTGGTAGTTACGGCTGGCCTTTGATATTCATTCGGCCTTCCCACTGCTGGTCACTATTTATCTCAGCAGACAGCTCCTAATCTTTCCTGAGCTGAAACATAAGGCGACATTGCCTGTTGCTTCATACTGGCTATGAACACAGCCCACCCATGAACAGTGGGACTATCTTCTCTCTCTATCTGTGGCCACAAGTAATGTTAAGTTGCCTAGTATGATTCCCTGTCTTCTCTCTCCATCCTGTCTTGGGAAATTAGTAATGTCACCATACTGTACATTTGTAATTAGGCAATGCTGATGATTTTAAAAGTTACAGAATCACAGAATACCTAGTATTACAGCAGTTACTGTAGTGCAGAAATAATACATGACTGCTCGCAAACCAATCTTTCCAGAAATGTTGGAATCCAAAGCAGCAACACCTGCAAAAAATAGCCACAAAAACAAAACAGTAAAAACCAGTCTTATAAGAAAGTTGTTATTTTTGTAGAAACAGATAATTATTGTCTCTTATTTCTATGCAGGAAATTTTTCCTTATTCACAATATTTCTAAAAACCTAATTGCCAGTTGCACTTCTGTAAAAGATCTGTAGCAGACCAACATATCTGCTTCTGCTTCTTTGCAAAAGTCCAGTTTTCCTGGATTTTTCTAGAAAAAAGATAATGACGCTTTCCTGATTCCCTGATGTTTGCGAATAAATTAGACTTCTTTGGCTTATCAGAGTATGTTACAATTTATTTCCATATTCACTTAAATAATAGTTTCACTTTTTTGAGATTTGTAACTTTCTGGCTTTAAAACTAAAAGCTATGGGGAGTTGCTAAGAGTTGTTACCCCAGCTTGCTCAAAGCCATACCAGACAAGTAAGGATGATTCCTGGTGGTTTTGCCTTCATTAGCAGGTTTACTTTTTTTTTTTCCCCATTTTGACTAAAGTTTTTATGAAGTCTGGATTGTTCACACTTCTCTGCCTGTGTATGTCATTGCCAAGAGCAGAGGAAAGTTTTGTTAATGAAGGTGGGGAAAGTGCTGAGGCAGGTGTTATACTGAGGTCAACTTAACTTCTGGGAACAATATTATATCAAACTTCTGGTGAAGTATTTTTTAATTGTTTAAAAGATTCAGTTATATTTGTACACACACAATTTAGTAAGCAGGAAAAAATGAGCATTATGACTGTAAAACTTTGAGCATTGTGATTGTTTATAACAACATTAGTTAATAATTCACTGCTATCTCTTTATTATACATTTGTGATCCACTTACACTTACGTGTTTCTTGAGTCAGTTTATCAGAGTGGCCAGATTGCCTTGTATAGGAAAGCAAATATACCAGGATATTTAACCTCAGAGAAGCATGATTTTGTGGTGAAAAACCAATTTAAAAAGGAAGAACGATCAAGAAAAATCAAGTTACAAATGCAACTTACTGATCTTTGAACTCAAAAAGGATCTTAGCAAGCATACTTTAACTACGTGCTGATGTCCCTTTCTGAAGTGACAACCTGTGCCTAGAATGCCTTACTAGTTCTGTTAATTGTTATTTAAAATGCAAACAGTACTGGGAGGGAAGAATGAAGGTTATTTTATTTCATAATCTATTTGATTATTTTGAGGTCTTCCACAGGATAGCATATCACCAGACTGAGTACAGAATAACTACATATATATGCAGAAATCATGATGTAAAGATTATCTCATTTGTACAGCAAATAAGGAAAATTAAAGAACTATTCATATGGCAAACGAATACAGATCAGTGCACAGAAAAAGCACTGTCATGGCTATTACAGGAGGCTATCAGCATTAAGGATGCTTGAGGCACAAACAACGGAATAGATACAGAATCTGGACTATCATTTTTATTTCTCACACTGGGAACTGTGAAAAAGCAGGTAGAAAAGGAAAACTTTTGCATTGCTGTGGGCTCAGTTGTGGAAATCGTGGCTGTGAGAACTCTTGAGAATGGACAGTAATAAATAATGTTTTCTATGGACAGCAGAAGAGCTGATTTCAAAGGCTGTCAATATTGAAACTTCCACACCTGATATATTAACTTGGAAGATTTCACATCATGTTTTTAAAAGAGAGCAAACCAGTTCTGCCCTAGATTCATATATTTTAGTAAAAACTTCGTAAAAACTATAAATCATGGAATTTGATTCTAAAACCTGTGCCCTAAGATTTGGGTGGTGGTTTGTTTCCACTCCCATGCCCCCACCCCCCTTTTTTTCTGACTGTCTTGTGGATTCAGTCAAGAGCCTAGTAATTATGCAAGGTTAATTCCCTGGAATACTCAGTTATAAAGATCCTACAGTTCATATGACAGAAATTTCCAAGACAGACATTCTTCTAGCTCCAAATGAAATCCATTTGCAATCTGTTATGCTCATTGGAATTGCCTCTATCATTTTAGCAGAACAGAGTTAAAGTTTTAATAACTGAAGTCAAATGTTTGGAATCAACTAGTCTTTTGCAATTTACCTTCCATGTTTTCTACATTACAGTCTCCAGCTTGAAGCTCTTACAACTCTTCTTGCAATTTTTTTTTTGAAGAAAGGATGGGAGGATGATAAACTAATATTAATAATTTTGTTTGACAGAATATTGAAAGGCAACAAAGCACAAACGAGATGAGGATGGTGCATGACCATCAAGAGAAGACATGTACTTTTGGGTAAGATACACAGACTCCCATGTTAAATGCTGGGGGGAAAAGTGTTCCAGCTGCTCCTAGCATTGTAATAGCTTCTTAAAATTCTACATAAGGTCTCTTTTTTTTTTTCCTTTACTTGAAACTTTTCATTGGTATTATCACAAAGCCTACCAATTTAGTTTCCTTCTGTTTCTAAAGCTGCTTATTTTGCTCAGTTTCTAGAGTATTCCTAGGACTTTCTTCCTTAAAAAATAACAGTGGAGGACAATACTATGAAATATGCAAAAAATCAGAAGTGGAAAAATGGAATGATTACAACAGACCAGTTTCATCCTGTGTTGTGTTCAACTACTGATTTTTGCATGTGGAATATGTTGTATGACAAAGTTGAAGAGAAATACCCTTTCCAGCCTTTAGAGCCCTTATCTGCCTGGTTAAGTACATCAAAACCAAGAATCCTGTTAAGACTGGATGATAGCACCATTAGTCATCTGCAACTTTTGAAGTCCCTCTAAAACTTCTTTTCTTATAATTTTTGTTGTATATATTTAAAACTGCCTCCCTGAACTACTACTATATAAAGCTACTTTACCTAACGGAATGATCTGATTTAAACAAGACTAAGCTTAAGTATGAAATGTGGTGTTATGCAATTTTTTACCAATAGCCACTGAACATAAAGTGTGTTCACTTTGGAGGCCTGTAAAAATGCATGTGTACAAATGGGCAAATGGCTTTGGCTCCAGATATAACACTGTAATTCTAGAGTTGTTCACCATGCTCTTGTGGTATCAATCCTATGGTCCTGTGAGCTCTGGGAGTGAAAAGAGTTTTATTAAGGACTGGAAACTATTGCAGGGGTCTTCTAACTTCCAGTGCTTATCATCCTATTAGTTCCCTAGGCGATAACACCTACATCCTCAGAGTTTATCATACCATTCTACAGAATGGAATACGTGCTGCTGTGCACACAGATTTATGCTTACAGGTGCTCTTTTTCAACACATTATGAGAGACTACATCTGCAATTTGATGCTGTGGCTGACTCTGTTCAGCAGCAACAGAGCAGCATTTTTTTCTGCTGCTGTACAAATTTCAGTGTCATTATCAAGTGCCTCTTCTGCAGCCCTTCTCAGCAGTACTCGAAGCTTCTCAAGATTGGTGGAAGCTAACAGATCTGTGTTTCTTCCACCATCTCACCACTTCTTCTGCACGACATACTGATCATTATGTATAATCAGTAAAACTCCTTTTGCCAACACTGCTACACTCGATGATTAAGATGCAAGTTTTCTCTGTACAAAGATTGATGCCACCTAGCCAGCTCCTAGCACTGATGGCAGGTTGTCCTTAAGTGTGATTCAGGGCCAGAAGGAAGAGCCTGGCTCAAGGGGCTTTCAAATTTTAATGACTGCCAGCAATGGTGGCTTTCTTAACTAGTTTTAGGAGTTAACTGCATTTCTAAGGAGAAATTACTTAAGTATGGTGCACATCAACTGTAAGCAATTCTCTCAGGGTTCTGATATCTAATTCTTATCTAATTCCCTATTGTAACAAAAATATAACCACCGAAGTTCCTGAAGAGTAGAACAATATGGCTTTTACACCATCTCATCTATGGTTATGATATTGATTCAAGGGCAAAATGCAGCTCTGAAATTGCTCCAAGCTGCCATCAGCCTTATTACTTTAACTGAGAAATTTCTGGGGACACTAGAGGAATCATGAAATATTCTTGACTTCTCCTAGGTGTGCACATTTTACTTCTTCACATCTATTTTGGTTTTTCTGGCTGCAATACGCAGTCACTAGGTCATAGACACCTGGGGTAGTAAAAATTTTTTACAGACACATGAAAATAGAAAAGCAAAGGAGAATCTTAAAACGCGTACAGAGAATTCTAGTTTGCACCACACTGTTTTATGTAAAAATAGTGTTATTGCTGGAGTATATGGCAACATATGTTGCTGCAAAAGGTAAGATTTACTCATTAAAAAATACTAGGGGAACAAAAAAGAAAAAAGCAGTGCTGACACAGTACCCTTGATCAATTGACAGCTGCTTGAAATGCATGAAGTTCCTTGGCTTTAGAAAATGGAGCTTGGGGTGTTTCTAATTTCAGACACAAGCAATATCAAAACTTCAGCTGCATCTGACTGTGGTATGACCTCCCTGTTCTGATATGTTTTTGGAATGTCATTTACCTCATACTGAGTGTTCTTATTTAGCCTACTGATAATCACAGAGTTTCTGGTCAAGTCATAAAAGAGGTCTTTCTTAGAGGAAAGTGAAAATTTTGAATTAATTGCCATATTTTTCTTCTACTTGCAATGGAAAACACTACCAATACTAAAACAGTATTTGGCCTGTACCTTCAGAAGAGAGACATGATTTTTACTTGAGGAACTAAACACCAAATTCTCGCTCAAGTGTTGACATGTGTAGCAAGCTTATTGCTAATTTTCTTATTCCTCTATGTATCCAAGAGAATCCAAATTTGCATTCTTGTTCCATGAGCTATGTCAACTCTGATCATCTACTGCCAAGAAAGGAATGTTTCTCACATAGTAATATTAGATTTCATCATTTTTTCATGTAATTTTTGTCATTGTTTGATAGCTGGGTGATAGATACAAACAGGAAAGTTTCCTTTTTACTGCAGGGAAAGGTTCTCTCTGCTCTTCTATGAACTTGGGACAGTTCAAACATGAATTCAGAAGGCTGCTTCTTTCAGGGCTTCTGAAAAGGAAGGATATCAAAGCAGTTTTCACCTGTCCTTTTGTCCTCTTCCTATGCTCACTTTCTGAAGAGAAAACCCTTCTGCATACACTTCAGACATTAAGTATGGCAGGGGAATCACCGTAACACTGGTGAATTCAGAGCCTATGCTTTACTGAAACTATCTTTGACTCATCTGTGATTTTTCCTTCTTCCCATTTCAGACTCTGAGCCTTTTCTCTCCCATTCTGATCTTTTATTTGCATGATCTTGTAGTATAAATCAACCGTGACTGTGACTTATCTCTTCAAAGCTCTTTCTTCAGATTCTCCCTGAAATTTAAATTTCCAAATCAGGTTCAACAGGAATTACTGTTTCTTCCTTCCAAGAGCTGCACAGTGAATCTTTTGATCTTTTTTCTGCTGTTCTGTGGAACTCTTCAGGACCAAATAAATCATTCACAACTGCCCACTGAAGTATCACCCACATTCAGGACTTCAGACAGTGTGATGTTACGCACGACTTCACTATTCATCTCAACTGACTCAGATTCTACTGTTACTACAGGCAGATCATTCTCAAACAGCTTTCACTTGATATGCATCTCATAATTTTAATTTTTACTCCTGTTCACTATGTCATGGGGCTCTGAATGGTCTTTTGTATCTAGTCTTTCATTAGCTAATTGAATGACCTCTATAGCTAAGTCTTGTTAGGAGGACAGTTCTGAGTTAGATGTTGGCTGAGAGGATCAGGTAATGAAAAATCTATGGCAAATGGAAACCCTAAACACATTGTGATACACGATCTCTCAAATGAGAAGCACAGAATCACGAAATATGTCATGAGGATCATTGAGTCCAACCCTCAGCTCTGCATAGGATCATCTCCAAAACTCACACCATGTGCCTGAGAGTATCATCCAAATACTTCTTCAACTCTGGGAAGCTTGGTGGTGTGACCACTTTCCTGGGGGAGCCTGTTCCAGTGCCCAACCACCCTCTGGGTGAAAGGCTTCTTTACAATATCCAACCTAAACTTCCCCTGACTCAACTTCAGGCTATTACCTTGCCTTTGGTTTCTGGTCACCACAGAGAAGAGATCAGTGCCTGTCTCTCCTCTTCCTCTCATGAGGAAGTTGTAACTGCAATGAGGTGTCCCCTCAGTCTCCTCTTCTCCAGGCTGAACACACCAAGTGCCCTCAGCTGCTCCTCACACGGCTTCCCCCTCAAGACCCTTCACCATCTTCATTGCCCTCTTTGGACACTCTCTAATGGCTTAATATCTTTCCCAAATTGTGGTGCCCAAAACTGCCCACAATATTCAAGGTGAGGCCGCCCCAGTGCAGAGCAGAGCGGGACAATCCCCTCCCTTGCCCGGCTGGTGATGCTGTGCCTGATGCCCCCCAGGACAGGGTTGGCCCTCCTGGCTGCCAGGGCACTGCTGACTCATGTTCAATTTGCCATTGATCAGGACCCCCAGGGCCCTTTCTGTGGCACTGCTTCCCAGTATCTCATTCCCCATTTCTATTCACTCTATTTTCCATTCATACATTTCTATTCTATCAGTCCTTCTATAACAGCAGTTCTCTTATCTATTCAAATTTCATTGCTACTTACTGTAAAAGAATTTCTGTGGCAGTTAGTGGCAATTACATTTTCAGTAGACTTGACACTGGAGCAAATAACTGTTATTCCACTAGTAGGGTTGTGTCAATGCAACAGCAGAATATCTGACACATGAAATGTAAAAAAAGAGCACATGGCAGGGGGACAGTGGGAGGGAGAAAATCAGAAAGAGATAGATGCATGCAGGTAATGCATAAACATCTGTTTGTGCTATCTAAATATACCAAATTAAACCAGAAAATTCTCAATTCCTGTTTACATGATCTAGTGAGACTAACATTGGATTAGCATGTCAAATATTGGCCTTCTAACTTTGAAGAGACATTGAAAAAATTATTTTAAAACCCCCCAACTAACAGACAATAGTATGGAATGTAGTAATAGTTACAGAACAGTCCAAATATTGAAACACTCCTGGATCATTTAGGATGGGGTTGAAAAAGTAATTGTAATGAACCTTTCCAAATGACAGATAGAAAGGGGGGGTGGGTGGAAAGGAGAGTTGAATAGCTTACAGCAATTAAATCATTATAAAATAGAAGGAATTTCAGGTAAGATGTAAAGAAAAATTTCTGACCCTGGATATCAGTTTGCTAAGGACTGTTGTACTGCCTTCTAGGCAGTTGGCACAATCAGCATTGCAGCATTGTATTATGATCTTTCCCTGGAGAGCTTACTACAGACATGCAGAGAAAGAAGGTATTAGTACTGCATTCCATGCATCTTACTTGCAAACAGGATCACTTGTAGGAAAATTTTAATTTTTCCTCTAGGAAGCTCTTAGAGGTTATACAATCTGAAGTTAATGCCTTTTCAGGAGAGATGATGTTCCTTGGTTGAAATAATAAAAACTTATAAGGAGGGAAAAGGACACATCAATCTGCCAAGAGGGACAGGCTAACAAGATTCGTAACATAAATCAGATTCAGTTCATGGATGCAGTAGAAATATACACCCTCTGCACTGTGACCAGTAAAACATGTATGGAGTAAATAAAGGAAAGCTATAGTACTGAAAACACTTGAATTCCCTCAAAATTATTGGTGGTAAAATGTATAGGTGGACAAAGTTTATCTTCCAAGCTATTAAAAAGAAACCTTTAACATGACACTACACACAGGGAAATGCGGTAAAATACTGAAGGCAATATGGTTTGTAGAGTGGAAATGTTGCTTACATGCTTAGCTCCAGAACAGAAGAGCAGAAGACACCCCCAACTGACTTCAGACCCATCCACAGTAGTGCCACCAGCAGTCACAATGGGACATGGCTGGGACAGGAGGCAGTAACAGCTGATGGCTATTGTGTAGGGGCTCTTTGCCCTTGAGAGTTGGTGGTAATCATGCTCCATGAACTAGAAGTACACTTCAAAGTTTTATTATTATAATTTAAGACCTTAAATAATATAGGGGCTGTCTCAGTTGCATAAGGTCAACTGATATTGATGGGACAGGAGTAGTTGACTGTGATAGAAGTAGTCTGAAGAGGATGGGCACAAAGCCTTGTCCATTAATAGCCCATGACTCTGCAGTTCTGCTTGCCTCAATGACTGCACACGGACAGTGCAGACAGGACCTCCAGAATCCCTCAATACATCTGAAAGCAAAACTCATTAACAGTAATGTAACATTTTCTGTCCTTCACACAATGTACATGGTACAGAGGTACAAAGTGAGCCTCCTACCTGAGCCCAGATAACTAGTTTACTAATATTACATAATATATCTGATTTTCTTGGGGGGTGTTTTTTGGCTTAAGAAACACAGCAAAGCATGAAAAGAGCATGTAGGCATTTCAAAGACAGTCCTCAAGCATGTTAAGCTAGACCAGAGGTCTGGTGATGCCCAGGGCCTGTTAAGGATGCCTCAGTAACAGAGCATCTCTCGATAGCTGTGCTTCTTGAACTTACAGAAATGGAAACTGCTGAAGCAGCTGCCACCCCAGGAATGGTGATACTGAAGAAAAATGGATTTGGAAGTCTTGTATTAGAGGAAACAAAACCAATTTGTTCTCCTGCCATTTCCTTATCTGTGCTTCTTTACTGTAGATCTGTGTACATTTCATATACAATAGAATTAGCAGATCTATTCCTGGGCATTGGCACAGTCTCATTGTGTTCTAACTTAAATCACAAATACAGTGGGCAAAACAAATAAATAAGTAAATGGTTGTTTAAATCTGAACTGTTCTGATTTCAAAGATAAACATGAGAAATTAGAACAATCTGATTAATACTCTTTCCATTTTTTTCTCATTGCGTTCTAGCTCTTTTATCTCCCTTTTTGTGCATTTTGTCTTCATTCACCAGATTATGTGGCACTGTGATAAAACAAACTGTTACCTTCCCAAACATATCCAAGGTGGCAAGCTCACACTTTAATTCTGAACAACTGAAAAGGACAAATAACCTATTCGACACATCCATCCATCAGCCACAATGTAACATACTCTTTACACAGGGAAAACAATGGTATCTTTAAATGGGAAAAGCCCAGGTACTTCACTGAAATATTTTTCTCTCTCAAGCAGCTGTCATAATAAGCCAGATTTGTGATGGAATCAACCTTTGTGCTATGAGTAAGAACTGCAAATAAAAGAGTGGTATATTCATACTGAGAAAGGTGGAACTGGCACAATGCTTCACACAGCACCAGAGCAGTAATCAAAGCGGTAAAGCAAGGGTTTATTTCTATAGTCATGGAAACCTAGCAGTTTTGCCAGACCCACAGCACAGCAGACACATACAGCTCACACACAGCTGCCCTTGCAAAGGTAATTGATACCGTCTCTCTCTTTTTTCACTCTTCATGCCCTGAGGCAAGCTGTGTGTAGCTGCAAATGCCTCATCAATTGCTTTAAGGAATTTTGGTGTTCCCCATAGCCGACTCTGCACAAACTCACAACCCAGGAAACATCCATGCATCAGAGCTAGCCTCCTTGAAGCTGCCTGTGAAGGCTGGAAGTGCAGGGAAGCTCAAAAACATACGAAAAAATTTTATTACTATCAGGGAGAAAATATAGCCAGGGAGAAAAATATAAGAAATGAGAGAGACATTATTGTAGAACTTAAAACAGATGTTCAATAGCTGATAAAATCATGTCATAAATATTGAGATCTGAGACATGAACCTGCTGTGATATGTGTCAGATCTTTTAATCCAAAGCTAAAATTTCTGGAAACATCAACAAATGAAGGTCATTTATTTGATATGTGATGCCAGATTTTAGGTGACGTTTTTGACAGAACACATTCTGGCCATGAAGAAAGACCTCACATGAAGATTCATGACTTGTAGTTTGAAAATCAACGAGACAGGCAGTGTGAAATAACCCCATTTGAGAACAACTGATTGAAGAGAGTTGGGCAGCACAGCCATGGCATTCCTGTAATATCAGGATGTTAGGTTAAGATCCAGATCTCCCGCACTGGCTACTAACAAGAAACTTAGGTGCAGGAACTAAGTCCAGACACCTTGTATGGATTAACTTGTTTCAGGCTGGGCATGTAAGTTTCCCCAGCTTGTACCCAAGTATGGGGAAACAAGTCAAGTTCCTGCTTAGGAAATGGGACAGCTGTCTCCAGCCTAGGTTCTGCTGTGATCCTAACAGAAAACAGATTTGCAAGCACTTACTGCCATTGCATACTGTGTGAAACTCACTCCATGAAAAAAAAGACTAAATGTGATTAAAGGGAGTCTGTTGAGTATGCACCCATGATGAAATATACTGCACAATTCCAGAGAGTTTTAATTCTCTGAATAAAATTTGACCTGTGAATTTCCAAGACTTTCAAAGACATTTTATATGTTTTTAAGTACTCCCCAAATGATTAGATGTAAGTCTCAAAACTCCCATGAAGCACACAAGAGATTTCTCTCAATTCTTTCTCCCTACAGGGCACTTAAAATAACATTTTTTTGGTATTTGTTTAATAATTTCTTCTATTAGAGTATTATTTCAAAAGGAGTGGATTTAGGGTGTGGAGTATTACAATTAGTAGTTCTGATGCCATAGCAATAATCTTGAGTAACACTCTAGGCTTTTGAATTTTATTTTCAATTTTCCCACGTCACTACAGTAGGAGACAAGCAATTTCTTCACATGAATGATTCATTAGTGTACTTTTAGCTAATTTGAGGGATAGAAATCTCATGGAGATACAAATGAGTTATATATTTTCAACTGAATTATCAGTGGTGGGCTTTTAGGTCAGAGGAAATAAATTTCCATCTGCATCCGTTAAAATGATTAAAAGAAGAAGAGAACAGCTAAAATTTGGCTCTGAGGCAGACTAAGAATAACTTAAAAGAGCATCACACGATGCAGACTATTCCATCCCCAAATGAAGGACATATTAACCACACTATACAATTTTTTCCCCAAACAAATAAATGCTCAGTACTAATGTCAGTTTTTTACTAGGCTACAATTCATCATCGAGGTAGATTAGTGGAAAAATTCCACAGATTGCAACTTGCACACTATATAAGTGTGTAAACAATGCTTTTTCTCTTTTACACTCTGAGGAACTGGGTTTGTGAATGAAAACCATATTCTACAAAGCCCTCCACTTAAACAGAGGGAGGATTTTGCCTTTTGAATCTGAAAATAGACAGAGGCAAGGGTATTCTTGCTCTAATTAGAACTCTATATAGAAGCAGGAAGTGTGTTCCTGATCTAGTTGAAGAAATCAGTGAGAGTTTTTCCACTTAGATGGAATTTCCTCCAACAAGATTAAATTAGTAATTACTTCAAATTTTCCAAAAACTCCTGGAATCTCAAAGAGTGATTCCCACCTCTATTCTCTTTGCTGTGGGCTTGATTTATATCATTACACCCAAATGGACTGGGCTCTGGTCATGGGACATGCATTTGTGCATAGCTCACTGTCTCTAAAACAGCTGATTCTTCTCAGGATGTGACAATACCTTTTAAGGTATTCTAATCATAAAAAAGAAAACTATTTGATTGTATTTTCAAAAATGTATTAGTGATTCTTGTGCAAAAATGTTGCTAGTAACCAAAATTCACTATTTTGAGATTACATACATTTACAAAAGGCATTGAAGCTTCTTAGATGCCTTTGAACCCAGCACCATGGCCTGGTTACGATGCTGGACCAAACGACCCATTGTGATTGTCTCTGATGCACACACTTACCCTGCAGCAAAGGCCCAATAACATGACAATGTTTAATTCTCTCATGGTGAGCTAAGTAGCATCCCTTTAACTTGTGAACTAAAAAGACAGTCACTCAGGACCA
>JAWWEU010000091.1:45110109-45150323 GCA_035583155.1 Acropternis orthonyx
ATGTCAGCCCCCCTTAGGACGTGTTCCATAAAGTTGTCATCCAGGTGATTTTAGGAACCTTCTGGCCAGAGTTGTACCAGGTGTATGATGTTCCCAGTTAATTTCTGTCAAGTTGAAGTCCCCCTTAAGGACAAGGGCAATTTATTTGGAAGTGTCTCTTAGTTCCTCAGAGAATAATTCATTGGTGTCATCATGCTGGCTGGGAGGTCTATCATAGACTCCCACAATGGCATCCACAATATTTGTTTGTCCCTTGGTTCTCATCCAGAGGCTCTCAACTGTGCCATTGCCAGCTGTGAGCCCCATACATTCCAACCTTTCTGTTCCATACAGTGCCACCCCTGTGCCTCTTCTGCCCTGCCTATCCCTTCTGGGGAGTTTGTAACCGTCCAACAGGGCACTCCAGTCACTGGACTCATCCCACCACGTTTCACTTATGTCAATGATGTCAAATCTCTGGGACTGGACCAAAACTTGGAGCTCCTCTTATTTGTGCCTCTTGGTGTGTTGGTTGCTGTAGAAACATTTTAGGTATGGTACATTGTTGCCAACACCTCTTGGACCAGATTGAGGGATCCTAGTAGTGCTGGTTTCCTCAAGTTTTCCCGTTAGTGCTTGTTTTCTCAAGTTTTGACACACCATCCAATTGTTCATTACTAGTGAGCCTGGTTTTGTTCCTTTCCCCCTTCCAAGCTAGTTTGAAGCTTTATCAATGAGCCCCACTAGTTCCTGTGCTAGAACTTCGTTTCTCATCTGAGATAGTTGCATCCCTCATAGGATGTAGGTGTCAGTAGACCAGATGTTGAGCAGATCATCCGACAACCAAAACCCCCCAAACTTGTCTCTTTACACCAACCTCAGAGCCACTCATTGATCTTATGGATCTGCCTCTTCCTATCAATATTATTCCTTGTTGCTAGAAGAGTATAAAAGTAGAAAACGTGGAAGAGCTCAAAATGTAGTCTTGAAAACTTCAGACTTTATAATGTCTGTTTATGAATTGTTAATTTAAGAACTGTCAAAGTCAAAGACATGAGGGTAGCTGTACTTTTGGTCCACATGTGTATGAATTAGGTGGGGAAACATGCTTGTTTGTGATTAAATAAAATATGACTTCTTTTCTTGTGCATTCTTGTAGTACCTCACTATATTACCTAAAGAGAAGCAATGACATAATTACTATGGCAGGTATTTGTGAGGCTATGATTGTGTTGCATTTCTGCTTGTGATCTGCTGTGAGATTTAAAAAAAATTACCCAAGATCATATTTTCAAAGATAATTTGATTGCAACTTTTCTGTCATTAACTTAAGGCAAATATTAGAGATGAAACTGACTAGACTTATTTTGGATTAGAAATCAAAGGGACCATTAAGTAGGTAATTGATTAGGCTTAGGAGCAAAAATTCACCATCTAACATATGGGTAAGGTTTAAGATATATTTATTTGGCATTGCAGAAAATGCTGCCAATATCCAGATTTCAACACTTGACTTAACAAGAATTATAAAAGGGTTTACAATCTTGTCTTAACTGTCAAATTTGGAATGTCTCCAGGAGATGTTTGGTCCATTGAAGCTCTCTCAGGATATATGCTTTTGGCCTTTATACCTAGGAAGCTGAGTAGGAATTGACTTGAATGTTAGACAGAAGGAACAGGTCAGTCTCAGATATTAAATTTCTTTTCTGATCCTGAGGACAGTCAGAAACTGTTACCAAGAGAAAGGATACCTAGTTGGTGTAGGCATCCAGTGCTTTCATGTGTTTATATAGATGTAAAGACAGATCTAAAGAGAAGATCTTTGAGCAATTGTTGGACATTTTATGTAAAATACTCTTGCTGGCTTACTTTTCCCTGGGAACATTCATATTCATGTGAGAAAGTTGTTAGTCTGTGCTGCTCACCTCACATCCTAGCTTTTACCACTCTCAGTAAATTGTATGAGAAAGACTGTCGGCTTAAAGCTCGTGCCTGTATCCATGGTGCAGAGCTGAAGTCCTCCTGGATCAGCTGAGAGGACAGGCTGTGGTTGGGCTTCTCCTCTTAGCCCTGACAGGTGAGCAATTTTTTTATCCCACTGCTGCATTTGGCCACTGCCCTGATTCTGCAGAGGAGCTACTGTCCCTCTGCCCATCTGTGTCAGGGCATCTTGGGTAAGTAACTCCTTAATGCCTCCTGTACAGCCAAATCATATCTGCCCAGACAAAGTGGTGGAAGGAATTGTAGTTCTTTAGTCAGTATAATTTCTGGGAAGGGTGTGCATGGGGAAACAGGATAACCTTTGGGGTGGCTGCAACTCTTAGCTCAGTTTGCAATTTTGGCTGAGCATTCAGGATCAGTGCTTGGGTTTCTCAGGCAGAAACATCCTTTAGAAAGAACACCTGCTGATTAAAAGAGCAACAATCTTTGTGTAACGAAAGCAGAAATTGGCTTTCAATTATCCGGAGTGAGTAGAGTGAAAGTACTCCTATTCAAACTTCTCGCTGTTTTCTGAAACCAGTAAGACATCCCTGGTTTTAAAACAAGTGACTTTCTTTCCTGAAAATCCAAGCCTTGTGAAATCCTACAACTACGTCATTTTAATAGAAAACTGAGTGTTTAATACTTATTCCATATTTAATTTCCCTTTTTCTCACATATTTTAAGTGAAATCACAATGGGAAAACATTCCTCATTTAAAATTGGACTCTGATGATGATTTTAGATGTAAATTTGAATTCTGGAGTGATGCCAGAAGTACAGACATGCACTGAGAAGTGATTCTCCTCCCTAGCCCACTGAGCTAGTTCCCCTCATGTTTGTCTTTGCCAGAGCAGTATCCTTACATTTCTTTGGGTGTTTTCCATATATAGTATACTGTATCTGTCTGGATGCAGTTCACTCTTCTTAGCAGCCCACATGTGCTGTACTGTGCTTTGCATTTCTGACTAGACAGTGTTGGTAACAAACCAGTGATAATACACCAGTGTTTTGGTTCTCAGTAAGCAGTGCTTGCACAATGTCAAGCTTTTCTCTCCATTGCTCCACACACAAAAAAAAAAAAAAAAAAAAAAAAAAAGAGAGAATAAGCCACTAGGGAGGGGGTGAGCAAGAGATCAGGAGGGGACACAGCCCAGACAGCTGACCACAGCTGATCAAAGGGATATTCCATACTGTGTGATGTGCTCAGCAATGAAAGCTGAGGGAAAGGAGAAAGATGTAGGGCCACTTGGGGTAGTGGCATTTAATCTTTCTGAGCAACTCCTCTGCATACTGAGAACCTGCTGCCCAGGAAGTGGCTGGACACCTGCCTGCTGCTGGGGTGTAGTGAGTACATTTCTTATTTTGCTTTGCCTCTGCACAAGGCTTTTGGGTTTTTTTATTAAACTGTTATCCTTACTCAGGAGCTTTTTCATCTTGTTTTCTTCGCCAGTGCTGTCTGTGCTCTTGCTGGGGCAGCAGGAGAGACAGCTGGGTGACCATCTGTCAGCCAGCCGAGGTCAAACAACATCTGAGCAATGAAAACTCTCTCAAACGCAGACTGCAAATGTATACTCTTTCTTCACTCATCCTGCCCATACAGACTTGATTCTTGAATGTTGCTTGAAGAAAAGCTGGTCATTAGGAAGGAACAATACTTATAACCATTATTCTTGTTGTTGTCTTTTCTTCACTTATAAGCACTTTATGTCTTCTCTGTTGGTCTGATTTAGTCTTCTGGAGCCTTTTGGAAGTGGAATGGGCTTTGTTTTACGTTTTTAGCATGCAGTATGCATAACAAGTACTTCAAAAGCAAACATGTTTTTTAATGTGGACTTTCACAAACTGTAGAATAGAGTGTGGATTTCAGTGATATTGAAATACAATAACAGCTGACTGTAAGAGGTGCTGATTCATATCCCGGTCACATCAACTTCAGGGAATTGCAAGCCCTGAGTTGCAGGGAATCAAATCCCAGCAATTTAATGAAAATCACACCAGAGTACTAAAAATACACACATTAAATTGTGTGAAGTGTACATGAACACTTTCTTATGGCAGAAGTTTGATAAATTACCTAAGCAGGTCATAAGACCAACTTCTTTTTGTGAAAAATTGCTGATGTATTTTGGAATTTAATTTCACCAAAACTCAAAAGGATGAAGTCCTCAAATTACATGATCCATTTTGAACATTTTACTCTTACTTATTTAGCACATTCTCTCTTCAAACTAATGGAGATGTGGGTACGACTTGATTTTTTTAGAGATAGAGGAGAGATGCACAATTGGGATGACCAGCTTCTTAAAAAGATTCCAGTATCCATCAGGACACTTGTGTGGGTTTCCGCCCTTTCTCAGTGGTACTTCAGCTCAGCAGAGCACACAAACATTTCCCTTTTTCATGCCTTTGTCCATGAACACTTCTTTCCGCCGTTCAGATGTCCATTGCAGACACCATGGCATTGGGATGCCAGTGTGGTTTCCTGTGTCTTTACCTCAAACCTTAGTCAGTAGCCAACTTTGGCTGCCAAGCCCTGTCAACACAGCAGCCTCCTCTTCTCAGAGTAATAGCTGTGGTTAAGATGTCATTCTCTGTAAACCAGTTTTGGCAAGGATGACAGCTAAAGGCAGGAGCTGGACTTGTCTTTAGGGGCCTAAGCCATTCAATTGGCCTTAATCCTCCCTCTTATTAGCCTGGCTTTGTGGAATGTAGATGGATTCACTTTAACAAGATGAAATGAGCTTTCTTACTGGTCTTTTCTTTTTGGTCACTACAACAAAAGACTTGGGAAATTCTGATTAATTAGTGTGCCTTGCGGTGATGAAAGGAATAAAGAATAAAAAATAAAATTTAAAGAAAAATGTCCTAAGGCTTTGAGAGGAGTGGAAGCATGTAGTGCCAAAACAGCTTTTAAATTCTTGTGGCTGTTTGTGTAATTTTCCCAGGGCTTGCCTCTCATTGACATGAAGAGCTAAGTTGGAAAGACAAGGAGAAGGTTTTGTTTGGATCATGATGTAATAACATTTCAGCTTTTAAGGAATCTAAATAGGCAACAACATGAGGGATACTCATTGTGGCCTCCTCTAAAAGTCAGTTTAAACAGTAAGAACTAGTGTAATTTTGTTATTGCAATGTAGCTTACTGGCCATGTATTTCATAGAAATTTCCTGATAAACTGTGACAGTTGTGCAGGTGGACTTTTAAGGAGCAATTTCTCAGTCTAGAAAATGTTTTTCTAAACAGCTCTGAGGTATTCTATCCTGAACTGAGAAAATGCATACTCCACATAAGTAACTAAACCCTTCTGGTAGAGAAAGTATTCTCTTAACCAGGGGAGTTTCTTTTATGAGTGCACTTGGCTTTTGGCCTCTCTATATTTTTAACTGTTATTTTCAGTGATCTTTTTACTTCATTAAGGACATGACATTCTGAGTTAAAGACTTTTGACAAAACAGTTACAACTGCTGAATCCAGAGCCAATTGCTGTGAAGGTGGAACCATGAGACATTAGTGTGGGAACATTTTTAATGATGAAAATAACATGTGTCAAAACTATTTTATTTTTCTTGACAAAGTACTTTTGTTTAAGGAAAAAAATCTTTAGAATGAAATTTGCATAATGGTTTGATGTACTGCTAGTGTAGCAATTCAAACTTTGCCAGTGTCTCATAGATATGCTCGAAATGTATGTATTAATTAACAAAATTGTAATTTGAAAAGACAGTTGTATTTTTACTGAGAAGTTTTTTTATGTGATAAAGTGTATTGATATTTAATGAAGCATGAAACTTTTAAATGAACCATGAAAACAATAGTTAAACTAATTAACTGAGTATAAAGCCTCTTAGAATACATAAGCTATGTGAGCTGTACGCTTGCTATTTCTGCCTGCTTATACTGATAACTGGGATAAACATTCTCATCTTTTAAGAGAAACAACATTAAACAGTATTTTGTTTCTAATGCGAGGAAAAAGAGAAAAATATTTGTGCTGCTCAGAAAGTCAAGGACAATGCTGTTTCAAAAATTACCTTGTAGTGTCCTTGAACAATTACCTTTATCTGTACTGAACGTAATTGCAAGTTACTTAGATTCCTGATTCCATGCTGCAAGAGCCAGTTTCTGCAGTTCTTTGCATGTTAACATTTACCACCTGTTGTAAATTGATATCACTATTCCACAGGTTGGCATTTATTCTGTTTTTCCCCTCCGTGTATATTTTGGTCTCTAAAAGGAGGAAAGATGCTTTTCCAAGAAAGAGTGGCCAAATACCTTGGGTTGTCTGTAAAGATTTAGAAAGAGAGCCTCACACGGGATTACAGTGTAACATTAAACCAAAACTATATTGCGTACTTTTTTTTGCTGAACCGGTATCTGTTGCTGAATCATGGCATGCAGCACAGTCTGGCACTGATGTGTTATGGGGCAAAGACTGAGACTTGGCCTATGCTGGAGGTAGAAAGCAACCTTCTTGCTTCTGTCACCTCTGCTCAGGACTTTTACACAGCTTGTGTCAGGTCTTACTTAGGGGGATGTTGTCATAGAGCAATGGAGTTAGGGCTGCCTTAACCTGCTGAGAGCCTGTCCCCTTACTTCTGGTGCTCTGTGGCATCCCTGTGCCAAAGTGGATAAAGGAAGCAGAAGATCTTCCCTTTGTCTGGGGCCTGGAGGAAGAAAGGGTTCTGCTTCTTTCTTCCAATTACTCACTGAGCATGCAACCAGGCTGACAGGAGAAGCATGTGTAAGATGTGCACAGGAAGGCTGCCCCCGTGTTAGGTTTGCAGTCCAGTGAACACAGCAAGAAATCAGAAGTTACTGTGTGAACAGGGAGTACATTTCTGCGCTGACTTGCTTTGAGACAGGGAAGGATAGTCTTTGGAGTAATGGATCTGAGTGTGCCTGTAGTTAGGGATAGCAAAGCTCCTGTGTGGTATTTTCAAAAACACTGAGAACATTCAGATAACAAAATTATCTGAGCCTCTTTTAATTAAAATTGAGGAAGAAAAATTTCAGGAATTAATGGAAAATATGCCAAGAACGTATTTCTAACATGATGAAAATCACACATGTGCAGTGAAGGTTGAAGAGTGCTAGAAGTTGTGGGAGATGAAGTGTTGCAGAGTCCTGGGAGTTGTTTTTGTAAAGTGTTTTCTTATTGCCCCTCCATAGGTGGCTATATTGCAATCAGATGGAATCAGCAAAGAAATATTCCAACAAAACTTCTGCAATCAATCCACTTACTTTGCAGATGACTGCAACACTGTTTAATGGGAAAAATTTTTCCCTATTTTTTCATTTGAGTCCTATAATTCATAATATATGAGGAAGTTATAATGTTAATATTTTTTTGTTTGCTTCTCAAGCAATGCCACTTGTAAGTGAAATTACAGTCTGTGCTCTCACACACATATAGATATATGCTCTGTGTTCATTTAGGTCAGATTCTGGCAGTATTTGCCCAGTGGTACTAGAACTTGAATGTATTATCTGTAATTCCAATACAATTCTCTTCTGTTCTTTTAAATATCTGTATATTTCCATTTAGGTTGTAATAATTTTTTCTCTGTCTGTATTGTAATGGTACTTCAAGAAGACCACCAATGCTGAAACTTAAAACCTGGAACTTGTTGGGGTTTTTCATCTGATGTTATTCATCATCAGATCCATATACCAGTAGACTAATATATTACACTGTTAGCGGAGTTTCTCTTGATTTATACCAGTTATTTGAGTATGACGCTTGCACCGTGCATTGATATTTCAGAAAGAGAAACTAAATGGTTAGGCTACGTTTTGTAAATAGACACTGGTATGAATAACCAATACTATAGAGAAGTGGCAGCCTAAACCAAAGCTGTAAGCTTCCTGCAATAGAGGAGCACATACCATATTATCCTAACAAGGACAAAAGCAAAAGTCATCTAGTGTCACTGATAAAGAATAGAGAGTTACCCATTGCAGCTAAAACATTTATATTTCAGTTCAGTTAAACATTAACTTGTCTGTGCACTAGTTAACTGATAACTTCTTACTTCTTATGCAAAATAATAAACCAAAGTAGCTTTCAAAATAGCATTTTAATAAGTGAGAGGTCTTCCTGTTATAGATATGTGACGTAGTATGGATGTCTGGTGATCTAACTGAAAAATCTCTTTTTTTGTTGTGTGTGTTTTCTCCTGGAAGTTTCCTGAACCTGACTGTTTCATAATATATTCTTAGTTTAGTCATTACAAGACCACTGTTTTCATTTGTTTAAATTAGTGGTTAAAGTGTTCCATAGAAGTAGGTGATCTCATTGCTGTCTGCTCCAAACCAGCAAAGTTAATCACCTGTGAGGTATTGTTTTCACTGGTCAGTTCTGGATAATTTTTTACCTTGGTCCCAACTGAAGAGATACATTGTTTTTCATTGTGCTTTGTCAGTCTCTTTTGTCTCACAGTAGAGTTGCTGAAGGTACATGCTTGATTACTTCATACAATGAAGGGCAAATAACAGTGGAAGTTAGTGCAAACTAATTTACCAAGTGCATTCTGATAGTGAAGAAACTGCCTTTCCAAGATTCAAAGCATGGAGAACCTTTAAGTGCATACATAGTATTTTCTCATAATACCATATCATCATATAATGTTCAGTTTAGTGTATTTTCTTGAGATGATTTTTACTGATTGTAAAGAGCAAGTCTCTGCAAACAGTGAAGAACATGGGAATTGCCAATACTAGTCAGATTAATGGTCTGTCTAGCTTGGTGTTTCGAGTGGATACTGCCAGAGGATTTGCTAACAAGGCATTGATAGCCTTAAGTGTTAAGAAAACCATTAGCTATGATCATAACCATGAGGTTAAAAACAATGAGGGTTTAGGGTCTTAATTTCAGAAATTTCTAATTGCAAATACCAGATTTTTAAATTTTTTTGTATTTTTGAAAGAAAATAAATGTTAAGCACCACTGTTTCACCAGCATGTAATGTCTGTGTGGTGTAGTATAGTTGTGAAACTACAGTATTTTGTAAGACTTGCAATAAAAAGAGTAATTCAGTGACTTTTTGAGTCATAGTTTCATAATTTATTTGTGCCCTGAAAAATTCCAGATTACATGGCATAAAAATTTGCTCATACCTAGTGTAATTGTGATTAAACTTTTGTGTAGTTCACCTAGAGACCTCAAAACCTCCCCAAAATATTTGGCTCAGGGTCTAATACCAGTTTGAAGAAGCCCAGATTTTCAGATAGACAAAGATTTTGTCTGATCATATGCTTGTAGAGGCAAATGACAATATTCTCCCTGTTCTGGTGGTGTTGTTGGTTGGTTGGTTGGTTGGTTTTGGGTTTTTGTTTGTTTGCTTTTAAATTTTTCCACTTTGGAGCTCCAGTTAAACACACTTCAAGAGGGTTTCAAGGGGCCTAATACCCACTGCACCGTGGCTAGTGTCTCTCTGTACACAGTTGTGTAGTCCTACCTCTTAACTGAATACAGAAACAATAGAAAGGTGGCCATTTAGTTTAAGGACAAAGGGACAAGTGCTAAGCCTGAGAAGTTTGGCAGGCTTCAGGCAAGAGGGATTGGGATATTACTGTCAGGAAGCAAGTTTGTTCAGTGAGCAGCTACCACGGAAGCACCTCCAACTAGGGCGTCAATAACCCTGCAGATACAGTGACACACAGAAAAGATACCTATGGTAGCTGGGGGCTGCAGCATTCACAAGGTTGTGAAAAATGACAACATGTGGTTTGAAAAGGCCTTGCTGACTTGTATCTATTCTATGTGAAGAATACATTGACACAGTCTTGCTTACTTGCTTTGGTCTCTGTCCTCTTTGTATTTTATTTATTGCCTTACAATATGCTTTTTTAGTGTGCCTGTTTCTCTGCATTTTGGTGAATAGAGAATCCACACAAACAAAACTGGAAGCCAATTACAAGGAAAACAGTAAAACCAACCATTTCCAAAGGTCTTAATGTGTGTTTTCTGGGTGCTTTAACACAGAAAATCCCTGAGGGAAATTAACTTTTGCTCCTTTGTTGCAATTCTTTTCTTTCTAGCTGTTATTCTAACAGTGACAAAGGATAGGTTTTAAGGTAATTTCAATAACTTTCTTTCATACTGATTAGTTCAGTAACCACAGAATTTATTAATCTAAGAGATGTTTGAATTTGATCTGGTGTTATGTATTTGATATGTATATAGTGTCCATCAGAACACCAAACAATTGAAACTGGCTTTGCTTTTATATATTTTTGTTGACTATGATTTATATATAGGAAGCATAGATTACAATTTCAAAGGTTTGGTGAAGCAGTGTTCATTTCATAACCTGATTTACTTGTCAGAAATAACAAGTTACTGCTCTTGACATGGAAAAGTAGACAAAGAAATTGGTTGGTTTTCAATCAGTATCTGATAAAAGAACATGTGCTTAAATTGAACTAATTTCATATTGGACCCAGCCTTCAAAAAGTCTGAGAATTATATAAATCAAGAGAATTTCATCTAAAATTCTGTGTATCTAAATTAAAGGAGTTGTGTTTTTCTGAATTCTTCAGATGTCATAAGAAGATTGCAGTGAAATATTTTTGCATTTCAAGGTTGAGTGAAGCTTAGTTATTAACCAACTACAGAGAATAAACCAGGAAAATAGGCAAGCTAATGAATGAGGAAGTTAATGGATTAAAATATTTTCATAAAATATTTTCACTGTTTATACTAGTTGACTGTTACTGTTATTTATTGATAAAAAGCAGCTTTGATTTATATGTGATACATTTATTTGGAATAAAGGACCTGTTAATCAGCTCTAAATCTTCCTGTGAGCGACCTCAGGACTGATTTGGTCTCCTCAATTACTGTTGCCTTTATTGGACTGTCTCCTGACCACAGTGTAAAACAAAAGAAATTACTTCTCTTGCTCACTTAAAATGTTATTTCACACATTTCTGTTGGAAGCTACACTGTCATTTAAAACTCTGACGTCCTCCAGAGTTTCCCATCTATCAGCTGATATGTATTCAAGACATTAAGAAATTCCTGATTGTCTTTTCACTGTCATGAAGTTTTCAGCCTTTGGGTCAATTATACAGGAGACCTGACTGATGGCTCCTCTGGCACTGTGGGTATATGATGCCAAATGCTGATTTTGGACATAGTCATTGGACAGTTCACATTTATCCAGCGCCTTTGAAGACACTTTCTGACAGCTTGCTTTTTAGCAGCAAGCTCATGACAGGTCAGATGTCCATGTTGCACCCATTTAACTTTATGCAAAATCAGGTGCAGATCAGTACTTTTATAGCTGGGTGGAAGTCAGCGTAAGCTTCCCATCTTGTGCTCAGACTCAGCTCAACATATGTGGGATTGTATGCTCTTGCCTGATTCAGATCAAATTAATAGTGTTCAGTGACCTGCAGGGCACAGACGAGATATGAATGATGATCTTCTGACACATTCATGCTTATGTAAACCAGTGGATAAAATGTTATGGCTTTGTTTTTCAAAGCATCTCTGTTTTACTTTGCAATCTTTTTCAATGGAGGGAGCTGATGATTTATTTATTAATTCATGATAATCTTCCCAGCCCCCTTTTAAGTGGAAGAATTGTTATTTTTCCCCATAACAGCAAATGTTTGTCAGTGGTAAAAAGAACAAAATCTATTTCTTCCATTTCAGCCTTAGAGAAATGCCCAGGCAAATGATTATGAGGACTAGAGTCTTGCATTACTTTTGTCTATTATTCCAGTAATACAGTCTCTCCAAAGTGCTCCATTTCTCATTTTTTTCCTTTCAGTGACTAGTGACCAGACCATCTTTGGCCGTCATCCTTACCCTAACATAAAAAATTCTCTTACTTGCTCTCTGCATCCCTGAGATGATGTTTATACGCAGGTAATAATAGCAGACCCTGTAATTGAAAGGGAAAACAAGATGCACTGAGGATGCAACATTATGTATTTAGCAGTACTGGTTTGACACTACTCCCTTTTCTGGTTTTGCTGTTGGGATTTGGTTTTTTTTCTGATATGTAAGTTCCAAGCAGCTCAAGTTTAATAATGAATAAATAGCAATTTCACTGTATGGTTGCAGATTGTTATTTGAGCTGACATATGGCCTTTCCCTAATAGAAATCTGACAAGTGTGCGGCCCTTGATTTCCTGGATATGGTAAAGCAGGTATTACTGTTACCACTGAAATTTTTTATAAGTGGCATTTAAGTGAAGGGTGTTAATATTGTCATCCAAGAAAGGATCAGTATATATTTGGTGCATTTTTGTGGTAGAATTACTTTTCTTGGTGCTAAATAATAGGTTTATGTCTTACTAAATAGTCAATATACTTAGACTCTATTTCAGAGTTGAAAGCAGTTGGATTTCTTATGTTATTGTAGCCTGCTTCTCTGTCTTTTATATTCTTTGGTGCAGAAGGTCTTTGGTTCTACTTCCTAAAGACAGTTTTCTAAAAAATAGCCAACTGAACATTTATAATATAAACACACATATAGGCATGTTATGTAGTATTATGTATTTTTTATAATGTGATGTGTAAATTTTTTTCTTCACCCCATCTAAGTTTTTACCAAGAGAAGTAGTGTTCATGTTATTAGCAGAGGCAGCTTACACTTTTTGTCTGATATTTTATGGCTGGTTCCATTGTAATACTCTGTAGCATGATCAAATCAACTGTTGAGTAGCACAGTGACTGAAATTTACTGAGTTCAAATTATGAACTGGAAAGAACAGGAAAGAACAGGAAAGAAATTAGAATGCCTTCTCTTCTTTTGATTTAATTGAACATTTGCAGTGGGAACAGACAGCAGTCCTACAAGAGCTTAAGTGCTTTGTTCTGGTATCCACAGTGGAGTTGAGTGCAGTACAAGGAACTCTCCGTACATATTTGTCCTTGGAACTATTTGAAGGATTTGGATTTTTGTCCTTTGACCATGAGGGTTGTAAGTGCCTTTTAATGTACTTCTTTCTGCAGTTCGCAACCTAGAGAAAAATTTGTATGAGTTGTACAACTGTGTCAAAAGTAGATTTAATTTAGAAGAATGGTTTACATTGAAGTACTTCTCACTGTTTCTCCTGATGTTGCTTTCCTGCTTTGTGTAGTATTCTGAATACAGGGAAGGAGCTAGAAATATGAATTGTCTAATTATTAATTTCCAAATGTGATGAGAATTTGCTAGCTATCCAACAGCTTCCATATTATGACCTACATTTTAATTTCTCATCTTAATGCATTTTAATGAAGAGAATCCTGTAAACCACCACCTGTGACCTAAATCACAACACAAAGTACCTTTTGCAGGTATGTCCCTAAATCAGTTTGAGTCATAGCAGCCGTCATTAGAGCAGAGTGTGGCCTTCAAAGAATATCCCACATGCTTCTCTGTTTGATTCAGCTCGGATTCCTCTCCCTAGATCTCTGAGGAAAGTGGATTCCAGCTGTAACTCTCCTGCTGGTGAAACTACACAGCCAGCATTGCAGTTTGCATGCATTTGATGGTTCTCTTGCTTTTTGGTTGGCTAGTGGTAGGAATAATGGAAGGGCTGCCTGGACCTTTGGAGTTTGGTAGCATTCAGTGCATGGTGGTGTTTCTCCAGCCTCCTTGGGTTCTCTCTTCCTGCCTTCTTCAGAGAGAGATGTGCTCAAGACTTGGCCTGTCCCTCAGCTGAGGGCTGCTCTTCTATCTGGTGCTTTTTCTGGTGTTTATTTGTCATGCCCAGTCTTTACTTTGTGTACATTGGCACATGTTTTACACGTGCAAAATTTAAACGAGAAGTTTTAAAAATGCTTGTGTGGTCCCCTGTTTGTCCTCATCTGAGGATTCCCATCACTTTCCCAACTTTGCAAAGTGATATGAGTTCTGTGGCCTCATCACGGGGTCATGAGAGGTGAATACTCACCTGCCTTGTTTACTTTCAGGAGGTCTCGGTTACAGACATGAGTGGAAGTCTGTTGAAAACGGCAGCTACAACAATGCAGTAGTCACCAGCAGTCCCATGACCGTTCTGCAGCTGGGATCTCTTCCATGTTCTGTTCATCAGGTTTCAACAGCATGCAGCTAGATCAGCCCTAGCTTACAGAGGTCTATGGATGCTTCCAGCCTGAGCGCTTCTCCGTCAGACACAAGGTCCTGAGTTGCTTTTTTATATTCAGTACTTTAAAAAGAGGGAGTTTTAATTCTTCTTTAATTAAAATGCAACATTGCTGATTATTAAAATCAGAAAATCATGCTCTATTACACTATGGGAAATTGAATTCCATGCAATTCACATCATGTGTAATGATACTGTTTGGATTTTTCAGATAATGGGTGACATTTGGCCACACAAAATCTGTGTTTGATAGGACTTTTTGTTAGATAATGACCTTTTTATAGTCATGTAACTAGATTTTTGTACTAAGGATAGGAAATGTTACAGAGGATGAAAGCAGAAGTAGTCAACATAATACATCCACATTGTGCTAAGAGTGCTGCATTGATACCTGTCAAGTAATACCAAGGTCAGACAAAAAGTATGTAAATGCCTTGCTTATGTTCCCCTCTCCTTATGAAATATCTTTGCTTTCAAATTATTTGTTTATATAATTAAGTTAATTATATCAATTGTCCCTGGAAACTTACTAATTTTCCTGGTTCCGGTGAGTAGTTTAATGAAAACTATGGCCTCTCCCTGTAAATGTTGCCCTTTTATGTCACATTATGTCTATTAATTTTAAATGCTTGAATAAATTTTGAGATAATGACTATGAGTGTTGTCAACAAGCATGAATGAAAGGAAAACAGTTATTTGACAGCCTTCATACAAATACATTAGGCACGTTCTGAATATTAGTTAAACACAGAGTGAGAAAACATTCTGGTGTGTTATTTCAGAAGCTACATTCCCTATTGTCTACTGAGTTGAAATATAGCTTCTTATTTACAAAAGGCCACAAGAGTCTTTATTTTCAAAACAGTTTGCATTTTACTGTATTACTTTATTACAAGCCAAGGAACATTCTTGAAATAATTAAAATTGGTATTATGTAACAGGAAGAAAACCTTGCCTTGCTCTAACATAATTTTTAACGTTTCTGTCACTTCAGTTGTGAAGATTGAGTCCCCTGGGAAAATTTACAGACTTAATTGTGCTTCCTGTGTAAACATGTCAGGGAAAACCATTCAGTGCTGAGTTGATGACAAATGACAAATCCAAAGACATACCTTTGAGGTGGAACAAAACTGATGCTATAAAAATATAATTAAGTAATTATTACTTGCTGAATAAGTTTTAGGAGTGCCTGTATGATTCCAAACACTGAATGTGTGGTTGGATGTACTATGTCAGTATTGAGTTATACATTTTTGGTTTTATTTCAAAGAAACATTTACTAAGGGCAAACTGAAGTTGAAACTCTGGCAGAATCAAGACTTTACTGTCCCTAGAGTATCTTTTAATGATTTATAAGCTGTTATAAAATAAGTTTGTTACACAAAGAAAATCAATTTCAGCAATTTTGACTTCAAATTGACTATTTTATATGGCAAAACAAATTTAAAGTCAGATTTTAATTCACAGATTGTTGAAACAGTTTGGGGAATTTCTGTTTGTGGGGGTTTTTCATGTTTTTTAGTTATTATTTGGGGGTTTGTTTCGGTTTTTTGGTTAAATTCCTTCAACTGTAAACTGCTTTTGGCTGAGTTGGCTCCATAATCCTTCCCGGGCAGAATGCCTTTTCTGGATTTTATGTCTCAGGGCACCATGAACTGTGCTCAATCCAAAACATATTATTTGCTGAATTTACCAAAACCAAAGTGAATTGTCTTGATTTTTACTGATGGAAGAAAGAAAAAAGTTGACAAAATTGGAGTTTTGCTACATATAGCATCAGTTTCTGGTGTATAGACCAGGAGGGATAAAGCCTTTTCTGTCTTTTTTTAATTTCTGCAAAACTTTTTCAGAGTATTCAATTGTGCTGCTTGAAACCAGATGTAGTACTGCCATTTCCTTTGATGCAAGTCAGAAAAGGACTTAGGAAAGAGCAAAGGGTTCTTGGTTTAGTACAACAGAAAACCATGGAAAGAGAGAAAAACAGTTTGCACTCTTCCATGTTTATATTTAAGATTCTGGATTATACTTTGACACTATGCCCTCTGTACAAAGAGGGAGAATAGAAAGTAATTGCAAATAATGTCTTGTAAATGGTAATGAAAGATCTGGTCCAAACTCAAGCTGGTTTAAATGACAATAAATAGATGTGCCAGTTAATACTGTATAAGAATCTGGCACTCTGGTACAGCTGGCCCTTCATTTTCATATGAGTTATATTGGTTTTCCTCCAGAAAGCTACTTAGTCACAGTGTGGACTGAGTTTTAAGTAAATCTTCAATTTTGGGGAGCTGGACTCTTTATTACTTTTGAATTTAGATGCTGAAGTATTAACCAAGCTTCTTCAGATTATCTTACTTACTGTATACTTGAATTCTGGGCAACTTTTTATTTTTGTTCTGAGACTTTTTAAACACAGTTTTTCTTCAGATTCACTGATGGGTAAGTCCTTTGTGTTAGGCATTAGTAACTTCTTGAATGACATTGGTCCTACTACGCATCTGATTAAGATTCTTTTCAGTACAGAAGTAGACTTGTAGCAGACTATTGATGCATCATTTCTTTTCCTCTACTCGTAAAAGAGAAAATAAAAATTTAAATAAACAAACTGGCAAAACACCCCCACCCTCCTCTTATATTTTCTAGTTACAAATATCTATAACCTACCATGGAGAAATCAAATCTTACTTACTTGTCTTGTTCTGGTGAAAGCTGTGGATCTGTATTTGGGGTCTCACAGCATACTAATACAATTTAGCTGCCCTATCATGAACTGTACCCATTGATAACAGACCCAGCAGCCTAAATCAACTTTTTCACAAGTAATTGTCCATTTAGATCTAAATGGTACACAAGATTGACCCGACAGAACAATCTCATTTTTCTCATTTCTCTTAATAAAAGTTGTACTCAGCATGTTAATGGTGCTTTTTGTCAGTGGTCTTTTTTGAAAGTGCCATTTAAGCCCTGGTGGAGTAACATAAGCTCCATAATAGTATCCTGCACTTGCATTCATTCTAAACAGGATGTTTCTTATTCTGATACAGGAAATCAACCATCCATTACAAAGCAAGTATCTTGTGCAAAGGAGTGTTTACCTGTCACTCCCATTGGTCACCACAGGAAGGCTTGGTGTTTTCTAAAGCTTCACCTTCTCTATGAGCTCTTTATGAGCTACCTCAGCATACAGACATAGCACCTGCAAACTGCTTCCTCTGTCCCTCAGCCTATGCCAAGCTTTCCCTCCTATGTCCTTGATCCATCGTTGAAATGTGCTTCTTCAAAACTCTGTTGTAAAAATAATAAAACCAAGAAATAACCCTCAAAACATACGATGTAGAGTCTTCTGTGTATGTGAGATTGCCAAGTTTATCTAGATGTATACATGGTTCTTCCTATTTTTAGAACTGCTTAGAAATATAAATTAATATACTGATATCACCATTGGATGGCAGGAAATCCAAGTCAGCCCGGGTCTGAATTGGAAACATGAAGACTTAAATACGCTTGATCTCTACTAAGCATTTGCAGCCATGAGTCAGGGACCCTGATGTCCTTGTATTTCCTTTTTATACCTTTCTCTAGAAAACAGTATCTTTAAGAGGTTTGGAGTGGGGTGTTTTAAGCTATCCATAGAATATTTGCAGCATAATGATGTTTCATAATGTCTCTGTGAAAACCTAGTGATAACAACAACATTATACTTTTTTGAAAAATGTTGATTGCTGACTTGGAAGCAAATACATCATCAAATCAAAACTAAATAAACCCTTTCAACCAGTTCTTCTACATTACTCATTTATTTTGTTTGTTTTGTAAAGTTAGATATTATCTGTATTTATAAACTTGATATATAAAACTTCTGTAGGGAAGTATTTGCATTACAATTGGCAAAGTCATTCAGGTTAAATATTTATTCTCTATTAATCAGTTTCCTTCCTGTTTTTTTCAAGCAAAAATAATAGATGACTCAAATCAATGTGAGTTTTGTATGAGACAGGAACATAAGGTTTTAACTTTAAAAGTCCAAGCCTATTTACACCACAATTGGTGAAAAGATGCGCATTGATTTCTTCAGTTGTGTATCAAGAAACTTTACAGCTTTTCTTCAAAATCTTGAATTTTTAAAATTGGTTTTCCAAATGACCTTTTTACATATATATTGCCTTTGTATGCCCTGCTGGTGCATTAACCGAGTGTGCTAAAGTTGAGTGCCTAAAGTTAGGGACAACTCTTCTCACATGTAGCCTTTCCTTAATTTTAAGTGTGTGTGTGAAGGTGAAAGAACCACTGCTGAATTGTCTAACTGCTTATTTACTTTATCATGCCTTCATTTCAGGTCACTCTTGTCACGTGAGTCTCTGGTGTTTACACCGTTAAGCTTGTCAGAAGGTGAGTCCACTTTGAGCATTAAACAAGAGTGGTCACATAGGTGCAGAGCACTTCCTTCTCTTCCTCCTTATCATGGTTTACAAAATGGCAATGAGCTGGGGGAACTAGTAAATTTTTCGCCTGAAACATACATGTCCAGTAACTGCATCTCAAACTCATTACCATCCTACTTATATGGCATGGAAAATAAGCATTCCCCTTCCTCTGGTCCTCACTGTTCCTCAGCCCCGTCTCAATCAGTCCACTCCAAAAAGAGAGCACTCTCTGTATCTCCTCTGTCTGACGGCATTGGGATCGATTTCAATACAATCATCCGTACATCCCCAACCGCTCTGGTCACCTACATCAATAACTCCAGGACATTGCCAGCAGACGTCTCCCAACAGCCTGAGGTCTATGGACATTTTCTGGGAGTGAGAGGAAGCTGTATACCCCAAAACTGCTCTATTCCAACTGCCCAGAAAGGCCTCCTCATGGCAAATGGCAGTGTCACCTTCCCAGGATATGTTGAGAATGGGGCTGGTGAGTACCAGCGGATGCAGCAGATGGAGCAAGCCAGCTTGCAGATGGCTGCCACAGGTAACATGGTGATCCAGCAGGGTGTGCTGCCCATGGACAGCCAGGCAGCGGGCATCCTGAAAAATGAACGGCTGGATGACTTCTCAGGCCCTACAGTAGACATGCCTCCTCCACCCTTGCTGCCATCACCACCTCCTCGACACGGGCTGCCCCCACCATACCATGCACATCAGCACCAGCATCCACACAGTCTGCTCAGCCACATTCACCCCCTGCGTGTGCCTACTCCTGCCCCAGGCTCCCTGCTGGATGACAAGGGTGAGCTAGATGATTTCAGTAGCAAGCATGGCTGTCAGTGGATTGACTGTGGTAAGCTGTATGACCATCAAGAGGAACTTGTGCGGCACATCGAGAAGATCCATATAGACCAGAGGAGGGGAGACGACTTCACTTGCTTCTGGGCAGGTTGCCCTCGAAGGTACAAGCCGTTTAGTGCTCGTTATAAACTGCTGATTCACATGAGAGTCCACTCTGGAGAGAAGCCGAACAAATGCACAGTAAGTCTGAATTCTGTCTTTCTTAGCAATTAAAGGCTCTCTTACTTAGGAGAATACAGAGAAGTTGTGGTTCTGCCTTTGTTTTTCCTGTTTAATGGTGTACTTCTTAAATTAGTCTGTGAGAATGAATTACTCTGTATCTTTCCACCTAGACAGAAGGGAAAGGTATTCTTTAATTTGATTCATACCAACAGATAGGATTAGACAAAATGTTATTTTCTAAATTTATAAACTTCTACTGTAGACTGCAAAAAGTGGCATGTTGGATCTTCATAAAACATAACTGAAGTACTATCAGGACTTAGTTATTTGCATGGAGGATACATGCAGAAAAAATGGTGCGGAGTAAATTTCACAATTTATCCTGAAGTATTCTTGGATCATGTTACACCTTTTTGATATGAGGAATTTTCAGGATCCTGTGTAATGTTACCATGAGAAACTGAAAAGAACTGCGCATTTTTTAAGGCAGTTGTTTGTTTTATTACTAAAAAAACAGACCCACAGCCCTGTTTCCATGAATACAATAGGAGCAAAGCACATAATAATGTTTTTGTTCATAGATTCTAGCAGTGAGCATTCAATCCCTAAAGTCATGCTTTTCTTGCTGTTTTTCTTAGGGTCATTGCAAGTGTGTTGCACACATAGTCACATGAGATAATAATCTAGCTGTTAAGAATCAGTTTATGCTTAGTCTCCAGTGCACCATCTATAATCTCTGTAACTCACATTCTTTATTTGCCTTACATATGGTCTGTATTTTGGACGACAGTAAGTTTACACTTACTAAGTATTTATTTAGTGTCAGCAGAAAGCAACCTCACCAGTCCTGTTCTGAGTCCTCAGCATTAACTAACAAAATGATGAATATATAATTTCTAGGCATAACTGCTGATTATTATTCACTGGAAAAAAACATATATGTTTATATGTGGTGAAATATAAATTGGTGCTTGGAGTCTATTTCAGTATGTGCCTTGTTGAATAATCTTTTTACCATGATGTAGGTGTTTGCTTTTACAGTACCTAGGGAAAGTTTTTCTTTCACTTATGTTTCTTCAAAGGGCCAGTCTCTCAGGGAGAGTGGATTTCTCTCTTGAATTTAAAGGACCTGGTACAGATTGTGTTGTGACACTAGGAAGGCTCTGTATCCTTCCCTTTTATCACACCAGAGCTTTAACTCACTCTCTGGTCTCTGAATATTTTTTTTAATTCCGTAATATTTTTTTTGTGCTCTCCAAATACTTTGGGTCAGGCCATTAATTTCAGTTCCTTCTCATGGATTTCTCATCAGCTTTGCAGGGAGAGAGAGAATGAGAAAAAAAAGAATCACTATGAGTCAAAAAAGTAATGTTTCGGGGAATATCACATGGAACTGAAAGGGACAGGGAAGAAAAATGCCAAATGCACATCTATTATGTGAATGAACCAGATTTATTAGAGAGAATACAGCAGAAATACTCAGTCATTAGGAGGAACTATCTTAGTGTAGATCAAGACATCCTGTAATCAAAGGCAGACCATTACACCAGTCACCTTAGTACCATCAAACACTAATCATAAGGTAAGCATTGCATATTTGATGGTTCCTAACATTTTGCAAGAGACAATCTTTTCATTAAGCATATGTTGCACTGGGTCCTAGTAAGCATATTTATCATGTCAGTATATTTACTTGTCAGTATTATTTATCTCTGTACAGCTGATTATTGAAAGACAATTATTATACACTGTGCTGTATATCCCAATGGGTTGCTGTGATAGGTCAGTGAGCTTTACATCAGCAAGCTTTACAAGGTTTCAGTAATACAAGGTCAGGGTTACTTCTAAGTTATATTGTTGTAACACTAGTAGAGATAATGTGAAATCAGATAAACAAATGATCTTCATAAACTGATCTTCATAAAATCATTCTTCTGTTTTATTGCTCTATGATGATGAAATCATATAGTTAAGAGACTTGAGGAACAGCTGGGACCACAGTACTTGGTATGCTGTAGTTAAAATTAGAACCAAGTAGAATATTCTGTGACCTCAGCATCTGTTTTGCCACATCTGAACTAGTATTTATCTATGTAACAAAAATTGGCAGTGATAAACTACAAGGGTATTCATTAGTTCCTGCTCATTCTGGGTGAACAGTCATCTTCGATTCTGAAAGATGAAAGTGTTCAAGGGTGAGTAGTAATTAGATAGCAGCACACAAAAATTGGTGATGATCAGGATAATCAGATCCAAACTTAAAGACAAGCATTTTTAAGGTGAAAAACTCAGAACATACTTCTTCCTTCAGTGAAAAGGTAACTAGAATGAAGTGGAAAAAATTGCATACCAATCCTGGTAGATATGGTTCAAACTGTTATTTTTCTGTGAATTTGGCTCTTTTTTTTTTTTTTTTGAGCTTCAGCTGAATTTGGTGCTGAAACTGTAAATTTGGTCTTGACAATTTGATCCAGTATACTTTCTCTGTGTAATGAAAAATGATTGTTAAGTTTTCATTCCTGTCCATTTTCATAAGATCGGTTCTTCTTCTAAACAATAACAAAAAGTCCCCCTTTAATTTGAAAAAGCATGAATTCTGTGGAGTCCTGCATTGTCTTTTGCAAAGGTAGGTGACTGTGCTTAGCCTTGCTTTGTTAGGTGGAAATCTGTGAAGTTGAAGAGTACCTGCATGCAAGAAGTTGACTCATTTGGAATAGGGATTCATTAAATAGTTGTTAAAATATATTGGGCTCCCTTACTGTTCATTAAAACATCTTTCAGGTTCTATTCCAACTTACTGTACCTGGAAAACATTCTACTTTTCAGTGACCTGCTTTACTGGCTAAAGAATTATTCATGACATGGTTACACATATCTAGTGATTATTCCTAGACTTTTGTATATGAAGTAGGTATGGCATTTTCAAATGCTTTGTATTTGTCTATTAATCTACACATTAGCTTGTTATTTATAGGAATAAGTTAAAGAAGAAAAATGTGAATGAAAAATTCATGTTGAAATGCAAGCAACAAGTACACCAGTGGCTGAGATATGATGTGTAACATTTGCCAACAGTTACCACACAATGGCATTTGAGGCTTCTGCAGATTTTCTTTGGATTAGGAAAAAGCAGTATTCTCAGTAGCTGTGGAAACTTCACAGTAGCAATTGGCAAATGCTGAACTTCTGATCTAGTTGTCTTTACCAGTGAGCTTATCTTCTACTTAGTTTCCCTTCTTTTAAAGTGAGCATTTTTACTTTTTAAGCTCAGTTGCAATAAGAGGTATTTAATTAGCCTTATTGTCATGCTGTGAAAACATTAAGCTTAATATATTTATTCTAGGGTAGGCAGCAACAACAGCCTGTTGTTAGAGATAAATTCCAAGCTCTCTTTTTGCAGTTTCCTTCAGATACACTAGGAATGCTTCTGCTTTTGAAACTGAATTCAGTTTTTTTGTTTTCTCTCAGTTCTAAGCTATGCTTCAACACAGTGCCATTAGTATTAGTATGGATAGTATTACATGACTTTTTTTTTTTTTTACCACAGCTGCTTGATATGATTTAAACCAATAAAATTGCTAGTATTCCTGTCAGAGTTGAAGCAGCATCCACTTAACATCTGCTGAATTTCTGAAATTATCCCACAACAAATCAGTCTATGAAGCACATAAAACAAGCTGTGGTGGAAAAAAAGGAATGTGAAACTGAAAACACTTCTAGAATGCTTTTACTTTTTTTAATTTTTTTTGAGACACGAGAAAACTTCTTTGGGTGAACATGAGTATTTACATGGATGTGTGTGTGTGTGTATGTGTGTGCTATTTGAAGAACATGTGATTGGAAGATGGTGTGCAAGATGAAATTTTGCTTAAAAACAAATGCATTCTGTAAAAAAGATGGGGAATTTTTTTCTCATCCAGGCTTTAGCAGTGTGCCTTTATGTGGTGTGTTATATATGGCATGTGCAGATATTTTATGTACAGTACATGCTGTGTCACCATATCACATCCTAGACTGCACTGAAATCTTGACAAAATAGCAACTATATAAATTTTTGAATTTGATTTTGCTTACTTGGTTGCAGAGAGTTTTTCACTATGCTAAAGTAGCATTTGAGCACTTTGTCGTAAACAATGTCAAAAGAATGGTAATTTAACTGTTGAGTCAAGTTGCTGAACGTTAGAAAGTGCCAAGCTTGTAGTTGCCTATTGCTGATTTTTTCACTAACTCAGTAAGCAAACTGAAACAGAAATACCATGGAAAAGACGGAGTGATATGATTAATTGGACCATATCATGGTGTATAGATAGAGGAAAGTTGAGTTTTCATTTGTAACCATAAAACTAAGACTTCCTATCTCTCACAAGTTTGTGCAGTCTTAGTAACCTATTGGGTTTGGTTATGATGTATGAACTGTTTAAAGAAAAAACAAATTATGAATTCTGGGTGTGCCTTCACAAACAGTTCAAATTCATGTGATCACATCAGATGGCATCTAGCCCAAACTAATAAATCTTACCTTTTAGCAATGGTAATAATGTTATTTTAATATTATTCTTTCAGTGTGAAATACATAATGTGCCCATAATTCAAAATGTAATGATAGGTGATTTTTGTTTGGCTGATGAAGAAGCACAGCTTCCACTGGAGTTCAGTGAGCACCTGTGCACTTATGGTACTCAAATTACTGACCCTCTATATCCAAACATCTCTATGCATTCAAATATGGAAAGCAAACTACTTTCTACAGAGAGATTGTCTCAGTTTAAAACAGAACTAAGATGTCTGTCTGGACTAGGTAGGGGGCCTCTTCCCCAAAACCACCACAACCTTTGAAATGAAAAGACTTTAATCAGAAAATGTATAGAAAAGGATAAACAATTCTTTACTACAAATATATATATATATAAAATACATATAAAAATATATATGTATATATGTAATCAAAAAACCAGAACAGAATAAACAGCAACACCGTAACCAAAACTTTCAAACAGATCAAGTCCAGTCTCTGCCCCCTCGGTGCAGTTCTATTCACTGGCAGCGGGAGGTGATGCCGCCCCTCTGGAGGCGTGGCTGCAAAAGTCACTCAGCGAACTCCGATGAGGCACAGGTGGTGACCAAGGTGCTAGTTCCAAAAAACTCACGTGGGAATGGTGGCCGCCGGGGCACGATGAAACCTTTCCCACTGGCAGTGTAAAGACTCTCTCCCTGTCCTTTGTCTGAAAGCGTTTTGTGGGTGTGGAGGGTTAGCAACTCCTCTGCAGGCGGCATCAGCCCTCAGGGTCTGTAGCAAATCCAGGCATCGGTGACCGCTCGCTCTCCGAAGAAACGGCACAGGGCGCGCAGAGTTGGGGGCCGAACCAGGGCAGCTCCCTCCAAGGGCTTCCACCAGCCCAGCAAACAGTGGTTGGCACCCACACCGCAGCCAGAGCAGAGAAGCGTGGCATAGAACCTGGAAAAAACCTCTCTTCTCTCCCTCCACCCCCTGCCCCCACCTACCCCCAGTCCTCCCCAGGCATTGAGTTGGAATGCAAAGCTATCAGCCATTCTTTTGTTAGCTGGTTCTGGGAGCGGGCAGTGGAGGCTGGGCCCCAGCTTTCAAACCTCTGTGTTGGCAAGGAAGAGGAAAAAAAATTGCATGAAAGATTTTTGAAGTATAACAGGTAGGCAATGGAAAACATGCACTGAAATAGCAGTATGCTGCTGTTTGGGTGGGACATCCAAACATTTGACGGTGCTGTTTAATCTATTAAGCAAAGCAAGCATGGGACAGGCTTTTCACTCTCATCTCACACACCATATAAAATTGCCTCAGACCAGCCCCAATTATCACCCACCCATGCCAGCAGTGTTCAGTCCTGGAGACTTCTTCCCACATGCCTCACTGAAGGGCTTCTGGGTGGCCGCTCAGTTCCAGTGTGGAGCAGCTCCACCTCAGCCACATCTACTGCAGCACATCCTGCCTCAGTGTGCTGCTGAACTTCCCACATTCCCTTCTATATGCCTTTCTGATGGATCACAGCACAGTGTGCTAATGCTCTGCTCCCCTCCTGTATCAGAGTAAGGCTTCACCTTGGCCAGCAGAATCACAGTCCCATTTGGATGGCCCCAAATCTTTGTGCTTACCAACTGAGCACACGGGTGGGAGATGATGACTGACCAGCTCCAGAGCCACAGATCCCCAGGTGCCCAACGCTCCCAACACAGGAGGCTAAAGCTTCTCTAGGGCAGGAACTTTCATCCATGTGATATCATTTCTGTAACAGCACGGTTGCCCAGACCCTTGCAACGTGGGATGTCTCAAAAGCCTTTTTAAAGGGACAACGATAACCCTGTATCAACTTCCTTGTACCTTTGAGTTATACACCTTACAGCAAAGCAGTAAAACCTTGCCGAGTTCCGAGAAATGAAGGGCATATCCAATGCCTTGCTGATGTGCAAGTATTTTTTATTGCGATACTCGCCAGATTTGAAATTTAAGTTGCATCTCATAAAGACCTTTTTATATTGGATACAATTATGCTTTCCATTTTTTATTCAGTTCTTCAAAGAAAAGAATACTAGTCAAAAATATGGATGCAAAAACTAGGAAAGCTTGATTCCACTTATCCAGTCATCAAACTGTGTGTTCATGTTCTAAATAAAACTTCATTCCTGCAGTTCTGAGATGATTAGATATGCTTAATGTAGCTTTTGCTGATGTTCCCTGGCAATTAAAATTTAGCTCAATTAATTCATTGTTTTTTAACAACAGCATTACAAAAAATGAAATATCTATGCCACCTACCACAGTGCATACCTGGTACCACAGCCATGGTGCAAAAGGATGAGGGCCAAAAAGGTGAGCCAAGGGCTCGTAAAGGCCTCATGTAAAGGTGCCTTGCTCAACACTCTTGCAAACACTTGGTTGTCACACAGCAGCTTAGAGATTCAGGGATTCCTCACCCCCTACCTTGCACTGGCCCTCACACCTCCAGTTGTGTCTGACAGACCAAGTAAGCCTTGCTTCCCAGGCCTCCAGACTATATGCGCCTTGGGATCTGTGTATGCAACAACTCAACAGCAAGAACTGCAACTAGGCATCCAACTCTCTCTGAAACTCCCCTTGGAGCATAAATATAAACTCTTCATGCAATTTGCAATAAGATGCCTTTTATGTGTGATAAGAGGCAACAGCATTAGCTTGTTACTTCCGTCACAGTAGAGTAGCTTAAGTATATGTCTGCATGCTTGTATTTGTGCATTTTCCATTTTGCCATTGTATTTCTCAAAATTTCACAAAAAGCATTCAACTCTGTTCAAGGAAAGTGGAGGTAATTTTCCTGTAAAGCTACAGGAAAGATGACTAATCTACATATGAAAGATGACTAATGCAAATCAAGACATTGGAATTTCTAACAAACTTAAGAACTGTAGCTTTGTAATAGGCAATCTGTTAGCCACCACTGCCTTACAGACATCTCTCTAAATACTGAGAACAAAAGGAAGTGCTTCTTCATCCCAAAATAATTCGCTTAATGAAAAATTTAAAAAAATTAACCCCTCCCCCAGTCTTATTATATAGGGAACACCCAATATACTTCCTTTACTTTAGCACATCTAAGTTTCTTCCAAAACAGAAACACTTCATATGGCTATTCCAGAAAGGTCACAAATTTGCATGTGCTTTGCTCTACCTCTTTAAACAGACAGGTTCTCTTCAGCAGTGATTAAACAACAGTAAAAAATTTTAGGTAATGTATAAAAGAAAATGCTGGCAGGCCTGTGCCATTTATTGTATTTAGGTTTTTTATTTTCACTATCCAAACTCAAAAGAAACACACAGTTAAGTTTCAGGTATCAATACACAGTCTTCTAAAGAATATCCCTTTCATGCTCTCTTCAGTAAACCATGTGTTCAGTTCCACCATAAGTAGGTGTCTTCTCCCCCCACCTCCCCACTGCCAAGGAACTTCTTTTACTTTAATATAAAGTACTGTAAACCTCTTATTCAGAAAGAAAAATTCATAAGAAAACTTCTTAACCAAACACCTTTTCAAAATTGTTGTCTGGCATGGCACAATATTAAGCAGTTTCTTTTGGTATAGTAATTCTTGTAATTTTTTCAATCAGGTTAGGTCTCTGTGAGTATTTTAGATGTAAGGCAGACAATACACAGTTTAGAAATATGTTAGCACATATTTGTCATGGTATGGCACTTTCAGCAGACATTGGTTTTTCATAATTCACTGTGCATTTCACATTTCAGAAAGCTTCCTCAGTGCTGAACTTCAGCCTTTCATTTTCTTGTTCTTGTACCTCTACTTTTGCTCTCAGAACTCTATCCTCTGGGTATTTGTGACCCTACCTTCTTGAAAAGTTTGCTTTCTTTACACAAGAGTTACATTTCTTCATACTTCATACAGTGACATCTTTCCCCATACATTTCAAGGCAGCATCTCAACTAAATGCAACAATTAAAAACTTAATTTTTTGGAAGAACCATAGTTTTTACATATATTGTTACAGTTAAATTCATCTGTACATTTAGTAACAATATCTCAACTATGGAAGCTTTTAACCAATACTAGGACTTGACAAGAATGCGAGTTTCCTAAAAATTCATTCCTCCTCTGGCTTACTACCCTACTGTTGCAAGTTCGTGGAATACTGTGTGGAATATATTTAAAAGCTAAATTTGAAACTTAACATATTTATACTGACAGACAACAAACCAATATTATACTACACAATACATGATTGCAGAGATTCTACAAGATATATCATGCACTTATAAAAAAACTCACTTAAAATCTAAGTGCAAAGCAGTAGTTAATATTTTAATTCTACATTGTAATAGAAGTCATGTATACATAAACCAGCACTTTTAATACAAAAACAAAAACCAAACAAACAAAAAACACCACAACAAAAAACCCCTCCACCCATTTGCATTTTGGGTAGCATAATGATTACACTAAAGTGTGACAAATGCAATGACAACTGAAGAAAGTTTCTAAAAATAAGAACTTAGGCTGTTAATACAAAGGCTATATAAAAATATGCTACTGTAGATCTGAGAGCTTTGAAAATCCAGTGTTTTTTGTCTGGCTTTTTTTGTTTGTTTGGGGATTTTTTTTGAAAAAGAAATTTCCACAATTGGCAGTAGCAAATTGAACAAAATCACTGCATTTACATCCTCAACAGCTTTTTGAGAAAACCACTGGGTTTGCTCTGGGACCTAAATATCAACACTGCAGATGACCATACATTCCCCGAGAGTCCTAAGCACTTCTTGGTCCTATTCACCCAGCTACGAACACTCATCCCAAATGATAAAACCCTCTGCACAGGCCTCTGGTTGTTAGAAAAGACTATTATGTTCCTGACAGCACAAAATTATACTGCAGTGTAAAGATATGGTTTTCTCTAAAAATGATATAGTATTGAAGTAAAAAAAAAATAAAATTCCACAAGACACTTCAAAGTTTTTCTGGTGTTCACCACTACATTTATGCAATCAAATAGACTATGTAATCAGTCATACTGCAGTAGAACAAGAAAAAGACCTTTTATTCACTGGGAAAAAATAGCAGACTGGAAGATTTCTTCATTGTATTACACAAACTTCCCTGAGATTTTTACATAAGTTATGTTTAGTATACTACATAATGGAAACCAGTTAGCTACTGAGTGTCATACACTGCAAGTTCTACATATTTCCTGCATATGTTATCCAGCTAAATATGCTGTTTCAATGCTTTAAAGCCTTATCTCCTTTTGTTACAAAAAACACAAACACACAACTGAGACTACAAATGCAAAGACATTTTTTGCACAAAATTTCAGATCTTCAAAGCCATGGAGAAAACATGATAAGTTGAACTTCAAAGTTCTTTGCAGCTTAAAAACTGACAGTGAAATTAGTTTGAAAAATCATCTATGCAAGTGCTCGGTGGCAAGAAAACCAACAGAAATACTTTTAAATGCAATGGGCAGAAAGAGGGCTGATGCTGCTCTCCCTATTTAGCACTCTCTCGTACTATAAAATTGTGATTTTGTAGGAGTGATTGTGGGAGAGAAACATCATAGTGGTACACAACACTGCTATACTGGCACTATGTTACACTAAGTAAGGGTTACTTTTAAACTTTTTTTAAAAATTGAGGTTCTTAAACTTCTGATAAAATGGATGTAGTTAACCAAAAATCTTAAGGAGGCCTTACAGTGAAAGTAACACCTCTGTTTCACTGACTCACTGCCACAAATTTTAAAAATTAACACTTCACTTTAAATACAAATCTGGATGTCACGTCAGTTTGCCAAGTTGCATATCCCCTTAACTGAACTTCTTTCAGCAGAAGTCCAAGAAGAACAAGGTTCATACTTTGCAAACAATAATGCTTAAGTAAAAACAAACAAACAAACAAACAAAGATTATTTGAATTAAAAATACACCAACCCTGCAATTTTACTGCTTTATGAGATTATCCCCAAGTTTTATGCCTGAAGGCAAAACCGAAGCATTGTCTTGTCCATACATTTTTGTTAGACTTATTTCAAAACCTGAATTATATACAGGATTCAGGTAGCTTTGATCTCCTTCCAGTTCTCAGTAACTGGAATCATGTCCTTGCCCTCCACTGAGTGCGGAGCAATTGCACTTGTAATTCCTCCTTCCCAATAGTCTCATGTTGGGTATTACCACAGAAAAATAGGAGGTAACGCAGGCCACTTTATTACAAAAGAGGCTTGATGTGGTTGTGACTGGCTGTATCAGATACTGGGCCATAAGTATTCTGATTCTGCACTGGAAGGAAGGTTTATGGTGATCATCTTAACAGCAAAGAGAGGAATTGTGAAATAGAGGACATTTTCTAGATTTCTAATCCTGCTTTAAAAGTTCCCAATTCATAGATACACTTATAACTGCATGAGAATTACAAAGATGGAAAGAATAAAAGAGCAGCATTTAAAAGCAGTATGGTTAGCTTTTTCTTATTTAAACTGAAGACACTGCCTTGTATAAAAACGGCTTCTATAAGGAGAATCTAATACTTACTCAACAAAGGAGAAGTGGAGCAAGAAAAAATTGATAACATATTTGCTTTTTCATTTTTAAATTAAAATGTTCATGTGGATAAGTACATTTTTTGGCCCTCCAAACTGAAAACAATTTGCACACTTTCCCTCAAAATACTTACAGTACATCACACAGCCTCATATCTCTTTGGATATAAGGGTGGATGATAACTGATTCAGACAGGCATATTAGAAGTTCCACATAACCACTTCTATTTTGTTATATAGAGAAGTCATTTCTACATCAACAATGAAAATATCATAAAACTGTATTAACAAACAAAAGTCCTTGTGCAACACACAAAACAGGGTACCAAGTCACTATATACTCAGAGTGAAAGGATTTCTAGAAGACTTTTCTGTGCATCTCCTTTTCAACAAGGGAAAACACTGTCTTTTCATCTCTTATCTGACCACATTTTAAGTCACCTCTTTTTTGCATTGCCAAGTAAGGCAAATAATGGTGTTGTTGAATGACCACGTATTATTTTATTTAGAAAAATAATTTCTCTCCCTATTGAGAATTTCCGCACGTTCTCACAGTAAGAAGTATATCCTGATAAAAGAACCGAGCAGGATCCCTCAGTATGCAGATTGAGATAGGGTATTTGCCACACAGATTTTACTTCAGCAAGGATAAAATACGCACATATGTCAATTATACACAGCAGACCAAGTACATTTTGTTCTGCATTCCAACACATCCTCTGAAGGAGGGGCAGTTGTCTCATCCACCCATATTCTCCCTTATATGATCCACTCGCTGAGCAAGATCCCTAAAGGTGGGGCGCTGGGCAACATTATTGTTCCAGCATTCTTTCATGATAGCATAAATCTGGAGAAGAAACAAAGAAAGTTTATAGTAGGTAAACACATACTATACATAGTTAATATTTACTTTGAAATGGTCCAAAGAATATCCACTGTAACTTCATGCTTCCAAACAACAGCTGCAAAAGAGTGTGCCTAAACTCTTCCTACACAAATCAGCTTATCTGTTTCATCCCAATGACAGCAAGAAGTGAAAATAGCTGGCTCTGCAAAAGCCATTTTATGAAAGACATTTTTTTTAAGTTAGTATGCAAATTCATTCAGCTAGTTTTTGAAACTTTTACAAGACTTGTGTTATTTTGCTGTTTTTATCTTCTTGCTTGCTCTTAGTTTTTAAAAGCTCTAAAGTGTTTAACATGGCAAATACAAGTCTGACCAGAAATCAGATTTAAAAAGGCAGTAATTCTAAATTAAGCTTCCCCTGCAAAGTTAACATACACTTCTCCACATTTATATATTAAATTCTTAATTATTCTTCATATATAGTCAGAAATAAGCCAGAAAAGTTCCTGTGCAAACTGAACTCACTTCTACTAGAAGTTTATATAAATGATTTTTGGAAAGTGTTTTCACTACAATAGTTATTTGGCAACAGCTTTCTCTTTGCCCAAACATGTATCTGATACCTGGTCTCATACAACTTGTCAAGCTCTTCACTTGCACTCTTCTCATTAAATCAATCCAGATCATTATTACTAATTTCTTGTACTTTCAGCAATTTTTCACACATTTCTTAAGTACAATCTGTACAGCCACCAGGAAAAAAAGTAGAAACTTTGTTTGTTTTGTAGCTAACATGAAACACCTGCATTAACCAAGCTGCTTTAGAACCAAGTCTCAAGCAGCTTGTCAGCTCCAAGATAAGCTGCTGTAAGCTAAGATATCTGGAAGATTTATTATCTGTGATGACTGGCCTTTCAGGATCAAAACAGGATGAGCACAGTTTCTGACAGAGAGACATTTTCACCTTTCTTTGATACCTGAAGAAATGTCAGACCCTGAAACCTTTGTGTTAGTTTGGATACAGTTTCAGTAAAACAGATTATTATTATCTTACACATATGACATTCAGGTTATCTACAAAAAGCCAAACCTTTGCAATTCAACGGTTGCTGTACTCATACATAAAGTGCAAGAAAGGTTACTTCAGAGACTTCTCTTATCATTCTTTATACAGACTTTTTTCCCTGTGGCTTCCCTGCCCCACTCGTACCATCCTTTCTGCTCTCTGTTAGACCACTCTATTAGACCTGTCACCAATTTTGAATGCATTATTGCTCGATTTACTGCCGAGCGCTTGACTGTAAATTGATGCGGCAATCAATCTGAGCTAGAAGTTACACATGTTAAAAAACAGCTATTTTACTTCCTTTTTTTTCACCACTGACTCACCTACACAGCCTTACCAGTTTGACTGAACCTGACTTTGTGCACCATAAACTGAAGAATAGAAAACTACAAGACTTAGAAGTAGTATGAAGGTATTTTTAAAAACATCTGCAGTATTAGCAAAACCAAATACACACTGAATTAATTTGTGTGTGTTGAGGACAACTTTACACATACACACAGACTTCAGTATCTACGAAGAACACAAATACCAATCTGAAGACACTGAACACACAAAATGTAACTCATATATTTAACTGTGTCTACAGCCTGCAGGCAGCTCTTAGTTGAAAAGAGCTGTGAATAATATGCATGATAAACATGGGTATTCCTATGCTAGAGGAGGGAAGAGCAAGATAAAGGAAATAATAAGATAAGAAACTTATTAAATTTTGGAATTAAATATGGAAAACCTTAGGTAGTTATTAAGATACTTCTGCTAAATGTTACAGACTTCAAAAGAATCCATAGATCACAGCTTTGAATAACTCCTTATGGGACTTACATGGAACAAGTTCTATATACTAATCTTGTTGCCTTAATAAATTTATATTTTTGAAATAGAAGCCTGAGTGCCCAAGTAGAGCAGTCAATCATAACAGTCCCACTGCACATATTTAGAGAGACTACATTCTAGGCTTCTGAGAGAGTGGAAGCTAAAGAATCAGAAAAGAAATATGATTATACTCATCATGGGACTGATAAAACGGTACAGCCATTCTGTTTGAATAAATACTTTAGTAGCTGAAGCAGAATGAAATACAAGTTCTGCATTTACCAGGCACTCACCCCAACTGAGCACTTTCAGAATATAGTAACATATTAACACAATACTTCACCTCATCAGGACATCCATCTGGTCTCGGTAGTCGCCCATTATTCTTCAAAAGCTCTATCAAATGAAATACAATCATTTGCCCTTGTTTATCATTGCCAATCATGCGCATGAATTCCTGAAACAAAAGGTCATCTGTCATATATAATCTTTAAAGGAAAAAAAGATGCTGCAATATTCTTATCAAGAGAAACTTTATAAGAATAGTAATAATAACTAGAATAGTACACAACAGTGGTCAGATTGTAAGTTACAAGTCCAGAGAATATATCAATAATTCTGTGTGCATGTGTGTAGAATAATAATGCAGAATAGAATAAAATAGAATGATACTTACACAGTTGAAAGCAGTAAGTGAAAAATCTTTAAAACATGTTGATCATCATCTGATGATCTGGCTACTCCAGACAAAGAGAAGACTGAGTTTCTCAACAGCTTCTATGTCTCAGTCCTCACTGGCAAGTGCTTCAGCCACACCACACAAGTTGAGAAAGGTAATTGCAGGGACTGGGAGAATGAAGACCCTACGCCCACTGAGGAGAGGATCAGGTTTGAGACCATCTAAGGAACCTGAATGTGCACAACTACACGGGACCTGATGAGGAAGCTGGCAGACAATGTTGCTAAGGTGAAGTTTCCAGTGACTGGAAAAAAGGAAACATAACCTCAATTTTTAAATAGGGGAAGGTGGAAGACTCAGCAAACTACAGACCAGTCAATCTCACATATGTGTCAGGCAAGATTATGGAGCAGATTTCCCTGGAAACTATGCTAAGAAAAAAAGAAAACAGAAATTTGGTTTTGTACTAATTGGTAACAGCCAACATGGCTTTACTAAAGGCAACCAATTTTGACCTGACAAATTTGGTAACCTTCTATGACTGGGCTACAGCACTGATGAAGAGGGCAGAGCAACTGACATTGTCTACTTGGACTTATGCAAAGTATTTGACACTGTCCTGCATGACATCCTTGTCTCTAAATTGGAGAGACGTGGATTTGATGGACTCACTGGGTAAAGAACTGGCTGGATGACCGCACACAGAGAGTTGTGGTCAATGGCTCATTATTCACATGGAGACCAGTGATGAGCAGTGTCCCTCAGGGGTTGGTGTAGGGGCCAATACTGTTCAACATCTTTGTTGTTGGTGGTGACATGGACAGTGGGATCAAGGGCACACTCAGCAAGTTTGCTGATGACACCAAGTTGTGTAGTGCTGTTGACACACAGAAGGAAAGGGATGCCATCCAGAGAAACCTTGACAGCTTGGAGAGGTGGGCCTGTGTGAATCTTATGAAGTTAAACAAAGCAAAGTGCAAGGTCCTACATGTGGGTCATGGCAATCCCAGGCAAAATCTACAGCCTGGGCAAAGAAATGATCGATAGCAGACTTTTGGAGAAGGACTTGGGGTGGTGGTTGATGAAAAATGGAACATGAGCCAGCAGTGTGCGCTCACAGCCCAGAAAGTCAACCATGTCCTGGGCTGCATCAAAAGGAGTGTGGCCTGCAGGTCAAAGGGGGTGATTCTGCCCTTCTGCTCTCCTCTTCTGAGACTCCACCCAGAGTACCGAGTGCAGTTCTTGTATCCCCAGCAAAAGAAGGATATGGAACTATTGAAGCAAGTTCAGAGGAGGGCCATGAAGTTGATAAGAGGATTGGAGCACCTCCCGTATGAAGACAGGCTGAGAAAGTTAGGTCTGTTCAGTCTGGAGAAGAGAAGGTCATGTGCAGACTTCATAACAACCTTCCAGTTATCTGAAAAGGGTCTACAGTGAAACTGGAGAAGGACTCTTCATCACGAACCGCAGTGAATAATGCGTATAAATTGAAAGAGGATAGGTTTAGGTTAGCTGCTAGGAAGAAATTCTTTACTGTGTGGGTGTTAAGATTCTGGAACAGGTTGCCCAGGCAAGTTGTGGATGTCCCACCCCTGCTAGTGTTCAAGGCCAGGTTAGATAAGGCCTTAGGCAACCTGGTCTAGTGGGAGCTGTCCCACTAGTGGCAGGGAGGGTTGGCACTAGATGATCTTTAAGGTCCCTTCCAACCCTTAACATTCTGTGATTCTCTAATTAACTAGTTTTAAAAGGATAAGACTGAGAGCCAATTCTAATGAGCTCCCTGAAACATCAAAACAAGATCTCAATGCTTTGAAAAATGGCAAACAGAAAACAGGTATTATCATATTGATGTATAAAAAGTGGTTATCAGGGCTAATCAGTAACTACTGGGCAGAAAAATTACTACAATTAGAGCCTGCAAAAATGGCTTAGATAAATCTTGCTATCCAAAAAATCAACATAACCCAATAAGAAGATTAAAACCTAAATGAGACTGCCAGAGATCTAAAGTAAATGAGAATGTACTATTAACTAAAAATAATTTCTAAGCACAATATAAAGCAATTATTTTTCCTCCAATGCTACATGAATTTCTATAATGATCCTTGACATGAAAGTGTGAAACAACCATTGGTTGAACATGCAAATCATCAAGTTGGGAAAACAATGTCTAATTATAAAGACATCAAGAGTTAAACAGACCACTTTGGTTAATTTTAACAAATTATATTTTTTTGATACATACTAATAGAATAACCAACTTGATGAAGGGATGAATGCATATACAAATGATTCATTCCAAGTACAGTCCACCTGAGCCCACAACTTACTGTATCACTTTTCATTTCATAATCCTGAAGAAGAACTCGAGGTGTTTGCAACATTTATGTCATTATGCTGGAAGAGCTGCCCCTATAAGATCATTCTATCAAGTCACTAAGAGGTCCACTGAGGCCAGTGCAGAGATACTCCAAGTGCATTTCTGCCTATCAGCTCTCAAAACCTCTTTTGCCAGGATGGATTGAGACTCTGGCCAAGGGTGAGATCAGCTCCAGTAAATACAAAAAGCTCAACTCTCTCCTCTGTTATGCCTGCAGAGGACTGCGAGCTGTAAGTAATATTATGAATCTTATTTCCAGTTGGAGAACTGTTAGTAGTAATTATCTCCACTCACTATAAATTTGCCTTTAAAATGTCTGTCAACAGGCTGCAAAAAGCCACTCCATTTCTTTCTTCAACTTCACTAACTTAGGTTCTGATAACATAAAAAAATACTTTTAAGTTACTCTATTTTAATTAACTTAATGTATATGTATTTGTTTAGCTCAGCCTTCAATTTGGAATAGTATTAAAAATAAATGTCATCTTGCAATTAAATGGTTGCATTTGGGATAACTCTCCATGAAGCATGGGAAAGAACAACCCATAGTAAGAGATACTAAAATCTTTTTAAAAGAGTTAGAAGTTACAGGATGAATAGCATCTGCAGACTATTAAGTCATTTTCAGAACTCCTTTCCTACTTATGGCTTGATACTAATAACTTTTAGCACATTACTTCTCATTGGACGCTCCCTCATAAACACTAAAGTTTTTCCAGAAGAGGATCAGTAAATATTAACCTATTTAGGTATAGGAACAATCTCTATATTCTAGAAAACTTAAATAAACAAAATAAAAATCTTTGAGAACTGTCCTGGTTACATCAGCTGGGTCCGGTTTATCACTATGTGGGTGAAACCAAAACTGTATTTTACACACTCTGTGTCATTTCTGATGAACTGTTGTAGGGTGATAGACCAATTTAAGGCCCTGATGACCATCCTGATTGGTGAGGGGACACACCTCAGCACCTGGTGGGTGCAGTCCCAGAAATCTATTATCAGAGGATAATGGTTACACAAAAAGGGACAAAGAGACTCCAATGGCTTCCTGGAGAGTCATCAACAAAATGAGGAAACTCCCCAGCAACAGGCTGATAGGATTAACATGGAGATAGCATGGCCTTTCTTTGCAACATCCTAAGGCAACAGGAAGCCAACCCTCAGGCCTGTGTCATCTGTCACCCCAGAGATTATTATTGACTATAGTCACTCAAACTGCCTAAGAGAAAGTATAAAAAGAGATTTGACATGAGCAAAATGGGGGAGAAGTTCCATCATCTCTGCGGGGTAACCAATGAGCTGCTCGGTCTCATCTCGAACTCCTTCAAGACACTGTAGGGGTGAGCAACAATTTACTCTGCTTTTCTGTACCCTGACTTTACGTTATGCTTTAGGCTTTAGGCCTTATAGCTTACCTTCTCTCACCTTTACCCCATAGACACCTTACTTACTAATTGTACTTCGCTACTTTGATACTAATTTTACCTTGCCCTACACCTCGTAGCTTACCAGATGTATATGTTACTTTATATTCTTTGATTTTCATTACCTTACAGTGTCCTTTATTGCTGACTCGTGGTTTTGCTTTAAGGTGTGCGGTGCCTCATCTTAGTGAGTTGTCATGTGTTAGTGGGAAGCAGCTATACTCTTTAGCTTTGTGTTAACCAGTGTGCTTAGATTTTGTTCTAGCCTTTGCAGATTGGTCTGTCGTGGAGGGAGGTTGCTTGAGTGTTGTATTGAGGCTTAGGTAGCTGTGCTGTTTTGTAGAGTGTATTTCTGGGTTTTGGGTTTATTAGTTAAGTGCAATCATGCAGTTAAACATTATCACCAGTGATGCAAATCCTATAATGGTTTGTCACATAGCTGTCTTAATGAAAGTTGTTTCGTGAACTGCTAGAGTTAGTCCGGTTTGTTTCTGGTGCTGGCAGCCTCATAACTTGTAGGAGAACTTTACAGAGAAGGTTCTCTCTTGCTGTTAAGTGCTGCCCTCGTATCAGGCTATCAAAAGTCCTGCCCATCGCAGTGAATCTGTCTAGCAAAGGGTCCCTTGAGGTGAGACACGAACAGACTGTTCTGGGCATTAAAAGGCTTTGATATTCTGGGGACACTGATAGCCAATTGAAAATATATTAATATTATTTTATAATTATTATAATAAAATATGCTAGTACAAGTGGGATAAGAAATCTTTGCATTTCTGTCCCTTTGTTTCACATGACATATATGTAAGCTTTTCTAGTGCTGAACTCTTGTGTTTTAAATTATATTCAGTAGATTTCTTGGGCCACTTATTGATATGGATGTGGATGATTGAGCTTTGCTCACCTCATGTTTTCACTTCTGTAGTGTTAAGACAAATGTAGCATTCATATACTCCTGGCTGATGATTTGACAATTTTAACAAGGCCTTACAAAGGCTATAAACTTTTTAAAAGGAGGATCAGGTTCTTTAACCTAACTACTGGCTTTTTAGCTGGCCACTTTGGAAAAATTACATGCTTGTATTTTATCTAAATTCTGAGTTGCTTAATCAGACATCTTTCAAGACATAGGCAAACTACTTGGTCACCAAGAAATTGAAACTTTATGAACAGGCCTTGCAGTTTATTGGATCAGGTCATAGCTTGGGCTTGTTTGACTAAAGCTTTCCCATGATTAGCTAAAAAAACTTCTTTCAGTATTAAGCAAATGCATGGTAATTTATTTAGATTGCTTTTCTAGGTAGTCACCGGCATCTTTTTCAAATGCAGTACTGTCTTACAAGGGGACAGAAAATGGCTGATTACAATGCTGTCTTAGAAATTTAAAGTAACTGTAAAATTTCCCTGTGTGTGTATTACTTGTCTTTCTGTTTCATAATGTGCAGCCTAAATGGGCATATTGCCTTGTTTTTAGAACTTGGTGTTTACTAATGTCTTGCACATTTTCATTGTGTAGTAGTAAATAAAAGGTCTGAAAGTTTTATTTCTCACATTGTACAGCTTTGTAATATCAGAAAATAGTTATGTATACACTTAAGTGTAATAGATAAGTCAGTGATAGTATGATTGCAGTGCAGATTTTATATTGGAATGTCTTCCTAAAGTTAGCTTTTGTCTGCTAAAGAGCCTCTGAAGGCCTCTTAACTCTTACACTGGACTATAAGTTATGCTCCCTTGTCTTAATGATTTGGCTAGGGGGTAACTGAAGTTTTGCACGTGAGAAAAAGAACAAAAGTAGGCATTGTTTGGAGAAAGTAGGTAGGACTCTTGAGTTCCACAAAGTCCTTGAGAGAATTACATAGTGTGTTGGAAGTTAAGAGAATTAAATTGGAGGGCTGACATTTTCTGGGTGGGTGGTAGCATAGCTTTGTTTTTTGTGGTAAATGTAAAACTCTTGACTCAGTACTGGTGCCTACTGTTTCAGATTGGCATTTGTAATGAACCAATGCAATAATAAAATGTGAAATTAATTTAAGAAGTTCCAGCTGATAGAACATAGTTGTAAGGGTGTTAGATTACTGAGGAATTATAAAATGAATATCAGCATCTAATAAATGGACTTCTAGCATTTAATTATGGCAAAGCCTTTATGGTCTTTCTGGCTATTGCACTAAGCATGTTACATAGCAGAAACTGCTCAAGGAGTGTTCTGACAAACACTGTGCTTATCAAAGAGCAGTTTTAACCATAAGTTAATGAAAAGGTATTTTTTACTGAGGAAAAAGGGTAACACAGGAGCAGGGACTGAATGGTTTATTTTCAACCAAAAGTAACTGGCTGGTCTGTGTGGTTGTTGCTTAGGTGCCTGGACGCTAAGATGCATGGAAGCAAGTAGAAAAAAGATTCTCTGAAAGACAGGATTTGTATTTTTCACACTGCACTGAAGCTGGGCAGA
>JAWWEU010000091.1:45150423-45172773 GCA_035583155.1 Acropternis orthonyx
AAACTGTAATTCTGACTTGTAATCTGTTTGTGAGTTAGATTCATTCCTCCTGCTGGTTTACCTTTAAACTAGCACAATTGAATAATTTGATTTTGGTATTAAGTATTTCAACCAGCTTTTCTTGCCTTTTGACTTAAATAATTGAAAAAGTTAAAACAGAATTTTAATGAAATTTTGTAAACAGGCATGTTTTTAGTTTCACTGTAATCCAGAACATGACTGTGAAGTATCCAAAAATAACAATGAACATTCCTAATTGCACAAATACTTTGTTTCATTTGAAAGCTTTCTAATTTATTACCTCTCTGTGCTTGTGGATAAGCACAAAAATTATATGTTGCTTATTTTTATTTCCCCATAGCATGATTTTAATAGAATCTTTTTCAGATATTTTTCATTGCTGTACCAAACTACAAATAAATGGTAAATTTTAAAAATAAAACACTCTAAAGTTTCATCTATTTGAAGTGTGGAATCCTAAAACAAACTTTGCATCTGCCAAAATTTCAACTTCTGGAAGTTTAGAAGGTATTCTGGCATTTCGGTTTTGGTTGGTTCGTTGATTTTGGTTTCATGTTTTGTTTGTTTCTTTTTTAAACTTGGGTTTTAAACTAGAATGCAAAGGTGAGGGAGTGTTGAGGGCTAGGGGAGCTAATGCTAATGTAGTGTTTTTGGAACACATTTGTGTGAAGTATTTGGAAATTTGATTACTCTCCAAGCCATAAAATCTTTTTAGATAACTTGTGCTCTTTTCTGACAATTTTACTTTGGATTTTAGGTATCTCTGTTTGGTTGATGACTGGACTTGTATCAGGAACAGAGACAGTAAACTTTGAAACATTCACTGATAGAAAAGTCTGACAGTATCTTAGGGGAAAACAGAAGATGCAAGTTATAATACAGTTACAACAGAAACAGACAGGGACCTTTCCCAGAAAACATGATTCTGGTTCAAAGGAAGGAAGGAAGAAAGAAGTAGAGGGAATTTGTTAATGGAGTGTGCTGTGCATTACAATGTTACTTCTTCAGAAAGAAAATACAGTTTTAAGTGAAAGTAAACACACTGTCAGCTTTATTCAGATGATTGACACCGATTTCCTAAGGATTAGAGGTTTAATTAATGCTTCTAGTGTTCTGTGGAAAACTCCCCAGACATCTGAGTTGTAAGGTTTATCTGTGAACATAGGCTTTAAAAAAAGTATTGAGAATTAAGCTGTATGGAACAATCATTGGATTATTTGTACTGAGTAATTGGGAAATGGAAAAATGCCACATGCCTTTTTGTAGAGTTAAATATGTTGCAAACCAAACACAAATATATTCTGAAGTATTTGAACATGCTAAGGTATTCTTTGATATTTCTTCAGTATTCAGATCTTATTTCAGGTATTTTTACGGACTTAATATTTAAAGGACTCAATAGAAGGGTCTGATCCTGTAAACTTTTAAAGGGTATGTTGCAAAGCAGTAGTCTCATAGACTTTAGAGAGATCCTTCCAGGCAGAATTTTTAAGTCAGTGACACAATTCGGTGATTCCATTGATCTTTATGACATGTCTTGAACACAGGTTTGCATAGAATCATAGAATCATTTATGATGGAAAAGACCTTTAAGATCACAGAGTCCAGCTGTTAACTCAGGGCTTGAAAGAAGAAACTGACCACCATTTCACTACAACCTGCCTTTGGGTAGTTGTAGAGAGCAATTTACGTCTTCCTGAGCCTCAGTCACAATAATCCAAACACTGAGAGCACAAGTACCATCTTGATTCACCCTGAACCCTGAGCAATTCTAGTTTATTGCCATTATAGTCCCAAGTAGGTGTGGTGGCATTAAGCAGATGCTAAAAGGTTCTGTACTTTAACGCATAGATACTTGGAGGGTAGGTTTCTGAAGAACTTGGACAGTATAAGGGTTAAGCACTGTGCAGAACATGCATATAGTAGACTCTGCTTGTAAGTGGTTGAAATAGGCATCTTGTACAAGGAAATTACCAAATATAGCCAGTCCAGTGGAGTCCTCTGTTACAGAAATGCAATTGCTGTTCATCTTGTTAACAGGGTTTGATAATTGTTGAACAAACCTTTCTGAACAAGCTGCATGAAAACAGGGTGGACTTTTTAAAGCTAGTCACTGTGAATGTGCAATCTGTGTCTGTGTAGAGTGCTGAACTAAGGAAAGGAAACTCAGAAAGATGATCTAGTGAGAATACTGTGACTGTTTTGTCTAGAACTGCCGTGGGACTCAGTTCTGTTCAATGCATCATGTTCTGCGAAGTGTTGGTATAGCCACATGGTGATTGTTTTCAGATATCACCTTTATCTACTCAGAGTGCTTCTTTTTCCTGCCAATTAAAGACTGTTTTGATTTAGGTTTGGTGTTTTCTTAACATTGTTTTTAAGGATATATGGCAACTTTATTCCATGAGTACTCAGATCTTGAGAATTGGCACTCATAATTACAGAGTTCAGGATCACAAGTGAATCATTTTGGAGACGTCACTGTGGTATGAAATTTTTTTATTAAGAGCTGTTTCTGCATGAAATCCTCAGCTGTCCATGAAGCAGTGTGTTGATACAAAGAGGGGTCATAAATAATTTCCCACTGTCTCTTTTCTTCCTCTTTGATTGCTTTCTATTGGTCATCAAGTGACACAAACTCATGGAAAAAATAACAGTATGTCTTTATGGGTACTCTTGGTACATTTCTATAAATACATTCAAACAAAATTATATTTGTTTGGCTCTTTACTATATTCTTTACTGTTTAATATTTGCAGAATTGCCTCCAAGTATAATCAGGTGTTAACATCAAGCAATGGCCCTTTCCTTCAAAGTCTTTCCTACTGTCAGTAGATACCTTTTCCTAGTAATGTTCAGATTTCTGTTTTAAGAAACTGCAGCTATGCAAACAAGCTTATCTGGGCCAACTATAAAAAAATCATTGGTTCTAATTAGGAGCTGTCACATAGCAGAAAAAGACAATGCACCTTTTGTCTCATGAAAAGCCTGCTTTGCCTGCTTGCAAAAATGCATGGATTTCTTTCCAGTGGCTTTACATAATTGGTATGACAGAGTTTCATTCGTGTGATCTTACAGTTTCCAAGTGATTCAGACATACATGTCCAACTTTGTTAAAGTTATTTGATGGTAATCTGTTACAGAAGTTGGTAGATGGCATGAACATGAGGGCTGCTTTGTTTGTCTAGAGGAATGGGATATGCATAAACTGAATTAAGGAATATTTATGTTGAGACTGCCAAAATTATTGGGAGCCCATTTTTAAAAGTGAGCCACTGTTGAGAAAAAGGTTGCTCAATTCTGACTGGGACGCAAGGACTCTTGGGTTTTGAATGCCTGGATAAATGTGGTCTGAATCCATTGTGTAAATTAACAATATGAGTTGCTAAGTTGTGACACTGATTTTATGTCTGCACCAGTGAAGCAGGTCCAGTATCACATAACTTGTCAAAGAGACATACAGATTGAGCAAATACTGTAGAAATTATTATAATTGATAGCTCTGTGGGCACAGCGACAGGAAATATGCAACATCGCCCCTTTTCAACTCAGACTGTTAAAGTCAGTTAAATCAATCTCTGCGAAGGCTGGGTTGGGAGCATGATGTTTCAGTCAATGGAGAGTTTGATTCCAGATTAAAAACAAGCTATCTGCAAGATCATTGACCTGCTTTAATTGTGAGAAGGTTCTCAAAAGTGTGTCATGCTAATTTGTGAGAGCTGATATTTTCTCTGAAGGCAGAGATCTGGTTGTTGATAATAGTTGGAGAGCCACTGAATGCAACACTAATCCTGAATATTGAGTCTGAATCATCACACATCTTGAAAAATGGTGATAAGCTCTTGGGACACTCATCTCCCATCATCCTTCTGCTATCCACAGTGAAAACCTTTGGAGTAAATTTTTCTTTTTCTTCTGTGATTATCAGAGCAAGATGTTCTGATGGACTGGTGACATAAGCCATACAAGCAACAATGTCATCTTTAAAGTTTTGAAGGAAATAAAAAACACAGTTATACTCTTTTACCTCTAGAGTGACTCTGGGAAAGATGCAAGAAATGTCATGCTGATGTTCTAGAATCTGACTCATTGCTGCACTGTGGCTTTGGTGTATATACCCTATGGTGCTATGTATTCCTTGCATTTTCATTTTTATTGAAAGCCTTTTCTTTTAAAATAACCAAACTACTTTTAAAAATCCCTTAGTGTAGGAAGAGTAGAGTGAATTAAATACCTTGAACTTTTTCAATTTTTGAATGGTACTTGGGGTTCTTTGCATTAACTCATAGAATATTTTGGTTTGCTTGGCTGATAGACTTTCTGGAAACTGCATATTTTTACTTCTGAAATTAAAAGTATAGAGAAAATGCAATTTCTCTTAAAGAGGGGGACCTATTTTATTAACAGATAGGCTTTTCTTTTGAAGTTGTTTAAAATCTTTACAAAGAAAAGTGTTTTGACTTTAGTCCCAGAAAAATAAGTGTCCATTCTATAAATCCGCATTAATTTATTGTTTTCACTGTCATGATCTGATAAAATATTGTTTTGTTGCTGTCACATTCTCCTTTCCAGTCACCACTTCAAAAACTAATGCAGAGGAAGAAAATAATTTAAATGTGTTACTTAAAGTTGCACAGGAAGTTGTGAAGTATTCAACTTTTGTAGAAAAACCACAATTTTTAGGGGAAAGCTAGAGCACTAAATGGAACACATCTGTCCCTGGTAAGGAGCAGGCACCTTTTTTTTTTTTTTTTAATATTTTCGTCTATATTAGCCTGCAGGATAAGATAAAATGCTCTGTTCCAAGGTTCTGTCTTCTGGTTCTGGTCACATCATATCTGTTAGCAACTTTTGGTCATCTAAGTTTGAGTTGTTGATATAAAAATATGAAGAACAAATTTTTAAGTTAGAAAAAATATTATAGCTTTCTTAATTTGCTGGTAGAATTATATGCAAGATTTTGTAGTGTGAGAAGATGAGCTAATCTACAGCATTAAATTTCAAATGACTGCATGACCAGAGCTTTTCATGTTACTGGCCTGCCACAAAACCATCATAAATCATAATTTCTGAACACTTAGTCTGCTACAGCTCCTGAGTTCAGACATGCATTTTATTTTGCATTTGGCACAGACTAGTTATAGCACACAACTCACTAATAAGTAGTAACTTGTGAAGTGTTAGTACCTTGATTGTTTTCAAGACAATATCTACTATTCTCCCCTCATCTGTCCAGGCAGTTGTTTAACTGTAGAAGGCAATCAGGTTGGTCACACATGATTTAACATTGCTTTGAAGACCAGGGTGACATTTGCTTTCTTCCAGTCCTCAGACACCTCTCCTGACTGTCCTGACCTTTCAAAGATGATCATGAGAAGCCCAGCTGTGTGGATGCATCCTGTCAGGGCCCATGGACTTGTGGATGTCAGGTTTACCTAGGTATTCTCTAACCTAATCCTCCTTAACCAAGGAAAAGTCTTCCTTCCAACATTCCTTACCCTTGTCTCCTGGATCAGAGTTTCCTGTGAGATGGTCTTGTCAGTGAAGGCTGATGCAAAAGAAGGCATGCACCATTTTTGGATTAATATGTGTGATTAGCCCCATATTTTGGTCAGAAAAGTTCTGGAGTATAATATAATTGATAGAAAAAAGCAGTTGTCAAAAATTTCAAGTATTTTTTCCTAGTTAGTTGTGACCAGAAATCAATTAAATTTATACATGGTGCATCCTGTGGTGCAAAAACTGAACCTTGTTGTAAAATCATCTGTTTGATCATGTGTAAGAGCTTTGCAGCTGAGGTGAGAAATGAAATGCAAGGGTAGGGAAGCAGCAAAAAGCTTCATCACTGTCATTTCGTCAAAGATACCCAGGGTGTTTTTGCTGTATTTTCTGCCAGGCATTGAGCACTTCATAGAGAAAGACCTGTCCTAGTGTCCTTGAAGGTGACCTCCCAGGAAAAATGTCCTTAGAACCTGGAACAACTTCCTGGTGATATTCAGGAGGTCAGGTGGATTTTAGCATGCCATTGTTTCATTATTCTAGGAAAGTTAATGAGATGCATCTTGACAAGCATGCAGGTATATAGTACATGGCCCATACACTTGTCTCCCCGGGTATCCATCCTAGGAAATGTGGAGTTTGTCTTCATTAGAGTCCAGAGCTAGTTGCAAATCACATTCTTATGCAAAGAAGCTGTTTAAAACCTGGGTGGTTTTTTTTAGTTTTGCTTCATATCGTGTATATAAACAGACATTTTGATTTTAGAGAACTGCATTTTCTGACAGCCCAATTTTTATTTGTTATAAATAACTCTTCATAAAATATCTCTTGTACAAAACATGCTGGCTCCATTTTGCTGCCTGTTAGAACAACAAAGTATCTTGGCTACCTGACAAGTCTATGGTCTTCATGGTTTGTGGTAATAAAAATATGATAGCCTTAGTGTGGATGCCCTCTGGTTTGAGTGGTGATATTTTAGAATACCCACAGGTCAGGCAGGTTTTTCTCTCACCTGTTTGATTAATTATACCATCTGACATGTGGATGGCAGAACATGAATTAGATTGCTAGGAGTATATTGCAAAATAACACAGATCTGGTCCACTACAAACAGCTAAGTTGCAAGAATAATTCTTCCACATAAATAACAGATTTCTTCTAAGAAATGTGGATGATTCAGAAATATTTGAACAGAAATCAAATCATAAGTATCACTGTACCCTGTAAGAATAGCCAAAGCTGACTCTACTAGAGCTGTAAACAACAGTCTCATCTGGCTAAACTTGCACTGAAATTCCAACTGCCAACAGGATTTGAACATTTTAAATAAAGATTTAAATAAAGATTCAAAATAACAGAACAGCATATGCTGTCCTCTCATTTCACTTTTTCTGATAAAACTGGCTGTTACTGCTTAACATCATTAGTTTTTTATGCTAATCTTGGAGTGTCTACTTAAGACTCTGAATTTTATTAAGTAGAAGGAAATACCTCTGTGTTTCAAAGGCTGATGACCTCTCAAAGAGAGAACAAAACTGATTTCTCACTTTGAGCAGAAGACTATCCATGGGAATGACAGCAGAATAGAGAAGTGACTTTTCCTTGCCTGCCAGTGTAGAGCGGTAACTACAAAACTTGGCTGATTACTGACTGTTTAAAAAGACATGCCTACCTTTTGTTTTGTCTTTTGAAAGAAATGCTATAAAGCCCTTACTTTGCAGTCAGTTAATCTGGAGAAATTTGTTTTCCTGACTCTGTTGCCAGATGCACTATCAAGGTACAAGCCACTTTTTGTAGTGGATAAAGAGACTTAACTGATAAAACAATTTATTATGTTTCTCTGCTGTAAAGTACGTTGATCTTGCTCATGGAAAATGTTAGCATTTTCTCCTTTGAATTGTACCTCTGTTTTTTCAGTAATTGTTGTCTGTGACTCAGATCTCATTAGGATTATGCCAAGGTCACTGAATGGCATGTCAGCTTAATTACAGTGGCTTTCAAGCTGAGCGGTTCTGACTCACAAGTAGGAATTCACAGTTAGGTAAATGAACAATCTGAACCCTCCAAGCTGCATGCCATGCAATACTTAGCTTCTTGCAGTAAGATGCTGAGTGAAGACTGTATCTCTTGGCTCTGGTGAACAGCAGCTAAATTCAAAAAGCCCTTGACTTGAAACAGGACTGAGCACCCCAGGATTGGATGTAAATTGCAATTTTTAGCTGTCTTATTTTAAACAGATTAAAAATGAACAGTTTGTTATCCCTATGTTTTCCTGGTTGAAAAGTTGTATAACATTAGTAGTAAGTGTGAGACACTTGGTACACTAAAGGAAAGGCACCTGTTAACAACAGGGTGACTTGTCCATTGCAAACAGTGAAGTATTAAATAGTTCTAAGCACTCCACAGGAGTAAAAAAAAAAATAAAATAAGGTCCATCCGTCAGGTTAAAAGTCCATTTCTTAAGGAAAGTTCTTAAGCAGCCTGTACTCTTTTGCCCCAGAAGTTTCCATGTGTTGAAAACCACCTTCTTATAATAATGGCAGTGTATGTGTCATTGAATGTGTTTTTGCTCCAAAATCTTACATCTTTCTGCAGCTGGATTATGTTACCCCTCATAAGAATTCTGTTTGCAGTGAGAGGCAGCTCCCATTTTCAGTGATTCCTGTTTCTTTTTATACTCTCTGTTTTACTGAACTGACATCCACATATCTTATAAATCAGACTGCCATGGTCCTTCTGTAATATAATTGTCTTTATTTTGCACTTCAAAGGTCTTTTGCAGTGGTGCTTATCTGCACAGACATCAGTTGTATCTAATAAAAAATGTCAGAACACAGAGGAAGGCAGAATACAGCAGGAAACAGAACCTTTTTTTCATGCATTCCCAACTAGATACATCCAAGAACATTTCTCATTTATGCTTATAGTCACTGTTTATTCAGATTTGAGTAGAATTAACTCAGATGTTTTTGAGTACAGGCACAAGAGAAAAGGGCATTTTTCCACTTTAAAAAAAAAAAGCAAAGGAAAAGTGTACCTTTTATGTTGTCCCACAAGTTAAAATAACTGAAGTGTGTGAGAAATCTCTGCTAGCAATAGACACAGTCAGTTCTAATGGCCAGACTAGGCAATGATCAAGGATAGAGTTCGGTGCCATGATTGGGTAGACTATGGTCCAGATCAAAGAGGCCGAGAAATGTACTCTTTCAAACACCTTGTCAAGAGCACCTGGCATCCATTGGCTCAAACCAGCAGTCTGAGGAACCTAGGCTGCAGATTGGGATTAGGGCTAGACTGGAAATCTAAGCAGTCCATGAGCAAATGATTAAAATGCAGGAACTAGAACAGAGCACTAAGAACCAGAGATTCCCATCCAATACAGGATGATGACTGGTGCAACACAAACAAGGATTAGGACTGAGGAGTGAAAGATGATCTGTGCTGTATCCTAGGAGGATCCTGGTTGTTCCAGACTACTCTCCGGGCTTCACAGGCTTGCCTTTCATACCCTGGAATATTGATTTATGGAAGCACAGAAATGGCCAGGTGTATCTTGTTTAGTTTATTTAGGTTGAACTCTTCCTCATCAAAAAAAACCCCATTGACATGTGACATTGTGTAGTTGATTGTCTCTCTGGGTCAGATAAAGCACTGACAGAGAAAAGAACTTCCTTAGGGACTCTTCAGTTTTCAAGCTTTCACCTTGGCCTAAGTTTGTCAGGATATCTGAGAACTGGGCTTTGCTGCAGTGGTATGCAATCTCGTAAGTGTCTAGTTAGGGAAGAGTGAAGGCACGCTACAGGGCATGTGCCTTATCCATTTCTCAGAATGATGTGTGCACATTTGTGTATTCTGTGTAATAAACTGTAAGTGCAATACTGAACATAATAAAAATACTGGACCATTTTAATAGAAGGAGAAGAGTAAGATGGGTACATTCAGGTTCTCTTAACATTTCATCTGTTTAATTGATTCTCAGTAATTAAACTCCTAGACTGACTGTGGAATGGAAAATAAAGATCACAAAAGTGAAGTACTGTGTCCTTACATTTAAAATGCACATGGTTGTTGACTCAGATTTTTAAAATACAACAATTTTTCTAGTTAGTTTGAGATACAAATTCTGAGCTTCTCTTACAAAATCAGCAACAAAATGAACCACTAACATGCAAGTCATTACAGTCTCTTTTATCAACATACTATGGCTTGATTTAATTTTCTATGGAATTAAATTGATAGATGAAAAGTTTCACAATTACTTCAATACAAAGTAGGTAGCTAAACTTCTAGTTAGCACATCAGTCACTGAGTATATTTTGCTATGGTTGACTAGGCAATTGACAACAGCAGTGCTTGCCTGTAGAATGATGGTGGTTGACCCTAATCAGCTTGTAGAATTCATTGTGACTTGATGCTTCCTGGGACAGTGATCAAAGTCCTGTGAATCATTCTAATGCAAAGAGTTATTCATTATACTTCTCAGCACATTCTTTGAGAGATTTGTCAGAAGATTTGGAATTTCTGTAATAAAACTGAAGCACATAGAATAACCACCCATCACAGGGGGTAGCCTGTTACTCCTTCATGATGTTTTTTTTGGAGATTAGTGGCTAGTGTTCCATAGAGTTATGAGATATCTTCATTACTGTATGCAGTAGTCTAGATTTAAAAAAACTATGTTCAAAACTTGGTGTCTCAGCAGTGTCTTTCTGAGGAGTCCACTATGGAAAGGTATTTAAGAGGCAAGAAAAAGTAGCCAGTATTCATTACTGTTTTCCACCTCGGTGTTTCTGACTCAGTGTTACGAAATATGAAGACAGAAATGAACATTGCTTAAGACAAAAATATTACTTTTCTGAAATACTGTCATGAAACCATTCAGTTGGACATGTTTAACTCCATAATTTGCCCTCTGCATTAACAGAATAATTTAGGACTCAATATGCAAGTTATGCAAAGAACAGGATATATAATTTTTCAACATCTCTATCAAATTTTGTAAGTATGGGAATTGGCTGAACACCAAGCAGCACCAGATTACATCACTTTCAAGGAAGGTTTGCTGTGCACCTCATATCACTGCAAAAGTTGTGTAAAATTAGATGAGTTTCTAGCATACGCCATCTTCTCCGTTACTTAGAATTTTATATTCCAAGTGAATGGAGTACAGTGTCTCCTAGGAGACAGGAGAAAAGGAAGTTTTTGGAATAAAACTTTGAAGTTGTATTCATATGGGCAAAAACAATGGCATTGCAGCTCCACCACATACAAGGTAGTTCAACCTGCTGTCACAGCTGCTGCTTGACCTCTGAAGGCAGTAGTCTTCCCTGTGGAACCTGGAAAAGAGATCTGTGGTCCTCAGTAGGCTCAGGGAAGTCTTGCATGTGCAGTTCCCTTGAATAAGCTCAAAACAGTATAAAATTTGCACCCTGGAGTCTGTGCCTTTGGTACTGCTTAAGTCTCTGGGACTGGTTTTGTGCCCAAGACTGTAACAAGAATCTGCTGTCTGCAAAGACTTCTTTTGTGTGCCTCACAACCAAAACAGCAAGAAAGACCAAGATATGCTATCTTTAAGGTAAAAACTTGCTTCCATGCTTGAAGTTTGAAGACTATGTTAATAGTGCCATCTGGTGACATTTCATGTAACCCTATGCTGTTTTTGAGACAATGCTCAATTTTAACATGTTTTTTTTTTTTTTTTGCTTATGTTATGAGAGCATTTTCTGTCATGTTAATAAAATAACATGAACGAGATCCTCAAGCATCTTTTGCTGTCTAATCTCATGAAGTGTTTTTGAGTTGGTTTTCTCAACTTCAAGGCAGTTTTTTAGATATGACAGGACCAAAGGTCTGCAGTATTGCCTTGGCTAGGGATTTGCCACTGTAGGAGGGATCTTGGGCAGTATTTAACTGCTATTAAAAAGAAAAAGCCCACAACCAAACAAAAAAGCTTCCTGTAACTGTTTGCTGTAGTATTTAATTTAGCTGATACATGGTTAAGTGCCATATTAGTTACGTGATGAGGAAGCCAAGGAATGAACACTTTACTCTGATGGAATACATCAGTAAGGATGCACATGTAATCACATGATCCTAAGATCAAAAACAGCACTGGAAAATTTGCCACAACATGAAATTAGAAACAGATAAACTGAGAACCTGTGTGCTTTTAGCGTGTGCAAATGGATAAGAATTTTTCCTGGTTCAGACTCAGAGAGGCAGACCTACTCAGGAAGGATGTTCAGGCATATGAGTAAAGCATGTGCTGAACTGTTTGTTGCATCCCTGTCAATAAGGATGTGAAGGAAAAGTATTTATGTTCAAGCAATTTTGTACACCTGCAGCTCTGTGGAATTAAACAAATGATTCAGGTTCCAGACGAGTAGGCTGTTCTAGCCTAATGTGACCCCATTATTTAGTAATTAGAATTGTTTTCTCTATTAGGTTTTGTCTTCTACTTTGTGCGTGGGATGAGATTTAACCCCATTCTGCCCAAAGCCAGAAGTACATCTGTCCCTTTGAGGCCCTGTGTGTCCATAATGTCATAGTTCAGTTGTATTTGTCTTCTGAAATACAGCTTAGCTGCAAATAAGTATCAGTATCCCTGGAAAATATTTAGGGATACAGCCATACCTTCTCTCACCTTACTGGTACTGTATCACTGCTGCTTCTTGGTTCTGGCCATAAATACTCAAATTGATTTTACCAGCTTCTGGGGGAGTTGGTGAAGTCACATCTCCCTGTATTCAGGTGAGCCTGTATGTGCAGAAGTACAAACACAGTGCAGTGTCTGTCTTTGTAACATTGTTTTGAGTTCTGTGCCTGTTGTGTTAGGAGCTGTGGAAATAAGGACTAATGCTGGCAGAGTTATTATTATGCTGTTTTAAAATTGTTTTTGCGAAGTGGTCGGTTCTTTCAGTTCTCAGGACATAACAGTGCTTTAGCAGGGATGCTGTCCCTGAACTCCTCCGTTCAGGGGAGAGGTCTGGACTTTCTTATGAAAATGTGCAGAAAATGATTGCAACATGAAAGAGGCTTCCAGGCTGCCCCCTTACAGAGTCCAGTGTCATGATCTTGCAGTTGTCAGTCTAAAGTGGGAGAAAAGTAAGATATTTGCAGTGAGGAACGGAAACTTTCAGCGAAAGCTTGCATGAAAACCCTGTTATCATTTTGGAAAGTGATCATAATCCTGGAGTACCTTTGTCTGAAAAAAAAAGAGAAATATACACGGTGGGATCAGAAAGGGAAATCACCAATATTAAAAAGGGTGAATTTTGTCATACCTCCTGGGCAGTGACTATGACTTAGGATGGGTTGAATGAGGTGGTCTTGTTTTTCATAAGGACAGTACATGTGCTCCTCAGTACCTGCATGGGTGATGAAATTCATACTGATAGGAATGTTTTTGGAGAGTAACATTTTTAAGAAATTTTTGACCAGGAAAAAAAAAAATCAACCCAATCTATGGGGTTTTCTTTTGCTAAATAAATAATAACTGCTAGAGTAGGCGTTTCAGACTGTATTTAAAGCTATGCAAATATGTTAAAAATCCTTATCAAAGTACTTGGAACTAGATGATCTTTAAGGTCCCTTCCAACCCAAAACATTCTATGATTCTAATTATACAGCTATATGGAGTACAACAAACTAATCCTCCAAATAATTAAGACTGGGATAGTAGAAAATTACTATTTTCTTTGAAGATTGATTAAATATTTCTATTACAAATTTTAGAGGTATTCACAAAGGATGTTCTCAAAAACCAGAAAATATTAATGATACTGAAAATTGTTTCAGTGGTATGAATACAATAAACTCTTGCATAGCAACATTTCTGCCAGAAAAGTTTTGATGATAAATTAATCACCATACAATAGCATGAGGATTTATGACTTTGACATGCTAATGCCACTCTTATACCAAGAAACTGAAGTTTGACATAGTTTGATGAATTGTCCCATCTGCATTGGCCTGTCCTGCCCCAACTCTTCAGCCCTTTGATTTCCTGGGATTTCAGTCTAGGAAGGATATGGGCACATTCTGGTTCCTAGGCTAGGAACCTAGGTTTCTGTCCTGGTTGAGAGGCCAGGATGCTGAAGTGTGCTGGACTACACTTGGGAAAGTCTGTTTGCAGATTTTACTCTTCTATTGGTGGTGTAAGAAGGACAAGTAATCTCTATGACTTAATCTGCCCTGACTTTTCAAGACCAAACTAAGCCTCTTTTAAGAAGCCTTTTTTAGTCATAAGATCCTTCTCTTGCCTCCTAGAAATGGGGGTAATTTGAGGTTACCCAAGCTGGATGCCAGAAATCAACAGTGACTCTGGGTACACAGACTCTGTTGCATGATTTTATGCACTGAAATGCCTTTATTCTGGTAGTATTAAGAGCAATCACTGTGTTTATGTGGCATCTAGCATGTTGTGCAGTCTGGCTAAATTTCTGTCTTGTATGCTCTTTTCTTACAGTGAAGTGTGTCTCTATTGTTGTTAGTTGAGTTTTCCTAGTTCCCACAACATTCTTTGCTAGCTGAGGCTGGGTGTGACCTCATGTGTAGCACATTGCTCCTGCTCCCCAACAGCAAAAAACCTCAGCAACATGTCAAACTACTCTGTCTTGCATTTCTGTAGATAATACATACCAGCAACATTCAGCCCTTATATATGCCTTGGGATCCTTTTTAATTGAGAAGTAATGCAGTCATTTTCCATGCTGAAAAGAGAAAAGCAGAAGGAGCAGTAAAGGAAGAAAGAACATGATTGACTCCGTAAAAAGACAAGGTTTTCTGAAGGTAACTGAGCTGCCCTCATTCAAAGCCCTCTAGGAAAACAGTGTAGTCTTTGGATTGATCAGATGAAACAGTTTTACAAACACATCTGATAGAAATGAATAATGAATATGCCAGTGGAGGAGTGACTCTCTTTCCTCCTAATGGAAGCTAGTTTAAGCATGAGGAGACAGTAAAATAAATATGATAAAATTCATCAGCATTTGAAATATACCTAGTATGGTAGAAAATACCGTCTTTTAGAGGCTGTTTCTCATTTTCCACAATGGGATTTCTGCTTTCTGTAAGGACTTTTTTTTTTTTTTTAATAAAATAAACAGTTATTCTGTTCCCTGAATGAGGAAAAAGGTCTGGTTCTTCAAAAAGTAACACTAAATAGTTGTCAAGAAATATTTCTTTTTGTTATTTCTGCCAATAAACTAAATCTTTGTTGTTGAAGCTAAATGCCAAATGTGGTTCTCAAGGTCCAAACTAAATATATAAAAAAATTACTGGTTTAGCATAGAATCATAGAATTATTTGAATTGGAAGGGACTTTAAAGATCATCTAGTTTCAAATCCTCTTCTGTGAGCAGGGAACTTTCCACTAGGACAGATTACTCAATGCCCCCATCCAGCCTGGTCTTGAACATCTCCGCAGCCTCTCCGGGCAGCCTGTTCCAGGGCCCAGCCATCCTCACAGTAAAGAATTTCTTTGTAGTATGTAATCTAAATGTTCTCTCCTTCAGTTTAACACCATTCCCTCTGTCGTGTCACTACATGCCCTTGCAAAAAGTCCCTCTCCAGCCTTCCTGTAGGCTCCCTTGAGGTACTGGAAAGGACTGTAAGGTCTCCATGGAACCTTTTCTTCTCCAGGATGAACAATTCCAAATGTCTCCAGAACCTTGATCAACTTGGTGACCCTCCTCTGGACTCTCTCCAACAGATCAATATCTTTTTTGTGTTGGGGGCTCCAGACCTGGACACAGTACTCCGGGTGGGGTCTCACAAGAGCATCTAAAACATAGCAGTAAAATCAACAGCTCACGGAGTAGCAAAATACAGATGTGTGTGTGTAAAAGGGAGCTTTCTGATCAGAATATGCCTTTTTTTTATTTTTTTTTCTTGGTAAAAAACTCAAGGGATGTCTTTTTTAAAAAAAGATTTTTAAAAAGGCTGTTCAATACAATGCTATTACCTTTGTACATTGATGAATGTACCCAACACAAATTTGTTCTTATAGGATCTAATCACTTTTAGTTTCCATCATTATTTCCTTTGTAAATAGATGCTTCATGTAAGACGTGAGTAAATGGCTGGGCATCACACTTCATCAGACATTATCTCTTCTGTAACAATTTTTTCCAGTTTTCCCAACTGTTTATTTAGTTGTAAACCTCTACTGACTCATGTAATTAGAGGTTTCCGTGAGTGTCGACAAAAGTAATCTTTATTACTGGGTAACAAGCTGTGTAACCCTCTTTTGAACTTCAAAAAAGCCATCACTGAAGGAATAATATTTATGGAATGTCAAAATGGAAGATGACCATATTAATCACCTCAACAGACAATAGTGTTGCTCATAATTTCTTTATGAGACATTGCTTTGACTACATGATTTATTCAGTATCACTTTCAGATCTGGAAAGCCAAGAATACTTCTAAAGGTTTATGCCTTAGTCTCACAGTCCTATAGCTACTGTGATGCTCCAGCTGCTGTTGGTTTTAGCCAGGGATCTGAGCACCAGCAGTTACAGGCTTCCACTGACAGTCTCCATGAAACGTGGTTAGTGTTACTGGAAAGCAGATTGGATTTAGCAAGGAACCAGGTACCTCTTGGGCTTAATTGTGTGATAACCAGTCAGAGTGAGTGCTGGGCGTCTGAGTCTGAATCTGAGTGAGGGAGCGAGTGAGTGCCCAGGTTCCTGCAAAGTTAGCGTTGTGTATTTCCATTTAAAGTGAAGCAGATCTTTTTCTGTTCTCAAGTGCACATCGCAATGTACCAGCCTATCAGCAGTAGTAGAAACTATACTAAAGTTTGTAAAAAGCAACTAGCTGTATGTATGTCTAGGGATGTAAAAGCTCCAAAGCCTAATTTCTCTTTACTTTTCTCAGGAGTAAGTGAGGAATGACTGCACAAAAGTCTGTGTCTCAGCAGGGTCACTCAGTTGTTATATAAGCAGAATTTGTCTATATGCCTTTGCTTTTGCAAAGGATATTTGAAGTAATGAATAACAAAGAAAACAGTTGCTTTTTCTAATTTTCACTGAAGTCTGTATTACTAAAATTATATTACATTTTAAAGAATGAAAGGAGTATTTAGAAAGTAGTAAACATTAGAAGACTATACGTTTGTTTCTCAGTGTGATTTTAAAGTAATCCACAGGTCCGTCTAACATACTAAACTTTTCTTATTAGTTTTTTTATGTTTCAAACACTGTCTCAAATTTGAATGTATTTGTAATGTATCAGGAAAATTTCAAATAAAATATACCTCTCAAAATATATTCTGAACAGCAACTTCATGTGCAAATAGAAACCATACTGATAGTATTCCTAAGCTACAGAAATATGTGCACTTAAGACCTTTCTCCAAAGCAAGTAAAAAAGTACAGTGAGTGATTTTTGAAGGTCCTTTTGGATCACTGTTAGTAGATGATTCTTTCCTAGAAACAGCCTCAATACATCAGTATGCTTTCAAACCTGTTACCATTTTTATTTGCCTATGTAACTTGAAGTCTGCAGTTGTTAGCTAGACAACTAGAGCTGTCGTATTACACAGGTACTGAAGAAAACTGCCATGAGGATGTGGTCTGTGTCACACAGCTCTTTGCATTTGTTCTTGCCCAGTTGTAATTTCTGCACTCATGGGTGTGATTTGTCTCTCCTCAGCCAGTTGTTCAGGCTATCCAAATTCAGTGAAGGGACACACACGGGTAGACACAAACATTTTCCAAGAGGTGATGCATCTGATCCTAAAACATTCACTGGTCGGGACATCTTGAGCTTTCTGCAATGTCTCTGCTAACTTTTTCCAGGAAAAGGTGGGTAGAGGTGATGCTGGCTGTCATAAACCATTAGCAACAGTCACCTGTTGCTATAGTTTTGTGTGAGCGTGATATAAAAATAATTATTCACAGGACACTGCTCTTACACTGCCCCCAGATTGTCAGACGCTCGTAACTTCTTAATCTTGCTACTGATGCTTCAGTCTTTTAGCACAGGAACAGAACAGCTAAGGGGAATAGAGTCCTTAACATGTTCTTTTTCTATTCTAGATTCTTGCTCTTCTGACAAAGTTCCCATCTGAGCTGGGATAAAAACACTAAAGCATGGATTTTCTCTCCAGTCTTTTCTTGGTCCTTGTTAACTGATGGTGTGATACAGCCATTACTACTTTGGCTGCTGCCTGTTTGTAAAACTATTTCATACTAATTAGAACATCAGATGTAGAGTGCCGGAAAGCTCAGACATGCTTTTGTGAGGGCTGCTATCACTTGCAACAAGGGCTGATCTGGGGAACGCTGCAGCATAATGTGAGTCTTTACCACTCATCACAAAGCTCATTCTTTGATTCTGACTCACTCTGTAGCGGGGTCACAGAGGGAACATACAACCCGTACTGACTAGTTGATTTTATATTCCTTAATGGGAACTGAATGGGGACTTTCCTCATGAAAAGGCATGAGCTCCTGCAGAACTGGATAAGCATCCATTTCCTTGAACTAAAGGCTTGACAGTTCCATGTCCTTTCTAGTGCAGAAAAAGGGTCAATAACTGCAATGAGTCATAAAATACTTATTCTGACTTGTTTTACAAGAATGTTTCTGACTTAAATTGTATTTCCTGTCTTAGAAATGTGGAAGAAGAAAAGTTAAGTTAAAATGGGAAATTGGAAGTGAGATAGAAAGGAAAATTAACGTACAGTAATGCTAAAAAATTAAATGCTGAAAGTTAAAGGCAAAACTTAAAAGGTTGAAATCCAAATCCTGAAAGGAAGAAAATTAAGATTTTTATATCCCAGAAAAATCTTTGACACCAAACAGATTTTTTAGAACATTAGGTAATTTAGAAAACCCACCCATTTCTAATAGTTTGTAATTGTCCAATCAGTATTTTTTAAGTAATTTTCCACTCTTGAAATTTTTCTGTTAGATTGGTTCCAAATTGCCGGTTTTCATGTATAATTGCATTGTTTAATGTATATGGTTTTTGCGTGTGTGTGTGTGTGTGTGTGTTTGGGGGATATGGGTTTAGTTCAGGATTTCTCCAGGGTAATTTCAGATAAGTTAGCTATGACATGGTTTTTAATCACTATACTCAGTTCAGATGTAAAAGGTTTTCTCTACACATGAAAATATCAAATCCTCTTTGTAAACTATTTTGTGCAATTGTTGCTTCCCTTCTAAATTGAGGGAGATGATTATTAGTTTAAAGAACTTCTGTAGTCTCGTATCTGTGTGTACTTTTTGGTGTTCACCTGCATTTTTAGCTCAGGTGAAGGGACATACTGGCATGGAAGGACTCATTTGGAAGAGAATTTGCCCTAGAAATAAGAATTTTTACTTCAGGTAGAAATAGTTAAGAGTTTTGTTGCTTGTAAGTGGCGAAATAGCGCAGTTATGCTATTCTTGGTATCAGTTTGTCTAAACATATTTTAGTCTTTTACGTTTGTCTATGTAAACTAGTCAACGTATGAAAGTATTACGGGTTTTATGTGTCTCTAGACACTTCTTTCTTTGTGTGGAAAATATTTGCAGTTTAATTTATACATTATTTCTTCCTTTTACTGCAGTGTTAATTAATATCTCATTCACAGGACTGGGTTTACCTTCTGTCCCTATGTAATCAAAAACCAGAGAGTTAACTCCTAAGCCTTACTCCTGAAATGTCAACTTTAAGTAATGGAATGGAGGAAAGGATAGGAGGGAAGGTGTTTCTCTTTTATGGACTGGAAATGCTGTGTCACCTTCCACTGCAGCTTCAAGGCATTTACTCAGAAGCACAGACCATTGTTAGAAGGCAGGTCTTTTATCTCTGACAGACAGAAGGGTCAGACACAAATGGCCCAGAACCAGAAGAATAACCCCTGTTGGCATCAGAGTCCTCAAAATCCTTGGTAAGCTACTGCGTGGCTTTGTGCAGGTCCATATGCATACAGTTTCTTTACCTTGAAGTCCCACAGGCACCTGCATTTCTGGTTGAGGATGTGTGCAGATATTTGGTGTTGACAGAGTTTTCATTTTTGACTCCCGTTTAGGTCCGTAAAATTGTTGTCCTTCTGTCTGTTCCTTGAGGGCTCAACCAAGCTGGCAGTTTTGGGAATACCAGTCGTATCTATGTAAGAGTCTGACAGAAAACGTGATGGTGGTGCTGCTTTGGCTCACTTCATTTCCTGGTAGAGTGCATGCAACACAAGAAGTCCAAAATTTAGCATTGTAATTGGTAAGGTATTTATGTGCCTGGTTGACTTTAGTACTAGGTGACTTTCTCAGTGTCCAATAATATTTTATTTGCAAGGCTAAAGCTGATGAGATTTTGACTTTTTTTACCTGTGGTCTCAGTATCCAGTCATGTTGTCTCTGAGAAACTGTAAGATCCAGATAATGACTATTTCCACTAAGGAAAAAAATGCTACAGTAAATCTGAGATCTGATTATTTTTAATTGATTAAATGCACTAGTCTATCTGATTTTCAGTCTTTATGGCAGATGGTCATATTATTGCAAGTAAAATACATGAAAAATAGCCATCATTCAAAGATCTCATGATTCTTATTGCCCAGGCTAATGTGTTTCTCTTAGGCACACACAGTCCTACTGAGAGAGTATGGGACTTTGAAAGACTCAGAGAAACACTCTTTGAATGGTACAGTATTTCCTGAAGAGTGAGGAAAAGCTGTCATCTGTATCCCTATCAGCACACAAGACTAGACAACATGACCATAAGAGCAAACCCATGTATGTTATTTCTTCAACAATAGAAATGTTGCTTGTTGAGATTTGTAGCTGCAGATGATAAATCAAAACATTTCCTGAGCCTCATTTTTCACCACAGAGATACAAATCAATCCTTCCAGTGTTCAAGTGTTTCTGAGTGGTGGTTGTGTTATGTGACCATCTGCCATCTGGTGATGGGATTGTAATGGCTTTGAACAATGATGTAATCATCAAAAACCTCAAGGAACAGGACAAATAAAAAAGTGGCAGTATTCTCCAGTGTTTCAATTAGTAAAGAGAGAGTGATTTAGCACAGCCTTGTGTGGGAGTTTTAAAGTATGCACAGAACCACACACCTCAGGAAGGATGGTCGGTGCTTAAATTTGGGGAGGGGCTGCACTATAATGCTGCAAGCCCACATTGTAATCTTCTGCCTGCATTTTGCTGTCTGTTTGCAGAATACATAAGCAGTGATTTGTTTAGCAAGGCTTAATTGGTCATCCAGCTCCCCTGTGTTTAATCCCTTGAGCACTGGAAAAACAAGCTGCAATAAGAGCTCTTTATTTCATGTGAGTTTTTATCAAAGGGTAAAATGGTATGCTAATTAGAGGATTGTTTTCCTGAGTCTCAGGGTGAGCAGTTACTCACAGATCTGCTAACGGAGTACCTGATTCTGGAGATTTAGCCTGTAAAGAGCATCACAGAAGCAGAAATGCATGCTTCTGACCTAGTTATATTCTGGCCCTTGTGAAAGGAGACAGGCCAAACAACAGGTAACCAGGGGCCAGGTGATAGTAACAGTGGAGACCGAGGAAGGGAGTCTTTCCTAGCCAGACAGAAGGAAGAAGATGCTGGAGAGATCATCTCTGGCAACGTCCTGCTGTGCACATGAATGCACAGGACCGACTGAAGTCGGTGCAAATAAACACAGTAGTGAGCACAGAAGCTGGTGCACGCTTGGCTGAGCAAAACTCTGCAGTTTGTTGGCTGCACAATTGTGCCTTCAGGTTAAATGGGAAATTATTCTTGTTCCCTGTGAAAAATTGAGCAAAAATGTTGATCCCAGAACATTTTTCCTTGGGCTTTCCCATAAGAAAGGAAGGTGTGGCTGAAAGCGAGACCTAAATGGCATGTAACTTGAGCTGAGACTTGTATTCAGCCGTGTATGGGGCGGGGGGGGGGTGGTATTTTTGTATTCTGGTTAGCTTTACAAACATATCTTGTTTGACTTAATTTATTATCTTATACATGCTGACCTGTAAGCCTTAGCAAAAAGTACAAATCAGTAATTTATTACCTGTATGTGTGGAGTTGAGCATTAGATATTTAATAACAGATAAAATAAATTGATGAAGACTAGTTACAAAGGAGGTGTCTTATAGGAGGTGGTTGAAATTGAAATCTAAACCAAAACCTCACTTCTCCAGCACATGTTTAAATTGTGAGTACAGTGCATTAATTGTATGCCTTGTACCCTGTCTGGGATTCTGGAAAATCACTCTTAACTTTGTTTTAGAACTATAGGTTCTAGAGGTTGAATATTTCCTTATGTCTATCAGGAGTCTAAAAAGTCTTCATAGATCATGAGCCTTCTAAGTACATTTATGGCCCACAAGTAAACAGACTAATGAAATTTGCAAGTTCAGACTTAATGCCAGAATTGAAGAGAATTGTGTAACAGTGACATGCAGGAGTGTATTCCTTTTTTTATGTGGAATTTGTTTCCTCATCAAGACAGCACCTTCTTTAGGTTTTTCTAGGTGGTATTTGGTGGTATTCTTTTCATGCAGGATAAATCAGCATCATACAAACTTAGTGAATACCAACTTGTTCAGTGCTTGATTATGATTTCTACAGCACTTAGTATTTAACCTATTTTTCAATTCAGTAAGTCATTACAATACTGCCAAGCTCAGGGATCCTGACATTTGCTTTTCCTTAGTAAAGTTTGCACCAGTGGAAAAAAAATTGCAGCATGTCTGGGCAGAGCAGAGCCACGCAACCTCTCCAGATCACTCCTCCTGGAAACCAGATTTGGGCAGGGAGATCTGACTCAAGGTGTGGTTCTTACATCCACATCTTTGTCAAATATAGTCAGTCCTTAAACTAGTGTTTTGGTCCACAC
>JAWWEU010000091.1:45178335-45191946 GCA_035583155.1 Acropternis orthonyx
AAATTATTCTTGGTCCAGTGGTAATCTCTCCAATTTAACACTGTACTGCAAGTATGGATGAACCAGTTGAAAAGCTCACCCCTGGAGTCCTGGAAGACCAGTGATCAGAGATACAGAAAACACAACCTAGACAACATTGAAGGGTTGTGTTAGCTAAGGAATGGAGTATTGAAGAAGTGTTCTTCCTGTTCAGTCCCTCATGAATATAGAGTGACTTTTCTATGCCAACACTGGCTGAAAAAATCTAATAATCTACTTGTAATTATAATGATTTAGAACTTGAACACACCATGAAAGAAAACGCTTGTGAAATACTCTACACATTTCTGAAAATGCTCCTTGCAGTGGGGAGAATGAGGCAGAGAATGTGACTTTTTCACAGAGAGAAGGGAGATTGAAAGACCACATATGGAAAGAACATTAAAATTATGCAAGGTCAAATCCTACAGTTATCTGAAGGAATAAATATTTGGCATTACTCAGCAAACAAAATTCAGCTGGCAAAGTAAAACCTCATTTAAGTAAGCTGAACCTATGGAAACTAACCCTAAATGAGTTATTAATGTGACTATGAGGATAAAGGTGTGATGAAATACGAACATTGTAACTTCCAAGAAACACACAGATTTTAAACCACAGTGGAATAGCTCCATGAAAGATATGCCTGTTTCAGTTTATAATTGTCTGGTCTTGATACACAGGGTCTAGAGACTTGATACATAGGATCTAGAGACTGCAGATAACCCAAATGGTTTTAAGGTGTATGCAGCCTATATGTAGGAGAACAGGGATCCAGTACAAATACAAAGTGAAAATTTTGATACATATAGGAAGTGAAGTTTCAGGAATCTGAAAGCAGACTAAAAATTTAATCTTCACTCTCTATCAACTTTTCCGTTTTTTTCTTCTTTTTGTCTCCAGTAGGAAAAAAGCTTCACTACTGCAGTTTCTGTCCACAAAAAGAAGAACCAGAGAGGGCAGGGTCTATCCAGAATCACATCTGAAGTTCTTGTAGACTGTATGAAAATTGGTGACTGGATACATTCAGAGCCCAGATCATTACTTCTTTCAAGGGAAAAGTTATAAAAGTTATAAAAAGTTATAAGCCATTCATTCAGACTGGTGGAGACACCCTGTCCAGTCAATGCACTTAATTCCAACCTTCCTGTTCCATAGGTCGCTATTTGTCCCACCAGTGGCAAATGAGGACACTTAAGAAAGCACTCTACTGGTCTGTCTGTATGAGCAATAAATTTTTTCTGCTGTGCTGTTCACTCCACATCCCATAATCCTGTGCTCGAACTAGACATTTCTTTTCAGCAGAGTAGCTATTCTAATGTCTTCTACTTAAATTATTGCAAGGCCATGAAGAATTGCTCCTTTTTCCCATTAAATAATTTTCCTCAAGTTTATGAGCTAAATACAACCTATGGATTGATGATAAAATTGTATAAAATCATAATTCTAGGCTAAGATATGACCACATGTATTTTAACTCTAAGCTTAACTATAGAAATTTATGGCTTTATTCACTTTAGATTACAGATTATGCTCCAATTGAAATATTTTTTACTTTTAAACACATAGTTGCACACTTGTAAGTCTGGCAGTTGCAAAATTACACCTTTTAATCAGAGAGACTAGACCTCACAGTGTCATTTTATAAATATAATGTTTTTTCTCCTTTTTTTATGATGAACAAAGTGTTGTGTGTTTTTAGAATGAATAAAGTCAAACTGAAGAATGCAGTTGGTATTTTTAAATTTTATAGACATTAAAAATATGAAACACAAGGGCACCCTCAGCGTAGGATTTGGAAGGAAAAGCCACACATTTCAACTGTTGGCACTGGAGTAGGTTAATGTTTGGACTTAAGTATTCTAAGATCTGCTTTAGGTAGCTACTGGACACATTCTTGGGATGCAAACAGTACTGTGAATCCAAACCTGATGCTCACAGTACTTCAAACTTAGACATACAATGTGCCATCAGCCGAGTCTTTCCAGAAAAAAAAAAATTCCTCAGTTGCTTGGAGCTTTTTGTTGAACTTTTTAAAAAAGTATTATTTCCTGAGTGGGTTTTGTACTATGAGTAGAAGGAGAGGCCCACAGAGACAAAAAGAAAGATTATCTGTATTCCGTAAACTGACGCTGAAAAAGAGGAATCCAATAAATCTACTAGTGTGAAAGAACACGTCAGCTTGCAAAGGTTTAAACACTTCACAGCAAAAACAAATGGAAAAGTAAGATACTTCTGGAAGTGGCCTCTAATTCATGTGCTAGCCTTTTCTTCCTTTTTTTTTAGTTCATCCAGATACTGTAGTAAACATTCTTATTTTGTTATTTATGCAGTTATGTTAAAATTCAGAGTAGTCTTACCACATACTGCTAGAGGCAGAACAAATCATGGGAAAGAGTGCATTTTGGAATGTCATGTTCTTTTCTGTAAGTAAATACAATAGTTCTGGGGAAAAAAAAAGAATTGAAGTATGCTATTCTGTAAAGTAGTAATGAACTCAGAGCGAAATTCAGAGAGACTTAAAAAAAACCCAGGAACAACATAAAACAAATCAGTTATATTGTAGTTGAAATAAAAATTCAGATTTTTACGTAAGCCTAGTATCACTGATTTAGAACAGTGGGGTACTGGAACAAAACTCCTGAAATGTTTGAATGCTGATCCTTCGTGCATTCCAAATGGAAAGCTGTTTTCACACACGGTGTTTTGAGAATGACTAAATGTGGAGTCTGTTCGTGTAATTATTCCAGGGCTGATTCTGCTAATCACAATGTCCAAGTGTAGCATGTTTGTACCAAAGTTAGACCTGTATCACTGACTTTTTCCACCCATGAGGACAGTACTCCCATTCATGTGGACTGTTTTCACCCTAAGCTGTGTTTATATTGACCCTCTTTTTCCACAAGTGCTTCATAAATATGCCAAAAGTAAAACCACAGTGTTTCTCTCTCACCCTGTCTCATTTATACTCAGAATCTGCTAAAATGAACCATCCATGGTGTATGAACTCCTTTTCTATCATACTAACAACACAGGAAATACACTGGAAGCCTGTGAAGCTTTTTTTACTGAGCATGACTGCAGAAGCTAGTTGTATTTACCCTCTCAAGGAGTCTGTATTTCCTGACCAAAGACTGAAAAATCACTTTTCTCCAAGAACTCAGTACTAACATAAAATACTGACATAAAACAATAACTTGTATTTTTATATCAAGTTTATCTAAAACATCCTAAGAAATTATTTGAGAGAATTTACAATGAGAACATTACTGTGATTTTGTGAGGTCTGCATGATAAATTGCTGTTGCTATCAGTTGTGTACTTTGGACACCACAGTATTAATAAACCTGTTGCTTTCACGTGCAGAATTTTAGAAAGAAAAGCTGCAAGTTAGCAAGATGCTTTTAAAACTGTGACAGTCACAATAAGGAACATGAGTGAGCTTTTCATGGCAGGAATACCGTTAAGAGCACGAATTTTGTCTCTTAGGGAGCATGGAAGGTCTTTTGAACAGTATAGGATTATGCAGAATCTATGTAACAAAATGCTCACAAGCAGAGAATGTAGAAGAATTCCTCCTGTAACTCCTCAGGCATTTATTTAGAGAAGCTGTCCAGGAGCAAGTTGGAGGGACATTTTTTTTTTTTTTTTTTTTTTTTAATTGAAAAGAAGAAGAGATTTTAAGGTTTAAGATCTCGTTTGTTCAGCTCCAAAATTAATTGTATCTAGACCTTAGTAAGCAGTGTTAAAGTTTGAGCCCTGGAAATGGCCATGTGTAATTTCCTGAGAGGATTCTAGTTTGTTAATTTTAAAGTTGTGGTTATTCCCTACTGATAGATATGATCCTGTTAATGGCATAAAACCATATATCAATTTATGAGAAACTTGAGGATAATTTATCATTAATTGTGGTAGGTTTTGTTTGTGTTTTTAAAGCTGCATAAGTATGCCCAGAAATCTGACCAAGAAATTGGGAATGTTTTTGTCATCCTGATTATTCTAACTCCTTAAATTTTGATGTTTTAAGGATATATGGGTGTATTCCCAAACAGTACTATTGAACACCAGGTCACACTCAAGAACTGTAGGCAACATGTCCTGTTGGGTATATCTGTGAGGTACGAAAGGCCTTGGATGTGAACCATTCCCAGGCTTTGGAACTTAGAAGTCTGATATTAGAGGGCTGCAGGGTCTCTAGGTAAGTCTTCTCTACGTTTTCCACGTCAGTGTGGGCCTTTGGGAATAAACCATGGCTCAGACAGGGTTGTCTTTGCCTCAGTTTTGTCATCTAAACCCATCTCCTTCAGTAGACAGATATTGCCACTTTGGGGACACAAAGTTGGGTAGCAGCTTTTCTCCAAATTCAGTTTAGAAAACAATTTAAACAAATCTAGTTCAGGAAGAAGTTGTATCAAGTATTCAACCTGATAGAAGCATCTGCTGGAATATCTAAAAGAAAGAACCTTTTCACAGAGAATTTTTCCTGGGTTTTCTTGGCCCTGCATAAATCAAGAGTTTCTCCCAGTCTACCTACTTTGTTGCTTCTTTACATTCTTCGCTTTCTTTCTCTGTAACTTATCCCCTCACTCAAGCTTTTTCATTAAATGAAAATAATTACCTTGACCTCTTTGCAGTGGTGGTATTTTTCATTCCATATGCCATGGCCTGTCCTTTATAGTTTATTTTCCTTATTGAAAGTACTTGCAAGGACCGTTAGCTACCCTGCTTGTACAGGATGTAGTGTAATGCCAACCCATCTTTTACTGGGTCAATGGGCAGTATATGCAGAAATATGATGAGCCTGCTTTAGCTGTACAGCAAGAACTTGTCTGGTGGCTGAGCTAGGAAGCTGGCGAGAATCCACAGGGTAATCACATAGTACTCATTGAAATTCACTGTCACCACTGTGGTATTTAATTAGCTGAGTTGCTGGAAACTGGTTACAGGGAAGTGAGAACAAAATTCTGAAAGAAAACAAGCAAGAAACAGGAGAACAAAAGAACCAGACAATCTGTACCAATTCAGACAGAAGATAGGGTCAATAGTACTTTTTCCATGGGCCCATTTTCAATAGACTTTATTACAGAACATGAATGAAGAAATATTTCTTCTTGAACCTTTTACAGAACCCTTCTATTTTCTGATACAGTACAAATCATGTTATGATCATGAGTCTAACACTGTTATTCTGTCCTGTTAAAACAGTTCACCCTCATTTTTCACTGATGGCTGAGGTGAGAGTTAAACTGCTGTTGAATAAGATATCCCTATTAGTTTCCCTAGGCTTATGTGCATAATATATGCTAGAAGTCAAAAACATATTCTATTGGAAACATCTGGTTATAAAATTTAAACATTTGGCTTGAAAGATTATGTTTTCTTATGTAACTGATAACTTTAAGAGACTTTGCATAGTGATATTGTTGAATAGGGTAGACTGATTTCAGTTTAGGATTTCAGTTTAGTCCCACAGACTCTTGTATCTGTGAAGCTCCTGCAAGAGCCTGAAGACCCTAGAAGACCTGCCTAGTGGATGAGGGAAAGGCTGTGCATGTAGTCTACCTGAACTTCAGAAAAGATGTGTCTTCTATAGCATTCTTCTGGAAAAACTGGCAGCCCACAACTTGGACAGGTGCACCCTGAGGTTAAAAACTGGCTGGACGGCTGAGCCTGGAGAGTGGTGATGAATGGAGCCATATCCTGTTGGTAGCTCGTTAATAGCGGGGTTCCACAGGGCTCAGTACTGGGGCCAGTTCTGTTTAGTATGTTTATTGATGATGTGGATGGGGGTTCAAGTGTATCCTCAGTAAGTTCATGGATGACACTAAATTAAGCAGGGTTTTTCATCTTCTAGAGGATAGGAAGGCTCTGCAGAGGAATCTGGACAGGCTGGATCAATAGGCCGAGGCCAGTGGTATGAGGTTCAACACAGCCAAGTGATGGGTCCTGCACTTGGATCACCAAGAATCCTGCTACAGGCTGGGTCAGAGTGGCTGGAAAGCAGCCTGGTGGAAAAAGACTTGAGGGTGCTGCTCAACAGTTGGCTGAACATGAGCCAGCACGTGCCCGGGTGGCCAGGAAGGCCAGTGGCATCTTTGGTGTGTATCAGCAATAGTCTGTCCAGAAGGACCAGGGCAGTGACTGTCCCCCTGTACTCGGCATTGGTGAGGCTTCCCCTCAAAACCTGTGTTCAGTTTTGGGCACCTCACTCCAAGAAACATTGAGATGCTGAAGCAGGTCCAGAGGAGGGCAGCAGAGCTGGTGAAGGGTCTGGAGCACGAGTCCGATGAGAAGCAGCTGAGGGAGCTGGGGTGTTCAGCCTGAAGAAAAGGAGACTGAGGGAGGCACCTGATTCTTTACAACTTCCTGAAAGGAGGTTGTAGCAAGGTGGGGGTCAGTCTCTTCTCCCAAGTAACGGGTGAAAAACTAGAGGACATAGCCCAAGCTCCACCAGGGGAAGTTCAGGCAGGACAACAGGAGGAATTTCTTCATGGAAAGGGTTATTTAATAATGGGCTTCCCAGGACATGGTGGAGTTGCCATCCCCGAAAGTGTTCAGGAAATGACTGAATGTGGTACTTAGTTCCATGGTCTAGTTGACAAGGTAGTAAATCAGTCAAAGGTTGGACTTGATTATCTCAGAGATAATTTCCAACCTAAATGATTCTGTGATTCTAGAAAAGTAAAGAGAATCTCTTAATATTCACTGTTATTTCTCAGAGAAATCTGTGACATTTTGTGTTCTCTAGATATTTATTTTTCATTTGAGTGGGACAGTGTACCTCTCAGCCTGTTTCTGTGTTCTTCAGATTTCTGAGATGTTTAATTATGTGAGCTCATGTTCAGTAAATTTTGCTGTTATTTTTATCTGTTTCCAGTTATTTTACTGGTCATGACCTCAACTCTGAATTTTTTAGATTCATAGTCTATGTTTTGTGAATAGACATTGCTTATAATTTTGAGCCTTCAGTTATTAACATGTATTGTATAATTTCAACTAATGGTAATTACATAAGAATTTGCATCTTTAATTCTGTGATTTATTATGTGCAATTATTGTTCAGATACTGTGCCCAAGAAACAGGATAACTTCATCATGAGAGTTATTTTGGTAATTTTAAAAAATGTCAAATGTTAGTATGAATTTACCAAGAGTTCTATGACCTTAGGTTCTACTGGGTTTGAATGAAACACACAAGTGGGCCATGATTTCTGCGAAAGAAGGAAAATTTCTCTGAACAGTGGAACAGTGAAACAATTAAATATAATACTCAGATCAAAGAGCGGGGTTATTAGCAAGTCCATTCCTTTGTTTTCACAAAAGCATCCTTTGCTGCCAGTACCTAGGCAGCTGCATCACAATATAAAAACAGCAGATAGAGGTTAGTCAAGGGTATCCTGTTGTTGTGCACAATTTTTGCCTGCTGAAGGTGTGCTGATTGTGGTGAGCTCTTTCAAGTCCTAATTTCTGTAGCTAAAAAAAAAGAAAAAAAAAAAAGAGGCGTAAAGCCCATGGAAAGCTGTGGGCTTGTTTGTTTCCTAGGTCTGCTAAGGTTCCAGAAATGCTGTTACATTGCTGAGATATATATGCAATGTGGGAAGTTTTCAACAGTGCCAGGCATGTACTCACTTACGTGGAAAATACAATACATACAGACCATGAAGCTGCTTATTCCTAAAAAATATTACTAATGGAGCTGCAAGCAGCCTGTCAAGCCTGGGAGAAGGTTTCCTGAGTCATGGTTGCTTTTTCTGCAACAGGTAGAATAATGGTGATGTTTTCATTCTGGTTTATTATCATGGTCTTTATCAGCTGATGAATTAGTTGTCTTCTCATATTATTGGGCATCTGCTCTTTGTTCTTTGAAGACTCAGAGGGTTCACCTCAATTCCTTCTGTCATGAGAAATAACATGTTGCAGTAATTTAAAAACAAAAACAAGAAATAAGTGTAAAATAAAATGTTTTAAAACTTTTTTTAATGAGTAAGGTAAAACAATTTGTCGTGGGTTTTAGTAGCAGAAACACATTTTTTGAATTATTACTTTCATCATATTTAAGATTAAGAATAACATTTTTGTGTTTTAGCAAAAATGAAACACATTTGTAGGTTTTTTTCCCAAGCAGCCAAGAGAACTTTTAAAATCAAGACTAAAATTGCAGGTTTTGTTTCAATCAGAGCCAGTGTCCTTGGAACTAAGCATATCATGGTTTCCGGCAGAGACCTTGTATTGGCTTTAATTGCAGGAGAAGTTTCCTTAGTCTTTGCATTACTTTTCCCAAAAATACACTCAACACTCTTCACAATTGGAAATTTTGGTAGAAATCGATCACTGCTTGAACAAAGAAGGCAACCAAGTTTATTTAAATAAATGAGGTGAAATCCTACTGTAGGCTATGCCAGCATGGCAAAAAATATAGAAAGAAAATTTTACCTCCAAAGCAGTTCAGAAAGAGGAATACATTCTGTGTTGATATAAACTATGTTCATGCCTGTTACTGTCCGGGTTTCACCAGACTTTCAAGAGGAAACTGGAGAGGACACCTTTTTCTGTGTTTCTCAGTATTATGCTTCTTACTGCTACATTGAGTCTGAAAGGATAGCAGGACGTTGTAATGGCTGCCCTATTCTCTGGCTGGCTGCACCTGTCACTAATAAGTATTGACTATAAATTATTGTTCCCATTTTTTACTTTTTATAAATACCTTTCTTCACAGGGGATGTTTTGCAGCAACTAACAGGAATGCCATTTGTTCTTTCCAGCAGCGCTGCAAAATGTAATGAGAGAATTTTTGGGCTTGTTTTTAAAGAAACTGTGCTTTTCTAGAGATTGTCCAGCCAAACCAGGCTGAAAAGTGAGGTATATTTTGCAAAACTCATCCATCTGTTAATGACTTTAATGAAGTATGCACAGCCAAAGACCTTGGAAGAAGCTATTTCCAGAAACAAGCTCTTAATGTGTATCTACAGAGGATCTTAAAGGTAGTTGCGGGCAAGGAAAACTAAGAGGATTATTCAGAGAGACAAGACTACATGTCTTCCATCATCAGCACTAGCTTGTTGAGTTATAGCTGAGTTTTGTCTGCAAAGTGCTGTGGGCTTTTTGCATATAGATTAATCAATCACTTTAATAACTGATATATACCTGATCAAGAGTGCCTAACCCTCTTCTGTTAGTGGGAGCCTTGCTTCAAGGAAATACTCCGTTGCTTTCTCATTAGGGGGAGAAAACACTGATTTGCAACCCAGCTCTGTGGTTTAGGTAGCCTTAATTAGAAAATTCTTGCGAGTCTTTGTTCTCTCGTTTATGACACAGTGTAAACTGAGAAAAACAAGGTAAGTGTAAGTTACTACAACCTGTTTTTGAAAGGTTCATGTTGCTTGTTTTAGTAATGATTTTCCAGTTCTCTATTGACATTGTAAAGACTGGAAAATATACACTTAATTTTGCAAGTAAAGAGACTACAATTAATTTACCCCAAGCAAGGTGAATTTTTTTCATTAAATTAGATTCTTTTGCAATGTATATTCTCAGGTTTTATTATGACAGACATATTAATGTCCCATAAACTGAGATTCCAGAAGCTCATTGACCTGCATTCTAGCTTTACATATATGAAAAACAAAGTCCAGTTCTTTGAAGCCTCATAACAATCTTGTAATAAATTCTCTGAATTTTTTTGAACTTTGTCTTCTATCACAGGTGGAAAAAATACATGCCAGGAAACCCTAACTGCTTCAAATTGATTTGTTTCTCTTTCTCCACTTCTTTCAAGGAACCTCCTTTTGGATCTTGCTTATGTGTTTATTTTTGCTCTTCAGTGCCAGAGCAATGGTTGTGTTTAACCTCTAACTGGAAGCCAAAATTATAAATGTTTTTAAGTTACCTTATAAACATTCTCCTTGCACTGAAACTAGAAGAAAATCAAAGTTATAAGTTGACTTGCTGGCTGCTAAAGAAAGTAAGAAAGAGAAAGACTAATTAGGGAACACAAAATCCTGTGGTAAATGCATAGAATTTCAACACATAGTGGCAGTCTGATAAATCTTAGTCATGTTGATCACTATCAAAACAATTTTATAATTAAAGTGGAAAATAATATTGATAATGGAAAATAAATAAAAATGGGAAAAAAATAAAATGGAAAATAATAATGACATGTAAATACACAATTGGAGGACCAGTAAAAATTAATACTGGTACATTAATTTCTGTTTATGTAGGTTAGAAGTGTATAAGTCTGCCTCATGCACTGTTATCTTTAGGAAGGAAGGGGTACTGGAACAGCGGAGTTCAGTGAACACTATGGTTGTTGGGCTGAGTGGGGAGACTGGTGTTGAATCCTAACCCTACAGAAGTAATAGGCAGTGCTTCTACACTGTGGCCTGGACATCAAACTTGTCACTTCTTCCACAGAAAAATTGGACTGTGAAACCAGGATGTCCTGTAACCAGAAATATTCAAAGAACCCCTAATTTGGACTTGTTTTTGCTCAGCTTTAAATGCTAAAGAACTTCTTTTCAAAACTCTCCAATGCTTGTGTCTCATGTCAAGAGCTCAAAATTTACAGCTGGCAGGCACCAACTAATTTGATTTTATACATTATTTGTATAACTCAATGCAGAATAGTTTTCTGTGATGGGAGAGCACAGGCCACAACCAAGCCAATAATTAGTCAAAAGTTTAAGTGAGCTTTGACAGAAAACATTAAGTCATGGAAATTGACATGCAGGTGAACTATCACTGTTTGCACAGCAGAAACAACACAAAACCCTAGAGCCATCACTGTCTGTGGCTAGGTAGGAGGTTTAGAAAAGAGGATCCTTGCAGACCTTTCACTGCATTGCTGATGCCAAGGTCCAGCTATGAGTGAGTTGAAATTTCTCTGCTAATGTTTTGTTTGCTTTTGGGGGATTTTTTAGTGGTGGTGGTGGTGTTGTTTTGTTTGTTTGTTTGTTTTGTTTTTCTGAGGGCTTCTGTTGTTTGGTTTGGGGGCATTGTTTTGGGTTTGTGGTTTGGATTTTTTGATTGGTGGAAGGGGTTTTTTTAATTGTTTTTTTTTGGTTGGTTGGTTGGTTTTTGGTTTTTTTGTTTGTTTGTTTGTTTGAGAAATTCTATTTTGTATTTGTAAGAGTGAAGTCTTAGTAACTTACATTGAAATCTGAGGAAGAATCCCTGGAAAGGAACTTCTGAGATGTCTCATCCTCCCTCATTTTTGCTCCTTTGTTATCGTCTGTGGAAAGATACCTGACAGTCCAAGATTTCTGTGGATGAAGCTGTAAATTCATACCAACCAAAAAGTTGACAAAGAGCTCTTCTGACCTTGTCATTTGCTTGAGAAAGCTACACAGAGGTTATCAGCTCACAAATTATTGAAAAATATGACTATAAAATACCAAGAAAGGAATTTGTATTCCTTTGTAATACAAGTACTAACAAGTTGAAAAATTTAATGATACTGAAAAAAAGTTCAGACTGCTCAGACACAACCATAAATATTATGTTTTGCGGACAGTGGAGTGACAGAGTGACACAATGCAAGGCTTTTCCTGGTAGCTGCTTTTTGCTGGCATTTACTCTCCCAGTGTTTTGCTGGCTTTGGAAGCTGGATAATAGCATATGATTTCCCTACTCATATGTGTATTTGTTAAGGCCTCTTCCTTAAATATTGATGATATAAAGTGAGTTACCTGACTTTGTGGGTGAGGAAACACTGCAACATCATCACATCTGTCAGTTGTGTTGGTGAAGCAACTAGCAAACCATTTGGCAGCACTGAGCAGTTAAAGCTGGAGTCATCTTAGGCTTGCACCAAAATGCATCAGCTGCCTTATCTTACTGAATTGATCCATACTTGTCAATCAGGTGAGAACAATGCTATAATCACTAGGTTAAATTAACTACCCAAGGATGCTTTTAATTCAAAATTATAGTCAGCTAGTTTCATAGTCATAGAATGGCTTGTGTTGGAAGGGACCTTGAAGATCATCTAGCTTCAGTCCCCCTGCCTTAAGCAGGGACAGCTTCCACTAGACCAGTTGGTTGATCAAAACCACATCCAATCTGGCTTTGAATACTTCCAGGGGTGGGGCACCCAGTGCTTCTCTGAGCAATTTGTTGCAGTGCCTCAGCATCCTCACAGTAAAGAATTTCTTCCTGTTATCTAATGTAAACCCACCCTCTTTCAGTTTGAAACAATTCTACCTTGTCAGATGACCTGTGGCTCTAAACAGTATCTCTTTAATGACACGTTTCACCAAGATCTTGAACCATTTTCTGGTGTAGGTCACTACTAAATAATTTGATAGTCAAAAATATGCAACTCTAGATATAGTTTTTCTTATATAACAAGAACTAAGTATAGAATAGCTTGTAAGCACCTCTGTTTTTTTCATATTCATAGAACAGCACATTCATATAGGACATTGCATTCTCAGTTGTATTTTGTAATAGGGGATATCAGGTAATATTTCTTCAGATCTTTGGTGTTCCTGCACTTGTGCAGATATTTATATGTAATTAAAATGAATGCAAAATGCCACTTCTTTTGTAGGTACTTTTTTATCTTATTCACATTAATGTCTCGCTTGTGAAAGTCTCAGATTAAAAGAGAGCAGCAGTGACTCATAACTCTTATGTCTGCATACTGATTCTAAGGTTTTTCACTGAGCCCTTTTCTCTAAATCTTTTTGATATTCTGGCTGGGTACACATGTTCTTGTATGAATAGTGCAAATATTTGGGAATATACTGAAAGTTTGTTTTCCCTGGATAGTCATGCATGTCATTTGAAATCAGCTTTCTATAAATCGTTGTGTTAAAATACGTTGATTTACAGAATGTTCAGACTGAATAGGTATGTTTTAAACTTGACTGGAAGTAATCCTTTGAAACCTAACTTCCAGTCTTTACATGTAGCTGTACTATGCTGTCTTTCACAGCTCTGCAGTTTTAGTCAGCCTCTGTCCATTCAGATATTTATAAAGCATGATTTCTGATAGTAGCCAGATCCATATACCAGTTAAGGGGATGGTTTTGGAAGAATCTGTGTTTAACACTGAAATATATTCTTTGTCCTCATGAAAAAAAACCAAGAGTGATTCTACAGTGCAGGAGGTTAGTTAGGAACAGTCACCTGACCTTGAATTTTAGCTTGCTAAGTCTGGTTCTGTGATGAATGGCTGGTCTAAAGAGCTACTATCAAGATGTAGTTTTTCCCTTGCTGCTGTCCTTCTCTCACTACACCTTCAGCAGCCATGGGTCACAGATTTCTGGTTGAGATTATGACAGCAATTTGAATAACTCTGATTCCTTCCTATTGGATTCTGGAGTAGTTCCAGGCACATTAGGGGAATTACAAGAAGATGATGGAGGCTTGTTGCCGTGTGGGTGGTTTATTTTGCATCTTTTGCTTGTTGCATCTATTCCTTTTCTTTCTGACACCTGCTGTCGTTCCCTGACACCTGTTGGTGACATAAGATACACACACTTACTATGGTAAGAATCTGCATTTGGTAGGCATGGGTGGGGTTTTTTCAGAGAATAAAATATGTAGTAATTGTTTTATCTTTCTATTCCTTTCTGTGGCAATCCT
>JAWWEU010000091.1:45193644-45216917 GCA_035583155.1 Acropternis orthonyx
GTTTTTGGGACAAATTTCACCCCACTGTAGTATATGTGGACTGATCCTTAGTACTTTGAGGCTAGTACTACATCAAATAAAAGGCCTGCCGCTGGCCTGATGCAGGTGTCACTTGGATGGCCTAGAATATACAGGGGATTATCCAGTAATGATCTGTTGGATTGGGCTCAAAGTGCTCCACTGCCAGCTGCTGTGTCTGATCAACTTTCCAAAAATGTAGTCTGAATCAGCTGGTAACTTGTTTCATAGTTTTGTTTCAGAATAAGTGACTTCTATAATCTCTTTAACTAAAAAGGAAACAACCCAATACTTTACTATTATCCTTGCAGGCCACATACTACCTGCAAGTGTGCTTTCCCTTTAGCTGTTTGAGGCTTTTTCACTTTTTCTACAGAATGACTAGTATTGTCATTTGGTGACCCCATGTAATTTAGTTGGTACTGTTTCTACCTCTCCTGGTGTCAGAGGGACAGGCTATGGCATACTGTAAGCATGCATGGTGGGCTCTGATCAGTCATTTACTTTCTTTCAATGCAAAGGCCTGTTTAGTTTGACACTTGTGCTGCTGTCAGAGGCAATGAGGGTCAGTAGTTGTGGTGACAAATTAGTTTTGACAAGCGTAATGACCCCAATGAAGAAAAGTCTGCAGCCTTGTTAGCAACTGCAGAATAATTGGTTAGCTCAGCCAAACAAGAAACATGTTAAAATCCCAGATCCTCTCTGACAAGCCAATTACACCATTCAGCAAAAGAGGTGGAAGGTTGCCATTAGCTTCTAAAGTGATACAAAAGCATCAGTGGGCTGTATTTCAGTTCAATCAATTCAGTTTTGTTTGGTGGGGTATGAGGAGGCTGAAGTAAAGAACTGAGCCTTTCAAACAGTGTTCGCACCATAAATTAAAGTAGGAATCAAAGGGAAATCCTTATAAGACCTCTTTAGACCTTTATGGACAATAGTGTTTTGCAATGTTTCAGGTAAGTGTGTGTGTGTGTTGAATTTGCTAAATGCAAGACTTATTCAGGTTTTCCCCAGGTTTTACGACAATAGGATGAAGCAACCACAGTTAAGTAATAAAGTAATGTGAATAACAGCTGGCATGCTCTTAATGGAGAATGCTTAATGTTTGATTTAAATGTAGTTTTTTGTAAGGAGAGTACAACCACTATAGGGATGTCGCCATAGCATCAGTGTCCATAATGTATGTTGATTTTGGAATTATAGCATACACTGTTAATAAGCATCAAATGGTCACTGCTAGCAAAGCTAGCAAAGACAGTTAGATGTGGGGCCTTCTTATAAGCAAACAGTAATGGAGGAAAGAAAAAAACATCCATATCACTATCTTCTTACCATCAGTGCCATCATTACCATAATTTTTCTTCCTTACTGGGCTCTGAATGCTCTGTTAGTACATAGGATGAAAGGTTAGGAGCAGAATACAGATATCACAGATGTAGAGATGTTTTTCACAGTTCTGCTGATGTGACTGGAGTCAGTAAGTGTTTAGTCCAGCACAATCCATCCTGAGATCACCCATTCACCTCGGTTGCTCAGTTTTTCTTGATCTCTTAATCCATGTCAGTTTTCCCTCCACTCATCATTCCCTCCTTCTCATACACTCTACTTATGTAGTTGTTACCTGAAAATAATCAGTCCTCTCTATCTATGAAGGTGCTGATTACAAATGCTTATCAGATATATCAATCTGCTTAATAATATTATATTTAAACTATAGATACAGGACTTTCTCACCTTACATTTGGACATCTGTCTACCAAGATGATGGCCTTTTCAACAGCAGTGTAAACATAGTTATTTTGATACAGAAACTGCAAATAAGTCAAGTGCAATAAAGCACAGTTCTGCTGTGCTTTCAACTGATTTTGTAGGGCACATTAACATGCACTTTTAGCGTTACACTTGATTAGGAGGTGGGCATAATCCAGGCTCAGTTAGTCTTCTGTTTCCATTAGCTAATGTAAGCTTCATCTGCTGTTCATTCTCAGTTAGTTTTTGTGCTGTGCACTTACCTGTGTTTTTATCATCTGACTTTGTGTTAATGGTACAAACCATTAAAACAGCAAATAAAGTTTGTAGTGTCAGTTAAAAAAACAAGCATATGGTTTTGTCCAGTAGTGCAAAAATAGCTCTAATATGTGTTGTAACCTCTCTAAGACATCCTTTCACAGTGGGAAAAGATTAATTTCAGGGACTATTGAATGCTGTAATGATTCACAGGGAATGAGGTAAAAGTTAAGTTACCAAGGGGGAATAGGTACTAAGAATGCAATGTCCACCAAAGAGAAGAGAAAAAAAAGTCTTAACTTCAGACTCTGGTGGTATGTTCTAAGGGTAGTGATTTACTGAGTCATCCTTTTATTTTCCTTTGGTGAAAGTCAAAGCTTTTTGTCCTTGCCCTCAGGAAATTGCACAGCTCATCCCCTACTTTTCCCTATGAACTGCAGGTATTTGGGGGTTTTGTTCTCATTGCCTGTACCCATGAGCAATAACCTGCTATTATCTAAAATGTCCTCTAGGTATTCCGCAACCAGTTGTGGTGCCAAACACACTGTTTAAATAAATAAAGTCTTGTAGCTCTCTCACTGAACATTTCGCTTGAGGAATGGGCATATGTACTTACCTTTAGTAATATGCCATACTTATTGATCGTATTTTTCTTCTGTCCCTATTTTATGTGTCTTATTCTTCTGCCTGGCCCTGCGTGCTTTGGACTGGCTTCTCTCATCCTAGTTTTGGATTTATTCACAAAGTGTTTTGCTTCTGTAAAGTCTGTAAACCCTTCAAGGCTTTTCTCAAAAATGACATCTATTGCATAGGGGGAACAAAATGATTAGATTCACCAAGGCTTGGGATTATTCCATTAACACTCTAAATTTGTTACTAAATTTCTTTATTTACCCTTTCTTGCCCTTGCTCTATAATGATCACTTAAGGTTTATCATAGATTAAGCCCCAGTTGCATGGTGAAAACAGCTTCTGTATAGGATGTACAAAATGCTCATCTGCTTACACACTGAGGGGAATAAATGCATTCCTAGATGCACTGGAAGATATGTCCTATAGGCCAAAGAAAGTGGTTTAATCCTAAATTACACAGGAGCTTTCTTTCTGAGTCTCTGACATGCCACTTTTCTCAGGAGGCCCAGAGAAAGAAAAGGGTTCAACACACATCTCAGCTATGCCCTGACATGAAATAAATACAAGCTGCATAGGGGTCTTTCATATTTTAAAGGTTGGTTGTGGGATGTAAATGTTGCATGAATAATTGAACTTTATTACAAAGATGGAAAACAAAAAATAAGCAACACCACAATGTCTTTGTTAGCATATTCCTCAACTTTTCTTGAATTAATTTTTTCAGAGCTGAGCAGCTTTTTTGACTCATCCAAGGGAACTAGTTTGCCTGAATCCCTCAGTCTCTTTATCACAGGCCTTTTGTCACAAGGATTTTGTTTACAGGAGGCAGCATCTCAGCAGACAGACAAAAAGTCCCTATATGTGTAGCTTAGATGAGTGCAAAGATCTATGTAGGTTTTGCATTACCTTATCTGCTGGTTTTGGGATCTTCAACCTTTTTGTACAGTCTATGTGGCAGAAGAAGCAGTAACGACCCTGTAGTGAGTCAGAAAATACCAGCACTGGCATTGCACTGAGCCAGAAGCTGTTGGCTGCTGAGCTATTTAGAAAGAAATGTATTGTGCCCCAACCACAGTTTTACAACCAGCAAGTGTATGCCTGCAGCTCTGCAGGGTACAGTCCGGCTCCAAGCCTTGCTGCTCCTTCAGGGGATGTACTGTGTGCTCAGCCTTGCACTGAACCCCAAGTCCTGTCCCTGGTACCTGGATACATCTGTTGATTTAGATGTGTCCCTGCCTCCTTCCAAACCAAGGTCTAGCCGAAATACTTGTGCTCCCACTTTCCGCATGACATTGTTATCTCAGACATCAGCCTCAACTCACTGGGGACAGCCTGAGTAAGTGACGGCTGTTTGTCGTGACTGCAGCCATGGCCCAAACCAGGCTCATGGTCCTACTCCTACCAGAGCTTCACCGAAATACAGCCCTGACCACCTTCACAACGCGATTTCTGCTGCTAACACCAAATGTTTTCTGCTATCTGCTGTGAGGCATGTCTGCAAGGGGCAAGATGTTCTGGTGCATATAAATTGAGTTGCAGGTGATGCAGTATGTACTCAATTTGTTGGAACTGAGGCATTAGTTTTGGTACCATTAAATGGGATGTCAGAAAGATGTAAACCCTAACCTGAAGTTCCTGCTGCTTCATTACTATGTTTTTTTCTGATGATGAGAGAGAGGAGGAAGGAGAGGAACAGCAGCCTTGTTTTCTTTCCTGTTGCATGTGTTTGTACATATTGGTCTTTTGCACTTGAGTATACTGCACCGGAGGAGGAAAATAACTTCTAAAGGTTTCTCTTTCAGTTACTTTTACTGTCAGCAAAATTTTCACGTTTTGAGAAGGCTCATACAGACAAGGGGATTTGCTATCCTGGAAAGGAATATGGTACCTATTTCTGCTTTTAGCATTCCTTTTGACTTCTGTCTTTTTCATCAAATTATCTTCATTTTAAATTCAAAGCATAATTATATTTCAGTTAATGATACTGCAAAGAAATAGTAAACAGAAGCCAACACTTTACCTTTTCCAACCTTTGGCCTCTTCTGTTGGTTTTCTTATTCCTGGGTAACTCATACCCATCAGTCAGATCTGTTGGTCATTTTGAAAATTGTTTTCCTTCTGATGCCACACCACACTGAAGACCTGCCTTGCCAGCACATGAAGTCTTGTCATTATCTTCTCATAGCCATGGCTTGCTTTCTTCACATCCACATGGCCTTCTGTCTTGCCCTTTTGAATCTGGAGAGCTTGCTCACCGGGTGGGTTTCTGTAAGCTTTCTTAGCTCTCCTTTTAAGGCTTATAATGTGGGAATATTGTCTGAGTTGTCATGAATTTTTAGATTTTGTTACAGATAATCTAAAGCATATCTTCAGCTGAAGAAATTAAATGAGGCAAAAAAGCTTCTTTCTGCCTTTATTCTTATTACACTTCCCCAGCAGGGCAGAAGATTAAAGAATGCATACCGGAGATTTGAAAGGAATTTCTAATTTATGTTCTTTCTCCATAAAATACAGAGCTTAATCCTTTCTTTAAAGCTCCCCCCTTCCCCCCCTTTTTTAGCTAAACAAACAGGATCTAATTGAAAAAAAAAAGGGGGGGGGGGGGGGAAAGCTGACAGTGCTAAGCAGTCAAGAATAGAAAACAGTTACTAAGCTGAGAAGTGTGTTTTGAATGTTGCTGGAAATTTTCATGTCATTTACTTGTAGGGTAAGAAAGAAACCCCTGGCTGTTTGCTATTCTGATGAACTCCCATTGATTACAATGCAAGCACTTTTGCCTTGTTTTCCACAGCTGTTCTTTTCTGCAGTCTGTCTCTATTAAATTGTGAGGTGAGTGTTCTGTGCTTTGCCATGAAAGGAGAGTTGTGTAAGTAGCTCTGTTCAGAACAGGGGTAAGTGAGAATTTTAAATGCTGTATTATTAATTTCCCCTTTAACAAGAGACAGAGAAGAAAGAAGAGGTAAGGCTTGCTAAACAGCTCAAAATACATTTAAGTCTAATCTTTTGGGTAATTAGTTTAAATTACCTATTAAAAATAAGAGTACAGAGGCAAGTTTCTGCTATGATTTTTAGACTAATTCAGCATAATCCCACTGCTAATGCCCTTAAAGGTGCGGCAGAGCTGTTCAGCCAGCAACATTATGAACTGAGGTAGTACCTAAGGATTAATAAACTAATTCTACATTCCTTGCATATCCAGTATTTTCACTGACTTCAGTGAAAGTGGTGTGTATTCAAGTAATAAAGAACTGAGACCTGGTTATTATGACAGAACTGTTGCAGTATGGGCTGGCAGTAATACAGCCATGTTAATGTTGTTTCAGAATTCACATTTGCCTCATTTTAATTCGCTTACATTTTTGCTGAATAGTAGCTTATAGGGAGTTTTCTGTTCCAGATTTTCTCAGTCGTCATAGATACTAATCTGAACACTTTTCAATAAAGCATCAATAATTTGATTTAGAAGTAGTGTGGTTTTGAGTAATTTTTAAAAGTTCTGAAATTCATAAAATTAACACTAAAATATGATCCTTTTATACGTTCTAGTTACCTCACTTTGGGGTATATGGATTGGATTTTTAAATTCTACTGATTGTACTTTGCATGCTTCAGGCCATTCAAATGAATGTGATACAACTGAAGTCCTTTTCTATACAATCATCAGGAATAAAATTTATCATGATTATCACTGAGATGACATTGTCATTGTAGAGAGCAAGTATTATGAAGCAGGTATAGAAAAAATCACTATGTGTCATGTCTGTTTCCAAAGTGGATGGAAATTTGAAGTTAGTAGTACAGTTAGAGGATAAACAAGTAATTCTTAAAGACATGCATACAAGTATAGTAGATCACCATAGCCATAAAGATGCACACGTTATATTGAAAGCAAAACCAAACCCAAACTCAAACCAAACAACCCCCCCAAACAAAACAAATAAACAAACAAAACCTAAAACAAGCAAACAAAAAAACAAAAACAAAAAAAAAACCCACAAAACCAAACCAAAACCTACTGAAAAGCAGTGCAAGAAATAAAACTTTGAAATAATATATTTAAAATTAATGTTATCTTGGGACAACAATTCCTATAATACTTTGGTCACCACTGCAAATTTTTTATAAATTATTATTACTGACAGAGATTCTGGCAGAATGTAACAGGAACAGTCTTTTCTACATTATGAGCTGAGTGGACCCTGAATACACCATGGATTTAATAGCTTGAACTTACTAATTCGACAAGAGACATTCAAGAAAGATTACCTCCCTGATGGAAAAATGTCGTAAACTCTGTCATATGAAATTTGCAAAAAATTCTGTCCCCTGATGAGGTTGTTGTTGCATTATAAGACTTTTTGGTCCTTGAAATCAAACAGCTGCTTCTGAGTACCCCTGTGAAAGAGCATACTCCAAAAAAGGTACTGCTCAAACCACTACACAGTGGAACAGTTATTTTCACAGCAAAATATTCTCTTTATGTGTGTAAATTAAAGTTGTGTTTATGGTTGAAGCTACATATGATTGAGCTGATTTGGAAGAAAAAAACAGTGCAACTGGTATGTAAATATTGTATTAAAATGAAGAGTTGCCTTTTTAGTATATATTATTTGGTGCATTTTTTGAGTGGAACTCAAACTTCTAAATTTAAGTCAAGATTTGGCCAAGCATATTCCTTTCTCCTAATGCTGCCTCTTCCTGTATACATTGTGCTTTTCTGTCTTGCACACTTCAAGCTGAACATGTTCTACATAAACAAGCAACCATTAAATTATAACATTGTGCTTTTTCTTTAATAAAAACTCTTTAATGAGGCCCTTTAAGTAACTTCAGTGTCAGTTTGTTAAAACTGGGGGCTTTCAGACTTTTTTTTCCAGAATAACTTAAGAACATAATTTCTTTGGACACAAAGGTAGCATTTGTGGACAGGTTCTGCTGTATCCTGGCATGTTTTCTCTAGGCAGATTCTGCACTCCGAAACTATCAAATTAATCTCTCACTGCCCATTTTGCTCTTGACAGTGATCTATATGGCTTTTTTAATTAAAAAAAACCCCAAAAACTAAACTGTAAGAAAAATTAGTTTTCACTCTGTAAATAATAAATGGAGTTTACTGAGAGAGCCTGTGCCAGATAGCAGCTGGCCTGGTGTTCATTTGCTGGAGGTAAAAAGAACTTCATATGCAGGTCTCTAAAACAGTGGGCTAAAAGTTTTACAGTATCAGCTCTGAGCTATGCACCGTAAGTGAGAGTTTAATCATACTCTAGAAGATTGTCTTAGTGCCTTCCTGTCTATAATACCTTTGTATTTTAAAAATTGCAATCAAGTGTTAATATTTTTAAGTAACTCTAAGAAACAAATACTTTGATAGTGTTTGTAGAACAGCATGTGTGTTTGTTTGAATTTTCAGTCCGATTTTGCATGCTTATAGATAGGATAGGACAACACAGGGCGGGATAGGACAGGATAGGATGGGATAAGACAGGACAGAATCAAATTTTAGTCCTTTATGAAATTCACAAAGAGCAAAATGCCCTAAAAACAATGGAATCTTTCCAGTGGGAATGTGATTTTATAGTACCTCATCTCCATGTTTGAAGGCCTGTGGTCTCAATTTTCAGTATACCTCTAGCTTGAAGTCCTGTGGAGAACTGCAACAGAAATGAGATACGTTTGAATGCGTATTGGAGGGGAAGATGGTGTTCCTGCATATGTTTTTTTTAAATATCTGAAAGGAAATAACTGCTTTTCTACTTGACAAAATGTTGTTTTGTATTTGCATGTCTACAAGAAGAAAGAAACATTCAAATCTATACGATTTCTCTGAGGCTTAACAATAGTAATAACTGCTTTAACAATGGACAACTTTTAGCAGAGAAAGCTGTATGAATAAAGATGATGACCTCAGATACAAGAAGGTCAAAGAAAACTTTTTAGAAAAGCCAAGGAGAAAGAGAAAGAAACGAATAAACTCAGGAAAACCCCTCAAAACCCAGGAGCACACTCTTCCAAAAGGAAGGAATGAAAGAATTCCCAAAATGTTCATTTTTCCTCTAATGGTTTCTGTACCATATGGTTTTTGAATCACTAGCAGCTGATGTGTTCAGTAATAGTTCCTTTTGAAAGGACTTGCCATAATATTTATCTTCTCTACAGCAACTGAAATAGCTTCTGAGGCTGAAATGGCCATGCTTACTAGGACTGATGAAAACAAGAGACATTTCCATGGTGAATGAATCTCTTGACACCATTATTTCAGGGGATAAATAACATTCAATGCCCTGTGCTTAATTTCAAATGAGGTATTTGTGTCCTTAGGCATAGTGTTACTTAGAAAATAAGACCATACATTGTGTTGCAGATCTCTAGAATGTGAGCAGTATGAAGATCTCTGGAGATATGAAAAGGAGAAAAGAGCATGATGCATTTATCAAAAACACAGAAATAAAAGAGCTGTCTGTAAAAAGAATTCTCAAACAAAAGAGTGGTATGGGTGAGGACTGTTGCTTACTCACTTTCCTCTTCTACTTTTACTGCAATTTGGCGACATCCTTAATCCACTGTCCTATCAGAACTGATTCCACTGTTCTCTGTGAATTCTGATCTCCTTGGAAAGGAGATTAAAACTGAATTTTATTGATACACTCAAGTAATCTGTCTGCATACAAAATTACATAGCTGAGTGTGTACAGTGTACCCGATAAAATGAGATTTTGTTAAAGAGAATGCAAGAAACTAGCCTCTTGTGCGTCTGTTTGAAAAAGTAGCCTGATTCAGTTTCCCATGCAAACCGATGTGTAGATTTTTACTCTGCATTATTATATCCACTTTTTCCATTGATTTCATTGCCTTTAGAATTTTAGTAGCAGCATGTAGCTCTTAAAGAAATGCCCAAAGAAATGGATGTATTGGAAAACTGAAGTCAGATTATGTTATAGTTTTTAATCTTGTTCTATTCCTATAGACACACAAAAAAGCATTATGTGCTGCTTAGTCAAAAGCTCTTAAAATATGAGCCTTACAGCTGTAAGCACTGACTAGTCCCAAAAGTCTTAATCTGACTAATAATATGAACTTTTTTTCACATCTGTGGAGTATAATCAGCATTTTAACTTAAAGTAGGAAGTACAAAGAAGATAAATAACAATTTACTTTAGATTTTGCCATGGTCTGTGATTATCTTTTGTTTGCATTTTTACTTATGCATGCTGGATTATAATATTTTAAGGAATCCACCAGAAAAACATGAAGTTGAGGGTATTGCAGTAGATGGAACCTTCTATTTTTCTGAGGAAAAACAATCTGACTAATTACTTGTTGACTTCAGTAAGCTCTGGAGCAAGTTGTCACAGAAAGACTGGGCAAACAAGCATCTACTATAATCTATGCAACACATATAAACATAGCCTGTCATTGTTTACTGAAACAACAAATTCCAAGATGTTGTATCATCTCACAAGCTTAACTATAAAAGCAAGAATAAATGCCAGCCTTTGCGCAGTTTTGAGGAAAATATATAGCCTTATGTAAGCTCAGTGTATTCACCAAAGCATTCAGCCATCACATTAGAAAACGTGTTCTGTTCAGATAGACACTAATGAAGTGCTGCTCTCAATGCTACATTTTCTCCCATTTAAACACTGTAAGGGTTAAAAGCACAGCACTTACTTTACAGTAAATGAACCTGAGCTTTTAAATCTCAGCTGTCATGCAGCCTCCTTGTTGGTGAGCACCTGATGTCAGCAGTTTGAATGATATCTGACATTATGTGTCGTTCACAAGATTGCCAGGCAGGAGAGTCTGGGGGATTAAAAATAACTTGAAAGGTTTTCATATGAGGTCTTACTCTCAATTTTTTGAAAGCACTTACATGTCTTGCAGAGCAGCTCCCTGCTAGTACTGTTGTGGAAGGAAAATGCTTAAAAACTATTAATTAATACTTGAAATGCATTGTTCTTATTTGAAAGCCTTGTAAGGAACAGCTTTTTGTGTGACAAATACAAACCTGGGGAAAGATACCTTGTCCTTGTCATACCACCTGCCTTGGTGCTGACACAGGAGAACCTACCTAGTCAGCATGTCAAAGCATCCAAAATTCATTGACAGATAGGCATACAGTATTATTAAATAATTTGCCATTTTTCTGCTAATAAGTCTTAGAAAATGCTACATGACTACTTGATGAGGACCTGTAGATGTGGCACTTGGTGACATGGTTTACTGGTGGACTTGTCATTGCTGTCTTAACAGTTGGACTTGATGATCTTAAGGGTCTTTTCCAACCTAAATAATTCCACAGTTCTATGATTTTAAGTTTTTTGTATTAAATTCCATCAGAAGGGCACATACTAGATCAAGAGATCAAGAGTTCTTCACCAAATATAGTGGTCCTAAGTAGGTAGACTTTGTACATTCAACAGGGACTAGTAGAGCTACAAATACTGAGACTATCCCACTGGTTGAGATGATCTGATTGAGTTTGCTGGATTATTGCATTATAAAAAGTTAGTGTAACTCAGCAAAGCAACACAAGCAGGAATGAAGACATATAGCATATAATTACAATATGAAACATTCTGCCTGGAAAAAGTCTGAGTGAGAATTTACTATTACCAACTGTAATGAAAAGCCTCTGTAAAATGCTGTGACTTAAACAAGGCTAACATGATGCTGGAATGAGCGTAAAAAAGAGTTGGCTTCATGTTACCTGAATGCCTAACATTGATAAGACTACTACTGAAATATTGATCATGTATTTTGTATCCCAGGTGAACATAGAAGTAGTAAGAAGGGGATCAAAGTATGTTGTGTGGGGAGTTTTCAGAGTATGCATCTATGTGGTCATGTGCAATCAGTCATAAATTAATGTGAGTTCAGCATGGATTAGCTGGCAAAGAAAGAGCCAGGTCTGATTTGAACTGGATCTCTCTGAGACTGCTGTTTTTCCTACCTGTGTGGAGGGAATGGGGAAAGCCCAGTCCGCCCTGTTACGGTGCCATGTGTCCTTGGACCAGCAGTGGCATCCATTAATGAAAAGGAGGCATGGGAGGCAGAGATGTTGATTATTTTGATATTTTTTCATGGAAAGCATTTTTACTAGGGTGTGGTTTCTTATGTTGTTGACCTTTTAAAAACAATGAGAAATTTCTCCCCTGTAATATGTATCTTAGTTTCTGCAGCACCTTTTTCTTCTCTTTTTGCATCATCAAAGATTCACCATGGCCCAACAGTTACTAAGCAAAACAGACTGGTATTTTTCAGCTATGTGGAAATGTATAGCACCTGCTTAGTATGTCTTCTGTGTGTACAGAGGATTGGGTTTATTTCCCCCAGGTCAGACTGGGAGAGATTTGGAGAGTTCTTCACCTTTCCATCAAGCGTGTGTCACAGTTAATTTTCTGAGATCATTTGGAGGTAGGTCATCCATTCATTTCCCTATATCACAGCCTTTGGAAGGGCTCTTAGTCTTTACTGCATCTTGCCTGAGGCACGTGTTTCGTTTTATTGAAGAATCAAATGTATTTTGTCACTGAAATATCTATGTTTGTTACTGAGTTTGTGTGTTCCCTGTCTAGCTCTTGTTACACAGAAAGTCAGCTGCTGCGATTTAGTGGTTTTAGAGAGGTTGGATTGTAGCAAAGTTAAATTTAACATGAATAAACGCGCCCTTCTGCCAGTAAAGTCAGAGAGACCAGATGAGGAACATGTAATGAAATGTATTCATTATAATATCCCATAAATATTTCCCCACGCATGACAGTGGAGTAGGAAAATGTATCCTTCACACTTAAAAAATAAAAGATGATCCTTTCCCACATTCAGTGATGCTTAGAAATATCTGAGGATCACTGTGTATAACTGATTCAGACAAAAAAAGATATTAAAAGCCTAAACTTGAGGACAGTAGCAGTATATTGTATATTGGATTAAACATTACAATAAAATCAAATACTGTTCAGTTAATGTTTCTAAGAGTAACTAATTTTATTTGGTTTGGTTTTGGAACCAATTTTGAAGGACGTTTGAGAAGACATTTTTTATAGTGAGAAAACAATTTTGATACAGATAAATTATTTGGGAGAAAGTTAAGTTACTTGATTACAGAAATACTTAGAATCAAAAGTTATCTTTTACATTACTTATCACATTAATATAGCAGAAAAAATACAAAAGAAAATACACTGGGTGCTGAAGCAAAACAAATTCAGGTAGAAAAAAGTGAAGATTTTTAATACCAGATACTACGAAGTGATAGTTGAATTAAGAAGAAGCTGAGCTGCCTGTCATTAACTTTTAGAGTCAAGATGAGATGGTTTTCAGTGAATGGATCAGAGCTCAGACAGGTGGTGTTTGCCACAACAAGGTCTTCAGTCCTTGCTACACTGATCATCAGCTGAGAAAATCAGAACAATTCCTTTTATTGTTCCTTGTCTTCAGTCAGTGAAATTGACTAATTTCTTAATCACTTGGCCACTGAAGATCTGCTACTAATGTTGAAGTATTCACACAGGTATTACCATGATGTTCTTATAGTGTAAGAGTCGAAATGTATTTCATAGTGAAGTTTGCTGTCTAATTCCAGACAAGCCCCAGAAGTGCATGGTACATCCAGTAGGGCTTTGCATGTTGCACAGGTTATTTTATATAAACCTATGCAATGATACTGTTATCCTACAGGGTGGTTGCCTGGTATGCTGAACAGCATCGCTGTTTGCAAAGATGAACAGTACATTCCTGGGAACTTGAGTATTTTAAAGTCGTAACACTGCTTTTGCTTTCTATTGATATGCTTTACCTATCACTGTAAATATATCGTTTCTTGCTTTTGACAATTATCTGTATAAAAAGAGAAAGTAAACATGAGTATGTTCTAAAAAGATATCCCATGTTTACGAAGTACAGGGACAAAATTTTCTGTATGAGCTGCTTAGTGGTTTAAATTTGCATGCAGCAGTAAAAGTTAAAGCTCAGTGACTTGATTTCTGTATTGCAGTTTAGGAAAATACTACACAGTTAATTCCACATAATACTTGCAAAAAATCTGGTTTAATCAGGCATATATTTAGGAATGTTAAACAGATTCAGAATGCCAAATATACACCATATACTTAAGTGACTAATTGTAATAAAGGTGTTACATCCTCCTCTTCAACAACAGTTAGTAACAGAAAACCTATGATGAGTTCCATTTCAAAACACAATTGCCAACTACCTGACTTTTTTTCCCCTATAGGTAAGTGTGTCTTGTCTGGAATGCTTTCACTGAAATCTGTTTATCAGGATGGAATGCATATTCTGTGTTGTTGAAAAGAGTATCCTTTCATTCCTTTTATCTTAAGCACTGGAGACTCCCAAGGCGTCAAGAAATTTAGGTTATAAACATGTGTTGAGTAAAGATGGTCTTTCTAATAATACAGGCTTGTAGACTCTCTGTTTTGCTACAATGACCTTTTCAGCAGTACACAACTATATATGTGAATATGCTACAAGTAGTTTGGGGCTGCAGAGAGAACTTCAGAGTACCCAAGTTACGCTTAGCAATGCAGGAGTGTTCAGAAATAACAATTCTTAAATTTGTAAGATAATGTTCCCCAATTCTGCGAAGTTAAACATGTTTGCCCATTTAAAATCAATGTTAATTTTACAATTTATAAACAATAATTTGCACATGTTTAAGTTTGTTTGCATCCTTGAAGATTTGGAGTTTATTAACCTGTGAAATGAACAAAACAGAGGCGTGCTTTTACAACACTTTTTTCTTGGTCTGAAATTGAAATTGATGGATGCTTGAGATACTACAATTTATTTCGTAATTATGTACAGCACAGTCACAGTCATTTGAATGAATGGTTGTTCTTTTATGAAGTTATTACAAAATAGTAACTTGTCTGCATAAGATGGGCTAGTCAGTAGGTTTCTTTCTAATTTTAACATAAGTGCTCTTGAATTATTTTGCTTTTTGAGGGCATAGAACAGTACATTTAGATTAGATGTTAGGAAGAAATTGTTTACTGTGAGAGTGGTGAGTCATTGGAACAGGTTGCCCAGAGGACTTGTGACTGCCCCACAATTGTCCCTGTAAGTGTTCAAGGCCAGTCAGGTGGGGCTCTGAGCAACCTGGTCTAGCAGTAGGTGTCCTTGCCCACGACAGCAGGATTGAAACTAATATTTAAGGTCCCTTCCAAATCAAACCATTCTGTGATTCATTTGTTATATTTTTTAGCTCTCATGTTTTCATGCTTTCTCTAATCCTTACTTTTTCCTAGAAAAATGGGGTATTTTTATCCAGTAATTGTAAGAGATATGTATCTTTTTTTAATTTTATTTATCCTGTGATGTTTTCTAATCCTATATCCCTAAACTAAAACTATTTTTACACTTGCAACAATGTTTTATATGCATGATAAAGCTTCATAAACATGAAAGCAGCATTCTTTGTACAAGCATAAATTAATGTTCAGTGATCAAAAGTAGGTAACTTGAAAAGCACTGTATGTTTTTACTTTGGTTAAAGGGGTGTAAAATACATAAAAACCTTCATGGGTTGAGACATATTCTGAAATGAATATGTGGAAAAGATAAATTGCAATTATGGTACAGCAGGAGTGGTTCATTCTCTTTCTCAAGCTTTAATTACTTAAGCTCATTTTTAATATTGCGATTTTATAGTTAATGTGATTTATACTTTATTCTTTGAACTTGTAACTCTGTCTAGCATTAATCTAAAAAACAGATGTCCTCAAAATTAAGGGATAAAAACTTTATATCCTTTTTACCCTTTTTTTAAGCATGTTACAGATTTGTAAGAAAGACCTCTGCTTTTATAAACATATATGCACTGAGTAATGTATTACAGAATTTGTTTGTGTTATTCTGAATCAAAATGATCAGTTTCTTTTGAAGTGAATAAATTTAATAGGTAGTGAAATTATGGAAATTTTGTCTTAGCTACAGAAATGTTTGACATTTCTGTTAGTACATTGTTGTTTTTGCAAATATACAGGAACTGCAAACTAGCATGTTATGCAGCAGATGCTTTAGGTGTTTCACAGTGGGCTATGCAGCAGCTGAAACAATGAGGTTAATTGATCCCAACTGATAGAATGTTAGAAAGCCTATAGTTCTAATATTCATAAATGTTTAATTGAAATCAAGTGTATATAAAAATGCTGGTGTCAAATAGAATGGATGTTTTTTGGTTTCTCTTAGGATAAAGTATACAATGGGAAAATAATAGATGAAGAACTGGTTTTCTGTTCATATAAACATAGATTTCTCCCCAGATGCAGTACTTAATTAGGTGTAGAAGTACTGTGCCACACTGGTTACCCACAGAGATTACACCCTGTTTTGGAAGACATACATTATTATACATTATTTTTAGTACCTCATAGATTTACTCATGGCAGAAAATTAAAAATATATTTCAGAAAGCATTTTACTTTTTACATCATCATTAGCCAGGCAGAGCTAGACTGACATTTCTCTGCATCTGACCCTGAGATAAGCTCAGTTGGCTAGAGCATAGAGCTAATAACATCAAGTCTGTGGGTTTGATCCCCATATGGACCATTCAGTTAAGAGCTGGACTCGATGTGTGTGGGTCCCTTCCAATTCAGAATAATCTGTGATATCTGTGCACAGTCATGTCTTTGCTGTTGCTCTGTAGGTTGGCTCAGTACGGAGAGATGCCTCACTTTGGCTCACTTGCTAATATCTAAAGAAGCCCAGAGCAGAGATAGGGGTAGCTAGTGGGGGACTTGAGAACCTCACAGTGACTCGTAGCCTTCTGTGAGCTATGGGAAGGAGAATCACCTGGCACTGTGTTTCCAAGATAGGAGCTGCACCCTCAGCTGACTGTTGTCTTTAGGTCTCAGTGTCCCATCTGTAAAATGTAGGACATACTTCCCTAATTCACCCATGTGCAGGAAAGATAATACATTCTTACAATCTAAGTGGTTTGAACCCTGCAGCAGCGTGCACTGAGAAGCCAGGCTTTCCTCAGCTCTGGAGAGGTGCCCAGCAATAGCAGGCTGGAGGTCTCTGCATACCCTTTCACACTCCTGTTTGGTGTTTACTGTTGCACTTTCCTGTGTGTGCTTTCGTTTCAAATAATTTATTTCTGTTTTCTAGTTTGAGGGTTGCAAGAAAGCCTTTACCAGACTAGAAAATCTCAAGATTCACTTAAGGAGCCATACGGGTGAAAAGCCATACCTTTGCCAGTACCCTGGCTGCCAGAAAGCATTCAGCAACTCCAGTGACCGCGCCAAGCACCAGAGGACACACTTGGACACTGTAAGGACACAGCATTCCCCTTGCAGTCCCCTGGGCTCCTTTCCACCAGCTTCGTGGCTGCAGCTAGTCCATAACCGTAGATACAGGAGAGTGGAGTGTCTAATGAGGCTGTTGAAACTGTTTCAGAAGTGACTCAGTAATGTAAGCATGGAAGAAGATGTGCCAAGCTTGCTGATAAAAAGGCCACAGGTCCGTGGTCTTTGGTGTGGGTAGAGACAGTATCTTTCTCCTACCTAGCTCATCTTTAGGGAAATTAAATCCATCTGTGGTATTAACTGCTTTTCTCTGACAAAATGTTAAGGCTGGTGCATGTACCAGAAAGTCAAGAGAGGAAGAATGGTTTTGTAAATCTAAAAATTTTCATGCCAACAAATTGTTGCTTGTGAATTTGAGTCACAGCTGAGATTTGTTTAAAAACCTTCGTTCATAACAAAAGATCATGTTTTGTCAGAGACACGCAGTTTCCAAAGGAGCAGGAGTCAAGAAATAAAATTAAACAATGCAGTTTGAATGCCCTTAAATGGCTGTTAAAAATGAATTATCCATTTTGAATAGTCAATACTATGTCTGGCAAGTTAATCATATGCACAAGGTGTTTGTGGAAATGCTTTGTGAAACATAAATAGATAAATTGCAAAATAGCTAGTTTCAGGAAGCAGTTGGACCTAATCTTTCTAAAATGACATATTAGGAAATGTGAGCTGAAGGAGTTGGTTTTGTATTTCGCATTAAAATGTGTATTTTTTTGTATGTAATACTTTTGAAGCTGTAATATTCAATTCTTGGTTTGGGTTTTGCTGGATTGCTTTGTAATGTAGGGAACTAACACTTTTTCTTGTTCTCTTTTTCTGAAGCAGATCCTTCTGTAATCCTAAACAGTCTTTCTGGGCCTTTACTTCAGTTTCTTTTCCTGATTCACTAAAGGCTGTAATTTCTGATTAAGTCAGAGATTGCTCTGAGGGTGGAAGAATTGTGAGTATATCTAGTAATATTCATTGTACTGATTACAAAAAAAAAAAGGTAACAATGAAAGGTGACCTAATGAAAGCTTTCCTTCAGTTTGTTCTCCTTAAAAGTCTTATATTTGTGCTTTCCCTTTCTAACAAATTAGTAAGCATTTTGCTTATAATGTACTTTTGTGTTCTGCAATTATGTGGTTTACAGCATCTCAAGGCTCAAAAGGGATTCTCCTGTGTTAAAATAGTCTGTGATAAAACAGCGGCTTTATCTTTTTTCTTTTTGACTTAGAAACCTTATGCATGTCAGATTCCGGGATGCACTAAGCGATACACTGATCCAAGTTCCCTGAGAAAGCACATGAAAATCCATTCTTCTAAGGACCAACAAGTCAGGAAAAAGGTAAATTTTCTGCTGTCTTGACTAGTGTAAAGCTTATGTGTAGGAGTCAGTGTAATAATACTGGATGTTGCAATGCATCTTCAAGTACTTTTGCTGATGTCAGACTGTTCTTTAGTAAAAGTGTTAATAGGAAATCATAGACACAGTTTGTATCTACATAACTTCATCTTTGGCTTAATAAGGCTGCCTGCAATAATGCTTTATATTTTCTGATGTGATGGTTAATGACTAACCATGCATAACAAGGCAAATAAGTAACTTTTGCAAACAGGAAATTTTGGTTTTTAATTCTGGCCAGTCTCAGATGGAAGGATGGATTTCGAGGGCAGTATATGAGGTTAAGCTCTAAATTGTAATTGCATATGCCAGACACTTCCAATACCAACACATTTCACAACATCAGTTCCCCATGGATGTCAAGTCCATGAATCAACAACTGTTCATGTGTATAAGTACATCTCTGAAAAGCTGAGTTGTAACCTGAGGGAATGATTTTATATTTTGTTTGAAAATTTTTCATCATAGCCCCTGTTAATCACTGGCACTATTTCACTGGATAGTTTAGATCATTGAGGATAAAAGTCTAAGCTTTCAGTTTAAAGGAATTTGGTCCTGATAAAAGGGGAACATGCATGAACTGGTGTAGGGATAGATAAACTTCTTGAAATGTCAACTCCACGTTGAACAAGTTGTAGTTTAGAAGTTTTAAAATTAATGCACAGCCATTCCTAGAAGATAGCAAGAAAATTGCTTGTTGCAGCACTGGAAGCACTGAATGGCAGTAATAAAAGCTGCAATATACACATCAGGAGAGTAAATTTTCATTCAGTAGTGAATTGGAGCAGGCCATGGCTGCATGTCAGTCTCTGAGGAACTGACTTGTAGTATTCACGGGGAATTTCCTTTAAGCTTATGAGTGCCCACACCTGTATCAGAGTTGAAGTAAATGAGCAGTCATTTTCACCCTAATAAGTAGTTCTTTGGCTCCTTGTTCCTGTGAACACTGCGCAGAGGCAGGTCTACTGAAGGAGATCTGTGAACCTTGTCCGGCCTGTCCCAGAAGGGTGACTTGGCCACACAGACACCATGATTTGCAAGCATATAAAGTATATGCTGATCAACACATTGCATTCTGAGAAATTTGTTGGATGCCTCAGTCAAAACTGGCGTAATGGTCCTGAAGACAGGTTTTAAACCCCTTTGTAACATTACTGTCTTTGAAAGTGAAATAGTGCATTACCACTTGTCTCATTTTGTTGTATTGCACTACTGTGTCAGATTTCCCTTCCTGCACTTCATTCACTATTTGATTCTGCTCGTTTTTCATTCCCTCTTTTTGCCAAACAGTTTAAAACTTGGCCCTTTTTACTCCTCTCTTGACTCTCTAGGGGCACATTCTAGACTTAAAATTCTCCATCTTTTCTGTTCCTCTTTGATAAGGATTTATTTGTGCTCATTGGTCACCTGCAGTAATATGCAAGGGGAAATAAGCCAAAGCTCCACAAAAATAAAAGAAAAATTGTGGCATCTATCAAGCCAGATGCTTAAAGCACAGATAAAGTTTGCGTAATGTTTACATTGTACAACCTAGTTAGTTACTGGACCTTTGAGAACTTACAATTACTAACTAACATTATGCTTTGGTATTTGAAATATTTCCTGAAATAATAATAATAAAAACTAAGAACAACAAACTTCTTAACGCAGAATTAAGATTATGCATGGGTTTAATTAAAAGTGAAAATTATCTTAATGTCAAAAAGGTATTTACAAATATGTGAGTTCATCAAAAATAACCATAAAAATTCCAAGGTGTTAAAAGCACAGTGGACTAATATTTCCAGCCCTAGGGATCTATTCTGTTGAAAAGAATGAAACTCTTTGCTGTCACACCCCATTAGTCATGGATTCTTTAATATATCGTGCCTGACTGCTTTTAATCCTCCTTTTAACCTCCCCCTACATACCAAATGGCATTATTGTGGCATCTTAAGTTGCTGGCTCGCTAAGACTGTACCTGCATATGTGTCTTTGATGTTGCGTAGACTTAAATAGCAGGATGAAGTATATTGATAACAGGGGAATTCGCTACTTGTTGCGCTAATGTTTACACTGAGTCTTCATCCTAGATTTTGTAGATTTGTCCTTTGACCCTTTCCTTGCCTCTCTAAGATGGGGCCAGATTATGCAATGGGATATAGGTAAATTTCCATCTCTGAATTATTTTAAGCAACTTTTGTTGATATGTGTCTGTGACTTACTATGTAAGGCAAAATGCCTTTTCTGCAAATCCTGTAATGCAGCCACTGTTCCCCTTCTCCTCCCAAACTCCTGCCATTTACCAAGGAACATTCAACTGTGAATCTCTCCAGGTAATGGAATCAAATCATGGAGAACAAGAAGATCCCAGCACAAAAATATTTAATGAAAGCAGTTTAGTGGATAGTACAATAAACTTTAATTTGCTCTTCAAAGAAAAGCAGAGCCATGAGAGAGTAAAGACAGCCATGCCTGCTTTAATCATCTTTGTGTAATTTGCAAAATTCTTCATAAAGATGAGGGCAAATATGTACACAAATACCATGTAAATACCTGGAAACAGATGGTGAAAATGTTCAGTGAAACATTTTAGGTATAATCTCTACGCGTCATAATATTTAGTCTGTACTTTTAAAATACTTCAGTGGTTAAAAGCAATGCTTATTATCTTACTTTAAAAAAGGGAAAACTGCTGGCTCTGCCAGAATTTCATCTTCCCATGGGGAAGATGGATGAGCTCCTATACCGGGAAGTTAGTGACAGAAAACTGGACCTAAAATAAGAACTTAAAGTGACGCTGAGAAGAATACAAATGCACAACATGCGCCTGGACTATAATTACTTTTGAAACCTGTTCTCTTCTTAATCTTGTCCTCATTTCAACTTTGAAAGGACAACAAACTTGCAAGATTTTTTTGTAAATTCACTAGACAAGTAAGCTTATTTTCAGTTGGTTACACTTTTTGTTTTCAGTAAACAGCAAATGTCTTTCATCTCTGAACTGATTACACTGTATGCAGAAATAAGAATCTGTAGCTCTTTTAGTTTGTCTTTTTATTGAAGTCAGTGAAGGTGAAATTATAGAACATATTAACAAAATCCAGAGCCTGCTCTCTTTACTATCACAGAATCACAGAATGGGTCAGTCAGGTTGGAAGGGACCACACTGGGTCATCTAGTCCAACCTTCCTGCTCAAGCACAGTCATCCCAGAGCACATTATACAGGTTTATGTCCAGATGGTTCTCAAATATCTCCTGTGAGGGAGATGCTGCAACCTCTCTGGGCAATCTGTTCCAGTGCTCAGTCACCTACACAGTGAAGAAGTTCTTCCTCATGTTCAGGTGGAATTTCCTGTGCATCCGTTCCTGCCTGTTGCCTCTTGTTCTGTTGCCTGGCACAACTGAGCAGAGCCTGGCTCCCATCCTCTTGACACCTCTCTTCAGATATTTTTAGGCATTGATGAGGTCCCTTCTCAGTCTTCTCTTCTTGAGACTGAACAGGCCCAACTCTCTCAGTCTTTCCCTGTAATAGAGGTTCAGTGATTTGAAATCAGAACAGAAGGTGAATACCACTGTTACGCTCTTCTTGAAGATGCATTTGTTGTGTGAGCTAGCACTCAGCCTTGTACAAGTGTAAGAACATTGTCTTTTCCATACAAGTATACTGTGCAAAATAGTTTTCTATTTCTCTAGCCGTTATGCTAATGAAATCTGTATTTGTCAATCTAAAGAAAATATTTAGTTCACTTTCAAATGAAAAGTCAAGTGCAAGTCCCACTGTGAATGGAATGGAATGGGCTCTCCACTGGCTTTGTGTAGATCTTGTCATGAATATCTGCAGTGTCTAATGCCTTTTGAAAAGATTTTCTCTCCTAAAAAGCTACACTTTCAAGCAGATAAGAGATAATACAGAAAGGACAAAAGATTCCTCAGTTTTAGTACTGCTGTTTGGCAAGGACAAGATCAGTTTAGTAATACTGACTATATCATCTGAAAAATGCAGTGACTGTTCTTTCAGATGGAATTTTAATTTTATCCCTAATTATAGCAGTGAATAACTGTTGTCATGTATAATAGTTCTTTAAGACAGTGTGTCCTGCCAAAAAAACCCACCAAAATCCACAAATATTTAAAAGATTGTTTCCATTTAATTAAAGGAAAGTGTAATAGATAAGAATACAATTGACTAGCTCCATCTTTTTTAAAAAAAAAAAAAAAAATCTTGTCTTTGATCTTGTTGTTTAAATAAGATATATTATGCAGACAAGTTTTGAGATTTTGAATGATTACCTGACAATTGCATCTGTAAGCTCTCTGTCCTGCAAACCTGCATTATATTAGCTCATTTGAATGGATTTTTAGGAAACCCTGCAGGGATTCATCTGTCCAGATATCTTAACACCGTAGCAGATGCATAACATCCTCAGTGATATTCCTAGGACACTACTTAGGCTTAGTCTAACACAGCAATTGTGTCTATTTTTCTAGAATAAAATTTTTGTACTATTTCTGCCAGAGAGCAAAGATCATGGACACATAGCTTTGGGAAAGGCAGTCCAAAGGATATCTCTGAAAGTTGTCTAGATTTGGTGGAGGTTTTTTTAATTGTAGTTTATATGGTAAATCTACCAAATCACTAAGGAATGGAGAGGGTGGTGGTATCTCGGGAGATAAGGGATATGTGCACAGACTTCCAGATTGTTTCTGCCTTATAATCTTTCTCTTTGACATAGATTGGTCTGTTGTAAAATGATGGCTAAACAGTCACTTTTGGGGAATTGTCAAAACATTATCCCAATGAAAATGGATTCCAGCATTTGAAGAAATCCTTCCAACATTTGTTCCTTTGACATCTTTTTCAGATGTTATTTTGCTGTTGAGGAATGAAGGACAGAAGGCAGTTACGATTTATCTAATCCTG
>JAWWEU010000091.1:45241351-45253210 GCA_035583155.1 Acropternis orthonyx
TTCATGTATGTGTAATTAACGTGAAAGCTGTAAGACCACCAAGAACCAAACTGTTGGCTACTGCCTATATTAGATCACGTACATATTACTTTTCTGTTTTCAAATAAAGTAAAAATCAAGTAGATAACGTGTGGCAGATACAAATTCTGAGCTGCAGCATAAAAGCTCTCAGGTGACTTGGATTTAAATGCAGTTACAACCTGTACAATGCCGCTGCCCAGAGGTGTTTTGCAGTGCCAGAGTTGCACCTTCTGCTTTAAACAGGCTGTAATAAAAGCTTCCTTACACTTCTTCAGGGAAAACATACTTTTTTTGTTAGTTTAGTAGAAGTCATCTAGTTTATTGAGGTCCAGTCCCAGGACAACAAGAACCAGATCCACACTTTAGGATACTGGTAGTCTGTGTTAATTGCAAGCACTTCAGCAGCAGCTGCTGAGAGCACAGCGAAGGATAGTTGGGTACTCTTTTTCAGCAGACTTGCAGCTTCCTTTTAGCAGTGGAGAGAGAGGCTGATCTGTGACCAGAATACTACATCAATTTCCACTCACCCTCCTGCAGAAATATCCTGGCTCTTTTTTGTTGGCCTTTTTATCTCTTCTCTCATGGATGAGAAAGTGGCCTAGAGCCATTCCTGAGCCCTGGCTGAGCTCTCATTGATTAATCAGATCCCACTGGTCTAATGGGTGGTTTGATCACTGGAGACACAGAGTGGAGCTCTCACAACCTTAGATTTCCATCCACAAAAATGATCCTAGCATCCATCTGTAGTGTACTTTGAGGTATGCAGTTTTAAGGAAATGTAAAAAAGATTTCCATAAAAAAAGTAAAGTCCATAAAACTCTTGTTTAAAATCTTCAAAAGTAGTGTATATCCTTGTAGTGCCAGTAGTGAGAGAGCTGTGCAAAACATACCACTGAAGTAATGAACCCCTGTGGCAGTTGTAACACCAGTTTTGTTCTCAAGACTCATCTGGCTTGTAAGTTTATACTTTAAGTCCAGATCAACAATTTGATCTGGTCAGACTCTGGAAGCAATTTAACAGTTGTCTTTATTTACATTATATTGACTTCAGATTGGTTTTTTTTTCAAGTAGCTTTCTGTAACATACAAAGATTTCTAGAATCTGAAACCTGGGCCTGAACCTAATATCCAACTCCTCAGTGACCAATGACCTGAACTGACCTCTCATTGTCAGTGAGGAAGGGCAGCTACTTATTGATGAAGGTGGTACAAAGCCTTGAAAAGAACAGCTGACAATGCCTTAGAAATCAGGTCCCTCATAAGGCATCTCTCCCCATTAAGACTTACACACTCCCACAGAATTAGTGGGCTAAAAGGAGTTTACTATAATAAGTGGCAGTTGAGGCTGTTAATTTCACAGTTGTCAAATCTAATGATATGTCATGATTTAAAAATGTATCATCTCTTATTTGGGCTGCACACTGTTACTCTGGAAGTGTGTATCTATGCAAATAGCTAAACATTACAGTGATCTAAATAAAGTAGAAACAATCTTTAGCTCTTATATATTGGAGATTTTACAGGTGTGTGGTTTTGAACTCCTAGGTTTGTTGCTCTGGCTCCTTCTCCTCACCACATCTGCCCCCAGAGAATGTCTGTTCCACATTCCATGATGCAGAGACAGACTCCACGACTTCCCCAACTTCAAGAATGCAAGCCTGCAAGAATGCCTCTAAGGACATACCAGCCAGTAGAAAGCCCTTCTTTTCAACCAAATACCCTCCACATCCAGGGTAAGAAGGAAAAATCCTCATTGCTAATACTAGTTGTTTGTCACTGTTGCTTGGTTTCAAATTAAGTACTTCAGGGGCTGGTACTGATATTTTTAAGGCACTTTTCCTTTTTGAAAGACTCTGGGAAGTAGCCTGCAGGACCCTGCCTTCAGAATTCCTTAAAATTCTTACGTTACCTAATTGTTATTCTTCTTAGTCTGGGGTTACAGGTTTCTCTTCAGGCTGATTTTCAGAGCTGTTATTGAAATAGAATGGCAAATAATTCTGTGGTGGCTTCTGCTTTGAATTTTCTAATGTTATACTTCTAATCCTTCCTGACTTTGCATGTGTTAACCAGGTTTTCAAGAGGAAGAATATTTTTGTCCCTTGCACTTGTAGAGAGATGGAGAACTCTTCTTTTGTAAGCATGCAAGACTCTTACAGCTGTGTTCCCATTTGTGCTTTGTAATCAGCTTCTAATAAGACTCTCTCTGTTGAGTTGCATATAAAATTCTGTAGCCAAGAAGAAAATTAACAGCTCATGGGTTGTTTTGGGATTCTTTTCCTAGCTGATACAGAGCCTGAATGCTAATTACCTTAACATTTCAGGAGTGTGTTGACAGCAGTAATGCTGTTTCCTCTCAACTCTTTAAATATATGGTTTGCCATATTTACAGACACAAGCTACATAGCCCACTGGACTTTTAAAGGTCTTGAGATTCTGCTTATTGATCAGATTTCCTGAGAATTGTCACAGTAGATATCATGGGAAACATCTTGGGAAAAGCAAGACTTCTTTTATTGTCTGCTGCTGATGGAAGTAGTCTCTCTAGGCAAAGAGATAAAACAGAACACTGAGGCATCTCTCTGAGTTCGTAAGTGTGAAGGAGTGAAAGGAAGGTGCCAGTCCTGTGACATTCTTCTTATCATGCTAGACCACGTCGGAGCAAGACCTGAGACAGGTGATTTTCTTTCAGAAATTAGTAGTCCTTTCAGCGTACACAGTAATGTCAGAGAGGGCTTTGTATTGCCTCAGGTAATATTATATAATAGACGAACTATTCCCTTTTCTTTCTCCTGTGAAATTCACAGTATTCTTTGCTGCATGGGATGTTTGTAAGTGATGATGTTGGGTGTCCCACTGAACTACAGAAGTGAAGCTCTCCTTTTCCTTTCATTAGACTGTAGTATCTTTCATTGGATTATCGTAGGCAATAAATCTAAAGCTGTACCTGAACTGAAGACCGGAGTGATAACTTCTCAGCTTCATACTGTTGTATACCATTGTACTATGTGTTTGTAGGCAGAAGACAGTACAGGTTGTGGAAATCTGCAGTAATTGGCTCAGGACCTCTATTTTACTGGTGAGTCTTTTCAGCCAAGAAAAACTACTCTCAGGAGAGGTCCCTGAAGACACAGACCTCTGCAGCACATAGGCAGCTGCAAGAATAATATATTGTTTGCATCCAGAAGAGGCTGCAAGGTAGGAGAGAAAAGCAGTAGAAACTCCCTCTTCACAGTGTGCAGATTTCTTGTGCGTATAGACTTGGGTAATACTCCTTTGGGCATGGACACAGATGACTTGCCTTTGGATGCTTCCGATACTGTAAATATTTTTACACTAGAAATCTCACTGTCCTTTAAAATTGTGCCTGTAACTCATGCCATTTGTGTTTGTGAGTGAAGCGGTTGACCAGGGCTGGCTGAGTAATGGAAAAAGATTTAAAAGATCATGCAAAGTATTCTTTTAAAAAAAAAAAAAAAGTTGCTATTCTTTAAAAAAAATTGTTAGCTGATATGAGTTAGTTAAACTAGTATATCTATACAGACAGGTCTACGAGTAGCTGTTACCTTTGGATTACAAATAATCATGTTTCAGTGAACAGAAACATTGCTAGCTTTTCACATTTGCAAATCAGTCTGTTTGTACAGTATGTGAGTCATATCTTCTTCTTACTCTTTCTTTTCCTTTTGTTCTTCACAGCCAGATAGTACCAAATGGTTACTTGGTGTTGCGTAATTCACCTAGTGGATGTGTAGAAATATAATGCAGAGGAACACTCATTTGAAGTATTTCAGACAAAAGACAGATGGCATTTTGACATACCATAGCAGTAAAGGCTACTCAATCATGATTTATATTTCTTAATGGCATTTTTAATGATTTTCTGCAGAAAATATTCTCTCTTTGGTGTGCCAGGCAGAGAGATGACTGAGGGGGAAGTAGATGTCCATCAGAAATTTCCTACCATATGGAAATGAGAACTGTGGCAGTCATTCATTACATATCTGTAATGAAGTTTTTGTCCAAATCTGTTCAATGGGAGAAGCACTCTGTCACAAACTTACATGGACCACAGTTTCAGGTGTGAATTCAAGATGTGCTCTCTACCTAGGCTTTTCAGATATTCAGTGTCTCTCAGGACAAGACTCTTTATCTGATGAAGAACAAGAGCATCCTGCTTTTAGAAGCAATTCTTGCAGCATATAACTATTTTATCATATTCAAATATATTTCATTTTCCTAAGGAAATAATGCCATCATGTCAGTAAAGCAGCTGTTTGCTCTGTATCTTGACATTGTGGATCTTGACTGTAATGTATTGATTCAAAGAAACACAACTGATGTGAGCTTGTGCATGTGTGTGTTTTATAAAAGACCAGCTTATACAATCCAGAGATGCAACCCTGAGAAGAAATGTTTGGTTGTTGAAACTTCATGAGCCAAACTGTTTGCCTTTTTATTGTATTTTTCCAGTGCTGCCTGAAAACACAGAAAACTGATACTACAGGTAGTTCTCTAGCAGATAATCTTGAATGATGGGCTAGCTGTAGTCAGGTCTAGGGCATGAGTTGCATATGGTTTTGTGTTATCCTACACTGAGCTGTACTGTAGATTATCTTGGGCATGGTACTGTGTGAGTAACGGGAAGAGCTCCTGAAGTTAAGAGATTTTTCTTTGTCATGTTGGGCTCCAGTTCTAAGACCGCTTCACTGTTACTTGATGTGTTATAGATGTGCAGAAAGATTTTAGAAGTGTAAATAGCTGAGGAGAGGAGAATTATATATGCTTTTTTCCTTGTTTGTAGCTCTCTATTTTATAAGATAGGTAATTGATGCTTAATTGTGAAAAGAACATGTATCTAGGAAAGTTGCATTACTTTTCTGTGTTCTCTTTCCATCATAAAAAGTTTTGAGGGAGTTTTTAGTTATATAAGTGTTTTGTGCACTTCCCCGATGCTTTCAGTTATTTAGAGGTTAATGTACCAATGAGTCAAAGCTTTGCTAGACAGTATTTTTTTACTTAAGTAGGGAATGACCAAACACAGAGAATGCGACTCAACAATAGCTAAATGCCAAGGTAGGTAGTTTTTCTGTCAGTCTTGAGCCAGCAATAGTCGAAGTTATTGCCAGATTGTTCTGCACTGGTAACAGGATGCTGTGAGAAAGGCATAAATAGAGAGTGAGAGCAGAGTAATGTGAAAGGACATTTCAGCACGTGTCTTGAAGGATCTTGCCCACTAGTTCGGATCAGCCACTGTAGATTGAAATGGTTGTTTCTGATAAATAGTCTGACTCAACAGTAAACTTGCACAGTGCATTTTATTGCTGATTGAGAAAAAAAGTTTATTTCAAAAGCATTTTTAAAAAGGCAAAAACTGTCAATAGCTTCATGTAGCTAATGTAGCTTCAAAATCAAATTTTGGATGGCTATGTTTTTTCTTTAATTTTCTCTTATTTTTACTACAGTTGATTCTTAAATGTCAGGACTGAATATTTAAGGATTGATGGCTTGTATTTTCCTAACATGCTTTGCAGTCTGACTCAGTTTTGTCACAGTTAAACTTCAAAAGAAAAAAAAATAATGAAACCATCATCTCACAGCTAGGGCAACCCTTGCAAAAGATGATGAAATTTGAGTGTTCAGCCTCTCCAGGAGTGAACACAGAGTCTGCAAATTTTGCCTGCTGTGGAACAGGAGTCATGCTTCGACTTTTTATTTTTCTTTGGGCTTCTCTTCTTTCTTTTCTTTTATAGAGAAAATTCATTAAAATATGTTTTCCAAACCCTCTGTTCCGCCCTTTTCCTTTTTGTCCCCCTGATGTTGATGTATAAGGGTTTAGGGAATGTTTTATTGCTAGTTCTTCTTACTGATCTTTCAGCGCTAAAAGGAAATTCAGCTGGAATGACTTGGTCATATGGATGTTGATTAAATAGACTGGCTAGAGGATTCTGCCCTACATGAGAGCTTTTTCTAGTGACAGTAATGTCAGAGAAAAGTCCTTCAGATGCTTTCAGAGGTAGGGAGTTATTTTTCTGACAGTAGCTTTTAGGTATGACTAACCTCAACATATTCTTCATGAAGAGAATAGCACACCAGCTGTTAGGCAGTAAGTTGTTAGCTAATAAAAGTCTCCAGAGAGTCTATTATTCCTGGACCTATTTTTGGACACTCAAGGTCTACAATTTCTATGTAACACCTTGAAGGTAATGCACTGTGTTTTTTCTTTATGCAGGGAAAGAAAGCAGTGAGAACAAGGAGCCACAGCACTAGCAGAGAGAAGCGTGATTCACAGTTTTTCTTAAAAAAACATATATATTCTATTACTGAATTATGGTTTCACTTCTGACATATACTCTAAGAACATAATATAGAAAACAGAAATAAATGCATACCACAGTCTCTTCTACCTATAAAAGCCTTCCTTCAGCCTCTAAGCATAAACTCCAAAGCTTAGACTTAGATAGCAATTCTTTAAGCAGGAGAAAAGACCTTGCTTTCATGAGAAAACTCTTTTGATCAACCTATTGCAGAGCTTCTGTCTGCGCCTGCTTAGACTGCACATGTCAGAGAGGCTTCTTTGTGCTCCTCTGCTACAAAGAAGAGTGATTTTCATTATACAAATACATACTTTGGCACGGACTTCAGTGTGAATTTGCTCAGTGCTTATATACCTCTCTCAAGTATCACTTCAGGAAAAAACTTCTAGAACAAAAACCCTGGTAGGGATCTTTTATGTCAGTAGGTTAGACTCTCATCCTGTATTTGCAAAGAGCAAGCCCCATGGGTCATCATCTAGCAGCCCTTCAGAGTCTCTACGCATGTCCCTGCTATCAGCCAGCTGTCATGGCATCAGTGACAGACCCTCAGGTGTTATTCAGATTTTACTCGGGTAATCTTCCTTTATTTTGAATTAAGGTCTTGCTTAGGTTTTTGAGGCAGATGCACACTGTGATATCTGGAGAGTACCAGTTCAGACAGCAGGATTGCAGCGTGCGGAGAGAAATTTGCTTAAAAATTTCACTTTCTAGCCAGTCAGTGCATCTCATGAGTCATGCTTGGAATCAGGATGTCCATGACTGTGTTCAAAATTAGTAGCAGCTAAAGGAAGTTTTAGGGAGCTTTGTATCAGCACTGCTTTATTTGTGTAAAATTATTGAAGATCTGGTGTTATGGCAGTTAAGGTTTTTAACATTCTCACAGCCGCAGTTGCACATATTATCCTTTGTATCTCTGTCCAGGTCTTTTACTGATGGCCTTCTTCTCCTTCTAGGTTTTTATGGGCAGCTTCCGACTTTCTGCCCACCACATTATGCTGACGCTCAGAGGAACGTACAGTATGGTGTTTCCTGCAGTATGGTTCCTCCTTTTGAAGACCACTTAGCTCCCACATCAACAGGCCAGGCAGGGCGTGGCATTTTCCATCGAACTTTTTCAGGTCATTCTGGTATCACAGGTAAGTGACAGCTGGTGACTTTGTAAATGACTGTGTACAGTTTGTGAACTTTGACAGATCTGCTTGAGCTGTGTATGTAAGTGGGACCTGTCATGACAGGCTTGATTTCACAAAGAGTAAGTGGTTTCAGATCTTTGTGAAGTGATTGGCATTGGAGGCAGGCAGTCACTATAGGTGACAGTAAAAACTGGCTTGTGTGCAGACTGTACTCTGTTGTGGGCTTCTCAAGGTGCTAACCTGTGGGAGTCAGGCAGTCTCTAGCTTGTGTATTTGCTTTGAACCATGTGTGATATTTGTGCAGTCACTCCACTCCACTATATATATTGTTGCAAGGACCTGGGATGATTCAAACCACTGATTTTCCTTTGTTTATGTTTGGGTTTTATCAGTCTTGAATTTAATTTATTCACATTTCCATGACAAGAACTGCCTGGGTGTGCATTTATCTGTGTGCACTTAACTTAGTCTCTGCCTAGATGAAAAGTACTTACGGGTCTTGCATGCTGCTCTGGAAAAAGGTTCGCTTTGTGCAGAGGATCAGCACAAGACAGTGAGCCTAATCTTAGGGCCTAAGCACAACTAAGCACCAAGTCTTTTATTGTCCTTCCACACAGGATGAATTTATTTAACAATTGTTGTGCTTTGAAAATGTATCTTGGTCCTACACTAGTGCCATTGCAAAGCCAATACACCTGTAATTTCAAAGATGCATTCACAATATGTAAACATGTTATTCAAAAGATGGGAGTTTTTACACAAACAGTTACTCTTGTGTTTACTACTGTTGCTTGTAGACGGTAGTAATTTCTGTGCCAGGGTCTGCTTTTCAGCAAATATATTCTACAATATTTTATAGTCTTTTATCATGTGTTCAGTATGATGAAATTTGTTGAGCAAGCATGAAGTTTATTTTTAAAATTATCACAATTTTAACACCCATTGAAATGGACAAGTCTTAGTTGTGATGAAATCTGCTGTACTTCAGTCCTGATTCTGACAGAACTGAAAATTCCTACCTTGGTAAGCAGTAAGTCATGTAATTAATTTCAAACATATGTTGGCTTGTTTGTTTTGTTTGCATATTTGATTTAAAGCCATTTCCAGTACTGTGTATAAGTATTAGGACATATTCCATTATATGGTTATACTAGTTAATTAACTGTTTTTTGTTTTTTTCCCAGTGTATGACTTTCCAGCAGGTCCATAGGTATCTTTGGTGATTCAGCTTGCAGCATGGCAGAGGACAGCTGTTACCTACAAGTAAATGCAGTGGATCATTGTTCTAGCCAGCTTTCTTCCATATACACAGAAGGCTAAAATAATGTAAATCTAGTTACAAGAACTTGATTCTGTTTCGTCTTGCTCTTCTGATATTTCTCTACATTTTTCTCTCCATGAAACTGCCATGTATGTATGGGGATATGACTGGATATACATACATAATGGAGAGGAAAAAGCAATCACTGAGCATTCTTCATTTAATCAAGCAGCCAACTGAGAAGGAGAATGTTTTCAGAAAGCAAGCTTTGCCAAAACCTTAGCAATTGTTTCTTTACTTCTCATCTGTGGCACAGCAACTCTATTTTTTTAATATTTCTTCTTTTCAATTCTCAAAGGGAATTCAGAGACCAAATACGAAAACTGATTGTTGGCTGTAATCTTTTCAAGCTGAATGGGTGCACTTACTGAAGAACAAAGCTTTAGAAAATTCCTTTTTCAAAAAAGGAAAAGAAGTAAAACTAGAGCATACTACAAACCATTTCAAAGGCATGCAGCTTTTTGCACAACCTGTTTGCATGTGATGCTTCCAAAGTTAAACACACAACAGCATCCAGAAGGGAGAGAAATTAGACATATAGGTTGGCACTACCTAGTGTAGGTGTTGGTGTGGCTTCTTGTTGGAGTCAAAGATCATTGGTACTGGGTTTCTAACAGGCCTTGGGTTAGGTGTCTTTTCCTTCCCTCTGTATTTTTAGCCATACAATATGGCTATTGCTATTTTTCCAGTATTCATTCTAACCCAGTGCTTTAAGCATGAATAAGAAGGGTTAAACACATGAGAAGTTACATGGACTTTAACTCTATTTAGCACAAATGCCAGATAAGAATAAGTAATTTAACTTTCTGTTGCCTTTTAATTTTATGGTAGAGCTTTATTCTTGTATGTACTATAGTATTCTGTAGAAAGGTTTAAAATACTGATTAGGAAAGATTCTTCCTGAAATTCCACTGATTTTTAAAAAATACAATCTGTATTGATTCAATTAAATTTTTATTGGCCTAATATTTTTATGTAACACATTTTCAGAAAGAACTACTCTTAAGTGTGCTGTGTTCCCTCTGGTAACTTAGAGACGTAAAACTGAACTGGTTTAATAGTTTTCATTTTTTTTTACTCAATGTCAGGCTCTGGTTCTTGAATTTAGTACAAGATGCAAGTAAATGTGGTTGCCCTTCATGAAAGGTACAAGGTTATGAGTTAAATCCAGTATTTTGCAGTGGAGACATGTCATCACTGTGATCCTATATAACTTGGGAACAACTCTTACATTATGCAAGTCTGAGTTTTTAGGTGATTAATCCCTGTTCATCCATTTTATGGACTTCTTACAGTGTAACGTGCATGTTAATATTCTCATGACCTGATACAGTAAGGACAGAAATTCACAGTTTGTTCTTACAGGCTACACCATAATTATGCTTCTGAAGCACTCTTCTGAAAAGATGAACTTTAAAAAAAAGGAGTTTATACAAACGTTTTTTTCCTGAGAAACTTGTGAGAGTTGTTCAGTGCAGTTTGGCTCAAATCCGTAATTTAATTTGCTATTATGTTGAATAGGTGAATTTATGTCCAGATGTTTATAAACACTGACAATTTTTTGAGGTTCTTATTCATGAAGTATACGTGCTGGCATATGTGCTTAAGTGTTTAATGGAGATTTTCATGCAACAAATGCATAGAATATATGGATAAGCCGTGGACATAAATGAAGTACAATAAGAAGTAGTGTGACTAAAATACCGATAATTCTTGTTATGCTCTTCGCCCTTTTGCTCTGCTTCTCACATCACAAGTGAATATGTCCCTTTGCTCCAGCTTGCAGTAATAGGTCCAGATGTTACAATATGTGGTTTGCATTCGGTTAAATGACATCAGGCATCCCTCACAGCTCTACATGCACTAGCAAAAACACAGTCCTTTTGCATTAATGTATGATCTGACCCAGTGCATTGACCATGAGTTTCATTTTTTAATAAAGCCTTAATTTTGTGCTATCTTAAAGCCCATTATGCATTCAGTGCACAAGCATAACTTGGTTCAGCAAGAATAATTAGTCACACTGAACACTTCAATTTCAAATGTGTAGGACTTGTTTTGTTCCACCAAAGTCAACAAGAGCAGAATCAGGTTCAGTGTGAACATATGCATGTACATATATACTTTTGTATATATAAATCCTTCAAGATTCTTTTAACCACACAGTTGTCCAGAATTTGTCCATTGCTGTGTATAAAACTGAAATATTGTTGCTGTCTTCAGATCTGTACGACCCTGACTTTTAAATCTTTTGAAATACTTATAGTATCTGAATGTACAAGCTGATCAATAGAGTGGGAGAGTTTACATTTTGAAACCTCCTGACCAAAGGGAAAGTGGGAGTACAGAATTTAAAAAGGGCATTCATAATCTGAGTGTTCATCAGTTACATTTAAAAAAGGAAGCTTTTGCTAGTCATTAATTCATTCTTTCACGTATACATAATACATATATTCACAGCTTTCCATGAGCCTTATCCTAAAAAGAAGGAGCTAGAGTACTGTCACATGAAACACATGAGAGTGGGCTACCAGTCTGTAAAAAGGTATGCCTCTGTTTACTTCTCTTTCAAAGACAGAGCGGATTCTTCACAATTATTTCATTATTCTCTTTGAAGTCAGACTGACTTTGGGGCATCAACTTAATCACTGAGAGCAATTATATAAAATAAAAGAACCATTTTATCTCATGTATTTTAGATATTTAAATAGGGAATAGTATTTGTCAGATGTTACAATGAAAAATGGTGCTTGGGGAAATACATAAAGTAATGCCAGTTACTGAGTTATCTTCCAGTACTTGTGCCTTAGTGAATTTTATGTTGTTATTCTACTTGCTGGATTGTTACATTTATAAAGGGATTCACATCTAAGAGATGAAGTCATTTCAGATAATGGACATTAGACAATATTCAAACGAAATTATTTACAATCTTTCTTTTACACAATTCATTTGTTTTCAGACTCCATGATCTATTTATATCTGCATTAGAAATGGGTCTACACTGGAGTTTAAAATACAGTCTCAAAGTTCATGTGTACATGTGGGAGTGTATGAGAGTATATGTGTG
>JAWWEU010000091.1:45253310-45271164 GCA_035583155.1 Acropternis orthonyx
ATCTCCCTTTCTGTAACACAAACATATAGGCATTATGGTTTACTAATACCAGATGCTGAAATATTGCAGTGCTAAGGCCATCTGTCACATTGTATTTTGTTTTCAGCTTTCTTTCAAGAGGTGTGAATTAGTATAAAAACTACATTTTAACTGTTTGTTCCCTGTTTTCCCTGTGTAATTTCATAGCAGATTTTTTTAAACAGCACTTTTTTGGTTTTTGTGTGAAATTTTGTTGGTGGTGTGTTTTTAGTTTGGGGGTTTTTTTAATATATATTTCCTAGAAACAGGTAAAGCAAAAGCAAATGATGACAATTTAAAATTAGCTGAGTGGAGTTTTATTTAAGAAAAAAATTTCCTTTTATTCTGCATAGAAAGCAGTATCTTGTGTAATATTTTTTACACAAAGCACTTTGGTGAGGAGAGAAAATGGGATTATGTTTTTCCTAAGTCTTACAGAGTCATCTACATATTTATACATGCTTACATATACACATATGATCTTAATTTTCCATACTGTATATCTGGCTGATATTTTCTCTAAAGAAATACCTGTTGCATATCATGAAAGAAAAATCAAAATAGTTACACTTCTTGCTGTACTAGTGCATATAACTGTGATTTTTTTACAGTTACTTTTCTTAGAATCGTAAATTATTTTTGTCTTGTTTGATAGAATTCTGTTTTATGTAAAAAGTAAAAGTGAAATGTGTACATGTGTGGTACAAAATAAAACTGGAAAATTGTAACTCTATTATATTACTTGTAGAACATCTTGTTGTGAGATGCACCAGCCGTTGTCCTTCACCATAAAACTCTTCATATTTGTATAGATTCATATAATTAGAAACAGAATTGGGGGAGGGAACTCTCTGAGATTTCTTCTAAAAAAACACTCAGGTCAGATTTTTAAGTCTGGATTTAATTATTGTTATAATGAGGCTAGAGATTTGTAGAGATAAATGAATGCCTCAGTGGGTGTTTACACCCTGGGTGGAGACACAAATCAAAGAAGAAAATTTAAATAGATTTTTGTGCTGTGATAGTTTTTAATTTTTAATTGGTTTCTTTGTTCATGTAGTTTGACAGTACAACATTTAAAGGCATTTTGCTTTTTTTGTCTGATTATTGTTTCTAACATACTCAAGCAATTAAGCTATTTCAGAGCATTTAATGTAAGAAAAAGAATATTTTTTTAAACTGTACATTAGGCAAAATACAAACAAAAAATGGAGACAGAAGCTGATGCATGTTTATGTCCATATTGTCTTAAACAGAGCCTAAGAATCCAACATGTTTAGGAAAAAAGAGGCTACCTTCTACCACACCCATGAATTGGACTTGAAATCTAAGGACAAAATGCAACCTAGTAAAAGAATTAAGTTCAGAGATCATGTTTGGGGTTTTCCTATTTCAGAACAAAACCCCATTTTGAAACATCAGAAATACTCACATGATAAAAATTTGGGGAGGGGGAGGTATTAACTTTTTGCTTGTATTTAGTTACAGGATTTCTCCCATGCACTGTGCCAAAACTACAGTGCATTCCTGAATGTATACCAGCTCTGCCCTAGTGGGAAATATTTCCATAAAGCTTTATATGTACCTATCTATTTCAAAGAAAGGAGAAAAAAATAAACATAATTCTTCCATTCTGAATATTAATTTATTTGTATTTACTGCACCTAATTATATGATACTTTGTATTTGAAGTTAAGAGTGAGGATGTCTATATGAAAACAGAACTCTCCATTTTTCTAGGCTATGATCCTCAGGAAAATGCTTCTTCATATTCAAACTTGCCATTTCCTACATTTCATCACTTTATAACATCAAATATGTTTTGAATTACCTGATTTTTAAACTGTGTCTGTTTTCCACTGTAAATAAGTGTCCTCAATAAGCAATTTTGAAAAGTTTCTCCCATAATGGACAGTCTTAAAGTGGACAACTTCTGTATGACTGTGTGTACTCACTCACTGCAATATACAACTATGAGAAACAAAATGGTAGAACTAATTTTACAGAATGAAAAATGTTAGCATTTTAAGGTTCCTGTCTCCTTGCAAAATGTTAGTTTATATTTTTTGCTCTACCTTCCTTGAAACTATAATGTTCTCATTTAAAAGTTAAGTATAAAAAATTGTTCTACCACATCTTCCCATGCCACTTACAGATTTACAAGCAAAGTAAATTTACCCAGCAGTCAGTATCATTAATGATTCACAAATCAAGGATTTGTGAGATGGGTTAGTTCAGTGAACTGTAGCAATGCCTTTCTACGTGTCTATTAAGAAGTTCCAACATGCCTTTGTTGTAACTAGAAAATGCAAACCTTATGCATGGTTGCAGCTAGGTACACAGGATAAAGCATTACAGGTAAATCTAGGTAGACAGAAGAAAATACAACAATGTCCTCAATATAATATATTTTCCCCTTTTGACCAAAAATGGACTTGAGCCTGCCAGTCAGTGGGCACATTTCAAGCTTGGCTGCATGTAAATCAGACAGCTTCAGCAATTCCAGGAATGGACACAGTGAGGTTGATTAAGCTCATGAAAAGCAGGGTGACCTGGTCTCCTGAGTTTCTGAAAAGTCCAGCTTAAATCTGTTGGAAAGACAAAACCTGAACTTGCACTGCAACTGTGGCTGACAGATTTACAGTCACAATAATTAGACTTGATTTCACTTGTTAAAGCACCATTTAACATAGTACACAGTTGTAACTAAGCTGTACCTGTCTTGGGTTGGAGGAAGAGGAAGGATACTTTGCTTTAATGGAAGTTAAATTGGTAGTACCTGAGTGAAGTTCATAGCGTAAAAATTAAAGCAGTAATATTGGATCAGCTTATCCCTCAAGGAAGTGGCAATAGTGTTAGATGGCACCATTATTGCACCAAGTCTTTATTCATTATCAGTTTGACTTTTGAACCCATGAGTCAAAACATTTCTGGAAAAAATGAAATTTTTTACCCTGGAAGTTTAAAATCTGTGGAGACCACATTCTTTTATACCCATTTTCCCCCAACCCTTTTGTGGAAGCCAAAGAATGTTGTATAGTTCCAATGTCAATTTTCACTTTTGTTACTTTGGTAGGACAATCCACAAAAGCATTGAATAGGGTAGCAATTTTGTCATCTGTTATGGTCCAAAACCACACATCCTCCATTTCGGGGTAAAACAAAAGACATTTATTGAACTATATTTCACAATATATAGTGTTAGTACGCAATTCATTATAATCAAGGGGCTGGACCATGATAAACACGAGAAAGAGCACAATAATCAAAGGAATACATTGTTAACTAAAAAGGAGCGGGAAGGAGCATGCAATTAACTATATTTATGACCATCAGGTATAGGGGGGTAAAAGGCATGATACAGAACACACTTTGGACAGGATAGGGAGTACACCGTAACTTCAGGCCAGATATCCTTGAAGGTGAAGTGATAACAGACATCTGGGGGCTGGTATCAGGCCTCATCCTTCTAGGATGGTCTTCCCAATATTCTCCCAAGATTTTGCAGACATTTCAGACATGCATCTGCCAGCCATGCTGTTCCTTTCCCTCACAGTCATCTAGATAAATACAGAATAGAAACTGTATTAAAACGCTTAAACTAATTTTAGGGAAACTGCTAAAATAAAATCTACACAAAACAGAATTGTGCAGATTTACACAATCAGAATTACTCAAACTGAGCTGAACCAACACTTGACATAAGGTGAGTTTACCCAAGTAATGGAAATATTGTTAAAGGCTGAACCGTAAAGGAAAGAATGATGCTCAAATCCACTGTGGTACTCTTTCTTTCTTGTTGCTACACTTTTTCTACTACTTTCGGTTGTGCGTCTCAGTTATTCAAGAGCCGGTTTCACTGTAGCGACTGTTAGTTGCAGAATTTGTGCTTTTCATCTTGAAGGGCCTTCTTCATGGGAACTTCATGCTGTACACATTGCTGAGCAAACCTGCTTTGAATAAAGGTTGGGGCAGTTGCTTGTATTTAGCTGAAAGGGACGTATGTGATAGTAGCCTCATTGCATTTGCTTTAAACTTTCTTCTTTGATCCTTAACCCCAGCATGACAGTCAATGAGGCTACTCTCAATGGTTCAAAGGACTAAAAGAATCGATCATGCCAGTCCCATTGTCCTTTATTTTACTTTCACATCACTATGTGACCTCCAACATTTACCACACAGGAACAGCTGAAGTTAAACCGCTGTATATGATAAGCTTTTCATGCCTTATTGATGAAGTCGTTGTTTCAGTGTCTGAGTTACAAAGTTGTAGCTGCCAGTAACATTTATAAGACTATAAATTACATATTTTCAGTCAGGTCTAGCCATTGCAAACATCATCAGAAGTAGAAACCACCACTTACTGGAAAATTAGGTTGCTTATAATGTGGAAAACCTCCCAGTGGTGGGTTTTTTGCCTTCCAACTTTGTCTTACCCATATTTTATGGTCACTGCACTTGAGACCCATGTTCCAATTCCATGTAAACCCTCAAGCAGATTCTCAGTGGCACTTTACTATATGTACCCGTTAATAGCACATTGCCATCTACTACCATTTCAGCATGGCAGAGTTTTACATCTGCTCTTCCCTGACATAACCAACTACACAAACTACCACAGAGGAGAATTTTGCATTCACTGGCTCCTATTCTTTTATTCTTCTCTTTTTTATTTTCCTTTTTTTCCCCCTTTGTTACCAGGTATGTAGTCATCCTGTGGCAGTTACTGAATATCCTGAGATTTATTTGTCAAGCCCACTCTACACCTCAGAGTCAAGAAGAACCTGTGTCATCCTCTCTTTCAGTTTTTTTGTTGGAGTGAGGAATAATAGAAAAGTCTACAAAAGAGTGACATAGAGATGTAAACATTAATTCAGGCCCCATTTGCACTAAAGTGAACAAGAAGTGATTGTCCTAAAATCTATAGTGAGAAAGCATGTAATGAACATGAATACCAAATCAAGCCTAGTAAATGCCACATTAAAAGCCCATCTAAATATCATATAATTGGGGTTTGGTGGAGAGGAGAGAAAAAGTAAGCTACTTCTTTTGCCTCTCAAAGCTACTAGTTGCTGGACTTTGTGTGGGTATCTAAAATGTTGGAATTAATCCTGTAGCCTTACCTCATTCTGCAGGTATTTAACAAAGGAAGTATTCTTGAATGCTGAGTTTCAACTAATTATCAGAAGTGAGTGAGAGAAAAAGGGGACAAAGAGCACCTGACATGATGGCATGTTAAAAATTCACCCAGACATCTAGGATAACGTATGTTTTCAATACTACATTTCATGAGCTCCAGAAATAGGCTTGCTCTTCTCAGCAAAGGAGATGGAGCATTTGATGAAGAAAGGCAGCTAATAAGTGAGTCACCTGTTTGTACATCATTTAACCTGCCAAAATGTGTAAAGTCTTATTACTGCAGGGTTGTATTTTACATAGAAGGAGGTTCTTTGCTTTGCTGAGTCTCCTTACAGCTTCTTAGAGCAAATCACTGTACTTCTTAGGGTAATTAATCCTGGAAATTGAACCTGGGTATTCTAAACATTCATCTTTTGCATCAACAGTGTCTAATGGTGTGCAAGGGCACTCCAGAAACAACAAAAGAGTGAAAAAGGATGCCTGACCACACTTCTTCAAGAGGTCACATTCTTAATGAATTCTTTGCATAGCATAAATGTGATAGCCCCCAAAAATATATGCATGCCATCTTTTGAAAAACTTTGAAAAGCAGAATCAAGTTATGTCCCAGACCTGATTCTGTGCAAAGATGTGAGTCTGCTTTTTCTAGGTGAGGATATATTTGAAAGACACATTGCCCAGATTATCTTCTGGACTCACTGTCTTTCTGCTAGGTCATCACAATCAAGCAGCTCTAAAAGTAACAAAGCCATCTTCTATGAGTTACTCATGATACTACAAGACTAGAAACTGAGGAAAATGTAGGGATGCTGTTGAACGTAACGCCTCTTCAGCAAAGGTAACTAAGTTTTGTTATGGAATAACATGTTGAGACAGTAAGAGTTGCTACCTAAAATGCAGGCATTGAATGAAATAACGATGATGCTTTATCCCATCCCTCTACCTGTGGCAAGAAAGGAGCACTGATAAAAATAACTGCAGGTTCTGCCTAGGCACTGCATTTGCGGGTGGATCCACACCCCATACCTGCCTGTTCCCTTGGGGTCATGGGTTTCTAGAATATTCTCAAGAATGTCAGGAAAAGTCTCTTCAGGCTCTTTTGAACTCCAGGGACTCTTTGTTCTATAAAACAACTTACAAGCATCCATGAAAAAGAAAAAAAGCCCAACCCTGTAAGCTGATACTGGCCACCAAGTTACTTCAATACCATACTGAAAGCAAAAAATGAAACTAGCAAGAGGCACCTTTCCAGCAGCAGATCAACTGCAAGAATCTGTTTGTTCTACTCTTTAATGTAGATTTTATTTATTTACATAAACCCAAGAAAAATCATGTGCACATCAACAAAACAGAGGATAAACCCTCTGTTTAGAGCAACAGCCCTTGTAACATGTGGCAGTTACACAAGACAAGTAAAAATATGCAAATTGTTAAAAAAATCCAATCTTATGCCAACCCAAATAACCTTGCTGAATCATAGGTTTCCAAGAAGTTGTGCCATCACTTCTCTAACTGTTCATGTGCCTCATCCAGCTGGTATGTGATCTTTCTAAATTTGCTGACTCTCTCAGTCCTCAGTCCTACTTCTTGACAATGCTAATTTTGTTTGACTACTTTTCTCTATTTTTAATAGTTCTGCTTTTGAGCTAAGTTACTCTGATTTTGAAGTGGTGTCACTGTTTCCATGGAATTAATTTTATGCTTACATTGGGAAGACATAGAATGCTTGTGTTTAGCAGAAATGTGCTGTGTGCTTTACTGATATTTGAAAGGTTGCACTGCTATTTGGCAAATTAATATGGTGCCTATTTGTACTGATAGACTGAAAGATCAGTTTTCAGTACAAGGGAAAGTACAGTCAAACTTCAGGAGGTATTATAAAATGAGCTCACAGGATTTTTTTCTTTTCCTTGTGAAGCTGGTATACTGACCTACCATGTATGTACTTGTGCAGTGAGGGCAGTTGCAATCACGCAGCAGTTTCTCTGATGTCTCTGGAACTACTTTCACAGAAATCAGTATTGGTAGTGTCAGAATCAAGCATTCAGCCTCAGAAGGTGACTGTGCTGGAAAGTGTGCAGATCCACTCCCTTGGAACCCTGACTCTAAGGACTCACAAGAACACTCTTGTAAAAGTATTTCAAGCAATTTTGGTTTTTAAGACAGCTGCTAGCAGTTATATTTTGCTCTGATAATCTTCTCTATGATGATCTGGGTAACAGGATAGGGGATAAAGAAGCTTCAAACTGTTTGCAAGCAGATGCTTAAAAATTTGTCATCAATGTCACATTCTTTCCTTTTCAAAAGCAAACCTGGACAAACAGGGACATGTGGCAGCATAAGGTGACCTGAAAGGGAATGAAGTGAGAAACTGATTGCTTAGCAGTCTTAAAAAGTGAGATGGAGTGTGGATAAAATGGTCTCATTTCCACAGTGAAACCACAGTGAAGTCTGGACTGACATGTTCCTAAATTCAGCTGAGAGCACATGGCAAACCTTAGCAATTCCTTCTCAGAGACAAAGGCATTTCTTGTTAGTACTGCCTTGGTTATTTTGTTGTTGTGTTTGCTTGGGTTTTTTAATTAGATCCTTAGAAGTCCCTTACCTTATTTTTCTTCTCATGAGTTACACCAATGGAAAACAGTCTGTGAAGTGAGCACCAGAGGAAAGCTTCATGACTCATATGCTTCGTGGTTAACTATTAATCCCATGTTTGTGATCACTGTATGCTAATAATGCCATTATGTCTCAGTAATTCTCTTGGAAATGCTGAGAGAAACTATTTGCACTATGCACCCTTCATCTTTGCTCACAATCTATTAACTGTAAACTAAAGTATTTCAAAATGCAGATGTCAAATCTGATGAGTTCTCAATGGGCCAAAATCTCTGTAAGAGTGATTTAGGAGTCATAGATGCTGATGAATATTTGAGTCATGCATCTTGAAGGAGTATTTAACACTTTTTTTTTCCTTTTTTTGTTTTTTAAGAGTTGTTTACATTTTGTTCCAGCCATATTCTTGCACAGTTTGTACTGTAGGGCAGTGCAGTCTGGCTATGTATTTGTAGGATGGCTGCAACTGGAAGAGAATACAAAGGTAAAAGTCTCCATTATGACAAGTGATGGGTAAATTACATTTTCTTTCTTGAAATTTTTGGCTGTTATGAGTCACAAAAGCTGTAGTAAAATTGGGTCCAGATTTTACAGTTTTTCATTATGCATTCTGACCCCATGCAAAAACTTACAAGAAATTATGGATTTTTAATTTTTCCTGCTATCGCAAAACAATAAAGCCTATTACCTTTCTTCTCTGCAGTAGTGTTTGAACAGTTATAACTATTTATGAGCATATTTTTGCAAATGTTGAACAAGAACGCTTAATAGATTTTTCTCATCCATGAATGATACTGTTAAAATTGTAGTGAAAGATTTTAATTTTTCACTGGAAAAAACCTCACAGAAACCGCTGAGGTACTTTACTACCACTGATCTGTAAGCACAACTCCTGTTGACTAGGCCTCAAGGCTAAATCATACACTAAACTTCATCTAGTCTAACTGCAATAGCCTTTCACTAATGATGTTTGCTTTCTACTCAGTTTTCTACACTATCTACAATGTTTTAATGTTTAATAATTCAAACCACTTGAATGTAATTTTATCAGTTCACTATTTTTCTGAACTGACTTTTCCTGATTTGATTTTGGTGCAAAAGCCAAATCTTAATTCCTTTCCATATTTACAGTTTCCAATAGAAGCACAAGACTGTTGATATCACAGAGAATTTATGTAATAATGAATATTTGGATCAAACTTTTATAGTCTGCTCTTTCACTCTTCTCTTAAACCTTTTAACACCTGCTCTTTGTGTCTTGTCCTTATTGTACTAGACTGCTCAATTTCCTTGTGGGAAGAGGACAATATTCAGAAAAGAAAAGGAGATTTAAAAAGCAACAAAGTCCCCCACTTTTGAGGAAAAATCAGTAATAAAAAACAGAGTGAAAAATTGTTAATACCAAGATTTAAAATCCCTTAGCAACTTAGTACTTGAATACATCTAAGTATTAAATAAAAATTTTCTCCAGTCTTTGACATGTAGAATATTTTACCTGATGCCAGAAGGTTATACCACGTCAATGGTTAATCAAGAAACTGTTTACTGATCCCCATACTGGCATTTTTTTGTCATGGTTGACTTTATACAAAGAAGAAAAACATGAGAAAGCAATAAAACTTCAGCTTTTCATGTAAGGCTAATTTATTTTTTGTTTTTTCAAAGTGTTTTTCTGGTATGATTTTATGTCTTGCAACACCCTGTGGCTTGCTCTGTGGTTAAGATGCCAAAATGCAGTGGTGCACATCACAGTTTAGTGTGTGAAGCACTTCAGAAAGAATACAAGCTGCCTGAAAGCTGTGTAGGCTGGAGGTGTTTCTACCATTTTGTTGAAAGTGAAAAATGTCTAGTTTTTCCTTTAAAAAATAAACCAGCAGCTCACTTGGTGAAGATCTACTCTAATATAATTAGAATTCCAACAAGCCTCAACAGCCTTTCAAACATGATGCTTCTTGGTAATGTGTTCTTCCAGCTGCTGTAGAGCACCTCAGAGAGGACATCTCCATGAGAGCAGAGTACAGGGTAGACCTGCTTGTTGTCACTGAAAGTGTACTTGGCCCATCTGTCAACCCCAGGGTATCAAGTGACCAGTGACAGGCAAGTACCACATCTCAAGGTCTTCCCTGGCCCAATCCCTGCAATGCACAACTCATAGCAGATAGGTTTCATCAGGACCCCCAAGTCAGACCATATTCAAGATGCGTAAGTGTTCAGAACTATTAATTAGAATTCTGTATCCTAGAAATACACTGTTACTAAAATATGGGAAAAAAACCTTTGGTGGATTTGAGGAGTGCGCTGAGCTGCAGGAAACCCAAAAGGCAGCAGGAAAGATCCAGTGCAATCAGATGTCAAGGTGGGGACTTTTTCGGTTGGGTAAGGTGAAAGCAGGCAGTGGTGACAGAAAACACAGGTACAATCTTCTGGATGGAGAAGCAAACAACGTGGCTAGCGTGTTCCAATAAAGGTGACATGAATAAAGGTGACGTTGGGTTTTTTCATGTGAATTATGGATCAGCAATACTGTGATGCTCCTTGCCCTTCCATGAAATAAAACTGTATCACAGTTTTCAGACAAGCAGGCAGCTTCCTCTCACTGAACAACTTTACAAGCTTGAATCCTGGTTGTGAGCTGCTGACTTCAGCTAAAAAGTTTTCCTCCTTGGTCTCATTCTTCAGAGGCTCAAGTTTATCATACTTTTCTTCCATTGTATCAATTGCATCAATTTTAATTTTTTCCTAACTTTTGTCTTCTTTTTGTTTGCTGAATGGAACATCTCCAGAAGGCACATTTGTGTATCAGAGACCAAAGAATGATATTCCTGGGGTGTTGAAGAGATTACTGAAAGTTTTGGCTTTGAAGTTGTAAAATCCTGCTTAGTAAGTTTTTAGTGGGCGAGCTTGTGCTATTTACCACAATAGGGAGGTCTGGAAACAACCTAAGCAAGAAAGCAATGAACAGATTTTTTAAGTAATTGTAAATTCTCAGTGTAAAAAAAACCCAAAAAGTCTACCAACCAACAAACACCCTAACACCCTATGATCATTTTTTAAGAGAATTTAAACATCCGGAACAAAGCAGCGCAATGTTTCGAGTCACAAGGAAGAAAAAATAAAAAGTTAAAATCTGGGAAACCGGAAGGTCAAGATCAAAATCAAGATTAGGGAAGCATTGAGGGCTTTTGACAAGAAGAACAGGAAAAATCACTCTTTTTTTAAGTATTGTGCCAGCAAAACCTTTTAAAGCAGAGTAATGGAAGTGGGTGAGGTGAAGTGGCTGGTGTTTTGACCCAGAACACTTTTATCCCAACAATATCTATAACAGAGAGCACTGAACAGCAAAATTTGCTCACCATAGACATTTGGATTTGAAGAAAGCATTTAAGAGCCTTTAACAAATTTGTGAGCATCAAATCCCTGGAACAACTTGAAATGTTATCACATGAAGTCAAAACCAATTAACAATGCCAGGGTTTTACATACAGGTACAGCAAGTACTTTTAAAGGAAATATAATGAACTTTAGTGTACCATTTTGCATCAAACTTCCAGTCTCTCATTTCTCACTTTTAACATTGGATTTGCAGTGAAAAGAATTACTTAGAGTTTGCCATACTAACAACAAATTAGGAAAGACCTGATTAGTAGCGTTGTTTTAATACAGACTCCAACAGCTATTAAGCAAATAACAAAGTACTCTAAAGTGCTGTAAACAGCAGAAATAATAATTGTTAAAAAAAAAAAAAAAAGCAAATGTAATGGAAGCTCCAGGAGAATCTAACTGAAGTGCTACTTAATAGCAAAGAAATACAATTGCCATAGTGTAACAGTAAACTGTCCATCAAAGAAGACATTTAAACTGTCCATCAAAGAAGACATTTGGGAGGGATAAACAGCACAAGCTGGAAATATACCAACTACAATAACTGTCTTAAATTACAGCTTAATGAATAAACTAGTAATCTTCAATTCTAAATGCATTTCTGCCTGGAAGCCAACTCAAGAAGCAGTTAGGTGTCTAAATGCTTTTGAAAGCAAATGCCTCAGAAAATTACCTTTAAACACATTTTGAAACCATTTCTCAGAGTTCAGCACCTTATTTTAAAAGCTATTTGTAAGGCACAGTAAGGATATATGATACACATGGAAACATGCTGCTGCATGTTTGCAAGGTATTAGCAGTCAGCTGAAGAAATTACATTACTGTATAACACTTGATGAAGGGAACTACACAGCACTCCAAGTGAAGGACGTGCAAAAAAATAGATGGCAGAATCCATATTTAGAGCACTAAAAATCTTCTCACTCTTCCTCTTTCTTTAAAACTTAAGAAGAGGCTTTCAAGCCCAAGTTATAAATTTTTAATGCATAAAATGAAGATTGCACAAGTACTTCAGAGAATGTTATAATTTTTTCTACAAACAACATGGGGGGAAAAAAACTATCCAAAACCTTGCATGTTTTTCTGTAAGAGGCAGCAAAGATTGTGAATGGGAAGTAATACAATGACTATTAACTGTTTTGTGTTATACTTTCTAGTGCTTCTGAGATTTAATTTTATCTGTTTTGTGCTCCTATGATTTCAAAAGGTTTGGCTTTGGTATATTTATCTTTTCCTCATTGAATCTATCCATTTGCAGGGATAATAGTCCACTGAGTTAATTACTTCTAAAAAGTAAATTTACTCTTTTGCTTAATCTGGCTTCCACACTTGTCCAAAGAAACCCATCCAGATCTTTTTCTATGCATTTGCATAGAATTGCAGCAATTAATTTTGTCACTGTTTTTATGCTGCTTCCTTGTAATTATTATTGTTTCCCGCAGTTAAAAAAAATACCAAAAAACTTCACAAAAAACATGCATATGTATGAAAAGTGAAGTTGAATAATTTCAACACAGTTTTGCAAAGGCAATCAAGGACAAAAGCAGTCATAAAATCATTATACTAATTGCTTTCTAAATGGAGCTTCAACTAAGAAATCTTTATTGATCAGAGCAATATCATCTAAACAATAACATTATTCTTTCTGCCAAGTAGTTTCAGTTGTAGCATTGGTCTTCTGCAAGGCATGGCAAGGTATGGTGTAACACTTGTTTAATCAGAAGGAGTCACAGAATCATAGCAGGTATTATTCACTGTTGCTATCATAATTTTCTTTCCACTGTTCTTCCCTCCTCCAGCACAAAAATGCTCTTAAGTCTAGGGAGTGCACAGAGAATTACATACCAGTACACACATTTATGAAAGGAATAAATGTTGCTCAACTTGTAAGAAGTCTTCCAAATAGATTGAAGGAAGAAGTGAATACTGAATCACATCCATTCTGAATGTAGCAAAGTATGGTAAAGCACCAAACTAAAGTATTCATATACTTCAAATTGTCAACTTAGGTATTACTACACTCCAAATTTAATGGAGTCTGCAACATATTCCACTGTTACAATTTAATAGATAACACTGATAGCAAACCAGTGTGCCACTTTTGACTCTTTCACAGTTTCATAAATGAAACACAAGTACAGGCCAACTGCTTGCCTGTCAGGAAACAAAAAGCCACACAACAAAGTAGCAAACACACACACTACCACCACAGCCAAAACCCAGGTTCCCTGTGTGTTTGTAAATAGGAATATTTTGTAAATGTCTATACATACATTAATGATATGTTGCCTTGATTCCCTCCTAGGACAGAGGTCAAATTTGTTTTTCCAAGTTAGTTTCTCAGAGATGATTCCAAAGAGTAATATGAGGGTCTCTCTTTGCTAAAAGAAATTTCCTTCTATTAGGTGTCATTCTTCACTGAATTGAATATAAAAGGAGGTGAGAAGGGAATATTTAATTGAAAATAAATGTCAAGAATATGGTGCAGCTGGGCTCAGGAAGGAGGGGGTTTTTGTCATTCATTGTATTTCTAATTCTGATAATTGTTTTTCCACAATGTGTATGTAAAAGAAATTAGTTTAAGCTTTCTTAGGTTCAACAGAAGGAGTCAGCGTAACACAAGTTTGGCAGACATAGCTGTTAAATTATGCAATACAGCTTTGGTTTTGCTGGAGACTGACACTGTGGTATACTCGGTGAGCCTGGTGCTGCAGCCTGGCATGCACATATATCTGCTCTTTGTCCATAAAAGTTCTTAATTGTATAAAATGAGGCAGGGTAATATCTGAGCTGAGTGCAGATGCACCAATAGCTTGTGCCCTTCTGCCTATCCCTACCTTTCACAACTGAAAGTTGAAAAAAACACCTGTATTTTTAATCAGTGACTTTTCATAGCTGAGCTGAGAAGGCCTCCTTATGAAAAGCTAAACTAGCAGAGTCGTCAGGTATCTGCTTGTTGCCATTATGCCTCAAGAGGTAAAATGGCTTGACAAGTGTATAAGGAGTATTGACACCACTTGGGTTTTTCCTCCGTGTTGCCAAGTAACAATTCCGAGATCGGTGAGATAAAACCAGGTAAGAGACTGCTGGCAAAACGTTTTTTCCTGGGTGTGGTTTTGGAGTATTCCACTAGTCTTCTGTCAGGGTTAATGTGGAAAACACTTAAGCTTGCAAAGATGCCATTGTCTTACTAACAGCATCAAAGAATGTGACAACAAACTCTAGACAATTAAAGACATTAAAAGTACTTTAATTAGTGTTTTCCTGTTTGGGAGAAAGAGGCTGTATTGCTACAACACATATAGTTGCCCATATATATATATATATATATATATATTCTGCACAGGTAAAGATCAGAGCAGATGGGAGAAACTGGAAATTATTAGGCAGTCCTTATACACATTGAGTCTGTTTCATGACAGCTGCTCAATCACAGAGACTGCATTTGCTGAACCCTTTCCTGCTTATATCTCTCATGACACACTTGTTTTGTAAGAAGACAAATGAAATTAATAATCAGACAACCTCTAATTTTTAATTTAAATTATATTTCATTGTCCTTCCAAGAAATGAAAATCTGTTGGAAAAGGTATTGAAATTGGTCTCCAAAAAGAAATGTATCAGTATCAGTGTTGACATTTCACTCACTACTGTATCCTGCTTCAGTTCTCTTACTCTTGGCCCAGCCCATTAAATAGACACTTTTCAAAAACAAACCTACAAATCCTTTATTGAAATAGGAATGGTTAATCAGCTGATCTAAATCAATACTGCATTAATCTCAGACAAAATATGTAGCTTTTCTGCCTGGTTACCTTGAGCCCATTGTGACCATCTTGGTAAATCAGATGTAAGAGTACATCATCATTTTGAGACTTTAGAAAAGGCCATAAGGCAACTTAGAGAACATACAGGACATACGGAAACAGTGTTAAAAAGGAATACTTTTGCTGGCTTTTTTCATATTTTAAGTATTCCTTTACATATGGCTCTCTTATCTTACTATTTTAATAATTTCTTTTCTCCTGTCAAACACCTTATCATAAAAGCATTTGAAGATTTTAGTGATATAGGGAAACAAAAATATATACAAAGACCTAGATAAGGACCTAAAAAACCTATTGTAGTGGCAAACATTCATATGGTAATTGTCAAGAATGTGTTACAAATGGGAGCACAAAAGTGCAAAGGGGATGAGTGTATAAATACTCTCTCAGGCAGTGGTGTACCTGTGTTAGATGTCTCTGCCCTGAGAAATCTTTCTGGGACTAAAGACAACACTATGATTTATTGTTCTAACTTAGCTAACTCTAAATGTTTTTGTCAGTCAGGTCTCACCTGAATACTTTTGAATTCAAAAAGCCGAATTCAAAAAGCCAAATTCAAAAGCCATTGGTCAGTTTTAAACAAATATGACATGGGTACCAATAATAATAGCTCTTGCAGATGCACTTAAAATAAGGCAAAGAAGAGAAAATGAATCAGTACTCCAGTGACTCACTGATGGCATACAGCATGAAACCAGTTTGTCTTTAGAAACTGAAAATCTACAGAGAAAAATTCTCCTTGTAGGACAAATTTTAGTATAAGAGCATCTATTTCAAGATACAGAATAATGTAAGCATGAAACAAAAACCATAGGAAATAATGATTTACTGCTTGTGAATGCTTTTGAAATGGGGAAATTCTGAAGTTGGCTGTTGTCTTGGGAGGAACGTATGCTTTACAGAGAATTTAGAGGTCCTGTGGAAAGAGAATAATCCACGTGACACAGGTTTGGTATTTAGTCTAATGGAAGTGAGGTGATACAATGGGAAGCAAATGACAAAGTGTAGAGCAGCCAGTAAGTTATCTCAGACTTTTAAGAGTGAAGAAGTAATGCCAGGACATTTTTTGTTGTCTGAACAGTGGTCTGTCAGGATCATTTATCTGTCTGACATGCTAACATGCATCCTTTAATTACACTACTTGACTATCTCAGCATTTTAGAAGTAATTTCCTGTACAATAGACTCTTAGGATAGGGAGTTGTCATTATTCACTAGCAGAAATAGGGCAAGAAAAGCACCTCAGACTGAAGTTTCTGGTTTTGCTATTTTGCCACCCAGAACTTAGCTCTCACTGACTGTCTTGCCTGACTTGGATTAGGAAGTAGATAATGGAAATGGGAGATAAACTGCTTTCAGTTTATGTCCAAAAGTATTTGAAGTTGATGGAGAGCATACTTGATGATTCAGCATCAACAAGTTTTGTCCAGGACAATATGTACTTCATATAGTGTTTTAGTGACCCAAGGCTACCAATAACAAGTTACACTGATGTTACATTGCATCTTTTTTTTCCCAGCAGTATGCATTTCACCTGATCCTAAAAAAGTAGATACTAGAAGGGTTTCATTAGGAAAATGCATATTTGCTTTCTTCATTGTTACTGCCTTTATGAGCGGTTATAATTCAGGCAGATCTGAAAAGTGATTTCTCTGCTGTCAAAACAGTCCAGAACCTAAAACAAGACCAGATTTGTACCTAATGCAAGTTTTGCCACTTTATGCCATATTTCTTTTACAAATATTTGCAAGAGGCAAATAGCTGTTATAGTTCCTGCATTTGCTAATAGTTTCTTTTAAGCTATTCACTAACAGAAAAATAATAGGGCATAAAAAAGTGATGCTTGGACTAAGTTGCCTGCCAAAGCAACCACGGTGTTCTTCAATATTTGAAGTAAGTCTTCAGAATGCATTCTATAGTTATCACAGACTGAGCAACAGGGCTGTAAGAGGGTACATGAACATTTCCAGATGTCAGGTCCTGAAAAAAGCTGGGAAATGTCATCTTTCAATGCACCTGAATAGACAAAGAAAATCCAGACCTTTGATGACCCCTGGTGAATAAACGAAGCACTGCATTTAAATTATAAGTCAAGCCATACTTGGAAGAATAGTTCAAGTCTTACAATCACCCAAAAAACAAAGAAAAGCAGTAAGAAAAGGACACATTCTTTTATGATGTAGCAAATAAAACAGCTCTTGTGGCAGCCAGATTAGCATCAGACTTGAGGAATATACAAGATATTGCCCTATCCTCAACAGGTTTAAGCTAATGAACTTCCTGCATTCCTGTTAAAACAAAACAGAGAAGGAAAAAAAGGGGTCAAGCTATCAATGAAGATTATTCAACTGTACAAATACCCCTTTTCTTTTATGACCTAAAGAAGGTGAATCTTTAAATGGTACACTAATAACAAGGAGCTTTGTGAATCCAGACACTTCTTGCACTGTTGAGACATTTGTTAGGGCACTGAGAACGTTCCTGCTGTCCCTGTCCACCCCAGTCCTTTCTTCAAACACTCTGTGCTACGCCTGTGTTAAATTCTTCCTTTTGGAATCATGTATTAAGGATGGGAAGTCCTTCATCAAACAGACTTGGCAACTGTGCATTCCTCCGCACAATAGGTAAGGGAGATGTAGAATTATACAATTATCTATCCCTTAAATATAACAGTTCCTACAACGACTAAATACAGAATATAAGCTCCTATTTAAAAGGGTCAGCATAATGCAGGCTGTTGCCTCATAAACTAGGCTGTAGTAAACAAAGGCATACCCATTTGGAATTTCTTACACTATGACTGAAATGCGTTGGGTTTTGTTTTTTGGTTTTGAGTAAGAAAGAAGCTGAAATTTGAGAATTAATTGCATGCAACTG
>JAWWEU010000091.1:45280593-45296069 GCA_035583155.1 Acropternis orthonyx
TGGCAAGTCCCAAAACATACTCTTGTTTTCTACAGTTGTTTTTCTCATTCTTCAGCTTTCCCAGGCCTGGTCCAAGGACACAGATGATGTTTTCCATTGCCTTCCCAGGCCTGCAGCAGCATCCTCTTAAAGCCAAAGCTGTCCATAGTCCAGCAATCCCCAACAGGGGGCTAAGACTGGAAGGAGTCATAAAAATGAAAATCAGTATTTTATGGTTGGTGAAAGAGAGAAATTTTCAGAGTGTGGCAGGGCACAAATAGGTAATAAAATTCACTGTTCAGTAAAAGTATGTTTGCATTAGCATGGTGAAGAGCTGTAAGTGGAAATATTTTGCTTTGCTCAGAAATAAAAGTGTTGACATAATTAGAGTTGAAAGTTAGGATGGCGCAGAGCCCTGAAGGACATTTCTTACTTGTGTAGATAGATTAGAAAGGTCTTATCTCAGACTTCATTCAAGAAGTATATGCAAGGGTTAGTTGTAGCAAGAACTTGGGGATCTAGACATAACAATGTGTTGAAGACAGTACCACGTTATGGACCTGAATAGCAGTCATTTGTTCTACAGGCATTAAAATGAAGGGCTTCTTTTCTGAAAAGTTGCAATAACAGTAAAAAAAAAAAAAATTAGAATTACTATGGCAACCACTAACAAACTTATGTGCCAAAATGGAAAAAAATAAAACAGGGAAATAAAAAATCAATTAAGAATTTAGGCAGTATTAAACTACACACTTTAGAGTGTATACACACTTTAGAGTGTGATTCTTTATCACATATTTAAAATATGACTTCAGATTAAACAAACTATTTTCATGTTGTTTGTGGTTTAAAGATCCTCAAGGACAGAGGCCTGGCAAAGTAGGTGTAAATAATAAAACCATAAAAATCTTATGTCTTTTGGAAAGGAGAGAGGAAAAGAGAACAGAAGAAAATAGATTTTCACAAACCAATGCAGAAATAATTTTTACACTCTGATTTTTTTGACACGTCATAAAATAACTCACAGAAGGTAAACTTACTTAAGAGTTTTTTAGTCTTCATTGTCTTCCCATGCCAAATTTCCACCTATTTGAAGAATTTCTCAATAGTTAATGATGTAATGGTGTCCTTTCCTGAGCCTTTTTGAAGTAGTTAAATTGCTGTGGGTAATACACTACTGTCCTCATTTCCTTACAGTTCCTAGCAATGGGTCCACATTTTCTTTTGGAGCAATATCTTCTGGGGTTCAGTGGACATATGGTAACTTAAACTATATCATACTGTCCCTTGATGATAACAGGACATAAGTAAACAACAAAATCCAAGTTTTCAAGACAGAAGAGGAAATAGAACAGTGAGATTGCACAAGAGAGGGCAGGAATAAAGAACTGGAAGAGCTAAAGAGCTATGAGGCAGAAACCGAATGAGAAAGAAATATGAGGGCCCTCATTTTTCACAGGTTAGTGTGTCTCAGAAAGCATGTGCTAATGGTCATATCCTTTGTTCACATAATAGGGAATTTTTAGAGATCTGCAGGAGCATTGTCTGTTTTGATAAAAAACTAGTGACACAATTTGGTAAACCTTGGTGAAAAATATTAGTAAAACATACAAAAATCCTATTTCGTTGAGCAGTAGTGTTTTCAGACTTTACATACACAACTTTCCTGGGGAGGAGTCAACTTTTATTTTCACTTCTAGAGTCATAGTTTCGCATCATTTTGCATAATTTTTCTGTGTAATCTTCCTTTCTAGCACCCTCATTTATTCTCTTGTTCTTGACTTGGATCCCTTCTAAAATGATTCTGAACATCAGGCTTGCATCTGTGAAACTGCTTAAAAAAATTGAAAAAAGCCAATGCTGTCTTATTACTCTGAAAATTAAAGCTTTTAACTCAGTTAATCAAGTGAATGCATTTATTCCACGGGGACACAAATCCATTATAGAGGAGTTTCAACATGGTTGTGTTTAATCACCTGACAAACAATGGACCAAATTGTTTGGCCTTTGGGAGCTGTCATACACAAAGCTTTACACTTACAACATGTGTAATGTTTCTTTGAAAAAAGGTGGAACTACATCTGCATAACAAAAGGTAACAGAGAACTACTAGGTGTTAATTTTATATTGTTGGAACACTTCTGACCCTGGGCCATAATGAGTTCCTCTTGTGCTGAGAACTTAGCAAGTGGTATTCCAGCATAATGAACTAATGCACGTAACGCTATTCAGCAAAGAAACATCAGCAGTGGTGAATGGGAGTCCTGTGTTAAAGAGTAGTTAGTACTCTAGGTTCTGATACAGAGTTGGTGTATTTCAGCTCGAGCTGGGTGCCTCTGGGGAGGCAACAGACTGTGTCTCTGAGGCTCAGAAAGAGGAGTTCTCTTCCAAACGTTGCGTTTAAGAGCAGCCTAGTTGGACCATTTGCATGCTAACCTGACAACGATTTTGATACCTCTCTGGTAGAATTGCTGGCACATTTACCTCTTCAGTGTTAAAATCAGCACTCCTTCAACTGAAACACTAAATGTAGGCAAAGCAGCATTTTCTCATATCTGAGAAATGTCAGTTTCTGTGTCATATCTCTGTCATTTTTCAGATACTGACTGAAAGTGCTCATTTAGTAACATCTCATGTGAAGCTCTCAGGCACTTGTCCTTAAGCTATAGAGCATTTTGCAATTTTGATATTTATATATAGATTCAGCCTGAAAACTTTTTTTTTCCTACATGGAACTGGGCATTATCCTAGTGGAAAACACTCCATATTACTTTTTACAGGCAAGCAGTACTGTTTTACCAGCTAATACTTACACCACAATATCTGGCACTAAGATACTCTCTTGTTTCTGCCTTTGCAAGTCTTCACTGCAAGGTTCTCTTTCAAGTTGTGATTAACGAATTGCTTTTAGATGAGTAGCCATCTACTGGGTATATTACAGGACTGACCAATTATAGGGTTTATCACTAATGCTGGATAAGCTAGTTTTCAACTTCGTAAGTGTGACTCAAAATTTGGAAAAAAAAGACTGATTTAGTTAAAGGGAGCACACAGGCAACAAAAATCAGCAACAAAGGCTTGTTTTGACTTGGAAGTTTACTTTTTTTCTCAGTCAGTGACTTAAGCCAAACTATTCAAAATTTTATGAAATCTGGGGGCACAAGTGCATTATATAGAATTTTAAAAATAAGATTTTTTTAATAATCAGGGTTGCAGGTGTATTTGATATCATACCAGTATCCCTCTGCCCTACTGTCCCCAGAAAAAACAGAATAAAGCTTGTGTAAGTTCATTTCCCAACCACTCAATCAGTAGAAATCACGTCAGCTCTACTTACAGGTACATTAGTATTCAGATCAAGTTCAGTTCACTTTCATTTCCACCTAAACATCTCATTATAGCAGTCAGACTAGGCTCTTCATGGCACAACATATATTTTCATCCTTTCCACATCTGGCTACTAGAAAGGTGTGCTTTCAGTTTCTCTGACTTGCACTAAAGCAGCCAGAAGCAGTCTTCATGAAGTCAAGGATCAAGTTTTGCTCCGAAGTTGTGAGTCATTCACATCCAAATAGTGATTCTGTTCCAAGCTGAGTGTATTTTCCCTCAATGAGGCTGAGCATGCATTAGGTATTGTCTCAAAAAACCCCAAAAACCCCAAACAAAACAAAACAAAACAAAACAAACCCTGTTGTACCAAGTGCAGTGATGTTGCATCAGAAACAAAGGTGACGAAAGTTTGCAGTTTCTTGAAAAATCCTTTGAAAGACACAATATGCTCAAAGTTACAAAGATAAATATTTGAGCACCTGCAACACAGAAAAATATGACTGGAACAAAAATGAACAGATAGACTTATGCTATTTCATGACAGATCATGGTTGAAGTCAAATTGGTATCTTATTTTAATTGTCTTAAGGTACTGCCTTAGTAAGATCTCGTACTATCTGTAAGTCATGTTTTAAGAAACTGAATCTACAGAATGACTGAGACATTCTAAGAGATAAAATATACCCTGATGTGGACTACTAGCTTTAAAGCTGAGAAATACCTTCTCAGTGTTTTTCCCACTGGGAAGTGAGACTAGATGCCACTTCTGAGTAATCTCCTCCACCCTTTAAAAAGCAGACAGATAGAAATGTCAGTAGGGGGAGCTGCCTTTTCTGCAGTCAATGGAGAAGTTTCTCTGCAGAAGTTGCATTTGCAGGCATCCAGTCAGCTCTTCCCAGTCCCTGGCAGATGGTACTTGAACAAAATATGAACATGCAAGAATGCGGTTTTTACATCACATTACCCAAGTGCACAAGGCAGGAGAAGACAGAACACAGAACTGACAGTGTTTGTCAGCACAAGCTGTTTATTTCTTCTTCTTTTTTCCTTGTCTTTCCCCCCCTCAGTCATGACAAATGGTATCATTTTAAAGTGATATGCTTTGCTTCAGAGCATCTTGTTCACAACAATAAAACACCCTATAATCCATGCTTGGACTGAAGGTAGTGCTAATGTAAATATGTCTATTTTCATCATCTTCAGTGCTGAGGAATATGAAGTACATCTTAGCAGATGACAATCAGGCTGACAGTTTTTTCTTTCATTATTGTTCTGGTGAAATAAATATGCAGATAATCTATTTATTACTAAAGAGTACTTCCACTTCATCTCCCAGCTTGAAATTGTAGAGCACATATGAGGGCTGTGATCAATCCATTGTCTTTATTTTAAAAGACAGATTAATGAATCTGATTAACTGAAAGAATGAATGTGGTATAAAAAATTCTGAGAATCAGTCATGTAATGTGAAGAATAATCATGGCATGAATTTATGACACATATCTGAACAGTGGTTTATTTCACATGAAGAATTTCCTGTTTGCATTATTTCTGATGCCTTGAGTAAGTATAGCAAGGAGGCTTCTCTGACTGCCATTTTAAAGTTTGACTCTGCTCAGTAACTATGGTTCATTTTTTTCACATGGCGAGCCACAAATCACAATATTGATAATAAAATTAGTAGTTTTGGCTGTGAGTAGAGAGTCAGTGCTCCCCTGGGAGTCATGGATATGACAGTAAAATCAGCCTCTCTGAATGTTTACAAAGCACACAGAACATACATCATCTTCTGATTTTATACATATCTAAAGCAATCCTAATTTATAATCTTTTCCCCAATATGCCTAAAAAAAAAAAAAAAAAAAAAGGAGGTTGATCAGCCCATATATCTCCATGTAATAGGCTCTACGAAGTTAGGCAGTCAAAATCTTTGAATACTTATTCTTGTATCATGGAAAGGGAAGGAAATCATGCAAGCAAATATTTATTTTGTGGCTATGGTGAGCAAAACTATTCACAGTATTTGATTCTACTATGCTGGTTACATGTGTGGTGCCTTTGGGCTAAAGTCTCCTGATACCATTCTGTAATTTCTAAAATAAGCAAGAAAGATGCTTCTAATGAGGACTTGGCAACACATCCAAGTGAAAATAGGTGATGCTTGAGAGCAGCTTTGAGTAGTAAGGCACTAAGTGTTCAATAGACCATGAAGGTGTATGGTTGATAAATTTATCATCAGAGTGCCATTTAGCCATTCACCTGACTGTAACACCTTGAGGTATTACACACCCCATCCCCAATCATTCTCTGGCTTCATTAAGAACCGAAGGTGGGGACAACAATGAAAACCACACAGCCTTATTTACTTTTTCCTATAGCTAGCCTTAGTGAAAGGAAAATTGATGTTCATGAGCTACAGTTCCATATACATTATCACAGCTACTGAGCACTGGTTTTAGATCGTCTTAACCACCTTTTTTAATCATAGTATGTTTTAGCTTCTCTTATAAATGGCTCAGAGCCAGGGCACCTGCCTCTTCCACAGAGTCGTCTCTAGCCACCACTGATTTCACTGAATATCAAGATGAGTAGTTACATGGCTGACCATTCCTTCCAGCCCAGGAGATACATGCTTTTGCTTTGATGCATACACCAAGAATTGCACCATTTTGAGAAGTAACTTCTCTTATCCATTTAATCTTGATACATCTGCAAGTTACTGGCCAAGACAATGCTTTCAGGTTATTGGCTTACCATCTTCAGTTTATTTAGTTGTGTTTTTTTTTTAAATTTACATGTGTAGTCTGTAAGCAATACTTACTTTCATTTTCAGATACTGCTTGGCTATTGGTTGAGTGTGAACTGTCAGTCCTGAAATAATGGCCTTGCAGCTATTAATCCAAACACTGGCAGCAATTTAAGAGAATAATCTGGAGGGTGTTCTTCTGTGCCTCTCTGTTGCTTCTTCTGCCACAAAGAAGCAGGACCTGGTACCACTGCTTATCAGCTAAGAGCAGGATCTTCTGGGGACATGGCCCAATCACCTCTGTCACACTGTGATAATACAAAGGCACAAGACATGTTTAAGCTTCTGTCGATTAGCACCTCTATTATTGAAGAGTAATCTAAAGAAAATAAAGTTTGCAAGACGTGATTAGCATTGAGGGAGATTTCAGACCAAGAAATTTTAAATTAACAATACCAGAGTGTTTGTTGCAAGGATCAATGTTGCATAAAATAACACTTCATTCCCATTCAGAGTTGTTATTTTTATTTTAACAATTGGGAAAGCAGATGGGAAAATGTGTGGAACCCTTTATTCACTATTGTTCAATAGCCAAGACTCCTCTGTAGAGTGGATGCCTTGCCAAAAGTAAGTTTTAAATGTGCAAATGAAATGCTTCGGTTTCATAATCAGACATTTCTGAAACAAGGGTAATATTCCTTAATATCGGATAGATTTGCCTTCCTTCTGTAAGAATTTTTGGTATTATAGGAATATAAGATCAAAATCCTGCTGTATATAAGATCAAGACCATTATACTGAAAAACCTCAGAGAAATTTTATGCTGATATCACATGGTATCACCACAGCAAGGATGGGCAGAAGGCAGCAGTCCCATGAGGTTTCCATTTTAGTTGTCTAGGTTAACTGCATTATTATAAAGCCTAATGTCTTGTCTTATTTTTATCTCCTTATATCACACCTTATAACAAACATTTTACTACTATTATTACTACTACCACCACCACCACCACCACTTAAGAGAAAACAATAAAATTTCCTATATTTTGTGGTTTCTTACCTCTTCTTTAACACCATAATGCATGGAGATCATTTTATAAACTGGGGGTATGGAGGAAGAAGATACATGGCAGAGAGGAAAAATAATGTTTACTCTTAATGAAAAATCCTTTAGCTTGAAGTTACACATACCAGAAAGCATAGTGCATTAGAGTCTTAGCCATACTTTCCCCCTTTCCCCCAGTTAATTTATTAACTGCTGTCAGGAATTTAGTTTGTCCTAATGTGTTTTGCCTTGATTTTCTAAATCTTCATGCCCCATGCAAAGGACAGATAAGAACATTAATTTTCTCTCCTTACTGAAAGCATGATCTGTGAAAAGTTTGAATTATTTCAGTTGGTATGTGTGATGCAGTACTTTTAATGAAGGCCTAAGCAGATTTCTTCTAGCATCATTGTGTAGTTAGGAATAATTTGCACTATTGAAAAAAATACTAGTTAATTTCTCAAAATGGTATTAGATTGTAGTTTTGTATATATACATCCTCCAAAATGCTACAGAAATTCCTTAAAATCCTCTTATATATGAGTATGTTCTAAGATAACTTCTTCATTTACTGCAACTGGTAACTTAATGATTAGAAAAGTGTAAAATAAGTTTCAGTGTCTTCATCACTGCTCTTTGAAAATGTGAGAATAAATCATGATAAACAGATGTGACAGAAGAGATTTTACTTAAACAAACAGATTCCAAGTACAGTCAAATTCAACTATTCCTTATTCTATAAAAAGTACTTTAAAAATTATGCCTGCCTCAGTAGATTAACTGCAGAAGAAACTATCACTTTACCCTTAGGTCCCTTGTAACAAAGCTTAGAAATATTATCATGTCTTATATGTGAACCTAATCCATGTGGATTATTTGGGTTTTAAATATCAATTGTCTAGATACCTAGTGAGGATTTTAGCACTTTACAAAACTCGCTGTCTTTTTTCAGACATGCCTTTATCTAGCGTGGGTTACTCTAGCAGCTACTTCTTTCCCCTATTTAGTTTTGTTCAAGGATGGTGGTGTGAAATAGAAATAACAGCTATTGGTGTGCTGTGCTGTGAACAGTGCTGCATTCAGCTCTGGGACTCCCAGCATGAGAAGGACATGGACCTACTGAAAAGAGTGCAGAGGACCGTGAAGATGCTCAGGGGACTTGAGCACCTCTCCTGTGAGCACATGCTGAGACAGCTGGGGTTGTTGGACCATTCTTGTTCTTTAAAATATGCATGCCTGAGTTTTTGCAGGATTAGTGACAGTTTTATCATGAAGCTCTTCTGCCATGTGAGCTTGCTAGGTGTGATGCCAGTCAGCTCGCAATCTCCAAGTAGAAGTCATCCAGTGCTAGCTGCTGACAACTAGTTCTTAATTTGCCACTGTCTATTTAATATAAAATTGTGGCCTTTCCTCTCAGGTACTAAACTAACATTCACTTTAATACTTTGAAAGAAATTAAATAATGTCTCTCCTAATTATTTTGTTACTAATTTCAGATCAATAGCCAAACAGTATCATAGCACAATAAATGAAATACTAACTGTAACATACATGTAATTAGAAAAGATCAGACACAGGCTGCAGAGACTAGCAAAAAGCACCAGGGCTCTAGGTCTCTTGTTTCCAAGCACCAATGGCAAACAGTGGAAGCTGCTTGAAGGAGGAATTTTGGCTGCCCAGTGGAAGTTTCTCAGCTCCTTCTGTGCATTCAAGACCAATGCAAATCATGAAGGCTGTGAACTCCACCTTCATCTGCTCCCTCTCCTTCCTGTTCTCTCAGGGCACCGCCAGAGCCCCTGCTACATAAAAATGGAAATACCTGTGAGAAACCTCATTGTCTACCTTACTATGACACAGTAAGTTTTGCTGGTTGTACTAAAATCTCTTCTACCTGTCCCAACCCATCTTAACCCTTCAGTCATTTCATGTCATTGTCTCCTCTATTGCCACAGGAATGGAAAAATAAACATGCTTAATTTAAAATTTAAAGGAAAAAAATATTTAATTAAATTTGTGTATTGGAAGGATAATAAAATTACAGTATTCCCACTGTTAGTTGATTTTGCTTTGTCTGCCTCTCATCGTTTGGTCATAATTTGGGGTTTTTTAGATCTTTGTATCAAAGAGACTCAATTTTAAGGGCTGTGAAAGAACTGTGATTGAGTATTACTGCAGTAACAGCACTAATCACAGTAGTAGGTTTTGTTCCAGTGACTCCAAGTATTCATTTCTTGGGAGCTAATGGCATTTAAACTAGCTATGAGTGAACAGCAGGCTCAAAAGCAGCCTGTTGGTCTCCAAGTAAGGCTCAGCTGATGAGCCATTCCCTTTACACAATATAGCAAGTAATGATTATATAAATCAAGTGCTAAGGTAACCATTTAAACTTTAGTGAGCCTTCACAGGGCATCTGCCAATGTAAATTTGTATAGTCTTGTAGTATGTAGAAAATTCTTTGTAATTTTTTTCTGTTCTGAACTATTTTAACTATTTTAGTGTTGTACTTTGGTGTACACAAATAATGTTGTTTGTCTCCTCACTCAGTCAATTCACATAATGGTTTTTAAAAAGAAATGGTTAAATGCTTCTTAGTTCCATCTTGCCTTGAATTTAAAAGTGTTATTGTTATTCTCATCATCATCACCATTGTCATTATTATCATTATCACTATGCTTATAATTTTTATTTTTATTATTATTATAATGCACATGGTTTGCATCTGGACAGGTTCCAGCTTTTTTCAGGGCATTGAAGTTCTTTAGCTCCATTTGTTACTTTATTTATTTCAACACTAATGACAAACCTCAGTGTGCACGTTTTGGCATATAATTGGTAATGCTCAGCAGTCTCCTTTCCCCCACCCAAATATCCATGCATTTACATTACTTTCTGCAGGGATGAAGTCAACTGCATAAACAGTTTTTCTTTAAAATTAGTACTTGTAAGCCAGTACAGTTCAGCTGAAAATTCAGAGTGCAAAAAACCATGCAGGTTACATATATTAATTAACAAAAAACTATCCCAAGTTAATTGATACATTACATCAGCAGCCTTTGAGCTTTGATATTCTGATATTGTTCTACTGGCTTAAAAGCAAAGCATTTCTTACCCTGAGTCAGAGAATTTTCATACACACTTATGTGTGTTAAATTAGTGCAGAGTTGAATTTTCAGTAAACAGGCATTCCTAGAGGTTGATCCTAAGATGTTTTTTTCATGTTTTCTTTCTTTGGGTTTTGGTGGGGGTTTTTCGTTTGTTTGTTTCTTTGTTTAATGCAATGAAGACAGGAGTTACCAGCACTTGCTGTCATTCTGTGCATGGGGAGGATAGGGGATCTGAATAGGGTGCTGTGAAATGGTGCTAAAAGATAGAAAGTGTGAGAAACAAAAGAGATGTTGGAAAATGTACACTGGGAGTGAAAAGGTAAGTAAAGGAGATGCAGGAGTACAAAGATGGCAAAATAATTAGAGGCAAGAGCAAGTGAAATGTTGAAGACAATCAAGTTTAGGAGGAAGAAAACTCAGATTCTTTGTCTTGAAAAGGCTGGGTATAGGAAGTATCTCACAAGTATTTAAGACTGTATTAATCTTTGAAAGTTACTTCATTTTAGGGAACGTGAGTCAGGAAGAGTATTTGCAAAGGCAAAGAGAGGCTGTGCAATCTCTATAAAAATCTTATAAATTTCAAACCCAGTCTTTTCTGGGAATAGTGACTAGTTATTTTTGCTTAGTTAGTGTGGCAATATATTTTTTTTTAAATCAACACCTATGAATGCCATTATAGGGATAAGACTAAAAAGCATTTTCTTACCATTTGTTCCTTTCATTTAACTTTTTCTCTGCAGTTTGTGACATGCTTTTACATCTGTGAAAGTGGAAATACTACTACTAATATTCTCCTACAGGAGACACATTCTTGTTGACTGCTTGACCTGTTAAGGAAAACACGATGGTACACTGTCATGATGCTAAATATTTCTTCCTACAGTACCTTTACAAAGTTAAAAATAGATAAAATTGTTCCAGCAGCATCAGGACTACTTAAGTTTAGTTTCATACCTAGTTTTGCTGGAAGTCTCTTAAACATTCTGCTGCTAGTTATTTTTACCTCACAAGACTGGCATATAATTTTTTTTACTCTAGGCCCTATAAATGCAGCTATTAGGGACAAACAGGGGACTGGCAGGCTGTATAAACACTGGCCTGTCAGGCAACTGGTGCATCATAGCTTCTGGCTATTCTACAAATGGAAAAGGTCAGGACTGAGTTTCCTACAATTTCTCCCAGCAGGGGGCATAGTAGAATCTGTTCTTCCATTTTGGAGGCTAAAAGAGCCATTAACAACCTACTTATTTGTTCTCTGCTCTATCATTTGAGTATTTCTTTGCCCAGCTTTTTTTGGAAACTGAGCCCTTGGTAAAATTGCAGGTAGGATAACTCAAAATGCTTCCTTACACCCTCTCTGCATGGCACTAACTGGTGTTCAGCTCAATCATTTCCTTACTCTCTATATAGTACTGATACTTCATGGTTGCCTACATATAAATACTTTAAAATACCAGAAAATTAGATCAATTATTTCCTTCCTAACCTGCTCAGACGTTACAGTCTGAGTTGAGGGGGGAAGGGGTGAGCTTTTCAATGTATTAGGAAGAGTAGACTCAGGACTGGCAGAAACCATCTGTTTCCTTGTGGGTAGTTTTCCATTATTAAAGCTTCATGTGCAATGGATGTTTGGTAGAGAAAGCTTGAGAGTTTTAAGCTTAGTTTGCTTTGGACTGATCTAAGAATTCCAATTTTCTCATATTTGAAAATTCACTTTGTCTCAGTTTGAAAGAAAACAGACATGTCTATTTGGACTAGGAGAGGGAGCCTTTTCTCAAACAACCACCACAACCTTTGAAATGAAGAAACTTTAATTAGAAAATGTATAGAGAAGAATAAAGGTTCTCAACTACAAATATATATATATATGTATATAACTACAAATATATATACAAATATATATATATATATAGCCAAAACCAGAACAGAACAAACAGCAGCACTGTAACCAAAACTGTCCCACCAATAAAGTGCTCTCTCTCTTCCCCTTTCGGTGCAGCAGGGATGGGCCAAAACCCTTCCCATGGGCAGTGCAGAGACTCTCTCCTGGTCTCTTGTTCGAAAACATTGTTAGCTGGTTCTCGGAGCACATAATGGGGCCTGGGACTATAGCTCCCAAGTCTCTGTTGGTAAGGGAAAGAAAAAAATTCCATAAAAGATTTTGAAACTATAACACACTTTTAGATCTCAGAATGGCTTTTGAGAACAAGATTAGAGTCCCCTGGGGAGGCTTCAAAGCTAAAAGTGCTGAGCTGGCTTTCCTGTTCTTGCTTTGTGTGCCACGTTGCAGCCACTGTAGAGATTTACTTGCACAAACCTGTCTTACAGAAAGAAGGGGGAAAAAAGAATATTCAGGCTACTTCTAGCATTATGCATTCAAACTTTCAGTGCAACTTTTTTACTTTCAGGCACTGCCAAGCAGACTTATGTGAGCAATGGAGGGGAGGTAGGGCTAAGAGAATGAGGCTAAACTATCAGCCTGCAATAGTAACACCATCCAATCTATCTGCTTAGCTCCTCAGTACAACACAGGTACTTTCTTCTTCTGTTTTCCCTTATTTCTGATAGTTTGTAAATGTTACTCAGCCTCTGCCTTCTTACCACTGCAATCACTCGTGTTTTAGTTGCTAATGTCAAAATGTTTCCTAAGAAGGCATAAACACATGCCAGAATGAACAGAAAGCCAAAGAGTAGTGGAGAAAGTCAGTGCCTGGCCCACTACCTTCTGTGATGGTTATATGCATCCCAAGCTGGCCCCTAAGCTATTTTTTTCCTCCTGAGGCAGAAAAACAAGAAAACACTATAAAACCTCAGACTCTGCCTTTAATTCTTTTTCCTTTGGGAGCAACAATCACTGGGCTCTTCTCTCAGTAGAATGACAGGGGCTCCCACAATGCTTACATGTAGCTATGAAGGTTGGTATTTCCTCCTTTCTCATTTAGTTCTTCCCCTGTCTCTCATACTGCTGGGTTCACATCAAATACATGTTTTGTCTGTATATACAGAGTCCTTGTCTAATAAAGGAGGTGGCATATTAGCTAGTCACTTTTCAGGTAGGGTTGTACTTTAATTATTAGCATAAACTGGAATTTTATTTTGTGTAAAGTGGAAAGATCATACTTTGAAATTAACCGTCATGCTAAGTAAACTAATAACTTCATAGATTTCATGAGTATGGAGCCTAGAGACTTAATCAAAAGGGCCAACATCAGAGAAATTACTTTTCATGTTTTGGTTAAATCTATTTGAGCCCAGACAAGGAAAGTACATTATATATTGAAGGAAGAATCCAATAGAATACCATTGATTTTGCATCATATATTATATTAAAAAATACAAAATGTGCAATAAAAATAGGGATGAAATACTCCTGAGTTCTCCAACGAATACAAACAAACCAACCAACCCAAACCAAACCAAACCAAAACAAATGAGTGAGAGGGGGGGAAAAGCCAAGTAATTATAAAAGAAGCATTATGGTGTGAGAAATTGTGAGAAATTTTAAAAGTAAGATGCTCTAGTATTAAAAATATGATACATTATAAGAAAGTACATATTATAATTAATATATAAATTTGCAATAGTTTTGTCCTAGAATCCCAATCCTTCAGCTACTGAAAATGCCTAAAAAAATAAACAAAATTTTTCTGAAAACATCCTCCTGGCTTATTGGGTTTGCATTCAGATATGTATATAGTATTCTAAAATTTAAAGAGAGTCTAATTGTTTACATCAAATTTGTACTAGACTATACATGGCAACAGAATAACCTCTAATGCTTATTCTTCTGACATTTCCTACAGAAAACAGGTTGAAAGAATATTAAATTTGTGAAGTTATGCTTAGAATTCCAGAAATACTGGAATCAAACTTTAATTTTAAACTTAGAGCTGCCTCAGTAACTCATCTATTGTGCCAAAATATTTACATACAAAAGGTGGGGTCACGGATAGAGGGACACCCCCACACCCCATCATTTACAATCACCATAGTGTCTTTGCTGTTTGCATTAAGAGCTGCATGCAGTGCTGGCATCCTGCAACTAAGGGTAACACACACAGCAAAATAGCACCATATATGAAAACACTCAAAGGACAACAAGCTACAATAGGCAAAAAACCCTTGTAATATATAACTAATTTTGGTATTTTATTTTCTTCTTTTACTATCCTGGAACTTCATATCTGCTTAAAAAAAAAAAAAAAAACAAAAAACAAAAAGGCACATATTTTGTCTGCCAAAATCCTCAGCTGCTTCTGCTCATATTATTTCTTCCTGTCTGCTTTTTGGCCTTGTTTTAGGACATATTATCTCCCTTCACGTACAGGCCTCTTCATTCTGATTTGCAGAAACTGGTACCTTCATGTCACTTTTTCTCCCCTTTCCAGGATTTTGCTCTCAAATACCCAGTTAGTAATGGAGAGCAGGGGGAATCAGTCAGGTGCTTCATGGCTCTATTGGCCTCTGTCCAAGGGCCAAGAAGAGAGGCTTTAGCACCTTGGCATGACTGGTTAAATGATCAGGAACATAGCTGGTGTTCTGCTCTGTCCTGCCAGTGGCAGGGAATGATGAGAGAAGAAGCAGGAAGATCAGCAGAACACTACCTGGCTCTGAGCTTGGTGTCACAGGCAAAACTCTTGGTTCTTTGATCACGGGTTGGTTTACATGACACCAGTCTTCCTGGCAACAGGCGGGGTACAGCTGTCTCAAAGAAGCGAAAGGCGCTTGCACGGGAGTTAACAGGACTCATTGAGAGATCTTTTGACTAGATTTTAAGGGAAAAGGGATAAAACCCGGCCTGCTAGAGATAAGGCTGGTGGAAGCATGCCACTATCTGAGGGACAGTATGATAGTGACGTCCCTTGCTCTCTGGGAGATCATGTGGTAGCAAAGGTGTGATCGATGTGTTAGAAACCACAGGTGTCCCTGAGAATTGTAACATAAGCACTGGGGCTCTCTCCCCAGAAAGGTGGCAGGATTGATATCCCAACTGAAGTGCATTATACCAACACATGCAACATCGGCAAGAAACAGGAGGAGCAGGAAGCCAGTGTGCAGCAGGAATACTATGACATAGGCAATATCACAGAACCATGATGGGATGACTTGCACAACTGGAATAGTGCAGTGGATGGTTATAAACTCTTCAGATGGGATAGGCTAGGAAGCAGAGGAGGTGGTGTAACCCTGTGTGTTAGGGAGTGTTTTAATTATCTAGTGCTTAATCATAATGATGATAGAGTGAAACGTTTATGGGGGGAGGGGGGGGTCT
>JAWWEU010000091.1:45321665-45338015 GCA_035583155.1 Acropternis orthonyx
AGAGAAGTACCAGTCCTGTGCAGCTCTCTAGGGCTTCACAGACCTGTAGCTGTTAGTCTGCAGACTACAGGCAAGGAACAGAGTGACTGGGACTACAGGCTGGATGAGATCCTGGAGGCCATGATTGGCAGAGAGCCAAACATATGCATCAATGTGCCTTGGCTGTAGGGATGATCGAAGTGTCTCTTGGGCTGCATGAACATGGATATAGGCAGGAAATTGAGGGAAATTTTTATCCCACCTCTGTCTGCATTATTAGGCAGTATGTGCATCCATTTCTACTTTTGGCCTCACCCTTACTCTCCTGCTGTAGTGAGAAAGATGTTGGTAAACTGGAGTAAATTCAGCAGAGGGCCATTAAGACAGGAACTAGAGCTCCCATGTCTCCTTGGAGACACTGAGGGACCTGAGTTTGTTCAGTCTGGACAAGAAAGAGTTTCAGGGGTTCTAACAGCAGCCTTCCCTAATACCTAGTTCCCGAGTACAAGGAGGTCAGCAAGAAGATGAAGCCAGGCTTTTCACAGAAGTGTGTGATGAAAGAATGAGAGGCAATGTTCATAAGTTGAAACAAGAGACTGGAGATAAGGAAAATTTTAGCACCATGGGTTCAGTCCAAGCAGCTTGGACCAAGCGAAGTTTTGCCGTTGCTGCCTTTGGAGATTTTCAAGCTCTGATTGGATAAAACCCTGAGGAGCTTCATCTGATGCCGAGTCAGCCTGCTTTGGGAAGTAATTTGGACTTGGGAGCTCCTAAGTCCATGGCAGCCCAAGCTGTGCTATTGTTTTACTTGTGATTCTTGCTCTACAGCAGAAGTTCGTAGATGTGATCTAGTTTGTCTTCTTGTTGGCCAGTTCTGTTTCTTAGGACTGCAACTGAATCCTCACCTCTTCAAGTAGAAGAGGAGGGGTAGTCTAGAGCTAAAATCAAAAAAATAGTTGTCTTAAGATGTATTGCAAAGACTTAGTTTGGGTGCCCAAGAGATGATCTCCCTAATGACACGACACACAACACTTGTGTTCTTTTTTGCTTCTCTGTGTTACTACATTTATGTTATTTTGGTCCAACACTTTATTCTCTGGATTTTGCAAACTTAGGACTGAACACAGACTGGATTCCACACAGATATTTATAAAATATTTAACAATGAAACCTTGAGACACTTCACTGGAGCCTGCAAAGGCAAAAAAAATAAAAGCACTAGAGAAGACTGCAGTAGCAGGAAAACAATTTCTTTAGGTCTCTTCAGGAGAAAACAACGATCAACAAATGATTTTATAAAAAAAAAAAAAAAAGAAAGGCCTTGGTTGAATACCTGGCAAAACCAAACCCTAGCCTGCTGATTTCTGTGAATATCTATTTGCATGTATTTATGAAAGTATAAATTTGTGGGTTTTGGTTGCAGCAAAAGAAAAAAATAAATGAAAAGACAAAAAACTGCAAACAACATTTTTATTGGAAAATATATAAAATTTTAAAATATATTGAATAACTTCCTTTCTTTGGTGAAACAAATTCAGGGGTGTTGATGAAACATTCTCTATTTGGCTGACTGTCTGGTGGTTTGTAACTGATGTTCAAGATACAGAACAGCCAGAAATCTGAAGAAGGGTTTTCTTGTAATGAGGATGTCTGAACTATTTTGCTGTATTACACCTATACCCCTGTTCCTTTTGATAAGAACTCGATTGGGTCCAGAAAAGGATTTGGGAAGCAAGGATGATTGTTTTTGAGGGTCTGTAAAGAGATGTTTGTTTAAAAAAAAATTTGCTTTATCATAGAGCTGCAAATATAAAATGAATAATGGAGATCAACAGCAAGACTCTAAGGAAGTGCATATTGCAGTAACTGCTATTGGTAAAATCAGAAAAATAGTTTCATAATCAATGCTTCTATTGATTGAAGTGGTTCTGTTTAGATGTTTTGTTTGTTTTGACTGAGATTTGATCATGGTGGGTCATTCAGATACCAAAGTCCATAGCAAAATTATTGTATCTCACACTCTTGTTTACCACTGCTTGAGGGATAAACAAAAACATATGTATACATTACTAATTTTGATAGATATAGTTTTGATAATCAAGCCAGTATTGGAAAATAATCACTTTATTTAAATGCAAATGTTGTATATCAGTTAATAAACTGAGTTGAATTGAATGATTAATGCATGGATAAGCAAATAGATTGCTGAAAACTTGAGGTTTTATTTTATTCATAATTTACTAAACTTACCTCTGTCAAATTTGAGAGTTTAAGTGGAAAAGGGGTGTAGGATTTCCATAATGTTTCCAGGAATATTTTCCAAGGAAAAGTCCTTTTTCTGGCTGAACTAAATAAGTGAATGCACAGTGAAACTTGAAGTATCCTAAAACATCTAACACTGTAACACAGTCGTTACCTTTTCCAAGTACCTCTATTCTACTGTGTTTGTCTTTTAGAATGTTCCTGTCAACTCCTGTCTGACTTTTACAGGTCAATGATTAAAATGAGTATAAAGAAATTAAAGTGGTATAAATCTTGCTGAGCAAAACAAAGAGCTACAATAAGGAAAACAAATAGAATAAACATCAGCATATCTCAAAAATTATATAAATAGTATTCAGTATTGGTGTTGTATGTGTCATAGTTTGGATTTTTATGTGCCCATATTATAAATGATGTAGCCAATAGTATTTATTTGATGTTATTTTACTGTTACTTGGCAATTATGGAAGACAATGAAGTAATACTTTACATAGCCGTATGGCTGTATTTTAAGATTGAGAAATCAAATTCAGTTTCTGCTGTTCATGAAATAAATCTTGAATAAATATTGTCAGTGAATGTTCTTTATATTTGAACTGGTTTTTTGCTCTTTATCAGTGCAGTAGGTTGGAGCCTAATAAATCTTATGAAATAATTATAAAATAATTGCCAGTATCTTTCATTAAACCATTTTTTGAAAGTAGTATTACTTAAACTTCCTGTACATCTAGCTTTTTGTCAGGTAATATTAAAATTTCTGTTGGGAGTGTTTTGTAACCTTAGAAGCCTACAAACAAACAGGCATACTTTGGATGCAATTAAGCAATTTTCACTATTTCCTTTGTATTCTAAGTACAGTTACTGTAAACATAGAAATTTGCTAAGTATTCACTATTGTACAATACCAAATTGATTAATGAAATTATTTTCTCTTTTTTAATTATAATTAATAGATTTCCTCTTTTTTAAAAAACAGTATTATGTTTTATTCCCATTTCTGTCTGGTGATGTTTTTTATTATGCTTCACTTCATTTGAGTTTCACATTGCACTTCATATTTTTCTATATGTTTTTCTTTGAGGGCAAGGAAAACCATGTGAGATAAACATAACTAATCAGAAACATTATGCATGTTTTCATTTTACAGTTTCATGTTTTCACATACTTTCTGAAGTCAGTCAGCTAAGAGTTTAGAGAACTGTTTCTGTTAGAGAAGTGTAGTGGTAAGTAAGGAGGATTTAATAATTTTAGCATATTTTTTATAAATATATGCCTGTAAGCTAAAAATATAAGTTGAAGTGGTTTGTTTTAAGTCACACATGGAATAAAAATATTGATGCCTATCCAGGAAATCTAAGATGTGGCTTGTTGAAATCACTGTCTTTTAAGGTAGTACTGTTAGTTTGGAAAAGCAAAACAGAATACACTGTTTGGAACTGAATGTCTTTTACTGCAAGGTGAACAAAAAGCCATGTTGAGAGTTTTTTCTGTGTATTTGGCTTACAGAGGTTTTTGGTTTATTTTTGTGTGTATGAATTTGTATATATTTTTTAATGTAAAAATATATTTCATCCTTTAATGAGACATCAAATCAACATTTGTGGTAGTAGTAGTGTCTTGTGAATAAATAAGTGTTTGTGATAGTTAATGTATTGGAGAAAGTCACATAGAAAAACAAGGTTAAAGCAAACATCTTAAATAATGTTTTCCAGTGTGATAGTAAATGTCAAGCACATTTGTTAAAATAATTTTCATAGAGTGAGAGTATTTTTTGTCAACGCTTCCAACACAATGCATTTCGGGTGTATTTCCTGTAGGATTGGTGTTGCTGAATTGGCTCTTGAGTATAAATTTGTTAAATAACAAAAAAAGGAAGAACATGATAAACATAGTGAAATACTAGTCACCTCGTTACACTTACTGAACTTTAAATATATAGTTACTGTTCTTCAAATGTATGGGTACAAAGCAAAGCAGTAGATTGCTAAAGACACTTAAAATCCAGATGGTGGGGCAGAGTGAGGCATGTCTTTAGGACATACAGCTGTACTTTAAAATAAGGTAAATTTTATAAGTGTGTTTCTAAATTTCTAAATATTTTTTTCCTTTCAAATTGAAGTATGTGCCATTCTTTAAATCTTCCTTTATGTCAGCATTTTTTTCTTCCTTTGCAGTTTATGGTGTCCTTTTTTGCTGCCTTATTATATTACCATTCATGACAGCAATATTTGCTTGCATATATTTTGCAATTACAATTATATTTTCAGCACTTTCTTTGCACTTGTTTTTAGTTATTAAGATCAGTATCTCCTGGGGAGTTTTGTTGGGTTTTTTGTTTTGTTTTGGTTTTCTTTGTTTGGTTGTTTTTTCTTGTTTATTTTTTCTTCCGCCTGCTCCTTGTTGGATGCCTAGCTTGCATACAGTTTAATATTTAACAGTTTACCTGAGATAGTGGGGTGTGACAAGACTGCTAAATATCACACAATGCTGACGTATACCCAGTTGGTTGTAGGGATAGCTACAGGTACTGACATCTGCATTCAGGGACTGCCTAATTCTTTCTTTGCCAACAGCCACTTTGCTGCTTTCATGTTTGCTAACCTCTAGCTTTCTCTCAGGTTTCATGGCAATGTATACAAAACTGACACTTAAAAAATCTATTCTGAGGAACATTATTGGATGCAATTGGAAAGAACTTGTTTGATGTAATTGGAGAGAACTTGTATTGAGAAATTCAGAATCTATTTCTTTTACAAGCTGCCTGAGAACAGGAAACTGTTCAAACTCTGGGGAAAATAACCCCGTGTACTGAGAAGTGGAATGCTCCGAGGATATCTTAAAATACAGTCTTAAATTGTTTGGGTTTTTCGATGATGGGGGGTGTATTTGTTGTTGTTTCAGGGAACTCAGGTGAATAGTTGTACAGGCATTTGCTCTGCTATAAATGTGATGTAGTGAATTGCATCCTAAGAATAGGATTCTAGAATTGTGGGAGAAACATTACCTTCTTAAGTCACCTTAGTAATATGGAACTGTCTCCTAGAGCCAAGGGAACATTCAGCTTGCATAGCTTCCTTGAACAGCCAGTTCTGAGTTAACTTCTATCATAAAGGATGGAGGAATCCTAGGCTTCTCCTTAAGCTGATTATGGCCAGATTCTGGTAAAATTTCTTTTATTAAACAGTCAGTGAAGACAACCAGGGTGTCTTCACCAGAATGAAAAAAAACCAAGGCCATATTCTGTTTTGTCTAAGGAAACCACCGATATCTGCAAGTTTCATTTGCTTCAGTGACCTTAAAGTAAATATTATACTTACAGAAGATCATTTAAGGAAAAATGGTAGATGGACATAGCTTTGGATCTGTTGTCTTTGTCAAAATTTTTCCTGTCTCTTGTAAGTCCTTGGACAACACAGAAGTACTTACCAAGCTCTAATGAAATGTTGACTGTAAAACAGTTCAGATAATCAATACCTAGATTTTAATTCTAAAACAGTAGGTAGTTTTACAGCATAATATGCTTACCTTGTTCTAGCCATATCTCTAGCTATTTCAAGCTGTTAATGTTGTCCAAGCAACCTGTCATCTTTGAGGTCACAACCTCTAGGGTAACTTGATTTTGCAGTGATCTTTTCTTTATAGAATTACAAAAAGCAAACTAGCAATAGTGATTATACACAGCAATTCTTTATGAGTTTGGCTGTAGAAGTTGATGGAATGAGTTTCCTTCTGGTACTTGGTTGTTGACCCTACTAGTTTAGTGGCTGTCAGCTGTTACAGGTTAAATCCCTCAGCTCCAGGGTGTATGGCAAGTTCTTTGTGGTTTGAGTGTTACTCTATCACAGGAGAAAAGTTCAGTTTTGCTTTAGAAAAAGATGCTGCAACCTTCAAAGTCTGGAGAATTCTGAACAGTGAATTCTGCTATTTGCTGTTTTACCCCCAACCCTCCGAGATTTTTGTCTTCAGAGCAATGTTCATGTTTGTTATTGTTTTCAAAGTTTCTGTAGAAAACATCAGCCACTAAGTAGTGCAAAGCATTTTGGAAAGGGTAAACTCTTAGCATCTAACTACTAGAATCTGTTTTATGGCACTGACTGTTACATCTGTTGTATAGACAATAATCTTAAAAATTTTAATAACTTTTGGGACAGTGTAGTTTTTTCTTAAATTTGTACCCTTAGGGAAACAGGTTTGGTTTGTTTTTTTCCTGGTAGGTCTGTCCATCTTACTCAAAAAAGGGTTAGAAGTGTCAGAAAAACATATACTAACAAAATAATCAGTGTGATAAAGTAAGCAAAAATGTGTACTAACACTGAAGAAGAGGCCATTTTGCCCTCCCAGTGTCCTGAAGAGTCACTCAGCAAGCACTCACAATGCATGCTGGTGGGTTGTACTATGGATCCATGTAAAAGATGAAGCTGAAGGAAATGCAGCTTTCTTATTTCTGGTGCTGTAGAACAACTTGTTCTTTGGTGCAGGCTGGAACAGCCTCAGCTTATGAGAAAGAACAGCCATAATAATCAGCTCTTTTGCATGTCATTTCTTAGCCGTTCTCCAGTAGATTTGCAAAAATATTGCTGAAAGAAGTGAATCTGCAGAGATTACATAGATGTGTAATACGGTTTGTATAATGTGTAACGGTGATAAAGAGAGGCAAAGTCAGAACTCAGTTTGACTGCAAATCGTGAAACCACAGGCTTACTGGACATCTTTTGATATAGAGTATAAATATCAAGTGTTATACTGCCATTTTAAAGTTAGTTTTAGGCTTTTTTTTTTCCCCCCACTCCATGATCTAGAATATAAAACTTAGTGTATTGATCTATCAAAAGTTTATTAGGAAATGTCTTTGCAGAGCATGTTGAGCAACATTATACTAGCTAGTTAGTATATTAAACTTTGAAGGTTTTGGAGCTTACAGATTTTAACTTTCCTAACAAAATGACAGATTAGAGGAAATTTTGTTGTTTGCTGTAGCATGCAGTATAATTCAGATATATGGCTTCTGTGTAATTTTTCTGGTTTTGTGTTTGTTTACACTGTTCAAATCTGTTATTGTGACTTTTTTTAAGGGTATGCCTGGAATTGGGGGTGGACTAAGAGGAGTGTTAATCTATTTAAATAAACTGGCTAGAGCCATAGGAGGAGGCCTGTGGTGTTTTCAAGGCTTCTCAGCCTGAAAGTGCTGCATAGCCCTTTTAGGTTGCATAGCAACAGGCTCCTAGCAACAATAATAGATTGAATTTCCAATAGTGACCAGGCCGGATGTAATAATAAAGCAAGAGTACAAACAGTTGTCATGGTTTTCTTTTCATAGTAAACTATTGTTGGATTTAGGGAGATGCTATTTTTTAAAGTGATGAACCTCTTTGCAAAATGAAGGTAATTTTGAAAATTGTGGCACTGAAACCTTGACAAAGCTGCTTAGGAGTCTAATAGTTTCAAACATCAGAGAAAACAAAGAAACATTGAATGAGTTTTTAAGGAAAAGGGGTATTAGTAACCACTCTAAATTGCTTTTAAATCTCAGCTTCTTTTATAAATTGACCTGTACTGGACTGTCGGAGAAGTCGCTAGCTATACAGGCACACATGTTGCTTAGAAAAGTTTGGAAGTATCTTATGAAGATACTCTAAAATGGAGTACTGAATAAAACTGAGTAACTGCCAGATAAGTTTATTTTATGTCAGTAATCTGTTAGTATTTCGTATTTCCAAGATGTGTTATGGGTTTGGTAAGCAGGTGATTTGGAATGAGAGACAAAAATTTTCTCACAAAATAGTAATGGTTGTAATTCTAGATGGTTACATTTCAGTTTAAAGGTTTTCACCTGGCTACTAGCTGAAAATTGGAACACTGGTTTTTTATTAAAGATGTAGATTGACACTAGGTCACCACCACTCTTCAGTTCCTCTGTCTGCTTTTGGAATGGTTATTTAAGTGTCACTATAGTGCAGCCAAAGTTAGTTATTTTTAACTTCCTATATTCTATTAAGGTGACATCATGGTTTTTTTTTCTGAATAGTGGGAAGTTCTAAGAGTATAAAATGTGCATCTTTAGGTATTAATAAAATGGGCAACCCTTCTAACACAGTATAGAAGAAAAAAAAAAGGTAAACAGTCAAATGTTACAGACTGGAGATGTTTCACTGGATTTTGATGTTCCAGTATATTCAGATGTTTATCAGTAGTGTTTTATCACGGGAATTTTAAAAATTGAATTCTCGAAAAAGCTTTGCTTTTAAATGGACCTCTTTGGTCTGACTGTGTAGGTGGTATTTGCTATCTTAACTGTTAATCTCTGTGCTTTCATAGACTCATAGAATTTTAAGAGCTTGGAAGGGACCCCAGAGGTCATCTAGTCCCAACCTCTCTGCCATAGGCAGGGACACCTCCCACTAGATCAGGTTGCTCAAGGCCTTACCTAACCTGTCCTTGGACGCTTCCAGAGATAAGACATCCCCAACCTCCCTGGGGTACCTGTTCCAGTGTCCCACCACCCTCACCTTAAAGTGTTTCTTTCAAAGTTTTTCCTCATTTAACACTAGAACTCTCACTGAAAAGCATATTAGTATGGTGACAGAGAGCTATTTTGGAAATACTCAGTAAAAAGATGATTTTATGTGATAGGTTTTGAAAATTGAGTTCTGCTATTTGAATTTAAGTGCTAGTCTGAACTACATTCTGAATGTAAACTCTTGAATTTTAAAATTAAAAAAAATATTTCAGAGCATGATCTAGTTTGAGTATGATATCTACTCCAAAGTGTTTGACTAGCATCTGTGGATTGCTGACTAATTTTGTGCACTACAGAAGTATTTATTCAGTAAGGTAGCTACTTCTGCCACAGCTGGAGAGCTGGGAGAGTTTGAAAGATATAGGAAAATTAGAGGTTTATAACTTAGAAAATGTTTAAAATCTGATAAAGAAATAATAGCTAATGTATAGAAAGAATAAATTTTAAAATACAGCAGCGTACCTTTTACAGTGTGCAATTAATAGAAGATAACTTTTAAAGGTGTTTTTACTGAGACTTGTTTTATATAGTACAGTTATGATATTTTCAGAGGTCTTGGAAGTGTTTTAACCTTAGATTATAAGAAATAGTCTCTAGTATTTATTATGGCAAATACATATTCCTAAATCATGTAGATTACATTTAGAATTTCTTTAAGGATGTAATTTGCTTTCCAGAACTGCAGTCATTAACTTTGTTCAGCTCCCTGTACCCCTTCTCCCACATAGCTGGGTTTCTGTATGTTGCACTGGCGCTTGTTTTTATTTCTAGACTAGAGATATTTCTGAGAATAGTTACATCCTAAGGTTGTCCTTACTGGGCAAACTTGAATATCTGGATTTGCAGCTTAATGCTTGTATTTCATCCAGACCTAACCTATTTGGCTGCTTGTTTTGTGATTTAAAAGCCAAGAAAACTCCATTCTCATTCAAACTGAAAAACCAGAGGTTAGATATTTGGCACTGTGCCAAATATGATGGTAATGAGCATTTCTTTGCTTCCTGTATTTTTAATGGAGTTCAAGTGAAACTTGCATCTGAAAGGAAACTTCACATTTCTTAGAACTTTACCATTTTTGTGAAAGAGAAAACAATTATTTAGGATAGTAACTAAAAACTGAGAGATCAGAAAACCAATTGTGGACTGTTACAGCATGTAACAATGGAAAATCTTGAGGAAAGAGGAATAAAAAGAAAGGTGAGCAAAGGTGAAAACCAAATAGACTTATTCCTGATTTTATTTACTTCTTTTTAATTATAAGAATATGTAAGATTAAGAAATTCATTGAAGTGTTTGGAAATATGAGAAAAAAAATGTCTGTGAAGTAAGTAGGTCACTGAAATTTGAAGAACAATATAAAACAAGAAGTTTGATAAAACTTCTGTGTAGTCTGTTTTCCTGTACATCTATCCCTCCCACTGAATTGCCATTCAGCATAATGTGTTGTGGTATCCCATTGTGTGTTTACTCATAATTTTTTGTAATTACTGCTGTTGCTATTTGTATTTGTTTCCAGAACTTTCCATTTCATGTAAACATATTCTATTCTTGTATTGATTCAGTGTAAGAACAATTACAGTACAAGTTATTGTAAGAAGTTGAAACAACTATTTTTTGATTTAATGTCTGTAAATTGAAAAGCATGTCTTGAAATAATTGATCGGATACCAATTCTGAAACAAACATTTCATCTGCTTACTGTTTATTTTTTGTTGTGATGTCTTCCTTTTTTTGATAAACTAACCATGACTAAAATAACACAAAAACTGTTAGTTTGTGTAGTGTTAATGATATGCTGTGTAAAATTACAAGATGTTTAAAAATGCAGAGTTTTTTTGAGTGGTAAAGAAAGAGGTTTAAGTAGTGAATACTTCCGAGCAGAAGTAGGCTATATTAGCATTAAATGTATTTGTTGTGTGAATGACTACAAGATCTAATAAATTTTGGGGGACCTAACTGCTATTTATGGGCTACTAGAGCATGGTATTCCTCTTGAATGAATTTACCAATGTACAATATTCACAGTTTGATCATATACTGTTATTTATGGCACATTTATCTGCCAAGAAGAGTGAAGGATGTCAATGAGGTGTTTTTCTGCTCAGTTAAAAACTGAGGACCCAACCTAGTAGGTGTAAATGACATAAACACAGGATTTAATCAGATACAAATACAGAACGCTGTTTGTGCATTGGAGCTATATTTGTGTATTCAGTATCTCTCTTCTTGATATGCTCTTGAAGATTTTAAAGTGACTTGTATGGGAAAGGTACATGTCGGAATCCAGAGTTCTTGTGAATCAGTCCTTCTTTTATCTAGAGAGGACAAAGATATTAAAAATAATCTTTGGTGACCTCTTGAAGAGGTAGATGGAATTTTCAGGTTGTGAGAGTTATGTCCAGATTTGTACTTCTGGGAAGTAATTTTTCAGAATGTTCATGTTTTAACTTTTATTGTAAGGGTTTCAGTATTGGAAAATTCTGAGTTGCCTAAGCCTTATATGTTTGCTTTTTTATTTTCCTACATTTCTGGCAATTGAGAAGCTAATGTTTCTGTAGGATTCAGAGACAAAAAATTTTCTTTAGCCATTTTGCTTCCAATTGCATTTTATACTATAACAGTATCTAAATAGTATTGCTAAGTATTTCATATAGCTTTGCATTCATACTTTCATGTACTAATTCTTTGTGTTCGTTTTTTTCATATTTTTAATAGAACGTTTTACTATTTTGAGAATGCTGACTATGATCATATAATATTAAATGTAACTCTAGGGGCTACCTATTTTGTATAATTGTATTGATGAGAAAGCTGTCATTAAGGAGTTCTCTTTTAAGAATTTTCCAGATACAGTCTCTCATTATTTGATTTTTGAAGCATACTAGAGCAAAAGGTCCTGTGTTTGGAACTTGGGTAATTTCTAGGTCTTTCTAGAAGTGCAGGATGTTCTATTACAGTCACTGAAGGTGCTGACCTGTAAGGCAAACCTTCTTTTAATTTTCTCTTTGGTCATGAACTATAAATACCAAGCCAAAATCAGTCAGTAACATGAAGTTATTCATGCCTTAAGATAATATGCCAATTCAGTTCTTATATGGATATGAGAATAGTAGTGATACCACCTTACAGTCATTTACATCATTGAAATAAGAAAGATTAAGTCTCTAATCATTAGATAAATAGTGTTGTAATTAATTGAAATGTCAGTAGCTAGGACTGTTTTTTCCTTTTCTGTAGAAGACAGTCTCTTTTGAACTTGCAGGTTGTTTTGACGAGACAAATGTGACATTAAAATCAGTGTACTTCCTTTGAATAATGAATTGGCATGCCTGTGCTCATGTACAATAGGATGTATCTGGTGTTATTATTTAAAGATAATACTAATTTATAACTGCAGTAAGGCTCAGTATAAAAAAATTGTGTTGTAGATTCAGAGATATGTCAGTCCTTTTGAACTATTTCACTTCCTTAATATGTTTGACTAGGGTATTTTGTCTAAATTTATTAACATGTCAATTGTGCCATGTGTTTGAGTTTGTGTGGGTTTTTTTTCTGCCCAGATAATTTCCAGTACTATTTCAGCTTTCTTTCATATTTCTGTTTTTAATGTCTGAAATGAAACCATTGTAGTGTGAAAAAATATATTTTACCAGGTAATGATAGCTGGTATCATTATGTATCATCATAATGTTTAGTGTTTGACTCCCAGATTGTACCATTAGTCACTTTTGGCTGCACACCACAGTCTTTCCTGCACTTTTCACTTTTCGTTCTGTATTTCTTCTTCAGTATGTGAGACAAATGTGTAATGGGTAAAGCAGACAGTTTAATTTTGAGTTGAATAAGCAAAATATCATTCAAACTATAGCTGTATGACAAACAATTATGATGTCGCAGTCTTGCATACCCTGCAGGGAGTTTGATCACAAGGGCAGCAGATCACTGTAAAAAATAAGTAGCCCTCAACACTCTTGTCAGGGGTTATTTAAATACAGAAAGGTGTAGAAAGGAGGGTAGAGAATAAAATGTCCAGACGTTAAGTGAAGATAAGTTCTCTAGGTGCAGTTTGGAGCAGATCTGGTGGAAAAGGACATGTTGAAGGCCAAGGTATCTGATGCATTCTTCACCTTGGTCTTTATTGGTAAGATCTGCCTTTGGGAGTTGTAGATACCAGTGGGAAAGCTTCGGTCATGGAAGGCCTGCCCTGTGTGGAGGAGAGTCAGGTTATGACCATTTAAACAAACAGGGCATACAGAAGTCCATTGGTCCTGGAAAAATGCACATAAGAATGCTGAGGGAGCTGGCTGATATCACAGGGAAGTTGCTTGATTATGTTTGAAAGGTTGTGGTGGTCAGGGGAGGTTTCTGAGGATTGTGGGAAAGCAGAGGTCTCCTGTCTTCAGGAGGAAGGTCAAGGGAACCAAAGATGTAGTATATTCACCTTAATCACAGAGAAGCTGATAGAGCAAGTAATCCTGGAAACAATTTCCAAACTGTATAAAGGAAAAGAAGGTCCCTGGGAAGTTACCATGTCTGACCAGTAACCATATCTGATAGCCTTCTACATGGGATTACTGACTTGGTGTGTTAGGGGAGAGCAGGGAACCTTCTTTGTTTAGCAAAACATTTGACGCTATCCCACAACATCCTCATAGACAAGTTGCTGAAGTAGGAGTCAGATAAGTGGACACTGAGAACTGGAAACTGGCTAAACTGCTAAGCTCACAGGGCTGTGGTCAGTCTCACAAAGGCCAGCTTTGAAGACAGTCACTAGTAGCACATCACAGGGGTTGATACTTAGGTATGTAATGTCAAACAATTGCAGTTGGTGTAAAACACTAACATACCATTTTGTCAGCATCTTCAGGTTGATGAAATTACAAAGCATGCAATGTGGGGCTGGGAATACATGTTTTAGCTGCCTTTTTGATCCATTTTTCGTTTGCAGTCAGTTACCACAGAAGAATAGTTGTTTTCACATTAAAAATAACTGGACCTTCTTTCACAGATCTTAACTTCATTTTATTAAACTTTTTTTTCCCTAATTGATAGGTATCTATCCAGTATTCACTTTTGTTTAGGATCAGATTTATTTTTTTGGTACCATCCTGACAAAAGAGAGGTACTAGCATTGGATCATTGAGCTATTCAGTTACCAATTTCAGAAAATTCATTCTGAATTCAACATGATATGGTTTAGTTAAAATGCTTTCAGTGATGTTTTGCTGCTTGGTTCTGGTCTTGAAAGATGCTTTGTGATATTTTAGACTCTGCTAGTATAGGACTAATTTAAGTAAATAAAGCATACAGTTGTCCACAGTGGGTTGGGTTTTATTAATTCAGCCAGTTAAATAGTTTAATCAATTAAAAAACCTGTTGAATTAAATCTGAACTGAATACCAGAGCATAGTGAAAGTCTAAATACCCAAGTAAGTTGCAGAGAACAATTCCTTGCTTTTAATTTATGCTGTTTTGTTGAAAAAGATCACTTGTCAACATACTTGTGGCTTTGTCACTGTGTATCTTAACATGTGATCTATTGTTCAGCAATGAGCTTATTCTTTGTGCTGATCTGCTTTTAAAGAGGAAGTCTATATTTTGCAGGTTATACAATTACTATCACTGTCTTTTATTCATCTGGGAATATTTGAATTTACATGGTGAGGTACTTGGGAATTGATTTATTGGTCATAAACGTTAACCAGATCGTATTTCAGTAGGAAATATCTGTCAGGACTCAATTGTTACAGTAAACAGTTTCAGTCCTACAAATCTGAGAATAATCTACTTTGTGCCATGGATTGTAGGGGATTAGATATGTCAGTATATTTCCTCTTGAGATGTCTGTGAGACAGAAAAATACAGTTCCTTCCATTTTGAAGATGGGAGAGTTGAAACTCAGGCAAAGAGACTTATCAAAGATCATGAAAAGGAATGTGGGAAAGCAGGGTACAAAATTTAACGATTACCTACTCTTAGGCAAGGATCTTCACTGCATGGGCCAGGACTCCTGAGAGTTATTTTAGTCTTTCTAGCCTAGAAGTTACATAGGGAGTGAAATGTCTACTGGATATGCTGAGAATTCTTTTTCTACCCTTAAGTCAGTGAAATACATGTAACACACAAGCCAGTAAATGGATATATGGAGATAGATGTTCATTGTTGTGTATGTTATTAGAGTCTAGAGCTGGTGGGACTCACTTCTGCTTCTACCTCTGAATTCAGCCCTTTATAGAAGATGAATATAATGTCTCATGTATCACCCATTAGAGGATTGAATTCTAAACATTATAAAAAGCAGTGAGGAAAGCAAGGGGACTAGTACGAGTTTCATTCTGAACAAATTGGTTAACATCATCTGAGATTTATTTTTATCATGTTGCACAGTGCACCCTTTCTGTAATAATCTTGCAGTTGTCTAAATCAGCAAATGTACTAAAACAGCGTAATAAGCCACCACAATTTGTCCTAAAATGAAGTTAGTAAGCAGCCAAAGTAGAAGTTTCCATGGACTAGAACTTCCAGGATTAGCTGCAGCTTAGCAACATTCCTAGTGTATTTAGGTCTGTGTAATTCACATGTTCATAATTAAATTTCAGAAGCTAATGTAATTCAGGAAATATTTGAAGTTTGTTTGACCATGATTATAACATAATAGAGCTACATTGGTTTATCAGTTTGTCTTCAGTGATACTACTGGAGTTAACCTATTAATTGGAGTTAACCTATTAACATCTTTATTAACTGAATTTTAAGAAATTTCATATGCTCAGTCACTGTATGGGAACAATTAATGTAGTAGTTTTACTTGATGGTCAGATAACTGATTTATTAATGTAGTCAAGTCTGAGAGAGAGAACTACTCAAAGCATTTAAAATGACGTGTGTGTAATAAAGAGCATAATGATGATTGTATGTTACATTAATCTTCCATAATATTTAATTGATTTCAAGTATTTCATGTTTTAAAGAAATTTCTACTTATTACCACAAGAAAAATCCAAAAGAATCAAAGTTAAGTAAGTATTTGTCATATGGCTTCAAATTCTGTATAGGTATCAGTCTGCCTCTATTGGTAATCCTAAGAAAATGAAAAAAAAAAAATTAGATGTTTGATGGATGTCATACAGGCATGCATTTGGAATTAAAAACTACTAGGTATGTGTAGTATTTTTAGTAGGTGCTTGTCATAAAAATAACGATTGGTGTATTTGCCTGGTCTCAAATATCTTTCCACTAGCTTATTATATTTCTGTGTAGTTGTTTATGGTTTCAGGGAGTTTAAAGACCTTGAATGTCTGCACCCTTAATTGTTTAGAGATGGTTGTGTGAATAACTGTTTTGCTTTCTTTTTGCTGCTTCTGTAGTTGTATAATTTAGATACCATGGCAATAGTAGTGATGGAATTTTAGTTAGGAATTGTTAAGTTTTATCTTTGTTTGGGTTTTTTCTTTGACTTTGCTTGAAACCTTTTAGATCCTAGTCCCGATTATTTTTTTAGGCTGAATTAGAAGTAAAATTAGACAGCATTCACTGTAGTGAAGATTTATCAGGAACCCTGGAGTATATAAACAAGTGCGTTTAAGGGTAAG
>JAWWEU010000091.1:45352795-45391331 GCA_035583155.1 Acropternis orthonyx
AGTGAGATGATCAGCAGCACAGCACTGCAACCAGCAGCAAAAGCAAAAGGCAGCCATTAACAAGCATGAGAGTACTACAGTCAGGCAAGTGAGCCCCATGACAAGCACAGGAGCCTGTTCATTACTAGCTAAACAGCATTAACAGCTATAAATTTGATTTAGTACGTTCCAGTCAAATTTGTCATTATCTCAAACCCTTTGCGCTTCACATTGAGTGCCAAAAAGGACTCTCCTGGTTCAACCCCAGATGCCAGCTAAGTCCCATGATGCTATTCACTCACGCCCCTGCCAGTGGGATAGGGGAGAGAATTAGTCAGGAGAGAACAAGTCAGAAAACTTGTGGGTTGAAGTAAAGACAGTTTAATAGGAAAAGCAAAAGCCACACACACAAGCAAAGCAAAGCAAGGAATTAATTCACTGCTTCCCATGGGCACGCAGGTGTTCAGCCATGCCCAGGAGAGCAGGGCACCATCACATGTAGCGGTGACTTGGGAAGACAGACACCATCTCTCCAAATGTCCCCCCTTTCCTCCTTCTTCCCCCTACTTTATATGCTGAGGACGGTACTATGACAGTGTCAGCTGTGTCTCCTCCCAACTTCCCGTTCAACCCCAGTCTCCTCGCCTGAGTGGCAGTATGAAAAGCAGACAGGACCTTGACTCCATGCAAGTGCTGCTCAGCAATAAAAAAACCATATCCATATTGTCAACCCTGTGTTCAGCAGAAATCCAAAAGACAACCCCCTACCAGCCACTGCAAAGAAAATAAACTCTCTTCCAGCCAAAATTGCATGAGGACTATAGCTTTCTTTTTCCCTTTTTTTTTTTTTTTTTAGTGCTCTTTCAGCAGAAACATAAGCAAGGGTAAGGGTAACTCAAGATAGAAGGGTGTTTTGTGAGGAAGGTATAAGGCTTGTTTGGCTACACAGCTCCTGAGGGCAGAATGACAGATGTAGATGAGTATGATGAAGTTGCATCTGGATACCCTGTGTCCTTATCCTCATCTACATTTCATGCCTATTGACATCTTCATTCTATTTTTAGTTGCATTGTATTTCAGAATTATCTTGCACTCCCAGTGCTTTCCTCTCCATTTTCAAGCAAGTTGACACCAAACCAAGCAATTCTCAGGTGCAGCTATGGTGTGAATTGTTGCAGCTATTATTACTGGGTGACTGGGGACTGCTGTAATGGGAATATTCAGAGACACACTGGTCAGATCTCCAAATTTTTAGTCTGTTGCAAGCTATGACTGAAGCATTAATCAAACACATTACTTAACAGGTTTACAGTAAGTCTGATAGCTGTTGCTGGCTCTGATGGCCATTGTCTTTGGTGGTTCTTAGTCTTCGAGGTCAAGACGACCAGGGGCTTGTGAGCTCTTTGATGAAGAAAGCTGTAATGAAACAGCATTTTTTATCTTTTCTCAGGTTTCACTTGGTGTCACTGTTGTTTAAACATTTCTTTGTTGGCCAAGACCAGTCTTGACCAAAGGCAATCTTATGGGTGTCTTCCATTGTTTTTGTTTTTTTTTCAGAGGGGTAATACCTATTTGCAGGCATCTTTTCAGTCATCTGTTTCATTCAAATAGTTGCAGACAATGCCACACAAGCCAATATGATAAAATATTGTGCTTCCAATTCTAATTCATTCTTTTTAGGTGTCTGGGTATAAGGTTGTGATGGGTTGTTTTTTGTAGGCCTTTCTTGGTAACTGGGGTCAAAACATAGGAAGTATTCCATCCCATGTCTTTACGTAATCAGGTGTATAAAAACTGAAGGAGGAGGTGTTCGTGCTCTGTTTTCCTTCTCAGGCAGGCACAGTGACAGACCTCAGTGTTTTGGCCTCGGTTATCTGCATTGAGCGAGGTCTGTTCCAAGGGCTGTTTGTCTGACTCGGTGGTGGAGGTTAAGAATCTGCTTTTCCTAAGGAAAGTAGTGAGTTTAATATTGTGTTGTTATTTATTGAGTTAATTCCTAATTTTAGATTGTGTATATTTGTTTGTCTTTTCCCTTTTTTGTCTCTTTCCCCTTCCCTTGTCCCCTGTTGGGGTTGTTTGGGAGTTCCTGTTGCTTTGTACATAGTATTTAACTGTATATATATGTAATACATGTAAATATATATATTTTTTCTACAATTTTGCTACTTTTTGCCATTTCGGGAGAGGGAGGGGGGAATCTTTCCTGTGAGCTTTGGCTTTTGGCAGAGAGCCAGGCCAAACTTTCACGAAGGTGAACAAGAATTAATTTCATTTTTCTGTTTTAAAGCAAGTAGTTTTATGTCTCAGAACAAAAATAAAACATTATGTATCACAAATCGACCTTCACACTACAGGGAAGGAAAGCTCCAAGGAAAGATATAGCAAGGTTCCTCCATTGATACTGGAGTAAAATAGTAAAATAGATGTGCGTGATAAACATCTTTCTCTAACAAAATAACATGGCAGGTTGAGGAAGACAGGAATGGGAGAAACTGGTGAGATTTTATCTGCTCCATTAATTGTTTAAGTAGTTACGTATTGTTATCCCTATGGTAAACCTGCAGGTATCCCAGTTGTAAGCCTATTTGCATGTTTCCCAGGTCAACAGAGAAAGGATTTGTCTTAGCTTGCTTGTTTGTTTAAAGCCAATATATTTCTTTACTGTTATCAGGGTTACTATATTCTCATTTAAATCTGCTTCCTTGTTACTATCTAGATAAAAAGACAGCTGGAACTTCTGTATTCAGTAACTACATGGATTTTGTATTTAGCCAAAAAGGTCAATGGCATCCTGGCCTGTATCAGCAGTAGTGTGGTCAGCAGGGCTAGGGAAGTGATCTGTACTCAGCACCCTCTGTACAGCACAGTACCCCCTGTACTCAGTACCAGTGAGGCTGCACTTCAAATCCGGTGTTCAGTTTTGATCCCCTCACTCCAAGAAAAACATTGAGGTCCAGGAGCAGGTTCGGAGAAGGGCAGCAGAGCTGGTGAAGGGTGATGAGCACAAGTCCTGTGAGGAGAAGCTGAGGGAGCTGGGGGTTTAACCTGAAGAAAAGGAGGCTGAGAGGTGACCTTACTGCTCTTTACAACTGCTTGAAAGGAGGTTGTGGTGAGGTGGGGATCAGCCTCTTCACTCAGGCAACTAACAATAGGACAAGGGGAATTGGCCTCAAGTTCCACCAAGAGAGGTTCAAGTTGGATATTAGGAAAAATTGCTTGACTGAAAGAGTGATTAAGCATTAGAATGGGCTACCCAGGGAAGTGTTGGAGTCACCATCTCTGGAAGCGTTCAAAAACTGAGCAGATGTGGCACTTTGAGCTATGGTTAAGTGGGCATGGTGGTATTCAGTCAAAGGCTGAAGTGATCTTGGAGGTCTTTTCCAACATTAAGTCATCATTGGTTCTGTTTTATAGAACTGAAACATGGTATGTTGAGAACACACTTGTCCAAATAACTTCCAGTGTGTCAACAGTACTTCTCACTAAGATTCGCGGATCTCAGAGCAGTATTCTATATCTTAGTCAAGAGAAGAGTATCATGTGGTAAAAATAGGAGCTGTACAAAGTGTGCAAAAACTGGTATAGTTTCAGGAGATGTGATACTCTTTTTTCTTTAGACACTCCTATTTGACATAGACGTGTTAGTAACATTTTCTAGCATAAACTTAGTTTTACTGGGTGCTACTACAAAAACCCTTTTTTGGTGTGTTGTTGGGGTTTTTTTTTTTTTTTTTTTTTTTTTTTAAATATAGAATTTTCATTGTACTGTAATGGACTTCTTCCAACCAAAATACAATATAGAATTTCACCTGCTTCAAAGGTGTTGTATACACAGGGTGTCATCATGTAGTTGTTTATCCAGTTACTGTAGTACATGCATTAAGTACTTCAGTTAAATGTTGTGTGGATTAGGATTATATATCAATATCAGTGCTGTCTGCATGAAAATCTTGGAAAGTATGTGTGAGCCTATAACACTATTTCCAATGTTTTGAACTGGTTCAACTTCTCAAAAAGTTGAGTATTGACACTTACGTATCTCTAACTGAACCAATCCCAAACTTTAGTCATTTGGAATCTCAGAATTTTGTGATGTGTGAACTTTGAAGCAAACTTTGATGTAGTTCAAAGGAAAAGGTGTCCCTCTTTTCCCCTTAGATGCATGATTTCAAATTAGAGCTATTGTTCCTTAATATGATGTAGCAAGACAGGATCATGATGTTTTTTACTTTCAGCTGTTTAACCTTTCATTCTGTAGATATTCCTAGATTTAAAGATATTTTATTATTGGACCGCTTTTAGTTTCTTGAAAGCTCTAAATAGCTGTTCTTAAAGCCCTCTAAGAGTTTTCATCAGTTTTTATCCTTCTAAGCCCCCTTTACTATCCAGTGATTATAAATTCTAGTTTAGCAAATGGTACTGAAGGTAACTTGAACATGGTGTGGTGAGGTCATTAGTGGGTGAAACTTGTGTCTCCCTCTTGTACCATTCTCTCAGGTTTTTTGGGTGTTTTTTTGTTGTTGGGTTTTTTTTTTACTTCCCCATCCCTACTCATGGAGGACGCCTGCATTGTCACCTGTCTCACCATCTGTTTTTTAACTGCTGTTAAGATGAGTAAAGGAACAAAGCTAACAACACAGCCATTGGGGCAATAATCCAGGAATGAATTGCTGCTTTCTCTTTGAACCTGATGAGGAAACGGCTAAATGAAGCTTCTGAATGACGTCATAGTGTATTACTAATATAATAATTTATAAGTGTGAACTTATGGTATGGACTAATGTAGAGCTGAATCTTTTCAGTGGTATCCAGTGATAGTACAAAATGTAATAACCGGAGGTCCTCTCTGAGCATGTACAAAAAATTTTTTACTGTGAGGGTGGCCAAGGGTGGACACAGGTTGTCCAGAAAGGTTGTGGAGTTCCTGTTCTTGTCTATATTCAAAAGTTATCTGAATATGATCCTGGACAGAAGCCTGTAGGTTAGCCCTACTGGAGCAGGTCCCTTCCAACCTCTGGGACTGTCATACTGTCATACAAAGTCCCACAGGAAGAACAGCAGAAAATTTGTAACACAGAGAACATAAGCTATTTCCTCTAATATTGGTCATTCTTTTAATAAAATAGATGTCCCCAACTATAACATTTTGACTTTTTCATTATATGTTTCAATCTGTTGAGTTACTAAAATAAATATGATTTCCATTTTGACATAAATTTTTCTCCCTTTGTTTTGTTATTATCAGGTGCACATTCAGTCTTTTGATGAAAGGACTGCAGCACAATATCATATTAGGAGAAAAAAACCTCAAAACACCCCTAACTCACTTCTGAAGCAAAATCCAGATCTACTTACAGAGCTGTATGATTGGTGCAGAAGCAACAGAAACTGTTTTGCCCAGATGGTTTTCTTGCTTTCATATTTTCCCCAGAGAGCACTGTCTATTAGTCAAAGTCCTTTGAGGGGTGATTGTCAAGTGTTGCATTATGTCCAGTTCCCACCCTGTTCTGGACCAACAGGCAGAACCACAGATGAAATTACATTTTGTTGCCAAGAATTTTGAAAGGGGTGTGATGAATTTTGAAAGGTGTGACAAAGTAGCCTTATATCTGTTAGACTTTATAATTAATCCTCCTAATATGATTATTGCAGTAGAGTAAGATCTTGGCTCAAACTAGAAATTTAATTTGATATTGTAACTATCATTCTGCATAGAGGTATTTTTGGAACATCATGAATGTGCTTATCCCAGCTCATGAAAGTTATATTAATATATTAAAGACAGGTGCCTCAGTGTACAAGAAGTACCTGAGTACTACTGAAGGTAGGTAACACTTGACTGTGACTTAAAAGCCATGGTATACTAGAAATATCTGAATAACCTGTCTTCTGCTCTGGAGTTATCAGATAGAAATGGTTTCATCAAATTCATAACATTGCTTGTTTGAAGGCAATTATTCATAAAATTTTTGCTTATACAAAAATTGAAAATGAATGCTTATGTAAAGCTAGCATATTACTGAAAATTTTTTCCATTTGTACTATTGTTCAGGAATCAAGCATTCTGTATTAATTGTTGAAACTTAATGTTTTGAGAAGTTTTCTGACATTGTGAAACACATTGTGTTCTTCAAATTCTTAATTAGTTTATTGGCTATTCATCATTATAAATAGATAAAATCTTAAGATTAGCCTTTTATTCCAGCTATCAAAAGCCTGGCACTACTGCATGTGATTATGAGATCTAGTTCAGTTTACCTTCTGTGATGTTTTGTTTAGCCTTCTCAAGGAGAAAAAAGAAATTTCCTGCTGCACTTGAAAGTAAATTACAGGCTTTCATTTTCTGCATTGAATTAAAGCCTGATACACTATTTGATCTAGACAATAAAGCATTTGTAGCTGAAAAAAAGTTTGCAAACTCTGGTATCTTGAAAAATAAATTAGTTCAATGTGAAGTAGTCCGGAAATAAACTAGTTATCTGATGCATTTTGACAATCTCATTTGATAAGTAATAGAGCAAGTTAGACTTTTAAACCGTTCTGTCTTCATATTTCAAAACTAGAAAACAGAAGGATTCCAACTGAGAAACTGAATATCTTAAAAAGTATTTAGGCAATTTAACAGACAACATGAAATTGCACAGAATACATAGGAAAGGAGTAATTTCAGCGTAGTAGCTTTGCCTAAGTTCTGCCCGTTAGACTGAGGAAATATTAATCTTGTTGCATTCAGCAGCTGGGTCCCGACAGTACCTTTTTCCAACTTGGAGGGGTTAATTAGTTGTCTTTCAGAAGGGGACTTGTTTAGCTTACATTCACATCATGCAGCAAGCAGTGGCTCATACAAAGTAAAACCATGAACAGACGGGTGTGTCCAACTACTTAATTAGGTAGAATAAAAAGGACCTTGTCAAACATTCATCTGTTGCTTGTGATACACCCTTGGTCCAACTGGGCAAGGATGATGTCTTCTCTGCTGCAATATGCAGTTCCTTTACTTACATGAAGTGTCAGTGAAAAAATGGAGGCACTTCATTTAGATTATTATCATGGCTTCACCCCAGCCTGCAACCAAGACCCACACAGCTCCTTTCTCACTCCTCCACCAGGAGGACTGGGGACAGAATCAGAAGGATAAAAGCCAGAAAACGTGTGGCTTGAGATAAAGTCAGTTTAGTAGGGAAAACAAAAGCTGCACACACAAACAAAGCAAAACAAGGAAATAATTCACTGCTTCCCATGGGCACACAGGTGTTCAGTCATGCCCAGAAGGGCCAGGCCCCATCACATGTAGCGGTGACTTGGGAAGGCAGACACCATCTCTCCAAATGTGCGCCCTTCCTCCTTTGGTTTGGGTCACCTATGTCTCTTCCAAACTCTCCATGCATCCCCAACTTTGTTGCCACCATGGCAGTATAAAAAGCAGAAAAGGCCTTGACTCTGTGCAAGCCCTGCTCAGCAATAACAAAAACATTTTTCTATTACCAACTGTGTGTTCAGCACAGATCCAAAACACAGCCCTATACCAGCCACTGTGAAGGAAATTAATTCTACCCCTGCCAAAACCAGCACGATTATAAACATGTGTTCTCATAACTTCTCAGTATTGATGCAATGTAAAAGAATTACAGTGACTGCATCACTAACATGGTGGTAGAAAAACTTCCAGTGAATAGGAAGATATTAAAGGTTGACTGCCAAATATTTCGTATGGCACCTACAAGCTAAAATCTATACTGTGTGCTGGGCTAAGTTTTGCATTTAGGATAGAGACGTAGACTGAAATAATGGAAGCAGTCCTTGGCTGAATGTCAGGTGCCCACCAAAGCTGTTCTATCACTCCCCTCCTCAGCTGGACAAAGGAGAGAAAAGCTCGTTGGTCAAGAGAAGAACAGGGAGATACCACTCACCAATTACCATCACAGGCAAAACAGACTTGACTTGAGGTAAATTATTTGAATTTATTGCCAATCAAATCAGGATGGCATAATGAGAAGTAAACCAAAATCCTCAAAACATTCCCGTCCCTTCCCCTCACCTCCCGCTTCCTCCTTAACTTTATTCCTAATTCTGTACTTCCTCCACTTCCACAGTGTAGGGGCATTAGGAATAGGGATTGCTGTTAGGTCATTACACATTGTTTCTGCTGCAGTTTCCTTCTCAGGGGGAGGACACCTCACAGTCTTCCCCTGCTCCAGTGTTGGGTCCTTCCCATGTGAGACAGGCCTCCATGAAGTTCTCCAGGAGTCCTTCCCTTGGGCTACAGTTCCTCACAAACTGCTCCAGTGCTGGTCCCTTCAATGGTGTGCCGTCCTTCAGAAACTTCAGACTGCTCCAGTGTGGGTTGCCCTCAGGGTCGCAAGTCCTGTCAGCAAACCTCCTTCAGTGTGGGCTTCTCTCTCCACGGGTCTGACAGGTCCTGCCATAAGCCTCTTCCAGTGTGGGCTTCCCAAGGGGTCACAGCCTCCTTCAGGCATCCACCTGCTCTGCTGTGTGGTCCTCCACAGGCTGCAGGTGGATATATGTTCCCCTGTGGACCTCCATGGGCTACAGGGGGACATCATACTTCACCATGTGGGGGAATCTCTGCTTGGGCACCTGAAGCACCTTCTCCTCCTTCACTGACGTGTCTGCAGGGCTGTTTCTCTCACATATTCTCCCTCCTTTCTTCTGTGACTGCAGTTTTCTTCTGCCCAGTAACTTGGTTTTTTTTGCCTTCGTAAATATGTTATCCCAGAGTCACTACCACTGTCACTGATGGTCTTAGCCTTGTTCAGCAAGGGTTCCATCTTGGATCCAGCTGTCACCGTCTTCATTGGACACAGGGGAAGCTTCTGGACAGCTTCTCAGAGAAGCCACCTGTATAGTCCCCCTTGCCTGCTATCTGAACTTTACCACACAAACCCTATACACTCAGCCCTCCTCCCTCACCTGTCCTTTCTGAACAGCCTGTAGCTGTCGATGGCTGCACTCCAGTCACAGGGTTCATCTCACCAACTTTCAGAAATGGCAACTAGGTGGTAGCTTTCTAGCAGAATGGAGGCTGTATGTATCCTGTGGACATCCATTTTAATTGTTAGGATTTTTAACATGTAAATGTAATCTGTGAAGTTCTAGTCTTTTCTGTTCTATCAGGTGTGCTGGGTGCTGAAGTGCATCCACTAATTAAAAATAGATGGTTCAGTTAACATGAAACTCTGACAGTCTGTTGATTAATCTGAAACAGGTTTGATCAAGAGTTTATCATTCTTTCTGAATACTTCAGAAGAAGCAATTAAATCTGTCAGGTGCCATAGACATGGTTCCCTGGAGTTTAAATCAAGAACAGTCCCAGTTGGCAAGGTCCTGCCTGACCCTGTCCCATATCTAGGTATCTGTTTCCTGCTTTGCACTGAGTACATTTGAATGCAGAGTGAGCTAGAGGTAGTTGGACAGAGAAACTCCAGAAACCCAGTCTTAAAGCAGTTTAAACTGCTGTGGAACCCATCCTTGAAAAGAGGGTCTACTGTTGACAGCCAGTTCTGTTGTCAAGTAGGGAGAACATAGAAATTTTTTTGGTACAGTGATTAATTCCTCCTACTATGTAATGGTATGTCCCTGATTTTTTTATGATTTTGTCTCAAAAAAGTATTGTAGGGTTTTTTTGGGGAGGTTGTTATCTGGTGGTGGTAGGGATTAAAGTCTGGTCTCTTTCTTGTCAGCTATCATAGTTAAACTAGAAAAAAAAAATCACTTGTAGTAGAGGAATAGAGATTAAGGTCAGTAAAATTTTATATCACAGAACATTAGGTTTGCAGATTATTGTTGACTGTGATTCTTCATAGGCACATACACTTTTCTGTTTTGAAGGTACCCGGTGAAGAAGAACCTGCCTTATCTGTTTATTGTTTTTGCTGGTTAATCACCCACTACTTAAGAGAAATGTAAAAAGAAAGGGGGCGGGGAAAAAGCCTGATTCACAATTTTGTATTCGTTTTGCTTTGTCATCAGTCAATTGTATTGTAATTTCTGCTGTGTAAAATTCAGAAATCTGCAGCTCCCAGTTGATGTTTCCTATGAAGGCATGTCATCCTTTGTTGTCTTTCTGACAAGTTTTATTTGTCAGGCATTTTGCTTGATTCTTAAACTATTTCTGTATTCTATCCCAATTTCCGTTATTACCTTTAAATGTCAGGGCCATAATCATAGGCACTTGTCTGCTGTGTATGTATTTCTCTACAGTTTTAGGGTCAAAAAGTTTCTTCTCAGATTTTAAATATGGTGGTTGCTTTAATGCTTTCTACTGAAGGTGCTTTTTCACTATGGCTCATTAAATGCCTTTCAGAGTTTGCTTTCTAGATTACAGCCCTTCATTCTGTGGCCTCTTTGAAGTTTGGCTTTGAATTTGAATATATAGAGATTTTAGTGTAATTCAGTAGGTCAGAGTAGAAATGGTTTTGAATGATGACCAATTATTTACAAGCTGAGAAAAAATTTTCTCCTGATTTTTCTGAATTAAAGTGACAAAACTCAGACAAGTGATCTATGTTTCTTCATATGTAAACAAAAGATATTTTGAATGTAAGTAAGATAAAAGTAATATAAAAATTCATTTATAGTAGTTCATATACTAGCAGGGAGAAAAAAACTTGACTCATACTGACATGACTCAAGATTGATATTAGATAATTTTAAAATCTAAGTAAGGAACAAATTATTGTATTAATGTAAGTGACAAAATAATAACAATAATGCATTAACCTCTTAATTTTTTGTCTTAATTTTATTCAGAAATCACAATGCAGACATCAGAGACTGGGGCGGATACAGGTTCGACTGTGACTTTACAGACATCTGTGGCTGGCCAGGCAGCAGTGCCCACACAGGTAGTACAGCAAGTACCAGTTCAGCAACAGGTACGTAGCTGTTAGTTTTGTGAAGGTTAAAAAAAACCTCAGAAGGATAGTTCTGTACAATGTAATGAAGAACTTGATTTTGTACAAGGCTGCTAAATGAAATCCTGGTCTGCTTTTATCAATTTTATTTTGCTGGAATTAAAATAACCAGAGAAAGACAAGCTATTTTCAGGATCTGTTCCTTAACCTAGAGCATCTGAGAAGCTTCAGTAGTACACTTACATGATTCTAACTGTAGTTTGTTATGGAATTCAGGCAGTAGCTGGTAGAAATTCACTTTATGTTACTTGATATTTATGTTTTTTTCTTTTAAATAATGGATATGTTTCTGATATTATAGATTATATCATTTTCCCATGCATTTGGATGTCCAAGTAAGTGCAGTACAAATGTAAAAATGTAAAGCACTGTCTTTTGCCTCTCTAGGCTTGACTCCCCACAGATCTGTGCAGAGTGTTGTGAAAGTGTTGGCAGTAGGTCTATCGGTAATTCATGTGTGCATTTGCCAGGGAAGGAAGAGGACTTTTGTAGCAGCCAGCACAGCACGTTCTTCTGTTACATGAGATGGTCACTCCTATGCAGCACCCCATGAGCTTTAGAAGGACTGGTGGCAGAAGAAAATGGGAGCTAAAAAGGAGAAGTGTGGAGGTAGAAAACGAGGACTCAATATGAAAGCCATGGTAGCTGTGGGTGACATCTGATGTTGTTTTTCTGAAAAACTGACTTCACAGTTTCAGAATGAACAGTATGAGAATTAGACATAATTTATTAAATAGTGCCATTTGTTTCTGGGCCGGTGGAGTACTTTTCTCTAAGTCAAATTCTTCAGCACTTGTTGAGTTCTAAAATTTCAGTGCATTTTCCTGTATGTGTTCCAGAGTCTCATACATTTGGCTTATATTTTTTTCCTGATGCACAGACTCAATTTCTAATGCCTCATAGTTCCATTACTATAGCGTGATGCTTGAATTTAGCTAACCTTTGTAGGAGATTTTGTCTGTAACCTTTTTGTAAGGTTTGTGTGGTGCAAGACTTTTTTTCTTTGTGAGATGCAATCTGGATAATTTGTTTGATTTTCATTTGCTTTCATGATAACAGATGTTTAATAGATGCAGATTATATGACTTATTCCTATATTTCAGTTTTTCAGATGTAAGACAGCAATCTGGTAGTGCTACATGGTTGCTTGTTTTCAGCATATAGGATATACATACAATGGTCTAATATTACATACCGAACTTGTGAGGTACTGATCAATGAGAGGGATTAAAGACTGATAACCAGTTAGTGGCACATAGAATACTTTATATAGTGTTTCAGTTCTGATAGTTGTATTGGTTGGACTGTAAGGACAAGTTCTATGCATTTTTGTCACAACAAAATGAAAAATGAGCAGTACTTTGTTGTTTGTTAAATTTACTTGTGCAAAGTTTCTACCTTTTTGAAAACTTCTAGGATAGAGTTGGCTTCTTATTTGTTGGCTGGAGCCGCCCGCTGTGAAGGAACCTCAGGCCCGGCAGTAAAAGTCTCTGGTGTTTGGAGTGTGACTGCCAGAGAGTCTTGTGAATGGTCAGACTGGGAAGTTTCCTTAACTTATTTTCCCACATAAATAATGCATTAATCTTTATCACCAATTGTCTATATGTTTCCTGAAGTTATTCCAGTTGTCCTTTAATAATGTAATACTTGTGTCAAAGCATAGAAGTCCAGGAGCAGATTGGTTTTGTTCTGCTTTGATTATACCTTAACAAGAACACTGAACAGAATTTTTTTGTTGTACTACCTGCGTACATAAAACTGTCACTTAACAACTTCACATACATCTCCTTTAATACTGCTGTTTCTGAGTGTTCCCTCACATTGAATACACCATCATTATATTGGATTATTTTTCCCTGTGGAGATAATAAATTATATTTTTCGTGTTGAATCTTAACACTGTATCCTCCACGTAATGTTTCAGAAAGGAAAGCTAAATGATCAACTAAAGGGTTGAAGATGCAACAAGAATGTTGGGAAATGCAGTACAGACAGTATTGCAGTGATTAAAACATAGGTATGGGAGATTTGTGTAGAGAGAGAGAATTAGATTATGGAAGACAATGAGTACTGAAGAGGACAAAAAAGAGTGAAAATGTGACTATGGTGTGCCAGCAGGAAATGTGAAAAGAATGTAGATGTGATAGGTAATTTTAATTGTAGGGTTGCAGATGTGTTTTGTTGTGAGGAATTATCTGTGTATAGGTTGCATTTGTCTAAAGTTAATTTGTGTGCATTTGGTAGGAATCAATCAATTTGCCTAAAGAAAATGTTTAGAAAGACTGTTATTTTAATAAAGCCATTCTTCTGATGGCAGAGGGAGGGCTTTTTATTTCTACACATTTAAAGTTACTAATGTTGAAAGCTGGAGAGAAGGTTTTAGGTGCATAGTTTGTAAGATACAGTTTTGTTTTTATTATGGTTTATAAAGGACATCCTTAATAGTATAAGCTGTATCCAACTTACGTGAGAATACTCACATTTAGATTATATTATGTTGTGAATATAAATTGCTAAAAACAATGAGACACTTCTAGGATTTTGTTAAAGGATACTGTAACATGAGTGTCCATGTAATATGCAACAATATGTTGTAAGCTGAAACTTCTGTATTATCATTTGCAGTAATTTATTAGTACTTTCTAGTGAATAATGCAATTTGAGATGAATTTGTTTTTAATTAATATTAAAGCAGTGTATAGCATTTTGTTTTTCCCAGAAAGGTCTTTGTTTCCCATGTTTCTATTCCTGTATATACACTGTGTTTTAAATGATATCTCCTGACTGCATTAATTTGGGGTTGTTTTCATGGCATCAGTGTTGTATTTATGCACGGAAAATATATATATTTTTCAAAATGAAAGATTTTTTCCCTGAGAAAGAGCAAGCTGAATAAGTGGAAGGGTAGACTAAGAGCCTTTTCCCTTCTGCTGCTTTTATATTGAAGCATCTTGTCTTTTGAGCAAACAGCAAAAGAGTAACTTTTGATATTTTCAGCTAAACCAAATCCCTAATTTCCATATAGCTGGTATTAATATGGAGCTTATAAAAGTCTACTGTGGTACTCAAAAAATAGGAACAAAAGAGGTACCATTAATGAAAACCTGGATTTTTCCTCTTGTAAAAGTGACACCAGTGATAGCTGGTTTTATGCAACACAGCAGCAGTCACTGCTGAGATGGATGGGATAGAGACGAATGGTAAGCAAAAAACAACAGTAGGACCAAAAATGGGGGAGTGTAATTCAATTCCATTTAAATAGTCTGAGGAATTGTCTTAGTCTTGTTTCCTCAAATACATGGATTTGTCATTAATGTATCATTGCTTTTTCAACAGGCAATCTTCAGCACAGTGCAGGAAGCTTCTAAGGATTCAGAATTAAACTCACTTCGTAAATTATGCCATACCATATGGAAAGATTGGAGAAATATAACTAAAAATAGTAATATAAGCTATTTTATAAAAGTATATCCATGCATCAGAAGTTGGGCAAACCATTTCTTCATAGTCACATACACAGTGGCCATTGCATTTGCAAAGCATTGTATCGCTAACTAGAGATGCAGATCTCTGCTAATCAAAATTGCTCTTAATGCAAAATCATGTTTAGCATATGAAAAGCTTAATCATGAACTGACATTAGCCATTATATAAGTATGAATGTGCTTAGAATACTACAGAATGTGCTATTTGTATATTACTTGCCAATAGTAATCCATACTAATGAAGGACAAAAATTATTTTTATCTTCAAGGACAGAAAATGTTGCCTAACCAAGCTGTTTGCATAGACATGGTAGATAATGTTGTGTACTTTTTAAAATGGGTTTTAAAACTCCTTATATATATATTTTGATTTGTTGTTCTACTGTTTGCTTAGTACATAAACACTTTTTCTTAGAAACCAACATTGCTCTTGTATTTTTTTTATGTGTCAATGTAATTTCTACTTTTCAGGGTGCTTTTATGCACTTTCTTTTTGTTGACAAACTTTCATAGATGAAATATAACTTAGTCCCTCACTTGTTCCTCTGAGGAAGTATATATAAGAATATAATTAACTTTGTTTTATATAAAAATTGGTCAAAAATTTGAAATAAAGCAATGAAAATTCTAATTTTAATGGGTTTTGGTATTTTGTTTAGCAGTGAATTAAATTTTTGTTGTTGTTACTCCAAATCAGAAGGTAAACACATTTTGGAATTTTTCAGTTTCCCTGTCCAGTAGGCACTGAGCTTTGATGCACTCTATACAGTTTATCCTTGCAGTATCATCTTGATTTTGTGGTAAAGGTCTTCCACCATGCTGAATCTGATGTTTGTGAAATGGTAGCAGTTTGTATCCAAGAATAATGGGAGAATATAATACCTGGTGTAGAAGGGGAATGTGACCTCTGTTTTGATGTTGTGTTTATACATAATGCAGAGTTCCATATTATCACCATATAGGTTCTGTCTCATTGCCGTTAATGGACAGAAACATCTCATGTTCCATCATGCATTCAAAACTTCATCTTTTTTCCTTTTTTTTCAAAATTTGGGTTTTAATGTCTACCTAAGGGAAAGTTTCTGTGAAAATACAGTTTTTCACATAGTCAATACTATGAAAATATAGGAAAAATGTGCTTATTTACAGAACTTTTTAAAATACAGCAGAGCGAAGTTATTAGGCTAGGATATTCTCAAGGAGGTCTTGGAGGTGATTTATCAAATGCATGAAACCCAAACTGATCTGGGTTATGTGTTTGCAGTCCTTAGAACCAACTGGATTAGACTGAAGTTGCCTTATAACAATAGATCTGAGAAAAATTACAGTCACTTAACGTTAAATCTATGTACTAAATAAGTGCATTGTCACTTTCTCAATTCGATTCCTTGGGTAAAATTTGTCAGTTTGTGAAGTCTCTGAAGTCCTTCTGCATATTTTAGGTTCTGGAGTGCTCTTGGACCAAAATATGGCTTCTCTGAATGATGGCAGGTGTAAAATACAGAATTCTTCATCTTTACTAAGGCAGAAGACCAAAAATTAAGACTGGAGAGGAAATTTGCATAACCTGAAGCTTTCCTACATAGTATATGAATCAAAGGAATTCTTGTGTGACTTTCCCCAGTGATTTATGTGAAGATGTTCCATGCCTTACTGCCTCTTGTTGTTTAGCTCATTGATGGAAAACCAAGTTTTGTTGGAGTCTGTTACAGCTGATGATATTCCAGGAAAGGAGTTACTCAAACTAGGGAATTTGGTTCATAATTGTACTTTGGGTCAAAGCACTACTGGGAAAAAAAGTTGCATCACTGTAATTGAACTCTTTTAAACAAGAGCTAAAGCATCTTAATTTGAACCTTTATTACAAAATTTACTGCAATACATTTAAGCTATGATTTTAAAGCTTGTACTGTTTAGGACTGAAACAGAATAAGAAATGTGACCAAATGATACTTTGTTCTGTAGTAAATGTAATTCTTCAGCTTGCTGCAAAGCATGGTTACACTTAATTTCATCCTTATACTCTCTGATTAGTTGTCTTTGGCTTTGAAAATAATGTATGCTCCATGAATGTGCATCTTCAGTGTTAGGGCTCCATTCATCAAACTTTCAGCACAAATAATTGTGTAGGAACAGTAACTTTCTTTGTTATTGCTATGATACACCTTTAGTGATTATGAGACCAGAGATATCCCATATTGTTTAGAAGCCATTAGGTGCACCGAAGCATTGGTTCTTCTTTATGATATCCCGAACTTCTGGTTGTTTTTTTTCAGGTACAGCAAGTGCAGACTGTGCAACAGGTACAGCATGTCTACCCAGCCCAGGTTCAGTATGTGGAGGGAAGTGACACAGTCTACACTAATGGAGCCATGTGAGTTCACAAATGTTCAGAATCTGAATGCATATTAAAATATGAAGTTCAATACATATTTTCAGTTAGATTCTATCAACTACTGTATATTGAGTTGGAAAGAAAAATTATTCAATCAAAGTTCTCCTAGTGTCAGAGTAGTTTTCCTAGACAAAAACCTGAATTCACAGTTTTTAGTAAGGTAGAAGTTTTGTGTAAATAGAATTCTTGTGATTGTTTTGAAATTACCCATACAGTAAGTGTTGTTTGAAAAACTATCTAGTTCATGGGTAAGTCTGTCCAAAAGATTTATAACTTCTATCCTCAGGACAGAAGGCAGGGCCTTCTGTCTTCCTGGTGCTGCTATTCTGCTGAAAAATTATAGAAAGGTGCAGTAGCTGTAGTTATTACCTACAGAAAGTAGTAATGTAAATTCATTCCTGTGTTTCATAAAATGAGATGAATATTTTTTTCCAAAGTAATGAGTAGAGGCAGAGTAAGGAGAGTAACAGTGTCTCATTTTGCTGCTTCTTTAAACCTCTTTTCTGCACATGATTGTGCACTTCCTGCTTCCCTGAACATGCTTTTCTATCATCAGGTTTCTTTCTCCAATACATAAACTTAGAAAGATGGAAAAAATTATCTAGATTTGATGTAATCTCTGGATGTTACCTAGTCAAATCTCTGACTTGGAGCAGCACCAGCTTTGAAGTTGGCTCAAACTTCAAAGAAGGATTGTGTTGCTTGGAAAGGGTTTCTCTACCTCATTTTTTTTCATCTACCATTTTAGCTGTCTAACTGGCTTTAAAAGAAGTACAGTTTAGAAAACTTTTTTTACTGTCAGAAGGTACTTACTTGATGGTAATCCGAAAGTGGTCCAAAAGAGCAATATTGTTTGGATCAGAGACTAATGATGTTAACAGTGACATCATTCTTCGGTCATTTCTACTAGCACATTTCAGCAAATTAATTTTTCATGTACTATCTTGTCTATTTTCTTCTCACTTGTAAATTCTATTGTATTTTAAATGTGCATTATACTTCCCTATTGAACTGGTTTTGTCTGGGATAGATTAGTTTTCTTCATAGTAGATAGTATTAGGCTGTGTTTCAGACTTTGGCTACAAACAGCATTGGTACTATCTACTGTGAAGAAAGTACTCTACCCCAGCCAAAACCAGCACACCCATACAGCAGCACTCCATGGCATCATAACTTCATTGTGATGATGGTAGCCTGTTGTTAGCCTCCCAAAGAGGTCATTCTTAAATAACCTTTTTCTCAAGTTTCTCTTTTCATTTATCACTTTCAAATTCTTCTGTGTGCTGTTGGCACTTTCGACAGTGTATAAAAAATGTACTACTGATTACAGTCCTAGGAAAAAAACCGAAGCAGATGTGACTGACTACTTTGTACAAATCTTCATGTGTCCATTATTTTATTGTATTTCTAGGCCTGAATCCCTTTGTCAGTTTCTGCAAAATCAGTAAATGGGATATAAAAGAAGAAAGCTCTCCTTAGCATGTGAGCCTAATCTAGGTTGTCTTACTCTCCTCTAGAAGACGGTTTTACCCATGTTGTTGTGATCGGCAGTGGAGTGGAAAGTCAGTTTGTTGTTACATACTTTTACGAATATTAGCCTTTATAAAGATTGTATTTTCATTGATAGAGAATGGGCCCAGTCTGTTTCTACTCAGACTTTTTTATATTGTGAAGCACATTTCTCATATGCATTTATAATCCAGATTTTGTGTTCTCATATGTTTGATACATTCTATGACTGTGCTAAATCAAAATCTTAATTCTAACTCAAAATCAGGTATAGCATGCTTCCATAATCTATCAAGTGACAGTAGTGCTTCAGCAATGGAATAAGATGTCTGCAACCTATAGTTAGGGTGAAGACATTAATTCAGTGTACAGACATCTCTGGAATAAATGTTACAGCATGTCTGTACTCTGTCCACCTGGAGTGCTGTGTCCCCTTCTGGGATCCTCAGCATAAGAAGGACTTGGAGCTATTACAGCAGATCCAGAGGAGGCCACAAGGATGACCATATGTCTGGAGCACCTCTCCTACAAAGACAGACAGACCTCATTGTGACTTTCCAGTACTTAAAGGGGGCTTACAAGAAGGAGGGAGAGGGACTTTTTATGTGGGCAGATAGTGGTAGGACAAGGGGAAACAGTTTTAAACTAACAGAGGAGACATCCAGATTAGAATAGGTCAGGTATTAGAAAGAAATTCTTTGCTCAGAGGTTGCTAAGGCACGGGAACAGGTTGTTCAGAGAAGGTGAGATGCCCCATCCCCAGAAGTGTTCAAGGCTGGGTTGGATGGCACTTTGAGCAACCTGGTCTAGTGGGTGTCCCTGCCTGTGGCAGGAGGGTGGACTAGATGATCTTTAAGGTCCCTTCCAACCCAAACTGTCCTGTGAAGAATTATTCTTTATTTTGAAATAAGGCACTTGAAAACTAGCTTTGATTTAAATCCATATAAAGTAGCACAAAGAATACAGTTAGAATATATATGAGGAAAAAGTTACCTGATTCTTTTAATTATAAAAGTAAGACTTTTGTCAGGTTTCACAGTGTTTGTCAAGTGTAAGTGTTGTATTCTTGTAACACAATTCTTCCCACACATTTTGTATTATGATTTGTCTACACTTGAAAGTTATTTGGTTTTATTATAATTGGAAGCAAAATGGTAATACAAGTGGTGTAACCCACAACTTGTCACATACGTTGTACGATATGAGAATATTTGAACTATGTTATCTACAATTGTCTCTAGTTAACAACAGTTTTGCTTGTCAAGCATGTCACTATATCCTGAAATAAAAATGCATTGTTGTTGCGATGACATGTACAGGCTTACCTGGCTTTTTAGAATATATTAAGACTATAATGGCTGCACCTGTATTAAGAAGCCAGTTGGTTCCACATACTGTCCATGAACTTTCTTCCTACATAAATTGTAACATATTAAATCAAATGTAGCCATTTACGTTAATTCTGATGTGACAAAGAGGGTTTTAATTGCTGGGATTGTCCAAGAATTGCTATTGCAATTGCATCCAAACCTCATTCTTTACTGGTTTGTTGTACAACAATTTGTGTGGTTTATATTGGAAAAACACGCTGTGCATGCAAACCCAAGAATTTATTATTACTCTAGTTGAAACCTGAACTGTCAAAAAATTATTAATATAGTTAAAGTTTTTATTTTCCCAATACTTAATAGTATCTATCCCTTTTTCTCTGCCATTATCCTTACCCTTTTACTGCCCTTCTCCATGCTAAGGTAAATGGCTTCTGTTTGAGAAAGAGTTACAGAGAGTTACAGCAGCTTACCACTATCGCAGGTGTTATCGCCTGGACAAGTGTGATGCGTGGTCAGAGTGTCTCTATTCACTCTGTGTCCACTTACAGCTAATTTTAATGTGTTTTAGCAAGCCTGGACCTTATTCTTTCTTCACTGGTATCTATGTCCATATTACTTCTGAATGTGCTTTATGTATTTTACATATGCTGGATACTTCTTGAATACTGTTACACTGGCTCATGATCCTCTTTGCTACATTTTTAATCTAAGATCATGGGTTGTTTATCTTATACAGCGTAGCTATTTGCTATTACTCTCCCTTAGACAGAACAATGCATCAGCATTTTAATTACAGGTTTTATACCACACAGTCTTAGAAAGCTAAACTAAAATGGAAGCAGATTAAGTAACATTTCTCTGATAGTTTCACTGTTTACTACTAGGACAAAGCTCTAGGCTAGCACAGACAGGTCTAGACAAAGGAAGCCTGACAAGCCCAATTTTTGAGGTCTTACAGACTTAATGCAAGCCCTGTGACATGTTCCTAACAGCAGCAGTGCCATATTTCTTCAGTTATAGGTCTGCAGTACTTTTTCAGAATTTTTAGAAATCTGTAATTAAAGTTTCCTTATCTGTCTAACTTAAAAGTCCTGAGAATATAATTTATAGAATTGCACCTTTGTTTTAATTTACTACATTCCCTGGTTTACAGGGTTTTCTGTAGTTGTGCATTCTGTGTGCTTTTATTGTTTTGTTTCCATGTGGCAAACAATCTTGGACTGAGTGTTGAAGATTTCAGTTATTTTTTATGGCTAATAAATGCCTATCAGTAACATATTTACTTTGTTTCTTTCATATGCAATATTGCATCTCTATTTCAGCTAAATATTATAAAGCTTTTTCTAACTGATATATTTTAAATTGTCCATATACACAAAATGTGTATGCATAAAGCAGGCCAGCCATTCAGTATTACAGAGGAAATCACTTATTTTAAGTTTTTGTTTGCTGCTTATAGGTGCATTAATTGGCCTTTCATAGCGTAAGTTTTCGTATTTGTGTTTAGCAGTTTTCCTTGATAAAAGGGGATTTGTGAAAGAAAATAATGACATACTGTCTTACCAGTTCTTCTGTCTCTCTCTTAGATGAAGCGGGGAGACTTTTGTGGAAGAAGCTTGCTGCTTCATTGGGATCTGATTTGTTGTTAAAAAGCCATGAATCAATATTCTAGTTACAGGAGTAAGTTTCTTTGAGGGGAGAAGGTTGTATGAGACAGGGTTAGACAGATGATTTAGCCCTCTTCATTGTCATTTGACTTCTGTATCAGCTTCTGTTGTGACAGTGGCACTTCCCTTTCTTCCCAGTGGTTAGGATACATCACCTCCAGAGTACACTAGTGCATTGGCTGTGATAATGCCTTCCCTCAGCATTAGACAAAGGATTTTGTTCTCTGTAGTTTCTGTGAAGCTCACTATTAGTTTAAGGACTACAGGATTATCCTAAAAACTTAAAGAAATTTGAGGATATTGGTCAAGCATGAAAGAATGTCTTGGCTTTTGTGCATGGAGGTTTTCTAACCTGTTGCAATACCATAGCATTATCATGAGCTTTAGCTACTCTGCATATAAATAGCTGTATCTTGAAATACTTATTTTCATCCATCGTTTGTCATATTTCTATTCCAGGAAATAATGCTTTAGTTTATTAAGTACTATAAAAGACTCACTTTCACTACAGAGATGACAGTGAAAAAAGTACTTGCATGCCTACCTGCTAAACTGTGTAAGTAAGCCTTACCAAAACCCACAGGAGTAGTTCTGAGGCTATTAGTTGCTAAGTAAGATAATAATTATTATGTTACTTGTTTATTTTAATTAGAATAACAGAAAAACAAAATAAAGAGTGGTTTTCTTGTTTGAATTAAGATGCTGTTCCTGTACAGACACTGTGAAGGGATACTGTTATTTCAAGTATAAAAGGTATGTGTCTTTGTGGTGGGTTTACCTTGTCTGGATGCCAGGTGCCCACCAAGCTGCTCTATCACTGCCCTTCCCAGCTGGACAGGCGAGAGAAAGATGGAAAACTACTCGTAGGTTGAGATGAGGCAGTGTACTGAAAACAAAAAGTGAAAGTTTAGGTGTGCACGAGCAAAGAGGAAAATAACAAGGCTTATTCGCTACTTCCCATCAGCACGTGATATCCAGCCACTTCCTGGGAAGTGGGGCTTCAGCACACATAGTGGTTTGTCAGCAGGCAGATGTTGTAAACAATGAATGCTCTCTCTTCCTCCTCCTTTCCTAGCTTTTATATGTGAGCTGACATCATATGGTATATGGAATATCCCTGTGGTTCTTTGGGTCAGCTGCCCTGGCTGTGTCCCCTTCCAGCAACTTGCTGGGGAGATGAATGTTGAGAGACAGCACTGATGCTGTGTCAGCACTGCTAGGAGCCAAAACATTGGTGCGTTATCAACACCTTTCTAGCTAACAATTGCAAAGCACAGCACTGTGAGGGCTGTTATGGGGAAATGAACTCCATCTCACCCACATCTAATACAGTCTTCAAGTGAAAAATTATATTTATGTGCATTTTAGCCAAGACTTGAATTTTTCAAGCTGGTGCCTGCATCTTGTGATAAGAATTTTGTAGTTAATTACTTATTTTGCAAGATATGAAGGGTACTGGAATATAATTCAAAGAAAATTTGAGACAATGATCAGCCAATGTAAATCACTGAGACATGATGGGATGGCTTGAACACTGATTCACAGTAGTCAATAGATCAGGTTCATGATATTTACATAGACTCAAATCACAGATGCAACGGGGAATAACTCTTTTCCCATGTGCACACTGAAAACTAAGGGAGGACAACAACAAATTTACTCTTTCTGTTCAGTCTCTTTGAAGAAACAAAAGTGTCTGTAAAAGAGGCTCAGCAACATTATCTTAGTGTCCATAATGTAGTGCAAGACATTGCACTTAACTTGTGTGGTAATGCTGAGGGTTACTGAATGTAGGAAGTAGTTATTTTCTGTTTTCATGTGCAAAACAAAATAGTTTTCTTAACTTTGTACCACACCTTCAATCTGTTTTATTTCTAGCATTATATTTTGTAAGTCATTATAAAATGTATGTAAGCAACCAATAAGGCATAATAATGCCTTGAATTATTGTACTTTGCAATCCTAGTCCAACTCTGGATGGTGTCAGTAATTTCCAGTGTGGGATCTTGTGCTGGTTTAAAGGTAAACTGGCAGAAGTGAACCCAATTTAAGAGAGATTACAAGTCAGAGTTAAAATTTACTCAAAAGATTACAATAAATATAATGATACAGAGAAGAAATTGATTTTAACCACAAAACCCAGATGTATAACTCAGCATTCTTGGGAACAGAATGGTGTTCATAAGCCCCTGTGCTGAGCACCATGTGGTCCCCCTGAGTGCAAAGTAAAAGGAAAGGAAAACTTGTTGGTGAGGATGATGGTCACAGTTTTGTTGAAGTTCTAGTCCTCCTCTGGGTCCAATGAGTGGTACCAGAAGTCCCAAACCCCAAGATTATATATGCTCATGTTCAGGTGGGAATGCCCAGTACCTCCCCCAGGGTTGGGACTTTCACAATGGGTGATTTACTCTGTGAGTCATGGGATAATACTTGATGGCCCATTAGCAGACATGACCCCTCAGGCTGGCTGTGAAGGTGCTGATGCCTCCCCTGGAGTGGAGTTATGGCAGCTGAGTCACTGATGTGAAGACAGAAATGCTCCCATCTCACAGGGTTCTCCAATACCCAGCTTGTAGCCTGAGGTGTCAGGTGTGCCCTGAGCAGCTGCTGCAAACAATCCATTATTAAAAGTTCATCAGAACTGACATAGAGGGTGTAGAATACACAGTTTTGGTTGCACCCACACAGTGATAAACTAGTCCTGGCCCCTGTAACTATGACAGATCTTTACCTCAGACACCTGTTCTAAATTGAATTTGTGCAGTGTCTGATTTTGTATCGCTTGCAGAGTAAACATGATCTAGTTTGCACAGCCTTATGGAAACTAGGATAACTGCTTAGACTTTAAATGTATTTGTAGCTGATGATTTTTCTAATACCACATTCTGGTAAACATTGGATTTCACAGTGTTTTGATAGGAGGCACTATAATGTTCTGTTGCCTACCAACAAGTATATCACCAGTATGTTCTCATAAAGAGCAAAATTACTTTAGTTACATAGGGGTTAGACCCTATATGATCTTTATATGCAGCTATTGAAGGAGAGAAGAGCTAGGAATGCTCTTACAGTCTTTGCAATGGGAAAGAATTGACTACAGTATGTGTCAAGCTGTTTGAAAAAGTATTATATATTTGTGCTACAGGTATTGCAGAGAAGTAGATACTTCCATATATGAAATTATCCCTCAAGTATGACTAAAAGATGTAACATCGTATTTTCCTCTTTGCTGCAGTTTTATTTTAAAGAGTCATGCTACCATGTGCAATGACTTTAAAACCTTCAAGTCTGCTTTCTAAAGACATCAGTCCTCAAAACTACTTTCTAAAATATCATCTCATCAAGCTGCCTTTTTTTAATTCCAGATGAAATAGTTTGAGTTCTGGTTAATTTAAATGGCTCTTTGCCAGGTTGCACTTGTTACTGCATGTAATAATAATGGTTTTATCTCACTTTTAATCACCCAGTTGATATTGGCTGTGAAAGGTTTGCTAAATCATCTCCAAATCTAGAGCCTGTTTTTCTAGAAGAACCTGCTGGGTGTTGGAACAAAGGGAAGAGTGTGTATATTTTGGAGTGTGGTGCATTGATGTATCCCATTGATACACTGATCCATTGATACAGAGTACTGTTACAAGCAGAAATAGGTGGTGCTCTGTTACAATCAGTCCTTATTTAGAGACTATGCATGATATACAGTTATACAATTATATGTATGATATACAATTAGACCTGAACAAGACAAAAGCAAACAAACATTTCAGTTTCTCTCCCTATTCCACATCAAGTCTGTAACTTAATTTTCTTTGAAATTTGGAATATTATCTAGGGTTTGCATTGCTTCAAAGATTCAATTCCACTTCCACAAATGAGACTTGTTCTTAGATCTTTTGAACAGAGTATTTCCTCTAGTCGTGTCTATTTTTGCTGTCAGCAATGGTCTTAAACTTACATTCCTTTCCTTACTGAGACCTGATACCAAGTTTTTCCTCTTTTGGGAGAAATTAGTGTTCAGTCACTTGGTGATCTTTTCCATGGACTGTTTTCCCTGAGTGTGTGTCACAAAATTTCCTGGATTTGTCCTCTGCTGTGTGGCACTGTTCACATTGTGTAAAGACAGATGCGCCATCCGGTCTGGTAGTGGTTACTGTGCTTATCACAAGATAAATGACCTCAGGGTGCTCCAGGGAAGATTAGGTTGGATATTAGGAAAAATTTCTTCACTGAAAAGAGCGATCAAGCATTGGAACAGGCAGTCTGGAGAAGTGGTAGAGACCATCCCTGGAAATGTTCACAAAACATCTAGATGCATTTGGGGACATGATTTAGGGGTGACTATGGCAGTGTTTGGTTAATGGTTGAAGTTGATGTTTTTTTCCAGCCTTAAAAATTCAGTGATTCTAATCTGTGGTTCAAAAAGAAACAATATCACTATGGTATCACAAGGTATCACTGTGATACCTTGACTTGAGAGAACAGATTAAACAGGCCCTGCATGGTACCTAAACACGTACATAGATTATTGCAATATAAAGGTCAACTGATTTCAATCTCCAAAAGAAAGGTTAATAGATTAAATGTCTGATTAAACATTAGTCCCTAAAAGAACTATTTTGCTTTGCTTTCAGCAGACTGCAAGGCATTTCTTTTAGCTTAACTTCAAGTTTTTTTCAGCTGATCTTGAGACTTTTTAAATACTTCAGTTTAAAGGAGTAAGAACATATAATGTAGTATGAGGCTTATGAAGCATCTTGTATTTTAAAACTAAAGTTTTGGAGTTTCTTAAAGTCTCTGAAGAAGAGGGGAGAAACTTGTGGCTGTAGTTAATTCAGCAGAAGTTCTGAATTTGGTTGTTAATAAGGTCCTATATATTCCTCATTAATTAAAAGTAGTGGTTTTCTGAAGGTAAAGAAGAGATCATCATCTCTGGTTCTGTTTTTTACCAATTAATTAATCAAGCTTGTGCAAGTTTTCATAATTAAAAAACTGTAACAAAAATCAGTAAATTGCCATGACCCTTTCTATATATTGACCTGACTTCAGGTTCCTGGATAGGTGTATTAGTCACCAGCTAACTGCATAAAACATGGGTGCTGCTTCCACGTCTTGTGTTTCTGGACAAAAGTGTCTGGGGTTTTGTTGTTTGGTTGTTTTGGGTTTTTTTTATCTTGTTCAGTTACATGGCAGTTGCATGATTTTGTGTTTTGTTTGATTGTACTAAACAAATTGGAGACTTATGCAGAGTTTAGGCACCTCTCTGCTTTGTCTGAATCATAATATTTTTAAAACTTATTTAGTCGGATGAAGTGCATCTCAGCATATGCAACTCCAGGTTAATGGAGTATTTTGAATTTCAAAATGGTATTGCCTGTGAATTGCAAGAAATGTTAACAGATTTTTATGCTCAAGTGAGAAAACTAATGGTTGGGTAAACTGACTGGTTTTTACCTGTCTTCATGCTTGCCAAGATAAAAAGCTCAGTCTTTGAAATAATGAATGATATTTACTTAATAATTATGAAATACATTGGTTTAAAGATCAAATTTAATACATGGGAACAAATATGCATTAAAAAGTATTAATAGATTATAACGTATGAAGATTAATGATTCAAGATAAGTAAATAAGAACATGAAATGTGATAAAATGTTTCAGTAGCTGAATAGTTTGTTAGGGTAAACTGGGTAATTACACATGACTGTTTCACACTTGATAGTGATTTAAAAAATGTTACTGTTGGATACCTTTAACCTCTTCCATATTTTTGACCTTTTCACAAGTCATAGTTTTGTTTTGACTTTATTTCTTAAATGCAGTTTTTTATCACAATGTGAATTCATGTTCAATTTTGAATTTACCCATTAAAAATAAGTGTATTTCTCAAAATACCAGTGAACTCAGAATTTCAAGGTTCAGTCAAGAGCTTCAGTGAATTTAAAAACAGTAGATCACATAGGATTCTTCAATATTGGACTCTGTTAGCTGACATTTCTATTAATTGTTTGTAATTTTGAAAACTGCACATTATGCAAATATATAACCTCTGACTAAAAATGAAAATTTTATTGTCAGATTTAAGAAAGTGTATACAAATGGAGCTTTTTTAATTGCTGTGCAATATATTAATAATGGGGTGAGGTTCTATGTGCCCATGTCCAATGTTTGTAATACTTTCCTTCTCTCTTCCTCTTCATGAAAAACTGGCAATTCTTCTATAAAGTTGGTGGATACTTGCTTTAACATGAACACTTAATTAGTTATTTAATGCTTTAACTTGATTAAATGTTGTTCTCTGAGGAGACAGGGTTTGTTTGCCAATCATACTTGATTTCGTTTAGCTATTATAAATACATTTCTAGAATTACAACATCTCCCTCATCTAAATGAAATGCGAATAATGTATTTTCCTTTTGTTTTCTTTTCTTGAAGCCGATCAACAACCTACCCATATACAGAAACCCAGATGTACACTCAAAACACTGGGGGAAATTATTTTGATACTCAAGGAAGTTCTGCACAGGTGACAACCGTGGTCTCATCTCATAGCATGGTGGGCACTGGAGGGATTCAGATGGGCGTAACAGGAGGACAACTCATTAGCAGCTCAGGAGGGACCTATCTGATTGGCAATTCAATGGAAAATTCTGGTCACACAGTGACTCACACAACGCGGGCCTCCCCAGCAACAGTAAGTATTTCAGACTGATGCAAAATCTTTGAGACTAGTGTGTTAGTCACTTAGATGTTCTTGCAGATTGATATAGCTTGTGTGACAGAATGTATAGCAGTATTATGATATTAGAATAACTACATACTACATTTTTGTAAAAAAAAGCACTATATATGTATAAGATACAGGAGTAAAAATACAATGAAAACTTACACATGAAGACATACTTTTTCCTTGACAGCTTGCAAATATTTACATTTCATACCTTACTTTTTAACATTTTGGAATTTTTCTGACAACAGAATAAAAATACAGCATTGTTGAGTATAACTATGTTAGATGTAAATGTTAAATAGTGTAAACTACAGATCAGTATTGGTAACTTCCCTGTATTTTTTCACTTTGTTTGCCTGATATTAGTACAGGTTTGGTAGCTTATTTCAAAATATTTCCACCTGTTCAGAATACTCAGATACTACATCTTAACACTTTACTTAATTACCTATGGTATGCCTCCAAAGTGTGCTGCAGAATAAAAGCTTGTTGTGGAAATGCCTGACAGTGCAATGGGAAGATGCATTCTGTTATAACTGTGGTAGATAATATTGCAGATACGTAGAGCCTACTCAAGCAGCCCATATCTCAGTTAGCAAAATGTGTTTGTACCTAGTCTAACTTTGCTGCACAGCCCTAATGAATACTTTTACCTCATCCTTCTGGGTATTCTGGTCTGGATATAGAGATTTGGAAGTAATGGGGAAGAGAACCGTGAAACATAGGGTAGCAACATTTGAAAAGTCTAGAAAGGAGATAAAGCATCATTAATAATACAAGTTCACCAGTATTCCAAAAGACAGTGAAATCACGGAACTTAATTTTTAGGAACCAATCAAATAGCATTGGATTGTTTAGGTGATCTGATAAATTCTCTCTATTTTGATTCTTAAGGTGATTGATACAGACAAATACAAATTTCTTGTACCATGGAAGAAATTACTATTTCATCCAAAAAATAATGTGGCATTATTTTTTGAGAACAAGAATTATAAAACGTCATATTGCATGAATAGTATAATATCCCACTAGAACATAGTGGGAGCTTTCAGCCAGCAACAGAGAATTTTACATTTGAATTAACAAAAAGAATGTATATTAACATTTGCCTGTATTTTACATTACTTTAATACATGAACAGAATTTCTGAAAAAAACATCATTCCTCTTTCGGATTCCAGATGCCTAACTGAATGTGGAATCAAGTGAGGCTTAAATGTATCCAGTCAACACAAACATAGAGCAGTGATTTACTGTGAAGTTGGAAATCATAGAATTACTTGAATATCAAAACTCCAGGCTGTGTTTTGCAAATCAAAAACAATTTTTATTTTTTTCCCCCAAAGTTAAAAGAAAATTTGCCAGCATTGTACAAATTTAAGGTTCATGATTTCAGCAGCATCTTTCTCCTGCTTCACAAGTCGATAAAACAGCCTATTTTTGTTGCTCAAGAGAGTTCTATACTGCTCTATCAACTGATTTTTAAGAAAAGGAAAAAGTACTTCTAATTGAATGACAATTATTAAATTGCATTTTAACACTAATATAGTTCTCTGGATTTTTTAGAGTGATATTTATTCTGCATAGTATAATTCTCTGAGAATGATACATCAGAGTATATTAGAAGTACATTTCTTGCTAAAGAAATGGGATATAATGTGATTTTAGGTCTTATTATTTAGGCTCTCAGTGTGGGTTTCAGCTGAAATATTCAAAAGTTAATTGAAACACTAATGCTCAGTTGAAACTTAGTTTAAAGCACCAAGTCTGTTTTAATTTTACTGGGGAGCATGATTAAACTGTGTGAAATAGAGTTATGTAAGATTTTAATTGGATTACACCTTAGATAGGTAGAGCTTGTTTCACTTGTGATTCTCATTTGACCTTTACCATCATGACTTTTTTAATTCTTGTATAGAGAATTTATTGGAGTCATCAAAATAACCTCTATCCAGGCTGGTTTGCTTGCATAATATGCAGAGAAGTTTTCCAAATTTGAATTAGTTTGGAGAATTTTCACATGGAGACAAAGGATATAGAAATCAAGAAGGATTTATTTATTAATTACATGTGGTCATCACCAGTCCTCTTTATTTTAACATAGAGGTACTAGTTCTGTTTACCCTTTTCAACTGATAACTTAATTTGTTTTGTTGTTTATCAACCTCACTGATCAAGTCATTACATTCTGTAACAAGCAAATTAAGTGTATAATTGTTATTATCTCTTTCTGATACACCTAGTTTAATTTAAAAGAAAGAAACAAGCAAAACAATTTCAGGTTAAATGTCAAATATATAAAACAAGTCCATTTTATTAACTGTCTTTTAGAGAAATTAAAAATCTAGTTTACTCTTCACCAGGTATGCTATTTGATTTATTCAGAATTTGGTAACATATAGTCAGAAAGTTTTTATCTTAATTTTATTTTCACTTTGTTTCTTTATGGTTTAATGTAATTCTGTGTTCTGCTTCAAGTTTAATAAAAAGTAACATTTTGGTTGTAATATTTAATTCATTTTAATTTCTGTCATTTAACATTTCAATATTCATACAAATAAGCTGTCCTGCCTAAGCAGGCAGTAGCACTGTTTTTATAGCTAAGATATTGATACTTCTATGCTAATAAAACTATTCCATTGTATATACAGTAGAGATTTATGTTAGTATACATGAACATTTGTTAGCTTTTTCTTTACTCTTTTCATTTCCATTGATTCTGTTGCTTCTTCCCATTATATCCTTTGCAGTCTTATTAAACTACTTTTCTACCTGCTGAAAATAACTTTTTAACTAAAATAGAAAGGCATTTAGATTACAAGATCTTCTACATAAGATGCTCAGTAGATAAACACCTTTCCAGAATTACCATTTTCATATGAAGACATGTGGATTGGTCAAGAATATATTGTGATTACATTGAACAAGAACTAATTTGCCCTAGCTGGATGTCTATTTGAAAAGAATTTGCATGTTGAAAGCTGTATGAGTCTTCTGGTTTACTGGCAGCCCTTAGTAAAGAAGGAGCAGCTACATTTAAGAGACTCTCCAGCTAACTCAGTGCCATGTTAATAATAAAATATAAATCACCTTCCGATTTTTTTTCCCATATGTAAATATCTAAAGATTGTTCTTGTGATGAAATGGGGTGATCTAATCAACATATTTCATAGTATCACAAGGTTAAAAAATTCATACAGTTTCTAGTAACAAATGTATTGTTGTCAGTCAGTGAGAGGCTCCCATCTATTAGTCTTGTTTTCAAATAAGCTTTACAATTGATCTTCAATTTATAGTTGTCATTCATCAGTCATCACCAACCATAGAAGGTCTCTGCTCATGCTGTTACAGAAATTCATCGTATTTCAGTGCAAATCTAAATGTGCATGAAAATAAAAGCAAAATTAATATTGATATATCACCAGAAGGGATTTGGTTTTGTAGTAAGCACAGTGTGCAAAAGTTGCTGTTAGCTTTAAAGGACCTGCCAAAAATGTGTTGTAATTTTTCGAGAGAAAACAAAAAGAAGTAAGAAGGCCCAGTGGGAATATATATCCTGATAATACAATTTAGTGAAAGTATTGTAATTATTTTCAGAAAAACTAACAAATGTTTAAATATTCCACTAAAGGCAGAGGGGTTATCATTTGGAAAAAAGTTTGAGATGAGATTTTATTTACTAGTCTCTTTCTTGGTAGAGGAACATTTTTGTTCTCCATTCCTCAACTTTTCTGGTAGTTTTGATTTAGCTGGATCCATCTTAGCATAAAACAAAACATTTCTGATCAAATCAAAGACACACAGATTTTTATACTAAAAGGCTAATTAGATCATTTGGTCTGACATGTTATTTGGGCAAGATATTTACTTATGACTTCTTCAACTGAGTACAGTGACATCTTTTGTAAAAAGAAAAAGGTATCCATAGATCATGTGCCTTTATAAACCTTTGCCTTCAAGACTTTTCCTCCTGCTTTGGTTTCTTCTTCAGAGCTGTGGATCATCATCATGGCTTCTCCCTCTCTCTTCCAGAGATTGCAGTGTAGCAATGTCACCAAAATAAATTATGTCTTTCTCTGTCCCTTTGAATGCCTTGCTGCTCCACTGTGAAGTCTTGCATTTAGACTGTGCCCTTTTCACAAAACAAGAAATATGGAGGAAAGGGAGAATGACCCTGCTAAGGTCAGCCTCACCTACCCTGACTGCATTCTGGCTTTATCTGCCTGTGCCCCTTGTTTCTTTTCTGATACAGGTTGGCTTCATTGGCTTTAAATGTGTTTTCTGTGTAAAAACCCTGTAACAATAGATGGTTTTCAGTTTTGGGAGTTTAATATTTATTCTGGTATTTGTGTATCAAAAAACCAAGTTGTTGGAAACTCGGTTTATTCCAGTGTAGCCTTCCAAATACCAACTTAAAAATATTTTAAGAAACACAGTCTTTTAATCATAAGATGTTAAAAATAGGTATCTGAACCCATGAGAAGAATTTCTGCTAATTCTTTTTATATGAAAATGCATAATAAGCCAGGTACCAGAAGACTTAACATGGTGGTTATTGTTAACAATGTGATTATCAGTGACATAGATACATTGCCTTTTGAAAGCACTAGAGGGTTTTTTGTTTCTGATTAAATACATCATCATCATGGCTAGGCTTCGCGAATGAAGATTTGGGAAGGGCTCTCCCCACAATTGCTGCAAGCACGCTGATGGCTAAAAAGGCCAATGCGAGACAGAAAAGTCTGGTTGCAAAAGGGACAGCGGAAAGTCTGATGAGTAAATGCACATTTGTTCTAATACAGCCACTCTACCTCTGTCTAAGACTGTCATGCCAAAAATGTTTTCAGTTTAGCTTTTAATAGTAATTGAACTTGCCTTTTAGTTTCTCTGTTTTTATTTTCTGGTGTAACTCTGATGTGTTTACATGTATTTTTGAATGGTAGGTGGAATGGATATATTCTAAAAGTCCTTACAGTAAATTTGACAAGTGATTTTATTTGTTTTGTTTTCCAAATATGGGGAAAATGACCACAAAGAAAAAAAGTTTTGAATATGTTTGAGGATATATGTAATGGATATGAGGTATACAAGTAACTGGATGGGGGTCATATAGTAAATTGGTCAGTTTAACACTATGTTTGAGAACTTCCAGTAAAGGAAGTAAACAAAGAATCATAGAATGGTAAGGGTTAGAAAAGGACCTTAAAGATCATGTAGCCCCAGTCCTCCCTGCCATGTGCAGGGATGCTTCCCATTAGAACAGGTTGCTCAAGTTTTTGTATAATTTGGCCTTGAATACTGACAGGATTGGGGCACCCACAACCTCTCTGGGAAACATATTTGTATCGCCACTCTCACAGTAATAAATTTCTTGGTAATATGTAGCCTAAATTTTCCCTCTTTCAATTTGTACCCATTACTCCTTGTTCTGTCAGTGCAGTTCCTGATGAAAAGTCCCTCTCCAGTTTCACTGTAGGCCCGCTTCAGATACTGGAAGGTTGCTATGAGGTCTCCACACAACCTTCTCTTCTCCAACCCCAACTTTCTCAGCCTGTTTTCATCAGGGAGGTTCTCCAGTCCTCTTATTAACTTCATGGCTCTCCTCTGAACTTGATTCAACAGTTCCATGTCCTTCTTATGCTGGGGGCCACAGACCTGGACACAGTACTCCAGGTGGAAGCTCACAAGAGCAGAGTAGAGAGACAGAATCACCTCTGAGCTACTGCCCATGCTCCTTTTGATGCAACCCAGGATTTTGCTGGCTTTCTGGCCTGCAAGCGCACATGGCCGTCTATGTTGAGTTTTTCATCAGCCATCACTCCCAAGTCTTTCTCCACAGGGCTGCTCTCAATCACTGCTCTGCCCAGTCTGTAAGTGTTGCCTGGGACTGCCATGACCCAGGTACAGGGCCTTCACTTTGCTGAACTTCATGAGGTTTGCACTGGCCCACCTCAAGCATGTCAAGGTCCCCTGGGACCTGGTCCCTTGGTACATGGCCAGCAATGTTTCGTTTGAAAATTTGGGAGGGAGAAAGTAATCTGACTTAGTTCACAAGCATTTTTTATTTATCAAGTCTGTGACTGTTAGGTGTGCTTTTTCTCTCTAGAGTGACTTGATATATTCTTTTGGCATCTCTGGAGAACATGCTGTATTCAGTAGACAGCATGCATATCTTATGTTCCTGCAGACTATATACCACTGCCAGGGCACACTGCTGGCTGTTGCAGAGCCTGCTGCTGATCAGAACTCCCAGAGCCCTCTCCGCAAGGCTGCTCTCCAGCCACCCTTCTGCCAGTTTAGACTTGTGTCTGGCCTTTCTTTCCCAGGTGCAGAAACCCAGCATTTTGACTTGTCACTTTCATGTCACTGGTGATTGCCCAGTGCCCCAGTCTATCCAGACCCCTCTGTAATGACTCTTGTCCCTCAAGAGAGTCAACAGCATGTCCCAGTTTGGTCTTGTCAGCAGACTTGCTAATGGTGCATTCAACTCCTGTATCCATATCATTGATAAAAATATGAACAGAACTGGCTCTAGAATTGAGCCCTGTGGGGCACCAGTAAAGTAAAACAAGAAGTAGCTGGAAGTTTTCAGAAAGGGCAAGTGAATGGTTTAGTATCTGGAAAACCTGTCTTCAAATCAATCATACTGTATGCTCAAAAATAGTGAAGGGATGATTTTATAACCTACCTAGGAAGAGGGTTTCTGTCATTACAGAGATATGTATCTTCAGATAAAGGTGAAAAGTTCTTTTTATCATAATTTAGATTATAAATTGTGAAAAAAAATCATTAGTAGTAGGACAAATTTCTCTTTAAGCTTGTCCTAGTAGAATATGATGAAGACTCATTTTAAATATAGATCATATATGTTTCTGAGCTTCATAAAGTAATTAACATGCTTTAGTTATCAGTACTGCTTGGCTTATGTTATGCAGTAAAAGTGAACACAAATTCATTGTCTTCAGTGGCCATACTGGTGAAATCTATTAAAAGAAACTGCAGAAACAAAAACTTCTCAAATGACAAAAAACCCAACCAGTCAGCATGAAATAGAATCAATATGGCAGTGAGGAATGAGTGTCATCTGTAATACCACTTCTTTTTAAGTGCAATTACTTATTTTTAACCGATTGGTTCTCTGAACAAACAAGACCAGAAGTTGCAGCAGCCAAATGAGAGTTGTGCAGTAGTGGGAATGCGCACAGGTCGTGTATTCTCAGTGTACAGTACTGCTGTGGATTGAGCATTGTGGAACAAATGACATAGCATTCAGATTTAGGATTTGAATGTCTCTACGGGCTTCACTGTTTGATTGTAGCGTTATGGTAGAAAGGGAAATTCTCTGGCTGCAGTATGTAGCAAAATGACCTTACTATGATGATCTTTTCAGCTTATAGTTTTTATCATATGGCATACTTTTAAAATTTGATCTTTCCTGTGTGATTGAATACTTTGACCTTCCTTCCACTGAAGGAAGGAAGTCAGTGAAGACGTCATACTGTTAAAAGAAAAAACATTATCGCCAATGTTTTCTTCATAATAATTGTGTATTTTTAAAAATGTACTGTAAAAAAAAATACTTGCAAAACTAATATTAAACAGTTAAAAGAAATGACTCCTCACATTATTATGGCAAGATACTTGTCAGTTGCCCTGTAAAAAGGAGAAGTTAGTTTTATATGTACAGTAAATTCAGCTATAGTATTTTTCAGTTTCTTCTATATGGAGAATGAATTCATACAATATTTATAAATTATGACACTAAAATTATGGATAGTACTGTGCTATTTGAAGGAGGATAGAGAGAGTTCATTAAAAATGTCTACACAGAAAATTTTAAGTGTCTTTTAAAAGTATAATGGTGATTTCTTTTGCTTTCTCTTTGACCATTTAATGTAGCTAATTAATTGTATGCCTTTTCTTACTGTGCATCCCATTGTCTCTGTCATTTTCATTGTTGTTTTTGCTCTTCTAGCCCTCCAGTTAAATTACACCTAGGTTCTTATTTTTTTCTTTAATGTTGCTACCAAACTGATCAAACCCAAAATATCTATTGTTACTAAAAAAGAAAAGAAAGGGCGTGTGTGTGAGAATATTTGTACATTTGCATTTGAAGAAATTCTACTTTGTATTTTAGTCATGCTATGTTTTCTTTTCCTTTTAAAAAGCAAAATTATTGTGAAAAAAATCTGCTTTTCCAAAGGCTGGATCCTACAGTCTGTGTAACTTCTGACTTTCCATTTACTTTGACAGCTGGAGATATTCAAAGGGTGCTGGCAGCAGTAAGGGTTGATGTCATGTCCCAGTGAAGTTATTGGTGTAAAACCTATGGAATTACTTTGGTTTGGGATTTGATTCTGTGGTTCCAGAGGGTTAAAGTTTTGTTTCTAACTCAATTCTTATTGCAAGTTCTGCATGTCTTTTCCTGATCTAGCTGAAGGGAAAACATATAGAGGCCTTTCTTAGAATTGTTTAGGTATTTTTATTTTTTTAAATTTATTAATGGTATTTTTGTTCACTCAGGGTTATTTTTATTTCAGTGCAGCTCACCAGTAACTCAACTCCTTTGAGCTCATTCTGAGCAGCTTGGAAGGTAAAAGGACTTTGAGCCTGTGGTCCTGCAATATATATGCAAGCAAAATGACTTTCTGACCTCCTTGAGGAGGTTTGTGTTCACTGGGACTCTAGAATGAGGCCTTTTAGTAGAATATATGCCCTAGCCAGGAATAAAGCAGGCATTTCTATTGATCTGTAAGCAATCTGTCAAAACTTCTCTGATCAGGCTTTTTTACTATTCCATCTTGAGTCCTTTTTTTAATGACATCTATTATCAGATTGAAATGGCGATTGAGACACTGCAAAAGTCTGATGGTCTATCCACTCACAGAAGCTCTCTTCTGAACAGCCATGTAAGTTGTCTCTTCTTCACATACACTCTCTCTTGCTTGTTCTGCATGCTTAGCCTGCCTCTAAATGTTTGTTTTATTTTATTACTACTTTTTGCTCTTAATCTTCCCATCTTAGTTGCTTGTAATCTTCTACTACACCTCCCATGGCTTTATATTGTCAGATTAAATGTCTTTATGGTATATAGCAGAGTGTTACCTGTTTCCTATGCTCTACGCCTGTGTTAAGGCAAGTTAACACATTTGACTGTTCTGCGGGTTGTAGTGTAAATGTCAAGCTAAATTTCAATTAATTCTAAATTAGCTGGCTTTTGCCATTTTAAATAAAATTGTCTACAAAGTAAGATCTGTGTACCCTATACTAATGTGGGGGCTTGTGAAGAGGAAAAGAAACAAACAGCATGCCCGAATAATGTATTTAGGTTATTTCCAGGTGTTTATTCATTTATTCTGACTAGAGAGTTTGTTATGAATTTACTTCTGTAAGAATCGTAAAGATCCTTATGATGACCTCGTACAAACTGAAAGCATTGCCTTAATTTGAAGTACAGAGAAATGGCTTGTTCAGCTGCCTTTTACTTCATTCTTACTCTGCAAGTCTTATAGTTAAGAATTTCCAGAAACAAAGCTAAAAGATATTTGGGCAAAAACTTGATCTCCAAATACAGTGATAAGTAATTTTGTAGTTACATGTAACTTTAAAATAAAGGAAAAAGGCACAAAACTAAACTCATTACTTAAATAATTTTTAAGTTGTTAGTCTTTCCTAAATTTTTCTTCTGTTGGTATGTGTGGTTTTGCATTTTGTATTTTTTGCCATGTTGATTGGTTTCTATTCATCTTCTTTTTTTCCTTCTCAGATTAACTTACTATGTAAATTCAAATTCCTTTACCATTTTACAAAAGAAATTTAAATTTAGTTTGCAATCTTAATGTAAAATATGATGGTAGAGATTGTCCCTCAGAAATCAAATTAAAAACATACATTTTAGCAGGTTTGGGTTGGCTTTTGCTTTTTTGTTTCTGTAGGGGTTTGGTCATGTCAAAGTCAAAACTGGAAATGTTTTTTGAAAAATTTAGGCAAACTTTTTATTTCCTTAGAAAATCTAAGATTGGAACACAATATGCAGAGTATATACTTTTAGATTCCTCCTTGTGTGTTTACAAAATAATCATTTTGAAGATAAGACAGTATAAAAGTTATTATTTAAATAATAATAGGTAGGAATAGATAAAATCATTGTTTAAATATTGTTTTTTAAGGGACCATACCTTTTTTGGCATAGTTTTAGAAATCTGTGTTAAGACTTGGAACACTAGAACTATTGATAAGTTTATGTTTAATTCTGTTATGAAGTCCATAGTCTTGGTATAAAAGCAAGAAAAATTACAAGATAAGCTGCAGTACCTCAGTAAACTGTGTTTCACTCATTCTTGGTTCTGTTCACGATGTGTTCCTGACAATAAGATTTGCATCGAACCATGAAGACTTACCGTGGTATTTCTTTCTTGAGTGTGAAGACTTTTTCAAAGTTACTGTCCTAGGGATATATCTTTGACTCGGGGGCAGGGGGGGAAATTTTAAAAAACCATATGTTTGTGGCAAT
>JAWWEU010000091.1:45391356-45410766 GCA_035583155.1 Acropternis orthonyx
ACTCGGGGGCAGGGGCGGAAATTCTAAAAAACCATATGTTTGTGGCAATAAGTCGCGCCTCATTTTTGGTAATTTTGAAAGAAGTTTTAAATCTAGATCAAGCTTATTCAGTGTTTTGGCTGATTTTAAGGCAATGGTTATTGTCTTTAAACTCAAGGGCAGCATGGAGAAAATTTAAGTGTAGGTTTAGTCTTTGTCTCTAAACTTTTCTTTATTTTGACTTCTGATGGTTTGGTTTGGCATTTGTTAAAAAAATTGCCTTAATACATTTCAAAATATAATTCTAAATTTTTTAATTAACTTGCACTTTGCTAATAGTAAATTAATTTCTAGAAAAGTTTTAGTTTTGGGATTGAAATTTCACCCTATGATACCTGAATGAGGTTCTATATGATTTTTTTTTCCTAAATACAAGTGTGCACTTTTTAAGGAGCTTGTAATTTCTTCTCTGTTTTCTTTCTTAATTTATTTCTGCATGAGATCAACTTAATTAATTGTTAGTTGAATGTTTTTATAAACATTGCAGCCAAATTGGAATTGCACTCAGTTTAACAGATCTGGTTCTGTTAATATTTCATACCTTTCCCCATCCTACTTACACAGCATGGTCACTACTGCAAATTTAAAAGCCAGGATTCAAACCTAAAGAGTTTTAGAATTATATTTTAACTTGGTAGAAAAATGCTTGGGTTCTTTAAAAAATTGTTTACAGTAATGTTTGGAGACAGTTTTCTTTTAAAATCATTAATTAACTGCATTTTTTTTTCCAGGCTATAATCCATCAAGTAATAATTTCAAGCCCTTGCTACTAAGTAACGCCTCTCAAGAGCAAAAGTTCTTATATTGCACTTAACTTTTGATTTAGTTTTTTTTGTGTGTTGAATAATTGAAGTTATGTTTGAAGTAACATCTGATAGAAATTCATATAATTAATGAAATGCACTGGAAGTGATTAAAAATAGGTTAGAAACCATCTGGCAAAAATAATGCTACATACAGAACTTAATTACAAAATACTATTTTTTGTTAGTCAGTCTTTTGGTGTTGACAGAGTTTTTCCCTTTGAGGAAAATAGAAAGACCTCCCATTCCCTATCTGTTCTGATTAAATTCTAGATGTAATAATATATTACAAATGTTATATAAATGTATTAATAGAAATATAGATGTGATCACAGATAGATGGATTGCAACCTTTGAAAGATATAATTACCGTTGTTTCTAAGCCCAGGCAGACTAACGTCAAGTCATTAGTGAAAAAAGTTTAATACATTGAGACAAAAGTCAATTATACTTCTTCTTCAGCGTTTTTTCAAAAGGACAGATGCTCAGTTTGGAAGCACTTGTGAATGTTAAAAGATAAAATACTTACATGATAACTGATGATTAACTGCACTTTAAATTTTGTTTATTTGAAATGCAAAATTACCTGCAAACCAAGCTAAAAAATCAAGGTGTTGGAAGCATTTGCATCTTACTTCTATATTTTTCTAGAGCTTAGACAATTTCAGGGATCTAAATCCATGACAAGTACTGGAAAAAATGAGGACAATGTTAGCTCATCAAAAGACTAAAACAGTGGAATTTAGATGTGTTCTCAACTTTATTGGTTTTGGTCTATTTTGTCTTTTTTTTCTGTAATATTAAATATAGGAGTATTACACTGTTCTTTTTACTTTTTATAGTAGCAATAGCTAGAGGTTTCATGAGTGTGCTCTACTTAGAACATCCCATGATATCTCATAAAATCCCTTCTTGCATGTATGTAATTGCCTACCACCATTACACGAAAAGATTACTGTTTTTCCAGGAAACTCATTCTTTTCCTTCTAGAAGTCAAAAGACTACAGCTGAAGAGTTCATACACTTAATGGTTTATAGATACACCAGTTATTTTCAACATTACCTACATTGCTCTTTGTCTTACATGCAGTAGCTTTTTTCTTACATTTTTTAAAAACAGGCAAAGGGAAACAGTATAATATTCCAGGTTTGCAAATCTATTAATTACCTGTTGTTAGTCCAAGTGTTTGTTTTCTGCAATTTATGGGAATTACATTAATGATTACTTAATTTCTTCGTGGTACTAACAGTTTGTCGCCAAAGCATAGATACCTTTACCAAGTATTGGTGTGTGGTACTGAATCAAAAATACTTAAAGAAATGGACACTTACCTGAGATCACAAGTGCAATGAGTTCTGCTATTTCCTGGTAATCTGAAGATCCTAAAGCACTATGGTATAGCTAACATTTAAGGACTCTCTTCTCAGAAGAAGGAAGTAATTCTTTAATAGACCTGAAGAGTGGTTCCAGAATTGTCAGAAGTTAGTGTATGGCTATGGTATTTTTACTAAAGTATATCGTAATTTTTTTTTTATGTTTTGTGTGTGATATAGCTTCAGTGGCTTTTAGACAACTATGAAACTGCAGAAGGAGTGAGCCTTCCAAGGAGTACCCTTTACAACCATTACTTACGGCATTGTCAGGAACACAAATTGGATCCAGTCAATGCTGCCTCCTTTGGAAAACTCATACGGTCAATCTTCATGGGATTACGGACCAGAAGACTTGGAACTAGGTTTGTCTTATTGAAATCCTGAATTATAATAGAAAATATAAGTAATAATTACAAGTAAGAAACTTGTCTGCTAGGCAAAAGATTAAATAAAACCTGCACTTAAATATTACACTGTTTTTCTGTCAGTTCTGTTTCTTAATGTTAAACAGTTTTATGCTTTTTCAGGATGCTTTATGGTTTTATTTCTTTGGTTTTGACAGTTTATATATTTACATTTAGATGATTACACTGCAGATTTTTATCATTACAAATAAAATACAGCTTGCTATTTAGAAATCATGAAGAATACTGTCTGTCCCTAACCAGATAAATTGTTTTTATTTGCATTTTATTTTTCTTGTTCAAGTGGAGTGCAGGTTAAAATGCGGATAATATTTGTTTAAGAAAGCAAATTAATTTCCCAAAGGTAGTAAAATGACACCGATTGTAAAACAGGTATGACAGGAGAATCAGGCCTGATTTGTGTGTATTATTTTCCAGTCAATGTAAATTGTAAAGCAAATGTAATGTAAATGCACAAAACTAGTGATTACTGTTCTTTTAATTCTTGCTCTTTCATAAAGGGGAAACTCCAAATATCATTACTATGGGATTCGTGTCAAACCAGACTCTCCTCTTAATCGGCTACAAGAGGATATGCAATATATGGCAATGAGGCAACAGCCTATGCAGCAGAAACAGAGGTAAAGTGTGAAATGAACATAACTGCTTACTAATATTTCTAGTTCATAAAATCTTACTTTTCCTTACATGGAAGAGTTGAAATTCTAATGCATATTTTGTTCAGCTTCTCTGCTGTGAAAATAAGTTTGCTGGATATCCAGTTGATGTCAATGAATTTCAGTACCAGTCAACGTGAAAGAATATTAACCTAGGAATTATCATAAATTTGCAAAAAAAGAAATAATAATAAAGTGACATGTAATATGAACAGACTCAACTGTCTGGAATTCTTGTCCCACAAGCTGAAGAAAAGCAGTGAAAGCTTGAATTTCAAATATTCCTGTTTGTTTTCCTTGTGATATCATTTTATGTACACACTTCTCATCAGAGAACTTATTATTAATTCTTTGGTATTTATTTCCTCTCCCTGTGAAGAATTAGTGTGACCATAATGGTTTTTGCCTGTAAGTTGATTTAAGTATTTTCCCTCAGTATATGCTGTTCTGAGGAGCCTGTGAAAGGTCAGAAGTATTTGAAAGCAGTGGCACAGGGACTGTACTTGTGGTGAAAGAATGTGTGAATATGTACATTAGAAACTGTGATGAACATAAAATTTTAGGGGGAAAATGCAAATGAGTAAATTTCTTTGACATTAACTTTTATTTGGCTGATGTCACCACTAGCCTCCCATATTACACTTAAGTAAAAATAGGCAAGATGCATAATTTCATGAAACTCATAGGTAGAAAAGCAGCATATCAAGCAAGACACCTTCAGAGCTATTACCCCTAATAATCCAATTGCATGAATGGTCCGGTATAGTTTGCCAAGCATATTTTGTGGCCTTGGACACAGTTGAGTTATGGTAAGCACAACTTCAATTTTAACTTCAAACACAGAAATCACTTTGATCAGATTTTACTCTCATTTCCAGAGGTAGTTAACAGCAGTAAATACAAAATTGTTAGATACATGGTCTTAAGATCTTTTGCTGAGATAGTACAGGAGAATGAGTTGTCTCACAATTATGATCATGTAGAAATCATCACAGGGTAATACAGTAAGAAAATATGATAGATATTTACAAAATCTCCAGCCAAGCTAATTTTACCCACTCAAGCTCATTCACTTAAGAGATTTCATTCACTCACATGCAAAGTCATATGTATGCACCAAGACATACACCACAATGACCTAACTAGAATTATTTCTGAAAAATTTATGCCAGTTATCTAAACATTGTAACATCTCTTGTCTTCTTCTTGATTCATAATGACAAAGTGATCTTGAGATTTCATTATGTAACTGTTAGGAGTGGATATTTCTTTTTGTACTATTTGCTTACATAGTTCCTGTGTTTTCCTTTCCTTGGTATGTTTGGTGACATTTTCTTAACTTTATGTCAGTGTGTTCCTTGATTATACTTCAATGGAATCAGTTGGTCCGTGCTTCTCCTTTAACCCACGTTTAGCCATGCACACACACATGCCCAAGCACACACACCCATTCATACTCAATTGATACCAAGCCTAAGCTCTGCTGAGAGAATCTGTAAAGGTGTTCATGAAGGGCAGGAACTACAAGGCACAGTTATGCTCAATAAGTAGCTGTTACATAGAAATACTGTGCTATAGGAAGCTTAATATTTCATTTTCGTGTTTGGTATGTCTGTATGTGTTTTTATCATTGTTATCCAAGTATATTGAAGAATTTTAGCAGAATTTATTAAGAGAGAACTAAAGGACTGAGTATTGTAATTTGAATGATTATGGTAACATTGCTCTTTCATCAGCTTTAGTAATACTTCTAGTGGGCTTTTTATCTTTTAATTCAGTGGAAAATTGCAGTCAATACATTTTTTTCTGTGTAGTTACACCAATTCTGCCACCTCTTTCAGACACATCTGGTTGGATTAACACTTCCAGTCCTTTTTGGCAAAGGCCGTAGGCTGGCTGTGTGCTGCAGATAATTTTTCTTCATTTCTTTTCTTAATTTGGGGGTCATGCACCTTTCTTATTTGCATAACTTCAATATCCCAAAGTCCTCTTGTTGGACTTGAACTCTTTCATTATCCTCAGACAATAATGTTGTTTCTTCTTAAGGTAATGAAACATTATTTTTGAATTAAAAAATTATTGGGAAGCCAAGCTGTTTGGAAAGGGAAGGGTTTGATCCCTTTTGATCTAAATTTGCTGGTCTTATGGTATGCTGTTATTAAGCTACATTCCACCAGAAATTGCTAGTGGTGCTGTAATACCACCTTTATAAATTCTGCAATGCATTGTTTATACTCTAGCTTACCCTTAGTGGTTGTTTCTTCTGCTATGGCTAAAATAAATAAAGATCTCTAAATGCTTTTTTTGCTTCTCCTCAAGATTCTATTTTGAGATGGAGAAATCAAACGGTATGATACATTTATGAAGAAAGGATGATTTTGTACTTGATATTTTTTAGGTATAAGCCTATGCAGAAAGTGGATGGAGTTGCAGATGGCTTTACAGGAAGCGGTCAACAGACAGGCACATCTGTTGAACAAACTGTAATTGCCCAAAGTCAACATCATCAACAGTTTCTAGGTATGAAACCAGGTTTTATACTGCTTTATAAATAAGATGAGCTTCATGATCACTGTGAATATCAAATTGCGCAAGTACAGTAGTTGCTTACAAAGTTATCACGCCCTCTTTAAAATCTTTACTCACTACTGAACAAAAAGGCACTTAATTACCTGTGAGCTTTTTGTAATATTTAATATGCATAATGTAAGTATAAAAGGAAAAATACACAAATTTTGTACTTGTGAGATATACTTGATATTACAAAAATGCAGTTGCTTTGCAAAGTTGTTTTAAACATGCATAGTGAAATTCCTGCTGTGAAAATTGTTCCCTGTATGTGCATTACAATGCTTTTTATTTCATAAAAGGTGGGGTAGAGGGACGGCGTTGCATTACTATTGCAGGTGAGCCATCCTGTGGGTGGCCTTGAAAGTGTGTTCTAGTGTTGTAAGCGGGAAGAGACAAATAGTTTCAACTGGAACCCCAAAGTAATTTTTAAAAATGTCCAAACTGTGGATTAATTGATCCAGTTAAGCATGTATTCCAGTAATGGAAACAAACTGTAATTTAGGTAATTATTGATGTAGGAAGTGTCCTTGGCTGTGTTATTAGAGAAGGTGTAGGCTTTTTTGGCTGGCATTTTCAAGCACTGACTCCTTTGGCCTAATTTTGCTTTTACTAAAACCATTTGGAGAATATAGCATTAAAGTGTTTTGAGTCTTCCTTTCTGGGTACCTTTCAGCCCATCATTTTTATCTTATCAACTTGTCTCTCAGAAACATTTGTGAACAGTAGTTAAAGGACACATTGGCTCTACTTGAAAATCTAGGAAATGTCAAGTAAAAACATATATTGAGTCTATTAAGCCCCATCACACCTGGCTACATAGAAACACTTCAGTTGAACAATAAAAAAATTATTCAAGGACTAGTCTTTCATGCACTGACTTAGATATTTTCTTTCATCCTGTAACAGTCTGAAAAACTGTATGTTAACTTCTCTATATAGGTGTATTATGTGTATGACATCTTTTTAATGTCTTCAAGAATAATTTTGTATTTCTTTTTTATTAAAAAATGCTGGCTGAATTTATTTATGATTTTAGCATACAACAGGTATGAAAGACTTTCCTCTTTGAATATTATGACCTTTTGGATTTTATTTCTTTGTATACTCCTTAATTTTTTTCTTAATTGTACTGTAACTGGCACTGTTCACAACGACCCTTTTTCATTATGTTGTCATGGCAACAGATGCATCTCGAGTACTGCCAGAGTTTGGAGAAGTTGAAATATCTTCTCTGCCAGATGGTACTACCTTTGAGGACATCAAATCATTACAGAGTCTTTATCGAGAGCATTGTGAGGTACTTCCTATAAACCATGTATTTTTAAAAGTTCATGGCTTGTAGTGAAGGCCAGTACAAGACAATAAAGCCAAATATATTGCAGCCATGATAGTGGTATGTCATTTTCCCCCAGAATATTTTACTTACTTCATTGAAAAGGATAGCTAAAGGTTTTTCTGGAGGATTGCTTTTGAAATGTTGTTGTGTATATGTTTTCAGAAGAAACTTGGCTTTAGATTGTACATGCAGGTCTTTGGTTTAGTCAATAGGAAATGTAAATCTGGTTAGACTTAATTTATTAGTTTTAAATTGAGAAATTTAAGCCACATTTGATGCTGAAGAATGTCTTTTAAAATTGTTTTAAACTCTGAAACCTATATGGAATTATGAAAGTGAATAAAATGTGAGGTTTCTTTTTTCCTTGTAGTAGCAGTAAATGTTTTCTGTGGTTAAATTCCTCTGATATGTGTATATAGGCCATACGAATTTCTGGAGGCTGCCGTGCATGTACACTTAGCCTGATGCAAGTCTCTGTGAAACCAGTTTATAGTGCTGGATAATTTATCAATATCAAAGGTATTAGAAAGAGATACCATTTATAGCTTGAGAAATATACAGTTCGCCTTTGCTCCATATGGGATGAAGGAAAAAAAGCTCTAGTTTGAGTTAGGAGTGGGGGAAGGTTGGGTACAAGACAGTATGATCTCATGTTTTATTTTCTAGGCAATACTGGATGTGGTTGTTAATCTTCAATTCAGCCTCATAGAAAAATTGTGGCAAACTTTCTGGCGCTATTCTCCCTCTTCTCCACCGGATGGCACTCCTGTCACTGAGACTAGGTCAGTAAATGTTTCTTTTGTGTAATGTGTCTCATGATAATATAATAAAAGTGTGGGGAAAAAAATCTTATTAATTTTCCTGAAGAGTAATAATTTTCTCTCTGCTGATAATCTTCCAAATTACATTTCTGTTGTGTGGCCAGGGTGTATGCCAAAGGGAAACAATTGTGTCATCCATTGGGTTTTTTCACCTGGACAACTACAGTAAAGGTGACTCTTCCCAGTAATCGATCCATTTCTCTTAAGCCAAAAGGATCATTCATACATCTGCACAATTTATGAGCTGTAAGAGAACAATGGGGGCCTTTCTTAAATCCATTTCCATGTGACACGATGTGTAAAGAAGTTATACCAGGTGTGGTTGAGACATCTATGACGTCTTTATTAAAAAATACATTTTAACCCCCATTGCAGATTTTTACCTACTGTAAATCATGGACTCATAGGAACTTTAAAGTCAGAAAGGACCTCTAAGATCTTCTAATTCAACTGTAAACCAAGTACTGCGGGGTTAACCACTAAACCATGTTCCCAGGGGCCATATATGCATTATCATTTATTCATTTGCTACATTTTTTTTACACCAGCAACCTGAGTGAAATAGAAAGTCGACTTCCAAAAGCAAAGCTGATTACTCTGTGCAAGAATGAGTCTATTTTGAAATGGATGTGTAACTGTGACCATGTGATGTACCAGGCTTTGGTGGAGATCCTCATTCCTGATGTCCTTAGACCTATTCCTAGTAAGTTGAACATCTGAAAAATTTTGTAAAGATTTTTCTGCCAGCATGTATAGGGTAGAAGTGTACTTATGCCTCACAGGGCAACTTAAGGAGTAAGTTTGAAAGTTACAAAAGTACTCTGCATCATTTATCCTTCATTTTGTTGTATAAGAAGTTGTGCTGAGAATTGAAATATGCTTTGTATTTTAGAAATACCTGGGGATTTTAGTGCAGTTGGAACATGTAGTTTTCAAGATACAGTTTCATATTAAAAGTACTCCTTTCTCTGTGTGTTAGATCTCCAGGTAAAAATGTTTTCCTTTTACCCTGGCTCTAGGCTACATGACAGACAGAAGTCCTGTGATGCTGAGACAATGTCAGTCAGTTCTTCCACTAAATTCAGTAGTTTTCAGTTTAAATATCACATATTAATTTTTGATTGGTCTGGAAAAAAAGATGTGATCTTCGTGATTCCATGTTTGGACAATTAGTCCTTATCAGTGCCTGCTGAAATAGTTTCTAAAGATCATTAAGGCATTGAAAAATTAGCTCAAAAATTTTTAGTCCAATTTATTATTTCACTGTACTGTTCTTTCTCTAATGCATCATGAAAGAATCAGTACTTGTCCAGTCATTCTACTATTGCCAGAAGTACACCTTTATTTTAAAATTTAATCTTTCTAGAATCGATCATTGTTTCAGTGGCGTATTTTTATGGCTATATTTAGTAGAAAACAAATGTATGTGAAGAAAACTGAATTCCTTCCCATGTATTTGTTGTCTCACATATGGTGTCCTAAATATTACAAAGAAATCATGTTAACAACCCACTATAAACTTCTTAATTTCTACATATTGTTTCCTTTCCATGAAAAAAGTACTCACTTTATAAAGTTGGATTAATATTTTTTAAAAAATTAGGGCCTTAAGTAGTACAGCAGCTAACAAAGCTATTTTGCCTTGCTGTGAACACCTATTCTGCTATAGTGACTCCAGCAGTATAAGCATTCAATAATAATATTTGCAGATACTGCCTAGCAGAAAAGTTCTTTTGTACTCCTTGCTTGTCAGTGGAATTTAGGTTTTAGCAAATTATGTATGGTACAAAACATTTTTGAAACTGGAAATGTGTAACATTCTGAAGGTTTGCCATTACAAATCTAGTTTTTTTAAGTAAAGGGTAAGTTCTCTGGAGAGACTGACATAGCAGAATAAAGGAAAAATGTTTTCTCAAATACATGCAATTATTGACAATCATTACTTGTATAAATTATTTTGCATTGGGTTATATTTAACGTTTTACATCTCTAATGACAATGCCAATAGGATTGCAGAGTAATATAGTGTATCACAAGCAATTACACAATGATAAAAACCCTACAAATTTAGTTACAACATTTAATAGATTGAATTAAAACTCAAACTTGCAGAAGCACATTAATGTCTGAAAAAGAGGTGGTGCATGTTACACCCTGGTACCGAAGCTCAGAGAGTTACTGAGTGTACATTTTGATTTTAGAGGGCGGTCCTGTTGTGTTAAGGAAAGCACTCTGGACTCTGAATCCCAAGAACCTGAGTTTGAGTCTCAGTGGGGACCGTCCCCTGGGCAGTTAAATGCCTCCCTGCCATCCGATCCCGTCAGATCTCAGATGCTCAGCAGGGTCAGCCCTGGTCAGTACCGGGTGGTGTAGGCAGTCCTGAGGATTTCACTGTCACTGACCAAGCTCGCTCGGCCGTGGCAAATGAACCTTAGGACTTAAATGGTGGGGCCAGTTCTGCGCACTCTGTGCCTCACCTAAAAAATCCACTGCTCAGGCTGGAAGGGCACGCACACGGGGGGAGAGCCCTTCCCCAGATCTTTGTTCACGAAGTCCGGCCATACATACATACATTTTGATTTTAGGCTTCAAGAGATTTTGCCTGCACAAACTCTTGCAAAGCCATTTGATTCTTTGATACCTTGAGTTCACATCTGGAGAAAAACTACACATTTTTCTCTGAGAGATTTCTTATAATTTGGTGAGAAAATAGGTATTTTGCCAAAAAGGGTTTTACAAAGAAAACATGTAACTTCACAGAAGCATTACAGCTACAACTACCAGGACTAACAAGCATTGCTATAGTTAGGAAATTTTGTTACACCCAGCAAACACAAACTCCATACAACTCAGGTGAAATACCCATACTTTGGAGAAAAGAAGTGTTTAGGTTACCCACCAGAGGAAGAAAAGACTAAGGCAAGAGAGATTAAGAGAAGAAAGAATAAAGATAGAAAAAGAGAGGGGAAAAAAACATAGTTACGACTTAGAAGGTCACCTGTTGTTGGCCCTGAACAGGCCAAGGCCAGATGGAGACCTTGTGGGTGCCTGTTTATCTGCTCTGGTCTCTGTGGCCAAACCTCCCAGGTGGAGCTTCTGACCCCCCGGCCACTCTGGGGTCCCCGGCCAGGGTGAGGGGCCGTGTTCTCACTGTACCTGCCAATCCAGGCTGGGTCAGGGGCTCCAGGACTGTGGGGTGTTGTAGTTTTCCCGGGCTGTTTGTGACCGGCAGCTGCTCCGGCACTTCCCCGTGTGGGCTCCAGTGCCTGCCACGAGGGACACGATGCCGCCCCACCTCTGTGAGGTTTGACCCATCCCTGCCCCCTACACACACACGCGCGCGCGCACACACACACACACAAACAAGATGGTTCTGACCCAACAGTCACCAACCTGATGTGTAACAATGCAGACATGGGTTTTCATCAAACCTGCTTTTTGTCTTCCTCTTCACTTGCTTCTCTGGCACAGCCTGGTCTCTACAGAAGTATCTAAATGGCAGCTTGATGGCTTCTGGTGTCGTCCTGCTTTGTTTCATAGGAAGCATTGGGCATTGTCAGTACAGGATTTCAAGAAAATGGGGCACAGTCATTTAATATCAATACTACAGGCATCATGTCCTTTCCATGCTATTTTCTTTCTTTCTAGAATTACTAGTCATATATGAATAATTAGTAGCTACTGAATTTGACATTCCTGTTTTGGGGATGATTATCAGACTGTTTGATGCAAACACATCCCAGACAAATTCCTCCCAAGAGATTTCTGCCTCTGTTTTGTGATCAGTCCAGTGGTTTTCTGCTCCAAAGTCCACTCTCTGAGCTACCTTTGGAAGACAGCTAATGCATTTTATTACTTTATCTTCAGGATCAGATAACTAAATGGCTTTTTCTAGTCAACTTTCCTGTAATCACAGTCCATCCGAGTTTCTTCTTCACTGTTAAATGTTTAAGATACTATTAGTTTTTTAATCCCTTACTTAGAATAAAAGCATCTCCAGTCATAACAGGAGACCGAGAGGATGCCTTAAGGTTGACTATGACAATAATGGAGCTAGGTGAAGTAGACAAAGCCATTATCCTCTGTGGGAAAATAGCAGTTTATAGGAAACTTTAGACTCCATAGGAGAGCTGGGACTGTAAATGCTTCATTAAAGACCTGGCATTTTTCCTTAATAGATGAAAATGTATTAGGGGTCTTTTTAATATCTGCATTTTCGGTGTTTTTTCTTTTAGACATGTCTTACTGTGCTACCTAGCTGTGTAATACATACCACTAGAGTAGAAAATAAAAAGCCATTGAGGAAGAAAATGGCTTTATTTTTAACCTCTCTGTTAAATTTGTCAGCTGAAATGTTTAGCACCCACAGAATAAATGAAGAATTGCTGTGTATAAAATACAAAATTCCTTTTCCTAAGAAAAGTGAAATACTGTCTACTTGAGTCAGGAATAAAGACCATAAATATCTAGTGTCTTTGGCAAGATAGACCAGAGCTATTGTGTTTTAGACTGGCTTTTTTGCATCTTCACAAGTGGCAGAATGGACAGTAACAAATTTGCTTGTGAGCTAATTTCTGTGATAGGTGGAGAATTTATGCAAAACATACTTCCACGCCATCTTACACAATTCCAGACAGACAAAAATTTTAAGTACTGGGAAGAATATAAAGCCTAGTTTTGTTCATGTCAAAGGGTTTTTGATTCTGAAGTCAAGCTTTTTAGGTGCTTATCCAAATCAAACTTGGAGTAACTGCCATTGCCACATCATTTAATGTGTGCCTAATAACATGTAAGGATCTGCAGCCATTTAGTTTGCACCATGCTCCTCATGCAAACATTCTCTGAAAGAGTTTTCCTGGTTTTCTGCATTAGCCAGATGAACATAAACAAAGGCTTCAGGGATGTAGGTACTTCAGGTTTTGGTAATGGCTAGATGTGTACTTAAAAATAAAGCATGAGAAAAATTCCTTATTTAAAATATCTCCAAAGCTCATTAGAAATTCATGATTGTTCTATAATACTGATACCTGATTATCTATTTTAGCTATTTTATTTCTTCAGAACTTAGAAATCCTTTCATTTGTTCCTTTTCCTTCCTAGTAAAAGGCCTTTTTAAAAGTCTGAGCTGTTTTTTCATATTTATTTTTAAGGATATCAGCATTAAGGTGATGCAAATAATTTTGTTATATATGTATTTGGGTGAAAAGAGTACTAAGTGCACTAGAAGTGAAAAAGCAGTAAAATTTTTCTTAAATATCTAACTACCATTCATACAGTATTTACATTATTGCTTCCACTTTGCATTTTCTTGTCTTGTAGGTAAGAAAATGTGAGTGAATACATAGTCAATTAGTAAGTGCACAGAAATAAATTACAAAGCAGCACAAGTGAGCTAGGTGATTGACAGGGTGAAGAAAAAAGCTTGTTCTTCTCGTGTAAACCTCAAGGGAGAAAAAAACCCTGATACCATAAGGGGGCTCAGCTAATACAGATACTTTGTAAGATCAAATTGTGGTCAACTAAGCATCCAAATGCGTGGTGAGTTATATAAATTACCAGTATGGATTCTACTGCTTATCACTGGAAATTTCAAGACATTGAAAAAGATATCACAAAGAATGCAGTTTTAATAAAAATTCTAGTAAATTTACTTTTCTGGTAAAGCTTTATTTAAAAAGGTATTATTAAAAAGATATTATTTCCTTTGGTTTTTTCCTCTCCACTTTTGTAATTCCATTCATTCTTTCCAAGTCTTCAGAAACTTCTAGTTTTTTCTTTTCATCTCCCACTTTTTCCAACAGTTTGAGTGGATGTTATTATCCCAATGCACAAGTGTTAGGTGTGGGAAAGTTTCTACAACTAAGAAGATAGGAATTTCTTTTTCTAGGCACAGTTCATTGGGACAATACTTCCTGTCTTCCTCCTTTAAAAATTAAAACATCAATTTTTAGTAGTGCAGATTGCTCTATGGGCTTCTTCAATTTCTCTCTAAATCTCTTTTCACTCAACATTTCTGTGGGTGCTATAGAAAAGAAACAAAAATGTACACAGTTTCCATAGCTGTTTGAATAATCTCACTTTCTGTCAGTGAAACAAATCTTGCTTACTGATGATATCATTAAGCACTGCATGTTCAACTTTGTTCTATAAAACTGAATGAGGCATTTTCAACCTGGACTAGATTTGCCTTTTAGTAAATAAAAGCAGTGGACCTGAAAGTTGAGTACAGGAGTTCTGAGGATGCAAAACATTTCAAGACAGGTGCACTGCTTTCTTTTCATTCTCTTTTTATTCTCTAATGCACAGGTGCCTTGACCCAAGCCATTCGCAATTTTGCAAAAAGCCTTGAAGGTTGGCTTTCAAATGCCATGAACAATATTCCACAGAGGATGATACAAACCAAGGTAGACAAAACTGTTGCAATATTACTCTTCCAATGGCAAGCCAAGTGGGCAGTAGCATCTAAAAGCAGTACCATTTTAACTTTAATGTTAAATTTCATGTTTAGCATCAAGCATCAAATAATGGGAGAGGAAATAATATTATTTGGTCTGTTACATGGACATAAATGACATATGGGGACTCATTAATAAAGACTATTAAAAGGAAAGTAAATCCTCGAACTGTGGAATTAATCTATACTTATGGAGTACAATATTTAAAAACAAATAAATTTCTTCATAGGTTGCCGCTGTAAGTGCCTTTGCCCAGACTCTGCGAAGATACACATCTCTTAATCACCTGGCTCAAGCAGCTCGTGCTGTGCTTCAAAATACTTCTCAAATCAACCAGATGCTCAATGATCTTAACCGTGTTGATTTTGCCAATGTTCAGGTAAAATGTAGTTTTAAATAACAGGCTTCTTTTTTTTTTTTTTAAATGTTATTTCCTCTATCAATTTGGACTTTATTCTTAGCTGACATTATTCTATTAAGAAAGTAAAGTGGGAACATTTTGCTCATTCGTATGTGTAGTGATTCAGTCCAAATGTGATGGCTTGCAGTTTAGGAAAGTAACAGCTCAGAACCATTTTCTGTTTCCATTTCCTGTCTCGAAGCACACAAATACTTCCAGCTTCTGTGCAAATGTAGAAAAATACATTCTTAGAACGTGTATCATGAATGATGTCTTAATAATAGTGAAAATTACATTTTAGGTTTAGATATCACTAGCATATCTTCTGGAAGTCTCTTACAGCTATTAAATGTACAACATTTTCAGTAGAGACTGTCTCTATTACTTAAAAATCTGTACCATTAGTATATTTTATCTTAGTGCCTATGCTTAAATTTACAACATCTCCTGAATAATGGTACAGATGAGAACCTATGGAATGTAAGCTTATGTTTTTATGTTTTCACTAAGTTTAATTTCTCTACATATTTGTGCTCCTCTGAGGACAAATACTTTCATCCTTTTGACCAGAAAAGTAAAACGTTTCAGATTCCTGGTAGTTCTTTTTCTCCCTTTTCTTTATGAATGAGTGTTAAGGTGCTTGTTAATACTCTTAATGGAAGTCCATCAAGAGTTCTTCATCAAAGATAAAATATATTAAGTATATATGGACACGGATGCAGAGCCTGTGAATGAGGTGTAAACTTGGCATATAATAGCTAGAGCTTAAGGAGATTGCTTGCATTTAGTGAGCGCTTATTTTTGTCTCAGTTTCTGAATTATCAGCTAGCTTTATTTAAACTTGGTAGCACTAAGTTGCTGATTATTGGATATATAATGTGTTTCTCCATTTGTGTACAGTTTATGTTGTACTTTAAGTAATGTATAATCTGTTATTGCCGAGAGTCAGCAAACAGAACAATCCTTGTTTGTGTACCAAGTGTCTTTTATAAGATGATAGAACAGAATTTGTGTTTAGGCTTAACTTCATCAGAACAAAAGGAACCTTGCATTTCATTTCTCGCTACTTCTTTTATTACTTTAGCCCCTTCATTTGACTCTACTTCCTGCTTGCCCTGCCTGAAGTCTCAGGAAAAAATGACAAATCATGAATATTTCAGTAGAAAAATGAGGAAAGTAGAAGCCTTCTTTTTGCAAATGAATGTGGAAAACTACAACAAATTTGTGTTGCTTCAATTCTTCTAATTTCTGTATTTGATGTCTGCTCTTATATGCTATGCTTTTCCTACCCATTTGCTTTCTACAAAGTTATGATAGATATAAAAATAAAAACTGCTTCTTGGTTTGTCTAGAAAGTGGAGTTTGTCCTTTTCACCCATTGAATAGTTTAATCTTTGAGATATAATTACATTCTGTGCTTCGGCTTATGTATTGTCAATTCAAGAGTTGCCAATGTGCTGTAACAGGAGCAGGCTTCCTGGGTGTGCCAGTGTGATGACAGCATGGTTCAGAGACTAGAAACAGATTTCAAGATGACTCTTCAACAGCAGAGCACTCTGGAGCAGTGGGCTGCCTGGCTTGATAATGTAATGATGCAAGCATTGAAACCATATGAAGGAAGACCCAGCTTTCCTAAAGCAGCACGGCAATTTCTGTTAAAATGGTCTTTCTACAGGTAGTATTGAATAGACTTCTAACATTCTGAGTATTTTATTATTTGATGAATTGTGCACTGTAGTAAGGTTGACAAATGTAATATCAAACACTGGCTCAGTACATTGTGAAAAATGTGGGGGGCTTTTCAGAGTTGTTAACCTTGAACTCAGAGCTATCTGCAAATGAGCAGGAACTTAAATGACCCCTGTTTATTTTTTAAAGGCCAACTGCAAATGAATGCAGGTGGAATTTTGTCAAGAGTTAGAAACATAATACAACTTTTTTTGGTTGAATAACTACGCCGTTATTAAGCCGCTATTTTTAGTATTATTTATTAAAACATTGTGGCATCTCTGTTTATTAGATAAGGACAACAAAACCTGGTTTTATTGTGTGACAAGAACTTAAGCATTCCATGTTAGTTGCTTATTGAAACAGTTATCAGAGTAAACCTTGTTCTTTGAACATGACTGTAGCAACTCTTGCTGAAGGCATCTGAATTTGTCAATATAATATGAAGGCACAAGTCTTTTTTCTTTCTTTTTTGTTTGTTTGTTTTTTTGGTTTAGGTTTCAAAGTTTTTTAAATTGTGGCAATTAAAACCTTTATCCTGGGAAGGTGGACACAACAGGCACTATTTAAGCACTAGTTTGGTTTTAAAATCAAACACATAGCTCTGTTTTCAATAAAGTTTCTTTCACATTAAGTTTTAGCCTTCCTCAAATATTGGTAGTTATGCTTAGGTCAAAACTGAAAAACAGCCAGTCTGGTTCTTTCTTGTGTAGTATGGAGTCCAGCAGTACGTTCAGAGAAAGGAGAAACACGAATGATTGCCTTTCCTGGTCATCACTTTCCAAAGATATATTTGTGGATAACGTTACTTTTGAGAATATTGGTTTTGAGGTGAAATGTCTACATGAATAAATGTTAAAATGACTGTGACATATAATACATAAATATATATATTTTTTATTTTTGAATAGCTCAATGGTGATTCGAGATTTAACCTTGCGCAGTGCGGCTAGCTTTGGCTCTTTTCATCTGATCCGCTTGCTTTACGATGAATACATGTTTTACTTAGTAGAACATCGTGTTGCTCAGGCAACAGGAGAAACACCTATTGCAGTTATGGGAGAGGTAAGATAATATGTAAGAGACTAGACTGATAGATTTAGTGATGAGTTTGAGAAAGTGTCTTTGCAAATTTTTAAACATTTTGTGTGGAGTGTTAGTTTAACAATAGATTGAGTTACAAATATATACAACAGTTTCAAACTTGTTTCACCAGTTCGTTGACAGAGTACTAAAATCACATTGAATTCTAAAAAACAATTATTTCTAAATGAACTTGCTCTTTTGCAAATCTGCATGCAGATTCATGTGCACAGTTTGAAACATGTTGATCAACATGGAACCTTTTTTCAGTCTTTAAAACTGAACATTTTATGTGAAAATAAAAAAGAGCAGAGTAATAGGAAAACATTATTTCTGTGGATCTGTTCACATGCATTTGCACGTTTTGAATTCCCATAGAAAACATACCCTCACTGACTTTAAAAGGATGGTTTATATGCAGTATTTTGGCTTGTACTTGTAATAAAATGAGTGCAGACATACATAGAGGTTTGCAACACATCTGATTTTCATACATGTGTTTCAAAGCTTATTGGTTTTAAAAACAGAACTAGAATCTCCATTCATAACAATTTTTTTATACTCATCTATGGCATCTGCAAGGCAAAGTTTATTTTATCCCTTTTCTTTTCAGCAATTCACCCAACCTTTTCTTTTGAGTGAGCCAGTGCATGAATTGTTACTCAAGAATTATGCTTCAAAAATATTGGAAAATGGATATATTTAAAAATATGCTAGATACTTAATAGGATGGATTTCTCACATTTTTACACTTGGAAGTCACTGTATCATATTGTATGTCAGTGATAAATTGCAAGTCATTTTGCTAGTTGATTTGGCATCAGTTATCATTCTTCCCCCAAAATGTATTGATAACCTCCTTAAATACTATTAATAGATTACATACTTTCAAGAGAAATTGAAAAATTTCTCCGCTTTATTTGTCAAATGATTTTATATCATGTGTCATGTCATGTTTCAGAAAAACTAAATAACAACATTTCTGCTTAGTGACCACCATCAGTATACATGACCTTACATTTCTTGCCTACTTTTATTTTGCAGTAAGTACTACATAAGTATACAGTTACTACATTCTTATTGCCTCAACAGACTTGTATATGTTAGACATAAATGTAGCATAGGGTCTTCTAAAAAGTTTATGGGACTGAAGATGGAAATACTACAAGGAAGTGAGCATTGGAAAACTTCTGGAGATGAGGGGCAGAGTAGAAGTAATGTGTTAAATGCGTGTCTTCTTACGATTCTGTGTATTTGATGGCTGTGACTGAAAAAGAAGAACATCGCAGTCCCAACAAACATTGTAAGGCAGTAAAAAGTGGTATTGCAGCTGAGAAAAGCAGTCTTGTATTTCTCCCTTCCTCTTCTCCCACTTTTGGACACAGGTATTGTCAAAATTCTTCTGAAAAAGACTGGTATCATCATTTATGGTTAGAAATGTATTTATCTAAATAATGTGCTCCTTTCATTTGAGATTCACTGGTGGCATTTTGCTCTTCCAAATCCTATTTAAGAGAAACGGGAAGAAGGAAAGGGAATAAGGTTTCTAGCTTACAAGCAGCTTGTCTTAAGAGGTCTGGATTTTGGTGTAAATCAATTGTCAGGTTATAAACTCTTTCTCAGCAGTGCTTTTCATCTACTTTACAGGTAGATTAGCAACACTGTGACAAACCTTCATTCTTGTTCCAGCATAATTAAAATTGTCTCTGGGAAATTTGA
>JAWWEU010000091.1:45431363-45463085 GCA_035583155.1 Acropternis orthonyx
TTCAGGGTGACATAAGGTCCTGCATCTGTCTTAATTACCTTATCGTGTGACATTTTCCTCTTTCCTGCTTTGAAGCACTGTTTGAGATATACATATAGATGTATATACAGAAGCCTATCTGTGTACTGTTTTCACCTTACGGAACTTTCTGAATATAAGCAAAAATATATATTTGTAAAGTATTTTTGCAACAACATAAATTAAAACATTCTAACACAAGTGCTGGTGCTTGGTTTCCATTTGCTTTTATAGAGGCAACATTAATGAGTGCCGGAGAATACATGGAAACTAAAGCAGAACTGTGGAGACACTGGAGCCAGCAGTGATGGTGTAGCTTTACTATGTAAGAATATTGAATAGCTTTGACCACATTATGAAATGCAGTGTTCCCTCATTTACAGTTAGCTAATCCTATTGAAAAATGAGAGATTATCTTGCATCCTATAGACTCAAAAAACACAACAGAAAAGACACTGAATATCATATAAAAGAGCTCTTTCAATGCTTCATTTTGACCCATGGTCATTCAGAAGGTTCGTCTTCAAGAAATTACAGCAGTAAGAAATGCTTTTAAAGTTTTATTTTTCAACAAGTGCATATGGTTGCATTTTTTTACCTTCACCTCAGAGAGATGCATTTAAATTTTTTAAAGCAAAGATATACACATAGCAATTCAGGATAAACTGTACTTTCAGTGGCAATTACTTTCATTTTGAATGTCTATCTATACAAGTTTTACCATCTGAACTGGTATTAGAATTATTCTGTCCTGAGGAATAACATAGGAAATCAATGTGGTTACTATTACTGTAGTGGTAGCTAAGAGAAATAGTGATTTACTGCATACTGTGTGCACTAGACCACAGAATTCTTTGTAATACTTGTGATAACTATGATATCCGAAAGCAACCTTGACGCATCGGATATAAGATGAATCTAATCAATGAATCTGGATCTGAACCAATGAAATTGGTATTAATTTGCTTAATGAAGTTTCTAAGTGATTTGGTTTCTTGGGCATTTTTCTAATATTAAAAAAAAAAAAAAGAAAAAAAAGAAAGAGAGGGGAAGAAAAGGCATTTAGCGGTTGGAAAAACAAGTCTCCAGACAGTATGCACTTTATTCCTCCGTAAATTCTGGCATGTGGGTTACACAGCTTTTCACTCTTCATGATTAGCACACATACATATTTGCAACTGTGAACTGATCAAGCTGAGAGCTAAAACTGAGAAAAGATGCACTGCCAGGATGCAGATGGAGGGTCAGCAGCACGGAGGACAGCAGTTCCACTGGAGACTCCGGGCAGAAAAAGTACTTTCTTGCTGGAAGCACTGCACGGGGTATCAAATACCTGACATTAACTGTTGAGGTTCAGATCGCCAGACCTGACCCACAAAGACTTTAGTGATACTCAGATGCACATATTTACAGATCAAAAGAATCAAAAGTCAAGAAAACCAAAGGAAAAGGAGTGGGAATTATAACAAGGTCTTTCTGGAAGCAGCTGCTCTTCCCCAGATTGGAAATTTCTCAAGCAAGTGACCTTCTAACACCGAACTGAGACTTCAGCCTTATTTACAGGAGATTTTAGATGTCCCTCACCTAACCGGTCAGCCTGCAGTCAGATACCCTATGGATCATGATGCCAAGCTGTGAACTAAGCATCGCTCAATAGCACTAGAACCTCTGATAATAAACCTTGCATTTAATGCCCTCTGAACAAAAGCCAGCATTCAGTTTTCACTTCAAGCCTTTAGTCCAGCACTTCTTCACTAACCAGCACTTCCTCAGTGGTGGAAGGGGAAGCAGAAACTTGTTTTTAGTTTCCGGGGTGGTTTCCTGTGCTTAGGTGACACAACTGACACGACAGAGATGCTCAAACGTGCACTCGCCCAACGCTCACACAAGCAGTAATAGAGACGATGGCACCAGAGGGCATGAAACACACCTGAGCTCAGGAAATAGCACTTAACCTCCTCCAAAATTACTGGCCACCACACAAAATCCCAGCAGAAGGAGTTTCCCTGTGGCGACCGCGCTGTGCCGCACAACTTCCCCGTTCCGCAGCCCTTGAGGCGCCGCCGCGCCGTACGGCACTGTGCCGCGGCACTGTCGCGCGGCAGCGACGCGGCGACCACTGGGGAGCTGCGTCCGCGCAGCAGCCGTCAGGCGCGGACGTGGCGGCACGTGTGGTGTGAGAGCGGTGGGGCCGGGGGGTCTGAGGGGGATCGGGGGGGTCTGAGGGGGCCTTTGGGGGTTTGAGGGGGATCGGGGGGGCCTGAGTGGGATCGGGGTGTCTGACGAGGCCTGTGGGGGTCTGAGGGGTCTCTGGGGGGAGAGGCGGGCCCGGGCCGGGCCTGCTCAGCCACCCCAGTTCCTGCCGCCTCCCGGGCACCGCCACCGGGCCGGGTCCGGCGCCCCCTGAGAGCGAGAACCGCGTCCTTGCCCTGCGGAGCCGTGGTGCCGCCCGGCCTCAGCCCCCCGGCTGCCCTTGCCCTCGCGAGGGAGTCCCGGCGGCCCAGTAACCCCGTCTCGTCCCCTGTTTGCAGAGTTGCCACCATGGAAAATAAGGGTAAAAAGAAGTTCGTGGGGAAGAATGGGAAAGCACCTCGTGGAAAGGTGCCACACGGGAAGAGAAAGTTTAAAAAGGACAATGGTAAGAAGGCAGAGGCTCGCTAATAGGAGCCCCGCCGAGTGATCGTGGTTGTGAACTGGCATTCTTGGAGTTCTTTTTTCTTCTTAGTAAATCTGTGCGGGTAACTAACTAGTTTGGCAAATGAGCGAAGAGAAGTGGGTATTGTCTGCCTGTTCTTCAGTAAGGCTTTGACATTGTCTACTCTCCTGTAAGAACCTCACAGAGGTGCTGATGAATTTCGGGCTGGAGGAGCAGCTGGTGAGGTGCATTGAAATTTGGCTGAACGGTGGATCCAGAGAGTGGGATACTCTGAGAGGCCACTGGTTAGCAGGAAATCCCAGGAGTCAGCATGAGGTCTGGTTCTGTGCAGCAGCATGAACGATGGGGCAGAGTGTGCCATCTGAAGATTTACTGGTGACACAGAACTGGAGGAAGTGGCTGAAACACCAGAGGGTTGTGCTGCTCTCCAGGGGAACCTCAGCAGATGGGAGAAATGGGCTGACAGAAACCCTCTGAAGTTCATCAAAGAGCAAAGGGCAGAGTCCTGCAGCTTGAGGGAAACAGCCCCGGAGCTCCAGTGCATGGTGGGGGAAAGCAGCTTTGCAGAAAAGGCCCTGGGGCTCCTGCTGATCAGAGTGGGACATAAACCAGCAATGTGCCCTCTTCTCAGCTCTCCGGGTGAGGCTTCTGCTGGAGTGTCCAGTTCTGGGCTCTTCAGTGCAACAGAAACATGAAATACTGGAGAGAGGCCAATGAAGGGCTGTAGAGATGATGAGGGTACTCGTAGGAGGAAGGACAGAGAGATCAGAGGCAGGTCAGCCTGGGGAAGACAAGACTGAGGGGAATCTTGTAAATGTACACAAATATCTGAAGGAAGGGTTCAAAAACAGAACTAGATCCTTTCCAATGGTGCCCAGTAATGGGACCAGAGAACACTGGGCACAAACTGAGACACCAGAGGTTCCCTCTGAACATCAGGAAAGACTTCACTCTGAGGGTGACTGAGCACTGGCACAGGTTGCCCAGAGAGGTGGTGGAGTTTCCCACACTGAAGACAGCCAAAAGCCACCCAGACATGGCCCTGGGCAACCAGCTTTGGGTGGCCCTGCTTGAGCAGAAGGATTGGACCTGATGACTTCCAGAGGTGCCTTCCAACTGCAGCCATTCTATGACTGTCTTGCGTTCAAAACTAGTATGAGCTAGCTATGAGAACTTGGAGGAAGTAAAGCTGAAATACCTTAAACAGGTTGCATTGAAAGCCCTTTGTCTCTATTTGATTCGCCTAAAACGCTCTCAGTCAAAAATTTGAAGTTGATAACCTTTTGATTCAGGATTTGTTTTCCCTCATTAAGAAAAGAATTACTTTGAGGGTTGAAGCTAGGTTGGGTGCAGGTGCTTTGGGTTAGGGCGGGGAAGATGCCTTTCAGCAGTGTTTGCTCTCTTCTGCTCAGAACAGATGATGTTGGAATAGCTCTGACCATAAACTGTGAAAAGATGATTTGGGAATCCGTGATTTTTCATGTCAGGGTTAGTGCCATTCTTGATGTAGAATAATCCTTTTTATGCCAGCTGCCCAGAAAATAATGCCTGGGCAAAACTTCCTTAGAGAAAACTGGCACACCCAGGGGCTACAATGAAAAAATACTGGCTTTGAGAAGCATGTAAGGATTACTCTTAAATATAGAATTGTTATTATAAAGAAGTTTAATTCTGGTTACAGTAATATTTCAATTTTGAAGCAACACTAGTTCTGTGATAGCATTTTTATTTCTGTTTTGTTGGTTAATAGATTCAGGTCCACCAAAGAAGCTATTTAACAAAGGAGATGAGGAGGGAAAGCCTAAATCCATTTCCAAGAAATTTATTACAGGACAGTTAAGACCTGGAAGAGCTACTGTCAAACAGTTCAAGAATAAACAGCAACCAGAAAAGTCTGCAAAGAAGAGGAAACTCCAGGATGGTGAAGAGGGAGGTGAGCAGATTTTTAAGCCTGGATGTCAGTGAAAACCAGGTTTTGGGAAACACGTTGTTCATCTAGATCTTCCTCTTTCTCTCTGCCTTGTTATCACCTTCCCAAATTGGCTGAATAACTTCAGGGTTACTTCCTGTTTAATCTTTGCAGTGGGAAAAATGACTTCATTTGAGTAAACTGAGGCCAAAGTCATGAGAATCGACAGTTACGAATTTTCTTGGAAGTCAAAAGTAAAGACACAGTAGGAAATTTAAATAATTGGCTTGCCATCCTAAAGCTGCTTATTTTAATGTCAGTGCTAAGTGGTTGGCTTGAAACTGGCAATTTTGATACATTTGGAAAATACAGAGCTTTTCATAGACCATTCTGGAAATGTAATCAACTGTGCTAAAAGTACATGCTATAAACTTTGGAATAGAAATTCATGAAACAAAGTTGATCATCCTTTATTTCGTTTCTGTGGTCCAAACTATCTGGACACCTCCTTAAGAAAAAGACATCTTGGATGTGATCAGTGCTTTTATGTTTTACAGCCTTTTTTTTGTTTGTTTATGCAGAAAGACTAAATAATTGTCTAGTTTTATCACTGTTTAATTTCTTTTTAAAATTTGTTTCTTTTGCATGAGAACTTCATGTTGTCTTTTGTTCTGCTGTGACGCAAAGCTCTATGGGGATAGTTAAATAGCATTGTAAAATGGGAAGTGGAATCATATGTGAGGGGATCTGAAGTTCTGCAGAAAACTGTTATTTGTTTGACGGGCAGTAGATGATGTTGAGTATTTTATTGTTGCTGTTGTTGCACATTTGCAGTATAGCTTTGCATGGAATACGCACTAGATGTCTGGAAGTCAAATAGCAACAGAATGTTCTTATTAAGCTGCTTTAAAAAAAAACTGAAACCCACAGCAAACCTTTAATGTTGTTTATAAGAGTAGCTGAAAGCCTCTTTGTATTTCATAATGGCACTGCTCTCAAAGCTTTAGAAGTTTTGCTTCTCACTGTTGCTTTAGGAGAGTGATATAAAAAATCAGTATTATGCTTTATAAAAGGAAAGCATGTTTTTTTGGATGGGAGAGACAGTTAAGTGCATCCAGCTAAATACCAGTAAGTGGTGCCATAAGATCTAAAAATTTAAAGCTGTCTTTAATATTTTTTTAAAGCTAATAGTTAGCATTACTTGCTTCTGTGAAGCCATGTAATACAAGGTTATAGTTTTTGTCAAGGTATGAATAAAATCGAATTCTTGAAGTTTTTCCATAATAAATTTGTGGCACTTTTATAATGTTACTTTACCTGAGTTTGTTGTGTGGAGATGTACAGCTGTTGTATGGTAAAATCCCATGGTTAAGGAATTTGACTGAATAAAAAGATTAAGTGTGTAAAAAGGCTTTAATTTTTTTCCTTTTTCTGAGTTTTCAGATAATGTATTTTTGAGTCAGGACTCTGCTTTTTAGAGAGGGAAATATAGGATGGACTAAAAAAGGGAGGAGAACTACTTCGGGCTGTCATAAGCTGCTTGGTACACTTTGAGTCCATTTTCAGAGTATTACGAGATTAGTGATACATCCTTTGATGGCTTTGAGGAAGATTCATTATTTGCTCTGTTCTTCCAGTGTTCCGGAAGTGGCAATTGCTAGCTTAACATACTTACTCAATATTCATGTTTTCATGTTATCTGGGCGGATAACTGCAGGCAGAGGTCCTGAATCGTTAGCAGTCCAAGTCACAGAGCTGCCACAGTTTATACTGATAAAGAATTCGTTTGCTCCTCTTTTATTAACTATAGAAAATGTATTTATTTTTGTCTTAAGGGTCAGATTCTAAGAAGCCAAAATGGAGTGACTTCAAAAAGAAAAGGAAGGAGTTAAAGCAAACCAGACAAATTAATGATAAAAGTAATTACGACATAATTGTAAAATCAAAGCAAATATGGGAAAATGTGAGAAGGTAATAATGATTAATTTTTTTCTATAATTCTGTTAACTTTTAGTCATAAGTTGCCTGAATACTCTCTTTCTCCTCTTGTAATTATATATAACTGTATTTCCACACCGAAACTCCATGGATGAACAATAACATTGTGTGCAATGTTGTTGGTGGTTCAGAGTATGGTGACCCATGGTGCTAGAAATGTCTGGATTGAACTTGTATTTTAGGCTAGAATTTGTAAGTGCTTAAGCAGTTGTCTTGTTTATTTTTTGAATCCTGAAGCACAGAGCATGTACTGAGTCACCCTGATCCTGCAGTGGGATTACTGCATGGGTGTTTTGTGAAGGTTCATGTACTCTGTCTAGGGGTGTAATACTAGAACTGGAGCCCAGTATCAGCAAGAGGAGCTAATTTTGCTTGCTCTAAGTGTTCTTGCTTTGAAATTTTGGCTGTAAGATATTCACAGGTCCTTGGATCTGTAAGCAACTCTGACTGCAAATCTGAGTTTATGTTTCAAATAATATTGTTACTCAAAAAAAGAATAAGGTTGAAGTGTGGTTATCTGGTTTGGTTTCCAGGAACTGAAACAAGCTCAATTAGATCTATCTACGGGCTTAATGAATAACAATGTAAATTTGGATTAGCAAAAGCTAACCTAGTTTTATTTTGTACTGTCTTGCTTCTTAATTTATAAATATAAGCAAATCACAATTCAAAAATTAAAATAGTTTTACTATTTGGTGATTTTTTTTGCTTGTAGGAAGAAATGCGATAAGGAGAAACGAGAAAAGCTGATGAATGAACTACAGAAGCTTCTTCATGGGAAAATTAAAAATGTAGGAAAAACCAATGGCATAGTGCACAAATTCACAAAAGCTTCTTTAAAGAATTGTGTACTGTAAATGAACTCTTTTTATAGTATACTACTGTAATACCTGTTCTTCCAAAAGCTACAGGAAATTTTTTTAAACTGTGAGGAAAAGAGCAAAAACAGAGCTGAAAGACTGCATTTGGCACCTGTATTTCAGGACAGTAGTCCTGGGATACTTTGTCAGATAGCTATTATAAGGCTGTCAGTTTTGTCAAGCATCTTTAATCCAGTGAAATTTGATGTTAACTGAGGGTCAGGAACTCCGAGTTTTGATTAATTACAGTTGTTGCTTTGCAGCTTTCTAGAGAAGATAGTGTCCTGATGCTTAACTATACTAAACAGTCTCTCTGCTTTATTCTTGAAATGTGTAAAATTTTCAGTGGATTTTTAAGTGATTCTTGGTATTCCATGCTGAAGTGGCCCTGTATCATCATACTCGCTCTGAAATTACAAAGGAATGTTAAAAGATATACAATTTAATGGGTTTTTTTAGTATGAAAAACCTTAATGCATGTCCTTAGAAGTCAGCAACTGCAAGGTTTGTCTGTATTTTGTTTGATAGAGTACTTTTAAAGGGGTAAAAAACCTTAATCTGCTTTTATAATTGGCATTACATGCTACACGTGACATGAAACAATACTAGACAACATGTACATTAAAATAAATATGGTGTATAATGGCTATTAAATGACCCCCAGGTAATGGAATGTCTTTGTCCTTTAGCTGGCGTTTGCTCATGATTCAACTCGAGTGATCCAGTGCTTTATTCAGTATGGTAATGAGAAGCAAAGGCAAGAGACATTTGAAGAACTGAAAGGTACTTTCTTCCCATTTACCTCTATGCTTCTGTATTGTTGTTAGGATGCATTTGAACAAGCCATATTGTTTTCTCTTTAACATTTTAAAGTTTTTTTTCTGAACTGATGCATCATTTCTAGTAATGATGTTTTGTGGAGTTAATGTAGTGAAAAACAAACCAGCTGAATTCTTCTCCCTTCTTCTAGATAGCCTAGTAGAGTTGAGCAAGTCAAAATATTCCAGAAATATTGTGAAGAAGTTTCTTATGTATGGGTGAGTATGAACTGAATTTGCTTATATGTGTTGGGTTGTTTCATTTCTAGTGGGAATGCTGCTTTTAATCTACAGTGCATTGATCATAAATAAAAATATGTCTCTGAAAACCTCTTTATAATAGGGATGAGACAGGGGAGTATCTGGTGTTGTTAACAGTATTTTTCCTTTTGCAAAACGTAAAGCTAAAGCTGTACACATCAAGGCAAACTTGCCAAAAAAAAGGGTCAAATATATGCTCAAAGTTGATCTTTGCCTTAATAAAAAACCTGGGCCTTTAAAATTTTCTCTGCTTAGTATTTCAGGATGGCATCCTTTGTTCTGTAGAATTTATCCACCAGTTTCTTTTCTTTCCCTCAAAATGCCTTATAATTTCTCCATATTCCTGGCTTTCTTGCCATATTTTCCTAAGGCTGATCTAGATGCATGTATTTCTTGGTTTCTGTGTTAAAAATTACTACCTAAATGAGTTTGCAAAAATAAAAGTGTTGATAGGTAAGCTTATCTCTAAAAGTTTTGACTCTTGCTATTTATCTTTCTCTGTGAAACAGGACAAAAACACAAGTTGCAGAAATAATAAAAAGTTTTAAAGGCCACGTGAAAAAAATGCTCCGTCATGCTGAAGCATCTGCTGTAGTGGAATATGCATATAATGACAAAGCCATTCTGGAGCAGAGGAATATGCTGACAGAAGAACTGTATGGGAACACTTTCCAGGTTTACAAGGTGGTGTTTTCAATACTTTGTAGTTTAAGGTGGTTAAGGTATTGTTAGCAGTACCTTCTCTCTTACCTACTATTTCTTTGGATTAAATTTCTTTCTGTCAGCTGTCCAAAGGTAGTCCAGTTTAGTGTGTTTAAATGTAATTATTACTTGCACATTTCTAGTCTAGATGAAATTTTTGTTTGAACTATGCAAAGTATATTATGTTCATGTGTGAGCTTGCTCGGCTCATCAAAGACCATCTTAATCATGTAGTTGAAGTTGTCATAGTATCCTAGTGTCAAACCTGAAGTCATCCTTACTGAGATAAGATTTAGGGTGTCATTCCCCATTAACATCGTGGATGACTCTTGTGTCCAGACTGCTTTATGTCTCACGAGAACTGATTGTGGGCACAATAGGCCTGTATCCATATACAGTATGCCACTTTGGCTTAATTTTTGTCTTTGCTTTCTTTCCCATGGAGACTGTAGGACTTCAGTCCAAACTTCCTTGAAATCATTTAGATGTAGATCCTCACCAGGCAGTGAGAACCTTTGCAAAAAGTACAACCCACCTCAGATCTTTTCAATTCTGTTTTTCTTTCTTTCTTGCTGACTTGGAAAGTTAGTTTCCATTAGAGTCAAGAATTTCGCTACAAAGTACAAAACTTGCACACAATTAAAACCACACTAGAGTGATCTTTGCAGCGTTATGCAACACAGCATACTCTCTGCCCAAGATTTTTGTTAAAATTGTGTGAGAAATTAACAGCTCATTTCTGATCTATATTCGTTTTTTTTTCTTAAAAGGTTATTACAAGTTTTAGTTAAGCATTTTGCAACATTGTAATAGGAAGGTGTGTTTGCTCTGATTGTGGGCTGTAATTTGTACTGGGAAGTAAAACACCACGAAATCAAGTGCAGTGTTACCTTCTGTCCTTCCAGCATTCTTGGCATGAGTGCTTCAAGTAGCCATACATTGTGGTGCAAACCTGAAACTCAACACATTGTAGGTTTATTAAAAATTACAGTGTAGTCTTTAAAAAGACTCCTCTAGCAGAGACAGTTAAAAATATTCTAATTTTCTATCTAGTTGGACTTCCCTAGTTCTTCCAACAACAGATTGTTTTTCAAGAGTTAGCAGTGTAATTCTGTAGTTGAGATACCAGGACGTTCTTTGTATGGAAGATAAATGGTATATTCTTGAACTGGAATTTTGTGGGATTTTAACTTCTCAGTTCACTGACTTCCTGCGTTGCCTACTGACATATGTGTACTATCATGAAGGATTTCTGCTTAGCTCAGGAGCAGCTTAACACAGTGCCAATTTTGTGTGGTTTACCTTGTATCTGACAGTCTCATGAAGAGCTAATGTAATGGGCAAAAAGCAGCTCAGACCATAAAAGTAGTTTTTGTTTGTTAATGATGAGTTTTTGATTTGTAGAAATTTCTGACATACTCAAGAAAGGCAGCTTTTTATTTCAAAATTGAAAAAATTGTTAGGTTTGCAGAAAATTTATTTTTTATATTTTTCATGAATTTTTATTGAAAAGAGACTAAACATTGTAATTTTCCATAAACTCTGATACTTACTGGGAACAGTTAAACCTCTGATTGCACATTTGTTTCAGACACCGGTTGTCGCAACACTGGATAAAGTGTTAGAAGCTCAGCCTGAAAAGAGAGAGGCCATCCTGGATGAAATGAAGCAGATTCTTATGCCAATGGCACAAAAGTAAGGACAAGTTTTATAATGAGTAAGTTTTGGTAGAATCTTCAACATATTCTCAATGCTAAACATCTAATCCAAAATTTGGGATTTTTTGCACACCACACTGCCTAACTTTTTTAAATACAAGTGAGGTGTTGGAAACACATGTTAAAATGATTATTTGTGTGCAACTTGTAGTTTATTTTCATCTCTCCGAATACAGAGAGGCGGTGATAAAGCACTCATTGGTACATAAAGTATTTTTGGACTTTTTCATTCATGCTCTTCCGAAACAAAGATCTGTAAGTATGTTTATTATGGTTTTTGTCTTTGTCTGCTTTTTCAGTGGAATATTTTGTATCTTACTGTGAAAGTACTGTAAGTTAACTAGACAAAATAACACATCTTTCATTTATAGAGTTTTACACTTAGGGTGTTTCTGGATACATCACCGGGGAGTAGTGTTGTACAGAGATTTACAGTCACACTGAACTTCCACACTACTGCTTGTGATACTTGAATTAAGAAAAAAAAATGCATGAAATGATGTGATGTTTCTTCTCCTCATGCTAAATGGTCCTTCTCAGTAGCTGGGGAATAATTAAAGCCTGGGCCATTGCTTTCAGCAGTTTAGCTTTCCAGTGTGTAGTTTTGTAATCACTTAGAGTAATTGTCCAAAGATCTCTGGATCAAATTACAGTGAGATTGGGCCCTTCTGTCAGCAGCCAAAGCTTTATCTGCTATGTCTGCATTAAATTCCAGTTTTATTATTACCTCAGGCATTCTTGCAGAAATTAAACCTAAATCCGTCTATGTGAAGAAACATCATTTAACCTGCTATCCTTTTTGATTTCACCAGCCATGTCCATCAGGCTCGTCCTGGCTCTGCAGTTCAGAACCATCTCACTTCAAGCCAGGCAGAGCCTTCTAAATTTTCTGTCTCTCACCTACTTCTTCCAGTCCAGTCTTCTGAATTCTGCCTTTCTAGTGTTAATAAACTCAACTCAAAGCTGAGGGTAATGAATTGGCCTATTTGTGGCCTGAGTCCAAATCTTGTCTAATTAACCATTCCTGTGCATGGTTTCCTGTAATGCATTTTCTCAGAATGCTTCTGGATTCATAGGCTTGCATGAATCAGGGGAGTAAGGGCATATCTCCTTATTTGGCCTTCTGTGCAGTTGTGCTAGTATATGGGCATCCTGTTTGGCGTTTGGAAACCCCTTCTGCAGAGCTCTTCCTGCCTGTACACACAGCCAAGTGACACTGATCCTGTTGTGACTGAGCAGTTTATAAATAATTGGTCAAGTGCTTGGAGCCATTGTCTAGAGAGCAAGAAGCTAGGGATAGAAATAGGGTTAGGTGGGGGCTTCGTGTCAAAGAAATCTATTTGATAGTAATAAAAGTAGTATCTAGTAACCGGGGAAGGGATTGTTTGATTTGGTTTGGTTTTTTCCTTTGGGTTATGGTATTATTTGTCTGATGGCATTAGAACTTCGTTCCTTTGATATGAAAACTAACTTTTGGCTGAATCTTGTCATACCTGATTTATAACCTAACCTGGTTCTTAAATGACTTTTTAGTTGTTCTTACCTTCTGGCTGTATGTATAAATAAATTGCATCATCTTCAAAGATTTCTTCCTAAATTAATGCTTGTCTTTGTCTCTAATTTCTGTTTCAGTTCTGAACACCCTGACTTGAATTTTCTGTAATAAGATAGCTGACAAGCTTCAGTACAGTTGTGTTTCAATGGGATGATTCTGATGAACAGTGTAACTTTAAAGAGGGAAAGCTTGTATCATTTGCAGTCTTAAGGACTCTTTTTGAGTCGGTTTTTCATAGGTCAAGGCAATGAGAGTGTTTCTGTATATCCAGTGATGTTCTCCCTAGTGGTGTGGGCAGACGAAAAGGTCATTTTAGGGCCCTCACCCACCCACCTTGAGATTTCTCAAACCTATTCTTTCACCTTTTTGCTTTATCACCTTTTCTTCCCCAGGAAATGATAGAAGCTATCAGAGAGGCTGTCATCTACCTGGCACACACTCACGATGGAGCGCGAGTAACAATGCACTGTTTATGGCATGGCACTCCCAAGGTAATGTTTGGTTTCCCTCTACTTAGTCCTCTGTGATTGCCCACATGGCTCCTTCTGCTGGTGCACATTTTCATGCAGTTAAGAACTTGAGAGCAGAGTTAAAAACCAGCCCCTCTTTACCTATTGACAAATATAAACAGTAATTTTTTTGTGGATCAAATGCTTTCATTTGAACTTCCATAGCAGAAGCATATCCTTTTATTTTTGACAGGGATCTTGGAGGTGACACATAAAACTTTTCCATTTTAAGATTATTGTCCTTTCATTTATCCCAAAGATTTCTTAATACAAGTGAAATTGGCAGGACAGAGCACAGTAAAAAAAAGTCATAATGTGAAAATATGTTTGGCTTTGGAATGCCAAGACTTATAAGATGTTATAGGAACTCTGTTTTAGTTTCATCCGCTGAGACAGTATCCTGAAGTTCTGCATGTGTAATGTATGTCATCACCTCTTGGAAATACTGTAATGCTTCCTATGATTTTCTGTGTTAAAAATAAAAAAATTACTTACTACAGTAGTCTGCTTGTTAAAGAGTACAGGAAAAAAATACGGAATTCCTAGGATCTAGGGGTAGTAATGGGTCTAAGAAAGACTGAACAGTGATTGCAAGAGCCAAAAGTACAAGCACTGAGGGAACTTTCTGACAAAAAATTCTTGCTAATAGGGTTTTGCAACAAGCTAGAGTTTCAAGTCTCATTGAATAGGTTTCTCTACAAATGAAGAGTTGAAATTTATTCTTCTGTAAGTAATAAACAAAATATGTGTGAACATATGTGGTGGTTTGGGGGTTTTTTGTTTGTTTGCCTGGGTTTTTTCCAAGTTTTTTTGGCATCTCCCATTGGTGGTCTGGACTTGTAAACATACCACAGCAGTTCTCTTTGAGTCAGAATTCAGGTTTAACTTTTCACACCCATTCTAGGTGTAGACTAATAGTATGAATATGAGTCTTTGGTAAATAGCCTTTGCTTTAGTAAGCAAATTGAAGTTTATCCTTTTGAAAAGTGTAAATAACAGTTTGGTTACTCACAATCACTCATGTTCCAAGCTAATTTAGGTTTCGTATTTCCTTTTGGATAGGACAGAAAAGTCATTGTGAAAACCATGAAGACATATGTTGAAAAAATAGCAACGGTGAGTATTCATTAACTATTTCTTTCATAGTCTCTGAAACAGAAGTGATTTGATAAAGGCTGATTTGAATGTTCTTTGGTACTGGAAACAACTATGAGGTCTTAGTAAAACTAGCATTAAAACAGTGGTGATGTAGTAGGTAATATGAAATAATTGGACTTTATGGAATATTTAGAGCCATACCAAGAAGCTTCATTGTGGTCACTACATGAGGTACTGTGCTTGTTTAAAGTAACTAAGTTCATTACTGTTCCTTAGTTTTCTTTATACTTTATCTTTTGTTGAACTTAACTTGATATTGTATCTTCATATGGCTTGCTGCTTAATTCTCCTTAGTTGGGAATATAACAGCATGTGTAAAAAAGAGAAAAAGAGGTGTGTTGGAGATGTCATTGGAAAGGCTGCTTGAACATGCATATTTCTTATGCGCCATGTTTTTTTCAAGCTGGGAAGCTTCAAAATGAATTAATGCTGGAGTGACATGCCATGAAAGAAGTCTGTGTTTTACTTTTTCGAAGCAACACATATGTTTGCAGACTGCAGCACCAGTAGAGTAACAGTTACAACCAAATTTTCATGGAGTTGGGCAAAACTGCAACTGTGAAGAAGACCTTTTTAAACCTTTTCACTTCCTGGTTGCTGTATTTTTCTGTTAGTGTTTTTCTGATAGTTGATGTGGTCTCAGTCAGTGACCTCCAAACTTTTTTGATCTTGTCATGAGCATGCGTCTGCAATATATGTATACTTATGTATAAATTATGTACTATTGTAGTAACATACACTATAAAACATATATAGAAATAGAAAATTTGAAAGAATGAGATGAAGACAACTAGAAGTTCTTTGTATTTATTTATTAATGGTACAAAAATATTTTCTTTCTCCATCACCATGGATTGTCTTGTGCAACCCACTTTGGGGGCCACTGGTGTAGGTAATGTTTCTCTCCATGATTTCCTAATACAAGAATAAATGAGTTGTTACATTTTATAAATTATATAGACATAAAAGAGAGGGGGTAAATTATAGCTAACACAACACTGGAGCACTGAAGGTCTGCCTTCACTTTGAAGTAAGAGTCTCACTGACGTACAACTGAATTGGGTTGTTCTCCTTAGAGTATGCTAGGGACTTGCTCTCCAACAATGCAGTGGAGACTGTATGTCGTTGCAGACACATGATCTCTGAAAATACAGTATGTGATTTATTTCAGTTTTAAGCAAATCAACCACAGAAATAAAATCTGTATGCAGTGTTCCTGCAGGAAAATCCTATGGTTTCAAATGATGATTATACAATAGAATTAGCTTGGATGAGATAAAACAGGGTATCCACCTAAAGTGGCAGATTTACCTTTGTGTCAACAATGTATTTCTCTTAACAAGCCTTGCTTTTAGAGAGTGCCTAAATGTTGGGCTTCTCTCATTCAATGACAGTAGCCGGAATTTGTGGCTCACATTGTGTTATGATTGAGACAAACTGTCAGAAATACCAATTTCAAGTCAATTAGTATGTTCCTAAAACTTGACTGTGTGTCTGATGTCTCATCTTTGCAGGGTGAATTTTCTCATCTGGTCTTGCTGGCAGCATTTGATTGCATTGATGACACAAAACTTGTGAAGCAGTTAATTGTATCAGTAAGTAATTGATCTTTTCCAAAAATAGTATATTAAATAGTGTCAGTGTGTTTGTCAGTGTACAGGAGGATGAGAGTAGGAATGCATCTGCTTTTTTAAGCTGTTTATATACTTTCCATCTATCCTGCTTCATTACATTTGTGTATCATGATTAGTTTTTTCTTTTCATAGCAGACCTAGCATTTTCATATGATTTTTAGTTATTTATTCGAATTAGCTCTTAAGCCAGATTCAGTGCTTGCTGAATTTTGCTCTTTTTGTGCATGTTCATTCTGGCTAATGGGTGACTGGAGTCTCTCTAAAATTCATGTCTTTTGTTACTTTTGTTATAGAAGTTTGAGCTCTTCTAGTATTTCAAGAGATTAAGTTGGTGGAAACTTTAGAAGAAGGATGTTACCGTATCCCATTTACAGGCAAAACTATTTGCATTCTGTAAGCAGAGTAATTAACACTGATACATGTGTTGTAAACAGCTTATAGTAGTATTCGTGCTATAGCTTTAAGGTCTGACAGGTTTAGAGACAGTGGCAGGAAGATAAGGATGAGGCAAATATTCTGCATTGGAGGAGGAATATGAGGAGAAAGTGGTTCTGATGAGGCTTGCTTTGAAAAATATGAGCAGTTCTTCCCTCGAGCAGCTTAGTATAGGGGGAGTTGGGATTTTGTACCCTAGCATGGAGATTTGGCTGTAGGTCTGTGCCTCTTCAATGTGTCTGGAGAGATGAAAGCATCTTAGTGTGGAGATGGCTTTTGTTTCTCAAGTGTTTTAGCTGTAATTGCAGCTGGGTTTTGTTTCCAAATCCCAGTCTGCAATGTAATAACTTCTGGAAAAGGTCCAAGCAAATGAGTCCTGACTTACCAGAGCTGTCTTGATATGAAATCATTGAGGTGTTCCTGTACTGTGTTACAAGCACTCTGCTTTCTGGAGAGTTTATTAGTTCAGATACTCTGTCTTGAGGTGAGCTTCCAAGATGTTATTTAATTACTGAATCATATGAGATCAGGAATTAATCCATCATCAAACATAATAGGATGTTTACTGTTTGGTCCTCCTACCACATCAGTCTGGACAGAAGAGTAAAAGAGAGCAAGGATAAGCAGCCTTCACACAGACAGAAATGGCCCATCAGTGTTTATATGAGGTCAAGAACAGGGAAAGGAAGGCAGGGAAAAGCTAAAAAACCAAAAGATCAAAACCAGTTCTTCAGATAGTAAATGAAAACTAGAGGCAGATGATGAGGTGGGGCATCTTAAAATCAAGCGTTGAAGCATACTTTTTAGATGAAACCAAGCCTTAAAATTATCTCAAAGAGTAGTTAGACTTCTAAAATGCCTTACACTGTTTATCATTCTGTCCATAATAAAATTTAGCTTTAGGAAGGTAACAAAACTAGTAAGATTTGAAGGGGAGAAGAAGGAAGGGGATTTTTTGTTGTTTTGTGGGGGTTTTTTTGTGTTTTTGGGTTTTTTCTAGTAGTGTTACAAAACTTTTAATTTTTGTGGATTGACAGTATGTCTGGAAATTTGTAGCTGAGGGAAGGTTTTAAGCTCTTTAAATCCTTTGAGGAAGGTCTTTTCTTCTCATCATCTCTCAGCTCCACAAAGTCTTAGGACCAAAGAATATGTGTGGTGCTTTGAACCTTCGTATATGATTGGGACTGTACACTGTGAGGTTGGCATGTATAAGGATTCAGGCAGATTTTAGCAAGAAATCCTTCTCTTTCGTTAGGACTACAAAAAGGTGTAGCTAGGGAGACATTACCAAGGAGAGATAATACGTCTGTCCTTCAGAGTTTCTCCTGGTGTACCTTCTCACAGTTCTGGTACTGAAAGTGACCAAGAACTATTACTTCATTAATGTTTTATTGTTGTTTGTTTATTCTTACAGGAAATAAATGCTTCCTTGCCCAGTATAATAAACAACAAATATGGAAAGAAGGTCTTGTTGTACTTGCTAAGTCCTAGAGATCCTGCTCATTTTGTTCCAGAAATCATCACACTTCTGCAACAGGGAGATGGAAATGCCTATAGGTAACTCAAATATGAAGATTAAGTTGTTTTCCTTAGAGTCCAGAAGAGTTCACACAAATTTGTCATGATTTAATTTCAACTTTTCTTCATAATAAATCTGAGTAAATATATAAAATCTTCACTAGTAAGTATTATTAAATACATTAATCTGTCCTTTTTTTTCCCTTTTTCTCTTTTTTGGTTTAAATTTCACATATGATGATTGGCAACCAGCAAGGTATTGGTGATGAGTAATTTACCCCTTATGTAAAGGGCAAATTTGGTGTACAAAAAATTTCTTAATATGCATTACTGGTACTGTGGGATAGATAAAAGTATACCTCAAAATCTAGCAATAAAAATTAAAATTGCTAATTCGATTTCAGTCTCTGGCATTGACATTGATGTTTGTCAGCTTTTGAAGAAGCAGCAATTTTAGATGATTAGTGAGCTATATAAAATACACCTCTGTAGCTGAGATAACATGAAAAGAAAATAAGCAGGGTAAATTATGATTAACAAAAAGCTCATATGAGGTTTAAAGGCAGTCAGCTTTAAACAGTTTTTAACTCCATGTGTTCTTAAATTGTGCACGCACCATGAGTTTAATTGTATGTGAAAAGAGGGAACAATAATGCTTATATATTAATCTTCCAGTAATTTATATGTCTCAAATAGCATCTATATTCTGAATTTCTTGTTGCTTGATGTGCATACAGAGCAAGTCTTCTGCAGTAATGTGCATCTTTTTCATCAGTAAGAAGAATACTGACCTCCGTCGCCATGAACTCCTGGAAGCCATTTCCTCTCCTTTGCTAGAATATTTGCAAGAACATACCCAAGAGGTAGTGATAGACAGAGCTACTTTTGTCTTGGTTGCTGACATCTTAAGGACAGCTCTTGGTGACATCCAGCCTGCACTAGACGCAATTGCTAATTTAGCAGCAGAAGAGCTGGTTCCAGGTGGCCGTGATGGACAGGTATTGTATGGAAGACAAGGTGCTGAGATTTTGCAGATCTTTTATACTACTAAAATGAAGTCCTCTCTTCTTTCTTTATGTGAGACGTCAATGTATTGCCCTGATAGCACTCTCATTAGATGTGTTCTTGTTTTCTGACATGTTGATTTCATTTTTATTATTTGCATCTGGAGTGATGGTTGCTTGAACCAGTTTTTCATAGAAGTTATAGAGCAAGGTACTTCATGATCTTGCATCTTCAGAACTGCTTTAAACTCCTTGTGGGAAGGTAGCTGACAAGCATGTTACACAGTCTCTCTTTTAATGTTATCACTATGCAATCAAGCACTTAGCAGTTTTATAGGTCATTTCACTGTTTACACTTAGAATGACAGGGTCTCTTAGCTTTCAGGTATGCATATATACTTTGTAAGGAAAGATCTTAGATAATAGCTGTTTGTCTTTACAGTATGACCTTCTCTTCAAAGTGTTCCCCTCCTATTTTGTTAAGTTAAGATCAGTCAGATATATGTCCATAGCCTAGAAAACAAAAAAAATGCAGTGTACACTATATTTAAAATAGATGTCCTCCAGATTTCTGTAGTTGTGCTGGATTTGCTCTGTCATTCCCCTTCTTTAAGATACACATTTTACATGAACTACTCATGTTTTCTGTGACTTTCTCTGAACCATACCGTAATGAATTTTCAAGTCTGTGAAAATGCAGAAGGTCTGAAAGTTCTTACAGATGCAGGCAGACCAAGATATTCTGCTCAGTAAGAATAAAGTCCTTGGAGGGGTGGATAAAATACTGGTTGATGTGTTTATATTACTAAAAGTCAGATGTTGCAGGGAAGATGATAAAAATTAAACTGGTCAATTTGAATGAGTATTCAGAAACTTGCGTCAAACGTGTTGATATTTGTGTAGGTGATGACTAAATGAATCAGTGTGATGTGGTGTCCAATGGCAGAGTGAATAAATCAAGCTGAAATATTTATGGCCAGACATGTAACTGCATTTTGAGATACCACCACCAAATAATTTGGTTTTGTTTTGTTTTCCTCTTCCCCTTAAAGCTTCATATTGCAGAACATCCAGCGGGACATCTAGTTTTGAAATGGTTAATAGAGCAAGATGAAAAAATGAAAGAGAGTGGCAAAGAAGGTATGTTGGGAATTCAGCTTTATTTGATCAGATTGACTTTAGAGTAATCGGTTATCTGACCTAACATAAATTTTTGCACTTATATTTTTTTAATATAGAAGTAAATGGAAACTTTTACATAATTGCTTCCATCTTTTTGCTGTTATGAGCTGCTATGCAAGCAATGCCAAGGATATGTTGCTTTTTCTGTAACAGAAGTACTGTTTGGGACAGAGTTAATTTCTGTTCTTAAAATGTATTGATAGCTTTGCTAAATTGCATGGAAGTTTAAAGTATAATAATAGAAACTGAAAAGTCTTTCTAGCAGGAACTGCTCTTTCATTAGTGCTCGTGAGCCAAACTGTAATCTTTACTCTGCTCATTAGTATTGCTGGGTTAATGCTTTGTCACTGTTATTACAATAATTCGTGCACAAAAATTAGGACAGCTTTCCTAGTTTATGTCCCATAAGACAGATATTGGGTTCAGATGTTTCTCATCTTAATTTAGCTTTTAAACTTACTTATTGCATGACTAAAATCTTGTTGTGTGAATCACCCTATCCTAATAGTGATTTCTTTTCCTTATACAAAAACCTCCAAAAATAAAAAGAATTGTGTGGCAAAGTATAATCTGAGAGAGCTTCTTTGTGTATAGTGGGTTTTTTTCTGTGTAGAATTATCAGACCTTGTTGAAAGAAATAAAGAGTTTTCTTGCTACATTCAGGTAGCCACCATTTCCTTTTAAAAATGCTAGTTATACTTTATTAAATGTTTCTGAAAATATGCTGTTTTCCAGCTTCTCAAGTAGATGATTAAAAATGTGCAGAGAGAAAGTTTTATGACTTTCAGAGACTAGCCTAACTGAGATGATGATAGTAATCTGGATTTATTTCTGCAAACATTGTGCACTTCCCAATTTAAGCACATATTGTTCCCTTTGATTTCCTCCAAATGTGCCATTCAGAGTTGTTGCTCTGAGTTTATTGAATTGCCATGAAAAACCAAGCAATTGTTATTATATGAGGAGCAAGTTGTGTAAAAACTGACCTGTCTTCATGTGGAATTCAGATCTAAAGTAACATGAAGAATAGCTTCAGTGCTTGTTTGGAGGTTGGAGTTTGTTGGGGGGGTTTGGTGTTATAAGTTTGCTCAGCATACAAGTTGTGAGAACACTTTTTGTGAAGTTCAGTTCTTCAGATTCAGTGGGGAGCTTGAGGCCAGCCTGAGTTCTTTGTTTTGCATATGTCACTATTGTAATGAATCTGCAAGTCAACTTAGGATTTCAAAGCCTCTGAAGAAATGGAGCCCTGGAGCATCAGTACAGCTGAAAGAAACAAGGCTCCTAGGGAAGGAGGCTTCAGTCAATAAAGGATTAACTCTGAAATTTTAAATAACTTCAGTGCAAATTCTTTTCCTTCAATTGTAGTGTCACATACCTTTTAACAGAGGTGTGTATGTGTTTAGTATATTGCAAATAATGCTCTTTTCAACCAAAAGAATTCTGTGATTGGATTCTTTGGAGTGGATGCCTTCTTTTAAGACATTAGTAACTTTTCACATCCTTTTAAAAAAGCAAATGGTGAGGTTGCATGCTTTATATTAGTAAACTGTCACACAGTACTGCGGTTGTCTAATGAATTTCAAGCAGTACTTGGAAGTAGTCTAACCTCTTTAAATGTATGCATCGCGTTGAACAGTCAGGTATTTTGAGGGAGCAGAACTTTGTGAATACTTGGTGACTAAAAACTATCTGATTAAATCACAGCTACAAGAAACTTCATCAGGCTTTTTTGTATAAAGACACTGTCTCAAATTTTTTCTTCTCCCTACCTCTTTCCCACATTTTACAGTTTGCTTTGGAAGAACACTGGTGGAACGAGTTGGTATTGAGAATCTGAAGACCTGGGCAGAAGTAAATCGAGGTGCCATTATTCTATGTTGGTATGTAAGGCACATGGCCTCTTCTGATTAGCTTACACTGTTAATTTCTTGAACAGCTAAGAGAACATCAGTTGAAATTTCTACCAACAAAATGACATTCAATATGTACTGTATTGCATGCAACTGGCAAGTCTCCAATGGAGTTTCCTGGAGCTCAGTCTTTTGTAGTGCTAAAAAGTAGCTCAGTATTGCAAAATCTGAGGATTAAAAATCAAATTTCTTTTTAAAATTGTGCCTATAATTTCTTGTTTTACAAGCATAAAATTCTCAAAAGAGCAGTCCACAAATAGCTACATTAAAATAATTTTCTCTGAAATATCTGGGACTGGTGACAGCATAAAAGAATCTGAAAATTGTTGTGATTTGTTTGTGTTGGTAAACTGTTGCTTTGTGTTGTTGCCTTAATTACAAAGCCTAAAATTTTCTAATACTGAAAGAAAGAAGTGTTTGGAAGAGACCATACCTAAGAATAGACTATGCAAACGCTTAAGAAGAGCTAACTGGCTTATGGCTTTGGTGCAGTGAACCATGCAAGTAGTGAGATCAAAAGTACTCCAGGAATCAAATTAACATTAACATTTTGTTTTATTGAACATGAACAGCTGTGTTAATCATCATTGCCTTCACTTTGTACCTTCCTGTCAGTATCAGGTCATAGAAATCCAAGGTTTTGCCTTTAACCTCGAGTGTGTGGTCTGTGTTCTGGAACTTCTCTGTGAGCCTTGCACTTCTGGCTGCTTGTAAAGACTTTCTCTCAATCAAAATCAGCAAACAATTCAAACAGACAATGTGATTTCAAGAAATAAATCCTCTGCTCTTTTTTCTGCTCCATTTTTCTCTCTTCTAAAGTTACTTTAGACTCCTCACTGTTTGCTTTCCTTCTCTGCTCTTTATGAGTTTAGAGTAGGGCTACTTTGATGTTCTTGCTCTTTTACAAGGTGAATCAAAAGCTGTTTTCACTTCTGTTGTTAATTCTAACTTTGTTTAGTCATTATCCTTCAGATCACTAGTGAGAAGAATTGCTAGTAGAAGAGTAGTTGCAATCCAGATACAAAGCCAGTTTATACAACATCTTAATAGTCATATGGATCTGGCTGTTAAGATTGTTCAGCTGCCAAAATGATAATGCTCTTTCTTTGCTTCTCAAAGCAGGCCTTTTTGAATGCAGTAATGGATCTAATGCCTGTAAGTTGCTGATCCTGCACACAGACCTTCAGTGGAGTTTTGTTAGAAAGGCTTTTTAACTGGCACTGTATTAATGCTTGGACTTTTTTCTTCTAACTCAAGGCTGAAGAGATTTCTATAACATGGTGTTGCTGGTCTGTGTACTAAGCTGTTTAGATTATCCAAATAAAGTTGAAAAGTAAATTAATAGGTTTTTTTATATTTAGCACTTTAATAACTATTTGGTCATCACTGTGACAATAGTCTTTGAATGGGGTTTGAAGACTTACAAATAAAACAGAAAATTATTAATTGCTTATTAGCAAAAAATCAGCACAGCAGCGGTGTAGTTTTTTGAAAAGCCTGTGAAGAAAGGCAGTCTTTTCCCCTCTCTGCTATTGCTCCTGTCAGTACAAGATGGGACTTTGACAAGTGTCCTTTGTTACCAAGCAGGGGAGCTTATCTCCCAGTCTGGCAGTATTTCCACCAGTACTGAAACTTAGAGGAAAGAGGAAAAAAGATACATTGTAGAGTGTGTGTTTGTTTGTTTGCTGGAATTTTTTTCTTACGTTTTTTGTTTATTTCACTTAAATCTGAATCTCTTGTCGATTTAACTTCTCTAGGTGACTTTTCAGGCATGATGTCCTTTTGTTAGGCAGCTGAGAACACATAACCAGCTTCTTTTGTTCCATTTCATGGGACACCTGCTTTCCTCACAAACTTGTAGTAAACAATCACATTTTTGTTTAACTGAAGTCAAGAGATTACCTAAATCATACAGCAATAACAAATTTATAATAAATTTATTTTAATCTGGTGTAAATAGTAACTGCAAGGGTTTTTTTGCATTAGTTTTTAAAAACCTCATTAAAAAAACCCGGATACTTCTTTTTTCACAAAGAAGCCTGAATCCCTCAGACAAAAGTAATTTTCAGACGGTGCCAGTTTTCCCGGAAGCCATGATTGATTTTTGTTTTGTTGTTGGCTTTCAGAAGCCATCTGTCACACACATGCAAATCTGAAACCCAGAATTAGTGAGTCCATTTGGAGATTTTTGGCTATCTAGTCATTATTTGTCAGTTACAAGCAGTCATTGCATGCGGTTGAGTTCTTAGTTACGTGGTAAATCTGGACCTTCTCCTTTCCTTGCCCTACTAGTTTTAATTTGATTTTTTAAAAAAAACACCTGGGGCCTGGTTCTGACGTCATACTAACTTGAGGAGTCCTAAGGTAATGAGAGGACCCTCTGCAAGCTTATAGTCCAGCCTAGTGTATATGTTGTAACTACCTGAATGTCACGGATGCAAGTCTGTTTACTTCCCCATATATGACCTGTCCTGGGTACTTTTTAATTTGTAAATGATGTGTTACATGAGGGTAGAAAATGGACAGGAACATACTTCACCAAATGTCTTACTGACCTTCATTCATTATTCCCGTATCCTGTAAAACTTACATTTTTTATTCACAAAATACATCGATGCCAGCTTTCTAGATCTTACAAGAACTTTCAGAAAAATAATTTTAAAAAAACCCCACTATGTTCACTTACGTTGGTCTTATCAGACATGCAGATGTTCTGTATTAAGAACAGTGTCTCGAAATACCTGTGAATACTAGGAATTTGAAAGCAGCTGCACATGTATAGCTGTCAGCAGATGAAATTTCATTTTTAGAAATACCTAAAATGAAGTCCAGAGTGTCTTGCTACTTTGTGTGCTCTTTATCTCTGGTGATGAGTGAACCAGGTGTACCTCTCTATGTTAATTTCCAGTGTGATCAGCACATCCTTTGTCAATTCTCTTGACTTTCTTGCTGTTACCAGGGGTACATGACTCACAGAAAAGATGAGAAAGTATCACGCTCACCTGTGTTGAAATCAATTTTAAAGAAGGCCTCTTGATTGAATAGCTAAAAGTGTAACAGAATTTGCGGCTAAAAGTTGTTAGTCATACTCAAAATCTAGGAATGAAGTAGCTGAAAGTAGTGGTGGTGTCAGATGGAGACCCCGCACTTTAGTGCTTATAGTGTTGCCATCTGGTGCAGGATTTGGAGTCCTAAAGGAGGCAACATTTGAATCTCATCTTAAGCTATGTTAATTCCTTTATGTCTTACTTAGTTCAGTTTGCCATGTCTAATTCTTGTTTAAAAAGTAGCCAAGAAACAAGCTTTTAAGTAGCTGCAAATTTGGGAACCACTTGTAAGAATCCTGGGGACTGTGAGGACTTGTAGTATCACGCAGCCTGCTTCATACCAGCACATCGATGTTATAGTTTGTTTCCAGTCTTTATTTGTATGTCAGATTTGTAATTCTGATTTGCACACATGTTTTGCACACATTGACTGGAGAAGACGCTTTTTTCAGTCAGTGTTCATGCATCATTTTGAAGTAGCAAATTAGATGTGCCATTAGCTCCACTGATTTTGTGTTACAATGCAAGAGCATTTCACTGTCAGCTGAAGGGTGGGAAAAAGGACAGTCACCACCAAGGTCGATCTGGATAGTGCAAAAGCTTTTTTCTTTTCTGATAGTATTTTATAGCTTATGATGAATTTCCTTGTTTCTGAGGAAGAGAGGGATCTGAGAAATTCGATTTGTTTTCCAAAAGTAGTATCTAAAAGAAGAACAGAACTGGTAAGGCTCTGTAGTCCTGCACTAAATGCAGCATGGAAGTACGATAGTGAAGGTAGGTACTTAATATGTATTCGATGTATGTCACTGCATCTGGTTTTACGACTCCCGTTACAAGCAAGGTATCAACAACTGGCGTGAGTTTAATGGAGGGTGACCTGCATAGTCATGGGCTGGATCCCTTGGCCTGGGAGAAGAGACCGTGAGGCCAAGGCTGTTTATGTAGGAGAAGGGGGAGCTTGTGGACACCCAGCAGCATCCCTGGCACCAATGGGAGAGGATGGGAGGAGAGCTGGTCCCTTCACAGCAGTGCATGTGTGAATAGAGTGCAAGAGGCAGTGGCACAAGTTGAAACAAAAGAAGCTCAGGATGAAGATAAGGACAAGCCTTTTCCCTATGAGGGTGGTCCAGCAATGGGGCTGGGGGCCAGGGAGTTTGGGCTGTCTCCAGCCTGGCAGGTTTCAAGCCAAGAGCAGGTGAAGCCCTGAGCAACCTGATCTGACCCAGCGTTTGGACATTCTTTGAGCAGGGATCAACAGTTCCCTGCAGACTGATTTATCATTTGTTGTTTGTATTCTCACTTAGTGTTTTGTACTTTCTGGAATTTTCTGGTTTTACATATTTTTACAATAGGAAGTGACAGAATCTGGTCTGAACTATATTCTTCCTAATTAGTTATTGTTTCCTTACATGGAGAGCTTCTTTTCCTTTGACATCCTGCAATTTTTCCTCGTTCTTGTAGCCTTCTCCGGAGCACTGATGAAAAAGTAGCAAATACAGTCAAAAAAGGACTGAAAAAGCTCATCCCAAAACTGAAGCAGAATAAAAATGTAAAAGGAATAGAAGCATTACTGGAGAAATTGACTTCCTAATGTAAATGAAGCTAAAATGGTTATTTACATAAATGAAATCAACTGAGATTTGGTAAGATTCTGCACCATGGTTCTTGTAAGAAGCAGTGTATGCATTTGTATAATAAATAGTTTCTAAAAAAACTTGTCATTGTACTGATTCTGTTGTGTACAGTAAAAGATTGTTCTCAAGAGACTGAAATCTCAAGAAGATTTAAGAGCTAGTGGAAACACATAATCAAGAAGTTAAGTATTTTCTGATAACCTGATAAAAAATGTTTTGAGTCTTGTTAAAATTTGCATGCATGTTGTCATAGTTACCATAGAAACACAAGCATCTGTTCTGTAGATACTGTGTACAGGCAAATACACTTCTTCCTAATCCCCTTCCCTCCTGGCTTCCTCAAAAAAACAAAACAAGAAGCCAATTCAGGTCCCATTCTTACCCTGCAATGGAGGCCATCATCCTTAGGAACTAACAAGAACAGAATGAAAATAATGTCTGACTTTTTTCAGAGAAGGTCCTGAAGGACCAGCTGACTATTTCAATGGACCACAGTTTTTTGTTTAACTCAAGTCCACTGAGAAGTGTATACACTTTTAAGCCCTAATAAACCTGAGTTTCTTCATTGTAATAGGAGAGGGATGAATTTACTTCTGCCTGATACCAAATAAGTATCCTATTGATTTCTCCTGTACCCTATTTTGATCAAGAAAAATCCAGCCAATATTTTATTTTCTCCTTTTAGAAGAGAGAGTCCGAAGCTTTCTTGATAGGCATTCATAGAACACCTACCCTGCTATTGTTCAATGCTCTGGTGATAGACTGATCCACACAGAAAACCCAGTTAATTAAATCCAAAGGTAGGAGGCTTTCTTTACTGTTGCTTAGCTTGATAAGATGTGTCTTCATTTTTAATAGCAGATAGCCATTCTCCTAAGATACAGCTTTCTCAAGATAAATTACAATACCACTAGCCGAACACTGCCAGTGGTTAAGTAAACTGGCCTTGTTTACTGTATTTTAGTTACTTGAAATCAGTCTCTTATTTTGTTTATTGACAGAGGTCATGGTGATCCACCACTATTGCAGTCCATTTGGAACTGCAGTGCTCAGCACCCATGACAATCAGGTTACCTGGTTTGAGACTCAGACTTGCATGCTTAGCATGAGGTAAAATACCCTGGTTCCCTAGGGAGCACCTGTATGACCCTGGCAATGAAGAACCCATCACATCCATGTTAGCAGAGTTCCTTACACATCTCTTTGCTATTCAGTTTGTTAACACCTCTAGCTACGACTTACTGTCATTGCTCCCTGTAATCCTCTTGGTTGGAACAATGTCTGTGCCACATTCTAAGGATTAGATTATTTCCCTCAGTAACACAAAAATTGAGAAGTGCTGTATAATTTTTTTTTTCTGCTCCCTATATTTTCTACCACTAATTAAAGCTACAAAGTTAATCTTATGAGGAAAGGCTGAAGAAGCTAGGCCTGCTCAGCCTCAAGCAGAGAAAACTGAAAGGGGACCTTGCCAGTGTCTTACCAGTATCTGCAGGGAGGTTGCCAAGAGGATGGAGCCAGGCTCTTCTCGGTTGTGCCAGGCAATAAGAGTAGAGTCAAAAATCAAACTGATGAACGGAACTACCACCTGAACATGAGGAAGAGCTGCTTTACTGCGAGAGTGACAGAGCACTGGAACAGATTGTCCAGAGAGGTTGTGGAGTCTCCCTCACTGGTTATATCCAAGAACCATCTGGGTGCAGTCCTGTGCAATGTGCTCCGGGATGACCCACTGTGGTCCCTTCCAACCTGACCGATTCTGTGATTCTGTAATTCTGTAATTATTCAGCATAAATCTGTTGCATATTTTGTTCAGATTGGGTTTTTTGGCAGTAACAGACTTCTTTAGAAACAGTTCACTACAGTTTCAATTCACTATTGCTTGCTAATTAGAACGATCTGTTTTATTGTCACAAAAGAAAATCCTGTTACAGAAACTAATGAGCTGCAATCTTCAGTAACTGAGAGCATGTACTTACAAGCAGGAACACTCAATGCCAGTGGCAGTCAGATCTAATTGGGATTAACCTTCCAGTACTTATAATTACATGTAAGCTTAGGTGGAATTAAGGGGAGCATAGTCAGCAAAGTTTCAGAAAATTGACAGATGGATACAAGCAAACTATGTCAGAAACCCTTTTCCTAACTATGACATTTATGTACTGCTCAAAGTAACCTAAGTAAACTATGAGTAACAATTGTGTTTATGATTATTTTTACAAATTTGCCTATTTGAATATCTTGTAATTTTTTTGTACTAACAAATATTTCCCCTAGACAGGACCAGTGAGAAGCAACATATGACTTATTAAGATGAAACTTCACTGGTTTGAACTATATATACTTAAGCATATAGATCTAGGAAATGTACTGAATTCCAGCACCTGATTGGCACTGGCATTAAGTGTTCCTGCTTGTAAATACATGCTCTCAGTTACTGAAGATTGAAGCTCATTAGTTTCTGTAGTAGGATTTTCTTTTGTGACAAGAAAACAGATCATTTTCATTAGCAACAAATACTGAATTTAAACTGTAGTGAACTGTTTCTAAAGAAGTCTCAGTTACTGCCAGAAAACCCAACCTGAACAAAATATGGAACAGATTTGTGACTGAATAATTAGTGGCAGAATAAACCAGAGAGCAGAAAAAAATCTGGTACAGCCCTTCTCAATTTTTTGGGTTACTGAGGGGAATAAACTAATGCTTAGAATCTGGCATAGATACACCTCCAATGAAAGATTACAGGGAGAGGACAAAATAAGTCATAGCTAGAAAAGGTGCTAAGCTGAGTAGAATAAAGCCTTATAAATGTTCCCTTACATGGATTTGATGTGATTAAATGATTATGTGCTTCAGTTATGGTTGCTTTTACTGGATGTGTTTATTCGCATTTCTTGAGTCTGCATGTATTGTTTATTTTAAGTTAGGTGTAGTAATTTGGATACAGACTGCTAATTTTCCTTACCACAAACTGAGAAATGCCACTAACTTGATTAAGTTAACTTAAGGTTATGCTGTAGACAGCACTATTTTTGTACCAGGGACAGAAACTAGATCTTCCTCTTAAGGTGTGTCTTTAATGGCAGTTGAAACCAAAACCTGAAATTGCTTAACGAAAAGAGAGGAAAAGCAGGTTATGCAAAGTACAAAAGATTGTTTCAGTGGCTTAAGGTACATCAGAGAGTGGACTAATTTTTTGCACTGAAGAAGCAGTGCCATTTCTGTCCTGGTGTGCTGTGGGCCTCTGTGGTGGTGTGAAGGCTGAGAAGTAAATAGTTTAAAAGATTCTGAAACAAAAATTACTTGGTTTTTTTCTTTTTTCATTTTTTTTTTTTAAGTGTATCCTTTTTATTTTGTTTGAAATGTACTTGTCAAGGACTTGTGCCTACTTTAGATTATCCAAACTGCTCAAATTATTTCCAACATCTTTGTGCAGCTAGTAGTAGTTTCTTTACTGCCACGAAGACGACAGAAGTGCATTTGCAGCAAGTAAGTGTTTGTGTCGGCTACTCGCTCGGAAGAAAGGCTGTGCCAACAATTATGGGGCATTAGTTTTAAAGCCATTCTCCAGAGCTGAAGGGACTGTCCACCCTGGCCATCCAGAGCTAACACCTCTCACTTTATGTGGTGAACCACCAATGTTTAATCATTGTAAATATTGGGACAGTCTAGGACAGAAAAGGTGGTGATGGTTGTTTTATTTTTCATTCTTAGAGGACCCATTACCTTGATAGTAATGTGTGTTAGGGTGTATTTTCCATTAGCTTGGAAATAGGGGCATACAGAAAGATACTGTTGCACCTTAATAGTTCTTGGTTTAAGGTACAAAAGAAGTGTCTTTCCCCTTTGCTACTGACAGCAGGATCTACCAAGAGCAAGCATTGTTTTGTTTTTCCACTGACTCTCCACCTACTTACCTTTCAAAAGCAAGAAATGTACACAATGACTTTGTTTCTGGATGTAGAACTGAGAAAAAAGGAGTCAGCAGAAAATGCAGAATGATTGACTTAGCTGGAAATAATGGGGGAATGTTTTGGGACATCTATATTGCAGGCAGACTGTGACTTGGAAGCTGCGAGATTTTCTATCTTACTCCTGTCCGTCTCTTGTTCAGTTGGGATGTAGACCTGTCAGAATGGACACAAAGCCACACCATTTGGTGCTTTAAGGGGTTCTACCACGTGTTCTCTCTATTCCTGTGTTATGTTTAAAAAATTAAATAGTACTAATCAAACATTAAAAGTAGGGTTTTTTTAATTTTTTAAATTCATGCAAGTGTTGATTGCATTAATCAAGACATACTACCTTCTGATTTCTTGGAAGAAATCTCTACTGTCCATTACAGAGTTGACATTGTCAAATTCAAGGTCATTGTCAAAACCCCTCTATTTCACCTCACTAGTGTGTGCAACATTCCTCATCTGCTTTCTAAAAACACAGGAGTTCAGTTACACTTAACCAAATTATTCTTCCATCAATTTCCCTGTCTCCTGCTTGAGGTTTAGAACTCTTGCATTGACTTCTTCCCTTATATGCTCCATTATGTAAGTTGAACTTTCTTTTTCCTTTAATAAGTTTTTTGTTGTTTAAAGCCCCTTCTGTTATTACATGTGTCTTGTTTTGAGACCCTTGACTTTTAGAATATGGAACCTTTTTTAAGATCTAGAAATGGTATATACCATTCTATTAATTATCTAATAAGGAAATAAACAAACATTCCTGGAAAGCACTGCTATTTAAGAAGTACTGTTCTATCATAACTGGGTCCTCCACCTTTTCTACCATCCCTGTAACTGCAAATTTCAGCAGTTCAAGTTTTCTTGACATTTTTTTCTTTTGAATGTATTCAAAGGCTCTAACTCACTTGGCTGTGTTACCTGAAATAGCCAGTAGTGTTATTTACAGGCTGTACCGTGGGGAGGGATTGAGGGAAGGGAAAGTCACTGATGGCTGGAAAACTGGAAAATATGTGGATTAAACTCAGTTTAACAGATGTAATTCCTTGCATATGCTCAACTGAACTTTTTATGTCTATGATTTTTCTCTGGTTGTATTAAAGTTTTGTTGAGGACCACACAGGTTGAAGTGGGTCTGACCATCTTGTCATCTGCTGTCATGGAAGATGGTTTTAATTGTTGGATTTGTATCTTTTTCATTCAGAACATGTCTTACAAGTACATTTATGCTTTACAAAAT
>JAWWEU010000091.1:45493774-45517385 GCA_035583155.1 Acropternis orthonyx
TCTGAGAAAGAAGTGTGGAGAATGTAAGACATGTCTATCTGTGGAGTTCCTACTCGGAAGTTCTTGGTTTGAAGAATGAAAAAGTGGAGTGGTTGGCATGTACCAAATCAAGCTGGTCAAAGAAGGAGCTAAAAGAACTTAACAGACAATAGTAGCAGGCGAAACAGAGAACTTACAAGTAATAATGCAATAAAAACAATCCATTAAGAAAACACTGTGTGGCATACAGCATCTGTGACCTCAGGATATTCCAGGAAGCTTGGCAACAAATCTTATGTTCTTAAGTCTAAGTAACACGAGTAGGCGGACTGTCCTCAAGGGGCAAATCTATTCTAAGCTCTAGAGGTTCCATCACAAAAGGGAAGAGAGGATCTTGCTGCACCTGCAAGTAGATTCTCTGCTTGAACAGCAGATGATTGTGAGACACATTACCAGTTCTGCTCACTAAAATACAGCTGCGTCAATACAAATATGGAAAATCCATTATATGATTGTGCTTTGGACTTATCTTGCCTGGAGCTGAAAAATGCTTCTCCAGCTTTTGTTCCTGATGCTTCCTTCAATACCATCGCACTCTGGCTGTCATTTTCCCTGTTAAATTTTGACCAAATGAATGCTACCTTAGGCCTATGGACTCTTTAAAAGTTATCATAAGTCTGCAAAATTTCAAGAGCACTAAATTCATTGTCATGTTTTTGATGGGAGAAAGCTGATAATGAATTCTCCTTCTCTCCCCCTGCTTTGGAATCTTTTAGTATTGCTCAGGGCTCTGGTGTTTGGAATGATGTCTGAAGGCTTTGCTTTGTCGCTCTAAGGATTGTGACATGAACTCCAGTTAATATATCTAGCCCTGAGTACGGAAAACATGACTATTATGATATGAAAAAAGCTTTTTCTTTAAGCATGTTATGATTGTATATTTTGCATGAATGTTATTTATTATATTACACTCTGTTCCCAATGGACTGGAAATTCTTTAGGGTAGAATCATTATTCCTGTTTCTATCCATTATTTAGTTCAATGCAAGCCTTATTTCTATGGCAGCTTTGGGGTATGCTAAAATATCAATAACATCACAATAAAGATTATATTCTTGTATCTTGCAATAGGTTGCACACTTGGTTGTCAACATGTCCTAACTATCTAATTGCTGTTTACTGTCTTGGAGTGAGACTCTTCAAGTTTACAGACTTCAGAGGTGCCCCAAATATAAACATACAGTGGCCACATAGCATGCAGCAACATTAAAGTGATAGGATGTGACAACAGCCAATTAAACACCAATCATTTTTATTGAGGCAAATTGTAATGATTAATGTTGAATTGGATAGGAATAGCAACTGTGCCTTGCTATGAAGTTCTCAGGGACATAACTTGATTTTCTATTAAAAGGAATTCCAGTGTGATTTCCCAGCTCAGACTGAAATTTCCTCTGCTTGCTGTGAGAGTAAAAGTTGAATTCTGACCCTGGTCACTGGGATGCTGGGACAGGGGTTCCCTGCTGGCTTGCCTTCTGTGTGTCTTGCTCAAATGTGAAGTTCTCATGTGAGATCTGCCATTCAGGGGGTGTTTGGACATGTCACTGACCCTGCTTAAAGCATAAAAAGACTGGGAAGATAGGGAAATAAATGACAGGGAAAAGTACCTCCTGTGTTTTCCAATTCTCTGTTAGCTGCTAGGGGACTGGAAATGACCACCAACTCTTCAGTGATTAGCCACTACCTCAGACAGACAGGTTTTACAGCCCATAAGTTCTGTTTAAGGCTGAATCACTAAAGCAGAGCTGTCCTGACTCATGACATTAGCACATAAGATTTCATGCAGCCACTGCTGCTCAGATTCTCACTGCTGTTTCCACTAGTTTGAACCACAGCAGTTCAACCCCTTTTCCTGGTCCCCAGCTGTCCTGCCCTTGCAGACAGCCACCATCGTGGGAAGGCACTAGGCCTTGCCTGTCTGAGGTTACATGATCTAGAGATGTGGTACATATTCACAAATATTATTTATTATTACATTTCCACAGCAGTGAAAGACTAAACTTGCAATGCTACCCAAGAAAGTCTGATAGCTATATAGATAAGTATGATTGATTGATTTTGGTAAAAAAAAATAGTTACTAACTTTAGTAGCTATATAAATATGTGGCAAATAAAACTGCTGAGTAACTTTAAAAATAGGTCTATACAAATGCTGTATAGTATTTCTTTGCTTTCTTTGGCAGCCACAGGCTGTGATCTTAGACTAAGAGTCAACCACAACATTGTCTGGGGCCATAGCTGCTGGTGATGCCTCTATAAAATTATGTTTCAAGACCAAATGATCAGCTTCTATACCACGATAGCAGCTAGACAAAACTCAGTCAAGGAACAGGGACTCACTGTGCTGTGTTCATATCAGCACATTTAAAATGTATATGCAAATAGCTGTAAAACTCTGCTCTGAAGAGGAAGATGAAGAGTTTAGAGGACTCATTATAAGCTTTGCAATCTCTGGGTTTTTTCTGCTCCAGTTCTCACTGTGCTCAATAGTGAAGTAAAAAAATGTTGTTATTGCTACTATTGTGGTTTGGCCATCACTGTGAAAAGTAAGTTAGCAGTCTTGTTTCTTCTATTTGTGATTGTGCTTTAACACTCCAGCATTCAACCGAAGGCGCGCTAATGGGCACTGACAGCTGAGACCCCAAAGATTTGGCTGCCAAAATCACATCACTGGAGCAATAAGACAAAGTTTATGACAAAGGAAATGACTAGTTTTTACATACACAATTTGATTTTTTTTTTACCAGCCTTAAATTTTCTCCATAGGAAAATGTCTTTTTATACAAGAAATTATAGCCTGCAGAAAACATCTGCTAGTAAGTTGATTAATTAAAGACTGCATTCTCTGATAGCAACTGTTGTGACAGTCAGACTGAAAATGAGAGAATATGGAAAGCATGGCTGAAAGACTGGGGCAGAGTAGATATAATTATTGGTAATAAGGTTTCTCAAAGGCCTGGACTTACTGGAACAAGCCATGGTTTAGCAATAGGCAAAAAAAATCAGAGGCTCATCATTCTTAGTAACTCAAGGAAGTTTAATTAAGACACAAATGTCTTAAAAGATGTCCTGGGTGTATAAGTGTGTAATTTTCCCCAGTCAACTACCTGCCTGACAGAAATAAAACCAAATGGACACCGAAGGCAGGTGTGTCCCTCTGCATAGTGTAACATTCCATGGCTCTAATTGAAAGAACCATGGGCAGAGGTTTTAAATCTCATCACTTGTACTGTGCTTTCTCCAGTAACCTCTGGCAGAAGTGGGAAACAGAAGTGCCTTTCCCAGGTTACCTTCCTGCAGGTGGAAACAGCATGGAGAGCCCTAAGCCCCACAGGTATACCTACAGGTTAGTCACCAAGGTGGAGCATCTCCTGTTCTGTGTGGTCTTGTGCCAAGTTCCAGGCCCTTCACTGCACCTCCTTGATATCCCAGGGTTGGTTTAGAAGAATCTAATGAAGTCACTTGAAATTGCATTTGCTGTGTGGAGTTAGCTGTGGGAACCTGTTTCACACCCTCTTGGGTGCCAGGTCACAGAGTGTGATGCTAACACAACCAATGCTGACGTCATGTTTCTGTCTTTAATGGAATGTTTGGCAGGTTGTTCAGGAATCAGAATTTTCCACCAGGTATCTTGGTAATCAAGAAATAATAATGTTGGAAGATCTATGGCTCATGAGGTCAATCTCTGTTCAGACATTTTGCATGCTGCTGCTGAAGGGCTAAGGGCCACTGGAACCACAAAACTGAGGTTGAGTGTAGTCATACTGTGATGAGCTGAAGATCTATATGTTCTCTCTAGCCTGTTCCTTATGACAGTTTATTTGGTTCTTTCTCTCTGTAATTAGGTGGGTACGTGGGTCTGGAAACATGTATTTCAGGATTAAATCAGGCATAATTTGGTGGAACCTACTTACTAATTTGGCCAGTTCAGGACAGGCTTAAACGCAAAGTAAATGGCAACATCAGGTAACACAAATAGTTTTGCACCAGTCTAGCTGAACTGGCATGGTTTTGTATGCGGAAACCCACCACACACTTGTACACCTGTCAGGGGACACACTCCCTACTCTGTGAGGAGGAAACTGCACCCACTGCCTACTTGAGGGATTCAGCTTTGCAGTAGCAAAATAGCTCATAGGCTTTCTGTTTCAAGCTCTTTGATTTTCCATCTTTGAATTATTTGAGCAGGAAACTGCCTGGTTTTTATTCAGCTTTGTGGTACGGTGCTTGACCTCGGTCATTACCAGTTATAGGACCCAAAAATCCTTAGTTAAAACGTTAAAATCTCAGTTTAGTAACATGACCTCCTTTCAGCTTGTCTAAGAAAGACATATAGTCACAAGAGACTTATGTTGGCATAGAATAAGCTCTTGGAAAAAAATCCACAAATATAGGAACAATAGTTCTATTTTAATTTAATAAAACTAATTTAATGGCTTTAAAACATATTCTATAATTAAAATAGTAGAAAATGAAATAAGATTGTCTTCTTATTACAAATAACTGCTGGTGAATCCTATGCCTTTAAAATAAATAAATAAAATAAATTAAAAAATGTTTATTTCAGTCTCAGGAAAGAAAACCTACACATTAATTTCTATATGTATAAAATATGTTTGAACACGTGGTCTGTGGTGGCAAAGGAGTTGAAAATGGTCTAATAAGGATCTATCTTCTGATGCAGAATTGCCTACAGCTTAATACCCAAGCGTAAGAGCTGGTTGTTCAGAGGAATAATGAAAGGCTGCCCCAGAGCAGAAGGTACAGCCTTGAGCCTGGAAAAAGCCATTAACAAGAAAGACAATGGAAATGCTAAAGTAGGAACTTATCTCCTGATTTTCTTTCCCCTCTTTCTTAAGGAGGGACATAGGACATTAATGCCGTATAAAAGAACCAACTGAAAAGGTCCAGACTGAGAAAAACCTAACTCCAGCTGGTCTGGCAACACTAATTCACTCACTGGTATATTTGGCTCCCCTTAAATGGAAAATTCAGCATTACTCCTAAGCATGACATAACCAGGCTCTGTGTGTGCGTGTGTGTCTGTGTGTGTGCGCACATGGAGACGGCACATTCTGGAAGGAGCATCAAACTGCAATTTCTCAATTTTTTTGGCAGCTGGAGCGTAGCGTTGCCTTTTAAGTAGATTTTCTTGCATTTAATTTGTTGGATTAACATAACTAAAATGGTGGTGATAGTCCAGAAAAAAAACATTGCGTCTCTGTCTTTTTTTCTTTACTGGCTTGCCCTCTGACAGTATTATATTTCACTGTCTGCTGGCTGGGTGACAGACTGCCTGATGAAAATTTATCATGTTGCCCTCTGTTGTGGACACAATGTGTCATAAGCAAAGTATCCATGATGTCATAGTTTTACCCTCTAGTGGATGTACAGCACAAAAATAAAAACTATAAAGCAGCTATTCCTCTGTGCAAATTTCCTTGTTCCTGTGGTGGCTTATGTTTTTGTAATTATTAGTTTTCTTCCATTAAATGTTTATACTCTGTTACATACCAAAAATTAAATCATATTCTTTCCTTAAATCAATCAGTTGCTCTTCAGGGGTCTTGATATTCATGAATAGGGTGGTTTTTTTGGAAGCTCTGAACTAATATGGTTGTTTATGCTTGCTTAGTTGACACATCCCCCCCAAAGTAGTTAATGTCTCACAGTCGTACTGGATCGACAACAAATGCAGCTGAAAACATCAGAAGATAAAATGTTGCTTCCAATGACTTTTTTTTTTTTTTTTTTAAGTTATGCAGATAATTATACCCAAATATTTTAAACTATGAAGATGTCCTCTTTCACTCAAGGCAATCTGAATTTTAGAATGTCACTACTGAAACATGTCATATGTGTTCTCTTTGCATAACTTCAAGTATGATAATCCCTTCTAGCATTTGACACCATGTGGTAAAACTAGATTTCTCAGCCCAAAAAAGAGAGGAAAACTTCCTTCCACTTCTTAAAGACAGAGAAAAATTTCCCTTGAAGCTGAGGGATATTCTAAATGCAGGGTGTGGCCTTAAAGCTTCACTGGTTTCTTATACTGATATATTTGTGGCAAACCCCATTGATCCAAGAACATTAAATTGTCATGCAATAAATATACACAGCAGACCTTTACAGCATCATAGACATTTTCCCCTTACGCAAAGACTGTTGTATCCTGCATACAGCAGTCAACAAGCTACCTGACAGTTAAGAGAGATGGAAAACTTTTGCTGTAAAATGTAACCAAACCATCTCAGTAATAGTTTCATTATCATTACCATTTAGGTTATTCTCATCCTGAAGGCTTTTCTTCTGTAAATGTGTCCTGCTGAACTATCAGGCTATTACTTTGTCTGTGAAGCTGCTACTTTGAGGAAACTGGGTTCCAGTCCCAGGGTTCTGGTTTTTTTTTGTGGATGTTTGAGGACTCACTGTGCTCCAGACTCCAGGCAATCATATCTCACATACGGGTCTCAGACACAGAAGATGATATTCTTATGCTGTTACATCATATAATGGAAATGACATCTAAATCTGAAGTAGGATCCATTAAAAAAATTCGTAACACATGGTATTTCTTTTTGTAATTTGTGCCATTTCTTTTCCCCTTTATCTAAAGAAAATAATGTTGTTTTGATTTTGTTGAGAACAGGGCAAACTTTCATAAATATTCAGGAAAAAAGTTGCTGCACCTAAAGTGTGCAAAATGCTACACAAAATACTGATTGTTATGCCTTGATACAATCATGCACGTATCTCAGTATGTGCCTCTACTTGTTTGGTTGCATGAAGTTAATTTAATTAATTGCAGTAAGGGTGGAAATGACAATATGGCAAAATCTGCAGCTTGTTTTATATCAAGCAAGCTATTATGTTTTGTGTCTTGTATAATCACTTGTCTGTACACAAAAGATAGAAAAAGGTGGTCAGGATTTAGTGCTGTTTGACTACCATTTGGCATGCCCATTAAATTATTTCACAAAGCAGACAACAACGAAGATTCAAGCCCCGAGACTTGTGTTAACTTGACTACATAAATGGGTCTCCGTGTTTAAAAACAGTTGAACAAAAGAGCCACCATGGAGTGATTAAGATTTATTTGGGTGCTGGAGTGCACAGCTGCTGCAGAGAGGAGGGAGGGAGACTGCATGCATCCTCAGGGCTCGCCTGTGCTTGGCACAAGTCCCAGCTGCGAGGGAAAGAAATGAGCAACTGTACAACCTTTGTGCTCCTCTGCCTGCTCGGAGCTGGCCTAATCCCCCAACACAAACAGGATCACTCCCACAGAGTGTGACTGAGCAAAGGGCTTGCCAGGCTGCAGCAGTGCTCTGATTAAGTGTGATCTGGCCACATCACGCTCCAGATTTGTTCATTTCTCCCAAAGCCACACCTGTGGTACTTCTGTGTTACTGCAGAAGGGCAAAGGGAACGAAGTCAGGTAAGGAGTAGTCTGCCAGCTTACTGGTGAATTTTATTTCTTCAGCACACCAGCTTGAATGCTCAGCACTGTTTGCAAAGCTAAAAAAACCACAGCCCTTCACTGCTTTGTACTGTCAACAATACAGGGGTGACACAGCCTCCAGCAGAAGGCTGTCTCTTCCTACATTACAGATTCTGATGTCTTGCTTCCTGTTACTGATTGTCCCAGTCTGCTCATGTTTGCTAATGACTTAAGTAGTCTGTTGAGAAGGTAGTGTACCACTGTAGAAACTAAAAATGAAAGCATCATGAGGGCAGTGTTAACACAGAAGCTAAACATTTCATTGTGCCTGTTTTAAAAATGACCAGTTGTGGAAATGTGTCTACTCTTTGGGAGCAGGACTGGGACTAAAATAGGCAGAGTGAAAATTATTACCTTTCAAGTCAGGGAACCATTCACATGTTCAGTATTACAGCTTTAGCAAAGAGCTAAAAAAAAATACGGATTTTTAGTTTTTCTTTTCAATGCCACCAGACAGTTTTCAAATAGCGGATTTTATTCAACTGCCTACTTTTAATGCAACAAGAGATGGGCATACTGGTACAATACATCCAGCTTCTATGCCAGTGTCCTTTGTCTTTAAGCCAAAACGGTATAGTGGTACAAGCTGGGTTAAGTTGGTTTTTACTTTTTGTCTTTGGGATGAGTAAGCTAATCAGCCCACGACACTTTCCTTTTTATCTCCTTCAACCTACACTTCTGATAAAATCTCCACTCCTTTGGGATATAGATGTTTTAGGACTATAATATTGTATAGGTTACAATCACAACAATTTGTCATGATCTTGTTAAGTTTAAGAGAAATCTTGATTTTTAAAAATGTTCTTAGTGGCATAGTCTTATAAAAACTGAATAGAAACATCTGACATTCAGCAACGCTAACATCCTTAAAGCCTTTGCTCATACTATTAGCTTGATGATTTGAGAATGTACTTAAGCTGAGTCTGTTAATGCAAGATGCGTGTTGCATGAGTAAGCATGTATGAGACTTCCAAGCAACATAAAAGAAATCCAGATTATTGTTGATCTTCCCGTGTGACCTGAACATATGAAGAGGATGAGCCTTACAGCTACTGACTGAGACTGTAAGTTAACAGAAAACTTCAGTTTTCTGTTTTAAGCATGACAACAGAGAAGCCTTACTGACCCAGGTCCTGAAGTACATTTGTTTTCATTAAAAGCATTGTGCTAGTTGTGCCAAAGAGTAACACTTTCTTTCTCACTTTGATGGCTGACATCTGCATAAGGTCCATTATTCTTTTCAAAGAACAATGCCTTGTTTTGTGGCCTTGCACCAGAAAGCTTTACTGACTCACTGCTAAAAGAAACAAGAACCATAATAATACATTGATCAATACTGAGTAATAAAGTATGATCTAAGCAGCAAATACAAAATTTGCCCTAAGCACCTGATTAGCTTTGAAAGGAGCCCTGCTTTGAGCAGGAAGCTGTACTAGGTGACCTTCAAGGTTTTTTCTGTGGCTGTTTATTTGAAATCCAGTTAATGACACTATTTTCTGCTTACTCCTCCTGTTACTTTCAAACATGCTGCTTGCATCTCAGACTAGTGCAGTACATCTTACGGAATGAACATATACACAATTTATGTGGCTGAATTAAACTTTGTATATATGTAATTTTTGTTTTCTATCTTTTATTTGCACAATATGGTTAATGCAAAACCTTACAACTAACAGCAAAATAAATGTCATTATGGTGCACATCACCTACACTGCCCACTGGATAAACCACAGCAGGAGAACACTAGCAGAATTCACCTCAGGTCTTTGCTAAAATTTGGTTAAATTATGGCATTGGGCATCTTTAAATGAAATCTGCTTTTACATATGTGCTTGTGTGTATGAGTACAGGTACATGCGTGTACCCAGATTCCCCTTGAGCTTTACAAGCCCTAGCTAATGGCCCCATGACTTCTTACAAGTGTTAAAACTGAAGTGTAGAAGAGATTTGCCCTAAATGAAACAGGAAACAAATAGCAGGATGAGTTGAATACATTTTCCACTTACCACGTGAGCTATTTAACAGCCTTTCATACATACCTAATCTGAAGGCAGCTGTGACTCCTTATGAAGCATGGGACCATATTGTCCAGTCACACTGGTAAGGTCCATGACGTCTAAACAATCAAACAAAACAGACCGGATCACAGAAACTGAAGTTCCAGGGGATCCTGTGACAATTCTTCTTTGTACCTAACCATGTCAGTTTGTGTGCTGAAGATAAATTGCTGAGTGAGGGATTTTTTTTCTGTGTCAGCCTGAGGATTTCTGTGACTTCTGCATATTTTTGCTCTCTCAAAAACATTATACAAAGTAAATTGGGCTCTTTGTTGGTTCACTTGTCTGTGTACTTCTTTTAAAAGCAAACTGTACATTCCTAGCAAGTCAGGCTATAAATTTGTCAAGCTGAAAACACATTGATTTTATTTCCTTCCTATTTGTAACAAATAGAAAGAACCAAAATTAAATCATTGGTAATGTTACATTCCTTGCTACTGCCTCATTATGGCCCTTCTAATCCTTATAATTTTAATAGCTGAGTTGTGTTTAGCTGGTCTTCTGGACTTTCATTTATAGTCAAATTAGAGAATGGTATTTAATGCAGCTCATAAAGTAACAGCTTCAGATGAGAAGTATCCCCTGAAAGCAGAGTTAATATGGTAGCTTCATCTTTGACTTAAACTGGTTTGATGGTTTAGTCTGCAATATATTGCTCCACGTGTAAGTATTTATTTCTGATTTTAAATAACACAGAAAGTCCTTCCGCCTGTTTATTATTCCTTGTCCCTTTGTTTCAACAGATGGATGAGGCATTGTATGCTGCCCTCAGAAGAGGGCTGGAGCCTTTCCATAAGTCCCAGGCTCTCTGGCAGGGACTCCTCCTTCAAAGAGCACCTCAGGATTTTGCTGCAGGCATTATGGAGGCCTCCCAGGCTTTCTGTGCTTTTTTGGTTGCCCTATATTTTGCATCTTGAACAGTGAGGGGGTTTGCATATCTTGCGTCTGTTCTTGGATTTACCCATGCAATTGCTTCTGAACACTATGAATTTGGGTCAGGTTCCTTTCTGCGATTTATGGCTAACACAAGAGAGATTGAAAGTTTACCTAAGAGTATGGAAAGATGAAAACAAAATGGGGAGGTAGCCCAGGCACCACCTCACAGTGCATTCATCATTCTACAATTACTGTGCACAACATACTCTGGCACTGGGAAATTCAGGGTTGCTCATCCATCTTTTGTTACCCACTTGCACTCCTCTGTCCTACAGATCTTATTTCACAGTATTGAGAGTCTTCTACCGAAAACAAACACACAAAAAACCCCACCAAAACAAACAAACAAAAACCCCCAAACAACAAAACCAACAAACCCCACAACAACAAATTAAATGAACAAAAAATCCTAAATGGAGATGTGCAAGCAAAGGGGAAGTTGACACATGTCTAGGTGCACCAGGCACTGGAATATTCTGTTGATGATTGGGTTCCCCACAGCAGACCACTGGCTCAGCCCTTTCTCTTTAGTCAGTGTGAAGCTTCACTTCTTCCCTACAGGGACAATAAAACAGGCTCTGAAAATAAATACTTGACTTACAAGTTGTGATTATTTTAATTCTTCAGTGATTCCTTAATGTGATTGTTAAGCTCTTAATGACTAGGCTGGATGTTTGACTTCCTTCCATTCTGAAATAATTTAAAGGCAGATTCATTTTCTCTGTTGTCCCTACAGTACCATTTAAAAAAGTGCCATTTAGCATTTGTTAAAACAACTCATTGCTACTGAAGTGTCAGTTTAGAAGAAGAGCAATAAATGTCGCTAAAAATACCCAAACTACTAATGCTAATATACTTCACAGCCACTTGCAGAGTCCATACTCTGAAATGGATCCCCTTTAAGTGCTGACCACTAACTGAAAGTGCTGGAGTAACTCCTAGTCAAAATCATGTCTGTCAAGTTTTTGCAGGGAGCACTTAACAGTCTTCTGCTAGAGATTCTTGATGGTCAACAAGGGACCTTCAGGTGGTGTCACATAACTGGGAATGTCTGTTGCTTGCATGTGACATTTAAATGACAAAGACAGCTAACAAAATCTTAGTCTTCAGTGGTCAGTGGTTATGTGCATCTGAAACCTAAGAGGGTGAGAAATGGGGTTTTTTTGAGTGGTTTTAGTCCCAAGTGGATTCACTGTATCAAATACTGAAATGCAGTTCTCATGACTCCATTTGAGTTATGGTGTCTGTAAATAAGCAGTTTTACAATTTTTCTTCCTCTGCATTCTTACGTAAGTTAAACCAGCAGTGAAGGCTGCCAAAAAGACAAAGGGATATATGCTACAATCTGTCAGCTACCCACTTGCACCCTAGTAATTGTTCAAACTCTGTTTCTGAGAAAAAATACAGGTATATTACAATTACAAAATTGCCAAGTTTTATGTAGTACCAGGAACTTGATAATCTGTATGGATCATAGCAAATAACTTAGAGATAAATTCTATGGACACCATCCTCCCCACTCCTTCTCCCCCTCAATTACTCTGACCTATTCTTCAATCAAAAAAACTTGGGGGAGGAGGGGCAGTTGGTTGAATGTTGTCTAATTAAAGAATAACCAATGATTCTTCTTGTAAAAACAGAATAACCAAGTTGCTCCTGAATCAATATTTTGCATGTAATTTGAATTTTGTAGTAAGACTTAATAAAGTGTTCTTATTTGAAAAAAGTTCATGGGTGAACTACTTTCACCACTAGAGGCACAAGCTGAGAAGTTAAAAACTCACAGTATTTGTCACCTAGACAGCAGCAGTCACAATACACTGTGAAATTAACAAATCACAATCTAACTTTCTTGAAAATCTTAACTGAAATGCACAAATGAGCTCATATATTTAAGGGCCGGAAAAAAAAAAAAAAAGGAATAAGCAATAAGCTGTTCAAATAAAACCACCATTTCTCAGTTGCACACATCCACAAAAGGACATTAGAGCAGACAGCACTGCTTCTAGATTGTTACGGTGTTGACTGGATTCAATGATTAATCTTTCCAAGAGACTTTTCAACAATACTTTCCAGTGAAAGGAATGTTAATCTTTTCAAGTTGCTATCCAACTATCAACTTTAAATCACCAACTTTAAATCTATGCACTGACAGTACCATAAAACATTTCCATATATTCTGAAGTTTGACTCTAAGAAAGCATGTCTGAGGGAGGAGGCAAAAATATACCTAAAATCTGTCTAGTTTTTCTACAGAATGCATCTCCACAGCAAAAGAAATATTTCTACAAAATATGTGGGTTTTCCCCAGTAATTTGTCTTGATTTAGTACTTAGTATTTCCTGTGTTCAAGAAATTCATTATAGACCAACAAGTGTCTTAGTCTTCAGTAGCCTGTTCAGGTTGTTGTGTGTGATTTTTTTCACATACAATACGGAGTATTTTCCACAGCCTGACAGAGATGTGTAAGTGTCCTGACCAGGGCTGTGCACAGGAGAATCAAGACCATACATCATTCTTTCCGCAAGCAGTCTTTATTTCAGATGTTCAACAGTCTGGAAACCCAGCAGCCTAACTGATTGCACAGCCTCTCTGTCCCTCCCCTACCCTGAAGACTTTTTCATTTGATACGGGCAAATTTTGAAGCTTTGTCAGGAAACAAAAAGTGAAAAACCAGCAAGCCAGGAACGTATTAATTTGGCTTTTGCACTTCAACAGTGCAGACAAACCTCTTCAAACACCTTCTTCTGGTAAGTGATGATACCAACCATTGCTGTGAGTTAGCTCAAAGAAGGAATAGGAGCATGTTTCTCCACAGACATGCTGTGGCATAGCTACAGAAAGTATTGGCAGGCCTCCACTTATATCCAAGGCTATGAAGCGAAGAATGCTTCTATAGCTGCATGCTTTTTTCCTTTATCTGAGGGGTCTCACATTATTTCTTCCAGCCTGAGTATATGTTCTGTACTTTTTCCGTAATCTAGCATAATTCAGCACTTACATGAAAATAGATAAATGGATCTTCACTGTTTCAGAGAAGATCCAACAGAAAAAAAGGTATATTCATTAAAAATGTAGTAGGCAAATACAAGTTGGGTTGGGAAAAGGCACACTGCAGCTATCTGTAAAGGAATGAGGTGCAGAAGAGAAAGGAGTGAATCACATGAGCAACATCAATTTTACTTATGTTAATTTCCCTCTGTTTTTACAGCACTGTAAATATTTTACATTATTGCTCAAAGGCAGATCAAATAGGAGGCAGAAAAGAATGTAGGAGCAGAGGGAGTGTATTAAGAGAAATCTGCATATTTGTAAGGGAAAGAGCCAGTTTCAAATCCAGCTTTACACTCATACTGGCTAGCAGACGCTGAGGTAGGCAGTATTTAGAACCAGAGGGCTTATGGATTCATCTGGGAAGCAGAAATTATACCATTACATTGAGTACCATCTCAATAACCAACTAAAGTCATGCTATCTATCTATTAGCAGAAAATTCTTCAGGAGCAATATAAAGTCAACTTAACAGTGAAACCCAACTAAACAGGTTATTAATGTCCCATTGCTCTGTGAGCCCACAAGACTGCAACAGAGGAGCTTAGACAGGGATGATCTTTGAGAATTCATTTACTGGACACCAGCACAGCCCCAGGCTGCTGCTGCAGGAATGCACAGTACAGCTATGCCACCTGCATTAGATGCCAAGAGTCACATGACAAGTAACAAAACACAGTTAAGACACTTGCAGATGGCAAGGGAGAAAAATTGTTTAAAGAGAGCAAGGCATTTGTCAATGCAAGTTGGACCTGTTTTTACAGAAGGAATCCCTGACTACTCTCCAAGCCTGCTGTAGAAGTAAACAACTATTTCATAACAAAAAAATGAAGGGGAGGGAAGAATAAATTCTAGTGAGACTAAGAACTGAACTATATCTGCAAATAAGTACAGGTCATCTTATATCATCTCCTGCTACTGCCTGATACTTCCCACTCCTCCCGTTATTTGAAGGCATAGCAGTTCTACCTGGTAAAGTGTTAAGTCTTCTCTAGACTACAGGAACTCTTTTTGTATGTCAAGCCACAGTTCCGACAACTTTGTTCAGCACATTAATGTTATACAACAAATTCCTAGAGCCCACGGTTTCGATGTAACTTGATACTTCAACTGAATGTTAACACCATGAAGAAGTGTCTTTCTTGGTCTTACTGGCCTACTCCTTATGCCATTTTGTACAACACTGCTAACAGCATTGAAGTTCAGTAAAAAAGGTAGAGCTGTTCTTCTGTGCAAAGACTAAAAGCAGAGCATTTTGCTTGTAATTACCTACCATATGAATTTATAGTCAATCATCTGACTGAAAATTGTTTTCTTGTTTGTCACATTTGAACACAAATACTTCTTAGTATCCTCAGTTAGACATCTTACTGAAACAGTTGAATTGAACCCCGTAACTAATGGTCCTTACATATTAGGCTGATGTGAAAGGCACTTTATTCCAAACAGTACTTGGCAAATTAGATCCAGTATCACTGTACAGAAACTTCAGAGGCCCCCTTACATCCTAATCTTTGCAAGACATTTTAGTGCACATGCATTCCAGATACTATCTGCAGTCAAGAGCTCCTAGATGATTCAACTCCTCATGGAGTTGTGAGTTTGCTAGAAACAATTTACTTTAAGTCTGCAGAAGTAGGCAGATGGCCTCATCTCTCAATAAAGAGTCAACAATACACAGAAGACCATTAAGAGAGGAGAACCCAAATGTAGCTACAATGAGAACAGGTGTTAGAAACAAGCTCAGGAACTGATCCATGTTCCAACTTGATGATTTTCATTGTTACTATCTTAGAGACAAGATTGCTTGAGAATGATTTAACAAGTCATCACTAAAGAATAGCCAAGAGAATTTTGCTTCTTCCAAACTGTGTGTCTTAGTCTTGAACCTGCATGCCATTTGAAATACTTTATTCTTAACTTGAAGGGGGAAGTGATGCCTAAGGATTTTAGGCATCAGAAGGATTAACAACAATCAAGTAGCATCTCATACTACACAGGAGTTATAGGGTGGCAATTCCCTGTCCAAGATCAAGCAGTGTCAGGGAGAAACCACAATTTTATTCCAGAAAAACAGTTTGTCATTAAGGAAACTACCAACAACTAGGGCATCTACATTTTACTCAGTTGGAGATTACCAAGTTATTTTGCCATAAAGGTCAAAAGCTTTATCTTTCTTTACTGCAAAACTGATCACAAACCAAAACACCTGAAAACCACAGAACCTGCAAATTAATTCTGTCTTAATACTCCTCTACTGCAGGGTCGAGCTGTACATGTACAGTGGATAGGGAGCATATCTGGTGCTACTAAAATTAGTACGCAAGTAGCATGGTGCTAGTTATCAGAGATGAGTATTATCTTCCCAGACCCAGAGCAGTTCTACAATTTATTTTTCACTCTCACAGTCACCCAAGAGGCTCCAGCACTTCAGGTGAATGATATCTTACAGCCATTGCAATGAATGGAGTTGCCACAGGGAAGAGGACCCTAGCTCAATTAATGTGCATTGCAGGGGATTTCAGTCATTACACATGTAGCAACCGGGGCTTTTCAGCCTGAAACTCCAGGAGCAGACTGCCACAGTGAGCTGCTGAGTCACAATTCTAACATTCCTGTGCACAAGTGTAGCAACTACAGCGACCCATAAGGAATAACTGCTAACAGTTTGACACCATATGAGCTTATGCCTAACATCCTTTTCAAGGAAGGACTTACCTGATAGACAATGTTTTGACCTGTCTCCACCCAGCATGTCTGTCAATGCTGCCTCCTGAGAGCTTGCAATAGCAGTTGAGTATTTTTAGCCAGTGTCAATCCTAACTCAGAAGTCCCGCTAGACTCCTGTGATAGGAGACCCCCTCTGTCCAGTACTCTGCAGCCTATTAGTCTCAAGCACAAACCTCTGTCATCTGGTAAGTCAGTAGTGTATTAGCTGTGCTGAGTACTGCTGAAGAAGCTGAAGAAATACTTCATGATCTGGCTGGCAGTAGTAGTGTAGCCTGCTAGAGCTTTCAACTTAGGAGATACTCTATTTTACTTCACTGCTAACATAATAATAGAGAACAATACTTTAAATGCTTAATGTTTTTTATTTTTATCCCCTCCTCTGCATTTAGGTTTTACAGTGATTTCTTAAAAATCATTCATTCTTGTAGGCTTCTAAGAGGAAACAGACAAGATTGAAACAATCATACATATAAAATTACTTATGTTTACAAATTTTTGGCAATCATAGTAACCCGTGTTTTCCTATTGCCATTGCCCCAATCATTGAAAAAGACAGTGTACAATAATTTACATCTGAAGTATTTCAAAGTGCTTGATAGTGATTTTCCAATAATTATTTACAAGTGGCCTATACACATATGTACAGGTGTTACAAGTTGTGGCTGGAATATGGCTTTCTATGGAAAGTGCTTTATATTTGGTCAGTGGTGTTACGGACTAACCAACCAAGGGTTACTGATAAAACTGTAACCACTAACAGCTGAATTGTTGTGGACATGTATTTACAGAGTTTGTTGTTAAGATGTATAAAATAGCTATTTACATAAAAGTGTTCCATAAATACAGAAAGTATCTTCTTTCTTCCAAGAATGGAGGAAGTCCTTCAGCCACAAACCTGGTTACTATCCCCAAAGAGCATAAGACACAAGTAAACTAGAAGTGATTGCTGCAGTGCTCAGGCCATATCATCATCCGTGCTTACAACAGATATCTGTAACAAAGTAAGTACAAGTTAGCTACAGCTGAACTAACAAAAGACACATAAACCCACTTAAAATAGCTAATTCCCCAGGCTAGTGACCACATTCAGCAGAAAGTACTCCATCTTGGGTGTAAGACACCAGTTACCTACTACAACTTTAACCTTCATTAAAGGGACAGACAAGTTCTCAGTTGATTCAGCCCACCGGTTTGACTGCAGCCAGCAGCTTTGAAAAGCAGAGATCTCTCCCAAACTCAAGTCAGATACCATCTGGCAGTCTGTCTAAGTATTAATCTGGAGTCTCAGATGCATTAATAAGTTTACTTACTGCAGGGTAGGTGTGTCCCACTGAACTGCTGTGCCTTCCAATATCAATTGTGAGGTCCTCTTCTGTAGTTTTCAGATAGACTGGATTATCAAAATTCATGCTTTTCATGTTCTTGTGCTGCCAGTTACGCCACATGAAGTAGCCAGCTGCTGCAGCCATCATCAGCAACACTTTGGGGAGACAGAGATTGCAAACATTAGGTAGGGTCAGGTCAAGCTCCTAAGACTGGCTTGTCCCACCACACAGTATCCAAAAGTCTAGTGAATGTTGTACTCACCAGCAGGAAGAACGATCCAAGTTGCAGATCTTCCAGCTGCAGTTACTTCAGACGTATTGTTAGTGGTGAACCCTGCATGAGAATTTTGAGTAGTGAACTTGCTTACTGACAGGCTGGCAGATTGTCATACGCACTTCCCAAGCCCAGAAGCTGCTATTGTATTAGCTTCTCAGTAATACACCACTAGAATAGCCTAACAGGCTTCATCCTGTATTAGTAGGAAGCTTTTTTTATTGTTTTATTGTTCCTCTGAACACTCCTGGGATTTCATGGAACCTATGGGTTCCACACTGTCGTAAGTGAACTAATTCTGTTTAACACATGCTTCAGCTGTTGTACTACATACATGATCTGGCCTGTGTTCCCTACTTGCATGCAAAGAAGAAAACTTCCAAGTAGGCCAATGGGTCAGTTTGCTTTCATGTCACTAATGTTTAGCAGTGTGAGTTATTGGGACCAGTACCTCCAGGAACTAGTCCAACAGTTGGAGATTTTTCAGTTGTGCTGGTATCTTTAGCCTCAGTGTAAGCCACAGTTGTTCCAGTACCTGAAACTAATTATAGATCAAGAACCCAGTTAATCCTGAAGTTCTGCAATGGCTTCGCTATGAGAGCCATGGTAGTGAATGTTTAGCAGATGGTGGAAATGATCATGCAGCTTGTTAGCTTTGTTGGGAACACTGACATTAGTTTCTTTCACTAGCACACCCTCAGCAGAGGGTATTTGATGAAAAATAATTCCAAGAACAAGGCCACACAGTAATCAGGTATTTAGAGCTGCAACAATAGTAAGGCCTCCCATCCCTCACATAAGATATTCTGACTGAGCTTTTGGTTCCACAAGTTTGTTGGTGAAGTACAGCCTTTGATAGCCATAGCACCTTTTAGAGCATCCAACTGAGGCCAGTATCCTCCCATTCAGCACTCTAACTGTGGCAGTCAGAATCAACACACAATATAGCAGGTGGCACCTTGGAGTTTCTAGTTCCACTCCACTGGACAAACAAGCCTACTGTATAGTCAGTGCTGACAGTAGTAGCAGCAGCATGTTCATCTGCGTCACAAAAGGAGGTATAAACTTCCTTGGACGAGCAGTATTAGCCGATCAACTTTTCAACACTGTGTAGAGCCATGTTAGTTTATACCCCGTGTTTTACAAGGGGCTGAGTACGTTTTGTGCTTATGCTTGCTGTCTGCAGGAAGCCACAGAGGTCCCAGGACTTGTTGCAAATGATGATGAAGATGCAGAAGCCAAGCATGGACTTTGGACAGCACCGGCAGACTTTCAGGACCGTATTAATGGGTGTTAGAAGACTTTCCACTCCAAGATTAATTAGATGAGATTAAATTAAGTAAAGCTGTCACCCTATACCACCATATTTTCCACTAACAGGTCCAGTACTCCCCTACTCCTTCCCCATCCATCCTGGGAAAGATTTCAGTTGTATTGCAATACCTGTACATCTCAGACCATCCTCCTGCAAGAAGTATCCAACAGGACATGCACAGGTGTACTTTGGAGAATGTTCATTTATCTGAGGAGCAGGCAGGCACAGGTAGCTACACCCTCCATTCACCACATTCTCTTCACACCAGTTCCTGCCTGTTGGTACAGCAATTAACACGACTGAGACTTCACGATCCATGTGTGCAGCATAATTATTTGCTCAGTAATTGTTCTAGTAGAGTCACTTGTCTCTGCAGGTTATAGATTTATACCTGCTGTGCCTAAGAAAGAGCAATTGCAACTACACCTTTTCTCAATCTCAGTGGCAGTGCCTATGTTAGAAGCTCCAAGCACAGTCAGAAGTGGAACAGCTATACAGCGAAGGGATACTACTTGCCACCACCCAAGCAGGGTGAGCTTCTTACAAGTATACACTGACAACTACAAACTGTATTGAAGTTACCTGAGGGCTGAACAAGTTCATGATACACAATGATGTCCTGTGCATCATTGAGGTTGTTCACTAGGGTAACCAACTCAGATCCAGTAAATTTGTTGGCACCATAGACTGCCTCATTTTCTCCATCAATCCAGTACACACGGTCCTAGAAGACAAGGTCATTGCATCCCATTACCTTCATGGTGCTATGAGCCCCATCCTTGCCTGCCACATACCAGGAAGATCTTTGACAACAGGAAGTCATTCTTACCTCAAATATTGTTACAGCAAGAGGATGAGGAAGGAACATATGTGACTTCAGCACAATTCTACGGTCCTGGCCATTCAAGTCCACACTTGACAGCATATGAAGTTTAGAATCAAGCCAGTATAGGCGGCTTTTTACAAGATCTAGGAGGGGAAAACAAACATATTTACTGTCTAAATGGAGAATACATCCAAAGCCTCCTGCAAGAATTGAAACACCCACAGATTTAAGAATAGTTGCAGTGTTGCCCTAGTTTCTTACCATTCCTGGCTCAGAGTGCTGCTGCAGTGATGCCTAAGCGGCCTGTGCCTCAACTAGAATATAGAGCAGTGCAAGGGAAGTTACTATTTCAGTATCTGAGAAGTGCTGTCTGTGCCTGTTGCAGTGTCTCCAGGCATGCAGAAACGTCCCTTTCTCAGAAGCTGAAAATAGTTCTCTGAAGGATGACCTTTGCTTTTGTAGCAAAAAAATTGCTAAAGCTCCAGAATACCTCTGGCACAGAGACAAGTTCAACGTACCTAGAGCAATTCCATTAGGCCACTGGATTTCTGTTGTCACAAGCTGCTGTCTGTCAAATCCATTCATTCCTGCTTTTTCAATTTTTGCTGGCTCACCCCAGTCTGACCAGTACATAAAGCTGTGAAGCAGAATTTATGTTGTATGATGCACTATAGTACTGTGTAGTATCACTCTTTATTATGACCAATAACTAACAAAGACTATCTAAGTCAGTTATCAGAACATGAAGTAGCTGCTAGGTCCACTCTTTTAGAAGAACCAGGACAAATACTCACCCAGAGATAGGATCTACAGCAATAGAAGCTGGCTCTCTTAGTTCAGAGAAAAACAAAACCTTTCTTTTTGTGCCATCTAGGCTAGCCACTGAAATGGTCTTTGCAGTTGAGTCAGACCAGTAGATATTCTTATAAACCCAGTCAACAGCAATTCCTGCAGGGCTGTGTATGTTGTCCAGTATTCTGCTGCGTGTTCCAACTTTATCACGGGTATCAATAGAGGCACTGGAAGATAAAAATTACTTGCTTTCAACCCCCTCTGCCACAGATACTACCCATTGGCACACCTTAGTAAGTACAGCACACAGATCTCAGACAGTCAATGAAGAAGACATGTGGGACTTCCCACAGAGTGCCTTCTGTAGAATTGTAGCAGCTGTTACTAGTAAGCGCAACAGGCATGCACACTGCTAGTTGTTGGAACTTGCATCAACTGTACTTTTGTATTTAGGACATCAGGGATCTAGTTCTCATGACCAGAGACTGGAGAAATATCCTGGATAAAACACGGGATGGTTTAGGGAAGCACACTAGGTTCAGAAGCTAAGTCCACTTACCCAAAGATTGCTTTTTGGCTGAAGTCAGCCCAGTAAAGCTTTTGCTCAGCAATATCAGCATCTAGAGCTACTGAATTTCTTAGCTGCTCTACTAGCTGAATGTACTCTTTTCTCTCAAGGCCAATCTTCCTGATATCCCGGCGGTTGGTGAAAATTAGACATGGTTCTTTCCCTGTGAAAAGAGTGTGTTATCTGTACTTCTAGATATCCAATTACATAATGTTCTTTTACAAGAAGTTTTAAGAGTCATTATATTTAGTATTTGCCATTCCACATTTTCTAGCAGACAGAGGTCTTCACTGTACCATACCTCATCCTTTTCTCCCTCCACAAGGGTCCTCCTGCCCAGAGAGCAGACACAAGCAGTTTATGTCAGGCAGCTTTAAGTACTATATCATGACATCATTTGAAGTGTGAGCAGTGTTCAGATTGGTACAAGTTATATTGGTAACAGCACAACAACTAGTGTCAAAACCACAGCAGCATAAACTGTACATCACCTCCTAGCTCATTTTAAAGTGGAAATATAGAAGTCATATACCAATACTCACCCACTGCCTTGCACACTCCAGTAGCAAGATCCATCTGATAGCCACGGCTGCATTCACATTTGTAGCCCCCTTTCAGGTTGATACAGATTTGACTGCAGATACCAGGGTTCTGGCATTCATCAATATCTGCAAAAACAACAATTTAATTTATTCTCACCTCCAATACCACTACTAGGGTCCATGTTAAATTACCAGTTACTTGCCTCCACAGGTTCTCCTGTCTAGAAGCTCAAACCCAGCTGGACAGTCACACTCGTAGCCAATAACAAGATCTCTGCAGATATGAGAGCATCCGCCATTGTTCACCAGACATTCATTTGTGTCTGGAAGAGAGGAATGGGCCACTTCTGAGAAAGCATGCATATTTAGTCTTATAGTCTTAGTCATGGAGCACTTTACCAGGTACCCATCCCTCTTCTAATGATGCCTGCCACATCTGATTAACTATTTCGGCACCTATTCACCCTCCTCAAATTTATGTTTGTTCAGCTCTCAGCCCCTGATCTGTGTTACAAGTAGGCAGCAGCAAAGATTGAGGCTCCTGGAAGTTTCAGTATTTCTAATGCATTCAAGTGCCTTCTGGCCACAGAAAAGTCATCTCAGCTTGGCTAGGATAACACCAGCCTATGAAATACACTGGTCTTGGTTGTATGTTTGTCACCAAAAAGTGCAGATGAGCATTCCAGACTGACATCTGACAGCTCAAAAGCTGTATCCAAGTATATCTAGTAGTCAACATGCTCTAATGAGTTTATTCACTTACTACACTCCTTTAGGGGCTCATCACTCCAGTCCTTGCAGTCTCTCTGCTGGTTACACACTTTATTGATATCTATGCATTCTCCACTTCTGCACTTGAATTTGCCAGGTCCAGAGCACTGAATAACTGAGATAATGAAGACTGTGAGGGTAACTACCAGTTTCAACAGATATTCAGCAAAGACTTTATTCTTGTTAGTTCCACACTTACCATTGTTACAATTTGCTTCATCAGTGCCATCCAGGCAGTCTCTCACACCATTACACTGCCTACTTCCATGGATGCAGTTCCCATCTTCACACCTGAACTGGTCTGGTCTGCAGGTCCGAGAAGCTGAGGACACAGCCATTACAGACCTTTACTTCTGATGTTTACAGAAGGAAAGAAAGTGAAACAGAAGGCAAGCAGCACCTCCTATAGAAGGACCAAGTTAACTTACGGCAGTTGACTTCATCACTTCCATCCTTGCAGTCAGGATCTCCATCACAGCGCCACTTTTTGTGGATACATTCACCTGAGCCACATTGCACCTCACTGGCAGAGCACTTCACAGGCGGTGCAGGCTGGCGGCCACATTGCTCTAGAGATTCATCTGAGTGGTCAGGGCAGTCAGCATCATCATCACACACCCAGCTGATGGGGATGCAAGTGGAGCTTTTGCACTGGAACTCATGAGCTCCACAGGTAGGAGGTGCACACTCCAGTTCATCACTGCCATCGCTGCAGTCATCTTGACCATTGCAGACAAAGCTCTTGGAAATACATTGCCCACTGCTGCATGTGAACTCTGCTGGACTACAAGTTACATTGCCTGGGGTAACAGGAGTAAGAGAAATTAGCAGATTATCACAAGAAGGCTGACTTTTGTATGAAGGTGTTTTGCTTTGCAGGTTCTTCA
>JAWWEU010000091.1:45530306-45541741 GCA_035583155.1 Acropternis orthonyx
TCCAGTAATATATGGTAAAACTTTAGTTGGGAAAAATAGAGCCTCCATTTCTGTCAGAAGTGGAACAGAATGTGGCATTAAAATACAGCCTTTACCAATTTTGCAACTTCCCCTTTTTATGTTTATCTTTAGAAATGAGATACCCTTTAGAATATCGTGTGACATCAATTTTATATGCTTAGTAATAAAACAAAATTTATCTTGCTGATACTGCAAGTTTTATTCTAAGTTTACATAAACTGGAGGTTATTCTGATCAGATTTTGTACAAGAAAATCTGTTAATATGAACATCTATTAAAATTCCACTGGAAGTGCATGTTTGTAGAGTTTCCCAGTGGAAAAAGAGGAATTCAAATTTTATTTGCTTTTCTTTAATGTATGCTGATTAACAGTGTCTTTGTTCACCTTTGTGGATATACACATGCATAAATATGGGACATCTGACATATGTGTTCCAAAAAACTCTGTATAGTGAGTGGAGAAGGCTATTAATATTTGTGTTCTTCTTTACAAAGGATGAAAAAGTGGTGGGATGTGTGTTAAAAATAATTAATTGAAAAAAATAATTATATAAAAAAAATAAATTATATAAATAAATATAAAATTATATAAAACTTCAGCTTGTGGTGTTGTGCCTGTAGAGCATAGGAAATAATGGGGAGCGAAGTGGCATGTTACTGGCAAGCTTGGAGTGGGACATGATGTTCTTGAATGATAGCAGAGAAGTTTTTAACCAGATACTGGTGAGGGTGTCACTAGAGATGTGTGGCAAGAAACACTGATTTCCCTTCCCATGAACATGTGAGCAGATGATCTGGAATATTTTGGGAATGTCCAGATTTGGAGAATAATGTGAAATAGAAAACAGTGTATTAGCCTGAATATAGAAATTTTTGAATGTGTTCTTGATTCACACAAAAGGTAACAAATGTTGCAGAAAGGCAGTGTGCCCTCTGTAGAGGGGTAAGCTGAAGAGAGCCATGCGAGAGAAGTTATCCCTGTTCGGTGCTGTGGCGCTTGATGACCAAAAAGAAGGATAAATTAAGGACATGGTGAGAGAGCTGCCTTGGGCTCATCAGTTATTTGAACACTGGGTTGTGTTTTCCATGTCCCATAGTTGTTGCAAAAATGATCTGGTGTCACACTCTGCATTGCCTACTCATATTTTAAATGTAAATACCATTTTTCATCCCTAAGGGTGTTGTAAACTCTTGCCATTTTCATTCATTAGCCCTTCCTCTTCCCCATATGTTTAAGTTTCACAGTCTTTTTTTGAATACTGTTGTTGGGGAGGAGGTGGAATATTTGACAGGCAAATGGTCATACTCTTCTCTGGTGCAGGTGGTGTTTAGCAAGAAGTGGTAGACAGATTTACAAACTGAGGAAATGCAGTATAACAGCACTTACTTAAATTTTAAATTAAATTGAAATTGATCAGTGCTGATGTCTTTGCATTTATATGCAAGATAATACTGTTCTGGGAACTGAAATATTGTCAGATGTTGCTTATAAGGAAATTGCTTCTATGAAATGGAATGATGCCATGAAATACAGTTTCTCTATCTATTTGAATAATATAATGTGTTTAATGTGTCTGTCTGTAGCAATACATGGACTCTAGTTCTGCAGATTGAAAATAATCTTCTTTAGACCTTGGGCTATCTGAGGACATACGTGGATAGGATAGATATAAATATATTCTATTCTTGTGAAGTCAAATACTACCTCATTACAACTGCTTCCAAAAGGAAAAGGAGAGGTTCTTGGTTATGTTTTTTGTTTTTACGATGGCATCTACTGTAAACCTTATCAAGAGTACCCTAATGTCTTGTTTCTGCAATACCTAGCAGAATTACCTTCTAATTCCCATACAAAATTTATTTATTCTGTTAATTTTGTTCCTGTTTTGTTTTTTTTTTTTTTTTCTGAGACTGATGTTTGTGTTTAGTGTTTGTGCCTGACATTCTTCCCTGTCCTCCCTTAGCCCCCTTTTTTCCAAGCTAAACTAGCCAAAGTTTTCTGGGTGCTTCACTTGGCGGTAGACCGTTCCCCTAACCATTGTGCTTGGGATCATCAGGCCCTCTCCTGGCTTGATGGCTTGAGTCCACCTCTTCAGGGCTTGACTGAACACAAAGGTAGGTGGTATTCCAGGGTGTGAAGAGAGGTCTTGTCCCAAGCCTTCTATGCTGATATTAAGTTGACATAGATAATTTTCCTTGCTAGAAGTACCCTGACTGACATCTCATGTGCCCTTTCTCTGGCTTCATCAGAAGATGTCATGTTCTCTGCTGTATGTATCCACCCATCCTAAATGTTTGAGATGCAATCTACCTGTAGAATCAAAGGGGAGAAATGGACATTTCAGTGTGGCCATTCACAGACATTTAGGCAATTTCTATTATTTAGTTTAATGTCTATTAAGTGTGCTGTCCAACTTCATGTCCTTAATTTTTTTAACCCCCTTTCTAATTTTTGTGGCTAGATTTTTGGTAATGATACATAAGATTTGATTATATTACGTGATGGGCGCCATGGCTGACCATAACCTACTTTATCCTAAAGTTTTCTTTTCACTGTTACTCCTCATGTTTCCTTTAAGGCATATGTTATCTATCTGGCAACTCTTGTACAAATTGACAGCATTTGCTGCTTAACTAATAGTGTCCCATGTTGGCCTCTGTCAGATGCTTTACTGAGTGCCATGTGGACTTGATCTAGCTGTTAGTTGAAAAATTCAGATGGCTTATTGAAAGGAAGCCTGAAGTTAGGTAAGCACGATCTAATTCTAGTAAATCCACATTGTGTTTTGTTCATTTTTCAAGCACACATGAAATTTATGAAGTTTCTGTTATTTCCCCTAAAACTTTGTATATTTTTGAAGTCAAGACTAGGGGTGACTGGCTGAGCACTGTGAGAAACTTCTCCTGTTGTCTTCCTTAAATATGAACAATGTTCATTTTGTTCTCCTATAGCACATGTCTTAAGATAGAGACTGTCTATGCCTCTGCAAGATCTTTGGAATTTCACTTCTGAAATTCTTGCTCTGTTTTCTTTTTTCCTTTAGCCATCCTATGCTTGACTGTATAGTCATTGTTCTGTTGGAAAGTGAATTAAGTAGTCATTTAGTTATAGACAATACTTAGGGGATCTTTACTCTTAGTATCATATTCAATACTTCTTCAATGGACTTCATTTTCTTTTTAGTAATACACTTGATGAGCATTTGAAGGATTTGCAAACTCTTAAACTTACTAGTTCTCTGAATTTTTAACAATTTGATCTTTTTCAATAGAGAACTTAATTCTGTGTGTAATTTAATTTGATTTAAAGTGAGTTGGGTCATAATTATTCAAATCAGATCTTACCAGATCTGATGTTGAAAACTTAATAGAAAGAACATTCAACCACAGTAGTGTTTCATTGACTACTTCATGAAGATACTCCCATCATGTCACTGAAGTAGCCAGAACTCACAGTGATCAGTAGTATTTTTTCTGTGTGTGAGAAGGTCAAGTACTAATATATTGTCCTGACACATCTTTCCCCCATGTAACACTGTGGAGCTGTGCCTATCATCCTATATGGTAGACCATATCAGACTCCAACCTTTCTTTTTCAGACTGATTCTGTAACGATTTTTTCCTGAAGTCTACCACATCAGTAATATGCAAAACTACTGCACTGTCATAACCATTATTTCATTTTACCTGAATGCTTTAAAACTTAGGTGAGAACCCTTTCAAACCTATCTTTTTGTCATGATTGCTATTTTATCATGTTTTTGTTATCCCTTGGAGATCCATTTTATCTTGATCTCAGGAGTTAGTTTCAGTGCCAATACAGCATAGCATCTCCTGATACAAGAAGATAAATTTTATTTGCATATAGTAAGTGATTCCTTAGGCTTTTCAACTGCAGTTACCTGGTCTCTTTTTTTTTTTTTTTTTTAATGAATATTGATGTGAAGATACTGAACAGCAGCTTGGAACATCTAGGTTCAATTTATGACCTGGCTTTGTAGAAATTTTTTCAAATGTTCTTGTGCCGTTCAGTTTTTCTATCCCTCTTTGCCAAGTAAAATGGAGGTAATAATATTTCCTGGTGTCAGAAGGCATTTCCAGGGGGTATACTTACCAGTGTTTGGCAAGGGCTCAAGTAATTCAGTGGTAAATATTGTGGAAATAGAGTCTATTGCCTGCAATGCATCCTCAAGTGACTGGATGATTGACTCTTCAGAAAAGCAGTTAATAAATTTTCAGGTATTTTTTATTAAATGAAAGTTTTGGAATATTTTAAAATACACCAACCATTTTGTACAATAAACTCTATCCATGCATTTCTCAATATTTGGTATTATTGGACTTCTTGGCTTATTTTCGGGGAAATACATGTCACTATTTAAATTTAAAATTTATATTGAGATATGTAAAAGGGACTCGTCACGTAGAGAAAAGGTTTGTTACTAGTTTCTGATGAGACTGATGATCTCATTGCTATTTAATAATTTAACAATGATTGCTTGCTCTTGTGTTCCTTAGCATATTGTTGAAGAAAAGTGCCGTATTTTGGACGTTCATTCTGAGAATTCTCAGAACTTTGCTTTTACACTTCCAAGTTTAGAGGGTGTGATTTGCCATTTGAAAATGAGGTTGCCTGTGCCTTTTGAGTCTTTCACCATCACATAAAACACACCTACCTTTCCCCAAGTGATAGTATTAAAATAATGAGCCCTGGTTCATATAGCTGTGATTTTGCTACAGTCAGAATGGTCAATGCAATCAAGTCCCCATATCATAAAAATTATTTTAAAATAGAGACAATACAGAGCCAGTAATAGATGATGATAGAAAAGTAAGACATACTGCACAAAAAGACACTGAAAGAACTGTATTAAATGGAGGACTCGGGAGATTTACAGTTTCAGACTATAAATAATTGCAGAGATAATAGTATAAATGAAAGAAGGGAATTACCCACATTCTCAGAAGAAAGAAGGACAAGGTGCAATGGCCTGAAGCTGAAACAGGAAAATCTTGAGTCATTAAGAGTGTTTCTTACAATGAGAGTAATTATGCGGTGAACTAAAGGGCAGTGCAGTGGCACTGCAGATGGGCTACTGGTGCTGTGAGCATTCCTGCAAAGTGGAGCTGGACAGATTAGGTGACGTAGATGAGCTTCTCCAGCTGCTAGTTTTTTCAAGAGCTTACAAAAGTCAATCTGTTTCTCTACATCATCTTCATAAATCCTTCTACAGCTGCCAGTGACACTGTTCCAATGAGCTATCATACTGAAATGTGTCTTTGCAGCCAGATTCGTGAGTCCCAGCTGCTTCAGTGAAATGAGAGTCTATTTCATCTCATTGTCCATTGAAAATAAGTGTGCTTTTGGCTCTGGTTTTCCCAGAATGCCCTGTCTCTCTCTGACTCTTACTTACACAGTGATTTGGTTCTCTCTATTATCTTTACTGCCATGTTTAAGCGCACTGCACTGCTTGTCTTATGTGTAAGGACCTGCAAAACCTCGCAAAAAATGTCCAGTATGACCCTAACCTGTTCTTCCTATGTGTGTCACTCCATTTGTTGCTATACTAGTGATACCATCTTTTTCTATTTCCAGCAGGTGAATACAGCTATGGGGTTTATATAGGCTTTACTTGGGTTATTTGGTGAAAAAAAAAAAAAGAGTCAAGGTCTATTTGCATGTCATGTGGCTTGGATATGGCAGAAGTCCTTGTGGTGTTAAGATGTACCGGGGGAAAAAAACCCACACACACACAAAAAAAACAACCCCCCACCAAAACCCCCCCCAAACAAACAAAAACACCCCACACACAAAAAAAAAAAAAAAAAAGAAGGAAAATTCCTGTATCCTTTGTCCTTTCATGTTAGAAATTGGAAATTCTAGGTTCTCATTAGTGCAAATAGCCAAGAACAACCATCCCTATTTTATCCTTGGTGTTTTTGCTAGGTAGTTACCCGTGTGATGGGAAAAAGAAGGAAATGTATATTTCAGTGTTTGAGTTCCCAAGGTCTCAGTTGTCATGCATTGGTCTCCAAGCTGTTCAAAGGTGTCACCAAGAAACTGGTACTTCATGGTTTGCCCATGTTCTTCATACGCTGGTCTGAGCAAGTCACAAGCAGTGAGACATCTTGATTTTAACCCAAAAGTTAGCTCAGAGATAGTGTTAGGCTCCAGTGAAAAACTACAGCCTGGGAACATGACTGTTTAACTCAAGATGGGAATGTGACCAGGCTTGGTGCTGTGTGCTGTTCTTCAGCTGCAGCAGAAAGGCCCATCTGCAGGGTTAAGATGGGAGCAAGATTCAGCCCTTTATCAGCAGGCTCTAAGTGGATGTGGGATCTGCTCTTTTTTTTTTATTATTTATTTTATGTTCTTTGGTACCTACTGACCTGCTGTACTCCATGGATATCAATAATTCAAGCTTTGCGACAGTTCTATGAAAGAACTCATGCAGATGAGCCTGAGGGACAGCCACAGGACTGGTTCAACAGGAAGGCAATTGCCATGTTAATCTGCCCTGGTTGTTTATCTACTTCTTGCTGCCTCACTGCACCATGGAGTCCCTGGCCCTGTTCTATTTGTTTTCACTTCTCAATGTAGTTACTGTTTCAGAAGGTGGTTCTGGGCTAGTGAACCCCAGGAGCAGTGCATCTGAGAGACAAAGCCTTGGGACTGAAAAAGTGTAAGCACCCAAATCTTCCCAGACACCCTAGGGCTTCTCAAGCTGCAGTATCTCTGTGTTTCAGGGACCAACCCCTCCACTATGGGTAATGAAGTGGTGAATTTCTCCTGTGCCAAATGGAATGACTCTTTCTAACTGAGCTCCTATCTAAGCTTTACCTGAATCTGAGTTTCAATCTTTTTAAGGAAATGTCCAAATGAGTATTTTCTGTGCAGTTTTGAGTGTGCTTTTCCCCATTAATTCAATTTGAATCCAAATTCTTCAATAAAGTCATTACATGTATGTTTTATATTAAGGTATAGCTTCTATATTTGGACCTTAGGTAGAAGCATCTTGCTACTCACTCTGAAAGCTAAGGAGTTTTAATGTATCAAACTGCAGGCCTCTGGTTGATTCAGCATGTCTGGTTTTTAGCTTTCCACCCCTGTGCAACTGTGAGCAGTAACAATCCTCAGAGCAGCATCTTGCCAAAGGCACATCTGGAAGCGGCCTGGGTATAGCTAACTGCCGTGTTTCTGATTTTAGTACAGCTATAAATGAAGCACAGACTTTCTTCCCAGGCTTCAGTTTTGGCTAAGGGTGTTATATTATTTAGCTTTGCATTAGCAGTTGGGGAAGTGCTCATATGGTCACTTAGCTAATTAGTTTCACACTTATATTTGAAGACTTTACTAACAGTTCAGTCCATTACTTTAACAAAGATATATAATATTATAATATGCATTAATTGAAGTGGTCTGACAGTGTTGCAAAGGTATGTTGGTAAGTAACTGCATATCTGTGTAGAGAAAATGTATAACACTCTTGTGTGTAACCTGGAGATATATATAATCCTAAGTGAAAAGAAAACTTTGGAAAGGAAATATTTGTGAAGGTACAGTGTAGCTGCTCCTTAGAAACCTAAAATTATAGCGATGTAAATTATCAGAGAATTGTCTTATCACAATGACAGAGTTAACTCATTATTATTTTCTGGCTGTTTCCATCTTTATTTGTTATTGTTAATAATTAATCATTATGACAGTAGTAAATAAAATCATAAAGACTTCACTGAATTTTTTATGGCTTTCAGTGAGACTCTTATCAGACTTGAGGGTGAGCAAAGACTGATATTAGCATTTGCCTTTGTAATTTGGCATCTGGCTAAGTGCAGTTGGGGGTAAGTAGTGCAAGGCAGACCCACAGGAAAACTGGGTTAGAAGTGCTCCTTCAGAGTCATCTGATCCAGCTCCTGCCTCTAGAGAAGCCTGATATTGCTACATTGCTCTTGACATAGGCAAAAACATGTCTAACATTTTTTTAAAGCTCTCCAACAGTGAAGACTCCAGGCCTTTTTCTGTAACAGCAGGACAGTGCTGGCTCTTCACTTTGTTACCTCCTGATAATTAAGATACATTAAACCTTATAGGGAGGAAGTTAAGAGTGTACTAAGAATGCTACACACTTGTATTTTGGACAAGACTGAGGGCCTATGGGATGTCTTTGCAAATTTAAATTACATAGTTTTATTCTTGGTTAAACAGGCCAGATGCTTACAGCATGCTTGTCTAATGTGTGAAGAAATTTTTGAGGGCACTTTAGACAGAGGTGAAAACTTCAGTTAGAGCTGTTGTGTGAGACAGAGGCAGTCCTAGGATTATGCACAAATTCACCTTATGAATTGATCCGAATGTGACTTGGCAAAAGCTCACAGCAGAAGTCAAAAGGATCTGAATCCTGTGAATAACATGCGCAGTGTATGCTCTGCCAGCTGGGCTCCTTGCTCGTAACAGTCATGACGACGCAGGTGGGTGATGAAATCTACCCTCTGCTAGCCGGAGGGCAGGAAGCAGAGAAGAGGGTGGCAGCCAGCAGCGTGCTCCCTTTCCCCTGTGCACAGGCAGCGAGGCCTGTCCCCATGCATGTCCCACTCCAGCCTCTGACACTGCTGCAGGGAAATGAGCCAGACCCCTCCTGGGCTCTTGTCCCAGCCCTCTGCTGTTTCCAAGGCAAGGTTTTCCATCACATGGTATTTTTGCACTTGTGGATTGCAGAGCAGTAACAAAGTGAAGTGACAGCTGCTTCTGTACTAGGAACCTCTGCAAGCTCTAGACTATTATTTTCAAATGGTTGATCCACGTGGTAGCAGATAGTGTCCTGTACTGCAATTCCTCACTTCACTGGGCCACAGGACAGAAAGCTGACACAGTATATAAACATCTTTCTTCTCAGTCTCACCCTTTCCATTCAGTAGCTCCAACATATTCATAAAGGCAAGTTTTCTGTCATCGAAATGCACACATCTCAAACTGCGTGTGCAGGAGCAATGTGGTAAAACTGCATCCACGGACAAATTCACTTCTGCATAAACATTTCCCCTGTTCTCTTTTCTAGTGGTGAGCCTAACACTTCTGATTTAAAAGGTCAGACTGGGTAAGTTTTTATAGACTTTCCCACACCAGAAAGATGCCTGTCGTCAGTGTAAATGTCAGAAGTAAATACTTATTTGAGCACTTGCTGATGTAAAGTGTTGTTTCTTTACACTCACATTTGTTAGATGGGCTGATATAAAAGGTATAACATTCTCCTTCCACCTAAATTCCTTGATTTGAATAGTTATCAGCAGCAGAATTGCACAGGAAGGCACATGGTATGAGAACAATACCTCCATTATGACCTACTAACATTGTAATCTAATTTGAGTTTAAAGAGAGACCTGCATATTAACATCCAGCACAGTAGGATGGCTGAATGCATTTTTATGGTACAGAAACAGCAATCTCTGACAGAAGCTCAGAGCATACGTGTTTTAGGTATTTGTGTTTCAGTGTTATTTACATTGCCATTTCTAACTGGTACAATGTTTCAATTAATATTTGTCACTTTAGACAAGCTTTATTTTATTAAGTTTTTGTTTCATTGATTGATTGGATTTTTGGTTTATTATTTAAATGTTAAAAAGATTGGAAAACTTAGGATGCTGAAAACACCTTGTTAATTAAGGAGTAGTTCCTTATTTGGAACTGGAATTGTTTCTTGAAACACTGAGGACACAGAGGAGCCTTAATTTACTCATAATGGCCTAGATTAAGGACAATGTTGTAACTGCAAGGATCAGTCATGGAATATATCAGAAACTGAGCAGCTCCTAGTATCTAATGTATTTCCCATAAGGGCAGGGATGGGAATTGGGATGCTCTGTTAGCTCAGCTTTACAGGCTGAGGGAGCTCAAGGCAGAAGAGATTAAACAACATTCCCAATGTCATGGCAGGACCCCTGTGACAGAGCAAAGAGATTGCGTAGCAGCAATCCTTTCCCTCTGACAGATACAGCTAGAGCCCTGTAAAAAGCTTGGTGCACATTCTCACATGGACTATGTTAGCCATACTTTTCTCTAATGCTGTATGCTGTACTGGCATAACATGTAACAAACTTATATTAACATGAATGTCTTACAATTAACTGCAGCAAAACTGTGCAAATCTTGCAAGAACACTTATGTTTACTTGTAGACCCAGTTCTTGCCCTCCTTGGAGTTGGTGGGAATCCCTCCATTTATATAGTAGGCTATTCATTGTGCTCGGATTTCACTCTGTTCCTGTCCAAGACATCTCCTACAGGCATATTTAGGTGAGTTAGGGTAAAGGTGCCGAAGGGGAGTTTAAAGGATTGAGTTTAGGTTGCTTATTTTAACTCTCATTATGAACACTTATGTTCCTGGATCAGTATAGGCAGTTTAAAAACACTCCTTGCTCATTCTAATGAAAATCTGAATACTGGTCCTTGAGACAGATCTCAGTTATGTGTACAGTGTGGCAGCTGGTACTTGCTTCCATTCCCAGAGGAGAAAAGTATTGATTGTTTGCTTTCTGATATTGGATTTTGGGTAACTTCACTGCAGGCAAACTATAGTCAACCCTTAACTTCAGTAGCTTAATTAAATGATTTGAAAGTTTCTGATTTCATTCTGTCAGTTGATATGCTTAAATACATTTTTTTTTGCCAGTAGAGTTTTTCCAACTGTTTAATAAACATCAGTAATAGTACCTTTATAATACAGTTTTATTTTCACAGTGTCCAGCTTGTAAATAACACTTCCTTATTCCATTCTAAACAAGGTATTATGAATACTGAGTGGGCTGCAAGATACATAATGGCAAATAATACAGGCAGCTCCTAAAAAAATGAAGCAACTGCTTGTGACCAAGTATGTATGGAATTACATAGGGCATAGCTGGCCTCTCTTAACATTGGATAGGTGTTACACAGTAAAGGCACAGGATTATTTCATAATTTAGTCAGAAAAATCTTTTAATTTCTTTTTGAGGTATTACATGTGCTAATCGTATAGGCTTACTTCTCAAAGGAAATTTCAACATTCATCTGGCATGCTGATATTTGCCAGACACACCTAAGTTGTCAGAATAGCTGCCTGACATACAGAGTGTGCCTTTTGCCCACTTGAAATACTGCTTTTTGATTTCTACCAGACTTACACAATAGTAGCCTAGTTCTCCTTCCCTTTCCTGTGCTGATTTTTAGATTTCTTGTTCCTGCTGCAAACACTCTCTAACAGCTACTTACAGCTGCCGTTTTCTGCTCTATGCTTTGTATAGTCTATTATGCATAGAGAGGGCATGGCATTGCTTTTCAATTTCTTTTTCTACACTTATTTTGCATTCTGTTTGCATAACCTTACGTTTTCAGATATATGGACCTTTAGGGCATCGAGCTTTGTCAATAGTCTTAGA
>JAWWEU010000091.1:45549499-45561415 GCA_035583155.1 Acropternis orthonyx
CTATATTTTTTAAATGGAAAACTGAAGTTTAAGATGCAGTTTCAAAAGTTTCTTTTCCTCAGTTTTCATTTGTGCTGGAAGTTCACACAGTACTGGGAACAGTTGCTAACAGTTGTTTCCCCTGAGGGTGTAAATGCAAAAGGGCAGAAAGTTCTGCCTAAAAGCATGACCTAACAGATGCTTTCTGCCACAGCCTGTAACCATCTCCAAGTCCACGTGTGTCATACTGCCTTGATAGGCTGAGATTCAAGGAGACCAATTTTTCAGATAGAATTCTAAGTGTGGCACACAGCCCACACCTTAATCCAGACCACCAAAACCTGCACACTAAGCAAAGGCTTTCAGTTTAAGTTCTTATCCACAAACGGAACTATTCATGGCTATGTCTAGGGTTAGTCTGTGTGTAAGTATAGCTTGTGAATTGTTGCACCTTTCTACATGACTTTAAGAAAGCAGAGCTGCTCAAGAAGCTGTGAGCTTTATCTACTTATCTTTCCTTAGGAATGCTGAGACAGATCTTCAAAATTATTTAGTTGTGGTGTTGCTTCATCTATCACGATCCAAAGAAATGTTGTCACATAGAGGTGACAAAAATTAGGGAAATGTGCCATCTTATCTGTCAGCTTTATTATGTGGTATGAACAGATGGCCTGTGGCACCTTCATCAACTGCTTTCATGTTCATTAAAGATATTTTAGCAGCAGGGCTTAACTTCCTGTCTAATTTCTTGTCTTTGCATCAGAGAATACGTTTACCACAGATTAGTTACTTTACCATGGGTTTAATTTCTCCGTCTCTATGTATCGGCCTATGTATGTGTATATGTATTGATGCACACATACATACATACATACATACATATATACACACATGTATATATACATCTATATACTTCAGTTAAGTTATAAAACAGCTTCCACTTCAGCCTTTGCTTATGATTTCCTTGTCAAAAATCAATAGTTAACCAGAATGCTGAATGAAGTAAGGCTGACAACTTCTCCATCCTGAGCCTTTTTTGTCAAAGTTTCTGATACTTTTGAAATCTCTTAGTAATAATAGGTTAAACAGCACCTGAAATTGTCCATTTTTACTTCTACCAACTTAGTGATCTTTTCCACAGCATTTAAATGGTCATAAACTTAGGTTTTTGCATGTTTCTGTACAGTAAGATTCCTTTAATAACTAACCTCTAACACTGACACAGCAGGAGTCTCAAAATCAGCTTTTTCTAGATTATCCACTGAATAAAATACTTTTATAGGTAGCTTTTGTACTTCTGACCTGTGTTGTTTCAAAACTTGTACTTTCTTATTCATTCAGGTGAAAAGAACTGAGCAGAGCACCCTCATAAAATGCTCAGAAGGTGTAATTTCCTCCAAGTCCTGTCATACTGGTGAAGAGATTTATGGAACCAGCAGTGATTTATACAGAAATGTACCCCATCTGCATTTCTTATGATTTATGCCACTTTGATGTGTTCTTGGAGGAGCAAGGAGGAACATTACATCAGAACAAAGCAGTGTTTGGCAAATGATAAATCATGGCTTCTCAAAAGCCAGTCATGCATTTCTCTGTTTACACAGTATTCCTGTAGTGACAGTACAATGGCCCAGTCCATAAGCAGTGTGCAAGGTCACAATGGTCTTAACTGCCAGACCATACATTCATTCCTGCTGCCTCTTTTGTGCTGGCATTAGCAGCTATGTGGCTGTGTTGTGAAAATGAAGCTTTTATCTCTCTCTTTTTTTTTTGATAAATGTTATGCAACATTAGTGAGCATTCCACATTGCTTTGGTTTATACTGGTTGTGAAACCCATGACAAGTTGGGGTGTGAGGAAAAAAGAAGTGTTTTTCAGTACTGTAAGCCCATATTTATAATCTCTTTCATCCTCTGTTCTGCATGGGAAAAGAGGACCGGCCAAAAGTAAATCAGTCAGAAAGGTACATAAATTGCCTTTAGGGCATAGTGTTGCTCTTTGCCCCTTCTCCATTTCCTACACCTTCTCACTTGATTGAGTTGCCAGTGATATGTCTGTTTCCTGATAACACTTCTCATTGTCCTTCTTCATGTTCATTCTCTGTATAGTGGCTCTTTTTTCTTTTTCTTAACATTGAGCTACTGAATCCTGCTCTGTATGTAGATTCCACTTCTAGCTTATTCTACTGCATGAAACAGGATTGTATAGTCACCCTTTCAGGGATGAAGGAACTCCACAATTTGCTTTTATCAGTCAGCATGTGCTAGTAAAGAGTAATGTAATACTGGAGTTCAAAATCTGGCATACTGAGTTTTGCAGATGGCTGACTAGACTGTGTGATGGTATGCTTCACTATAATGAATTGTAGCAATAAGCTTCAGAGTATTGTTTCTAGGTGCCTTGGTATATTAATTTCTTTTTTTAATTTTTATTCATTTTTACTTTTATAATTTTTATAAATAATAAAATCTTCACTTCCCTATATGGAGAATATTAAGAACTAGAAAATATGATGACTCTCAAAATAAACCTCATTGGTTTTTACATAAGCCCAAGGACATGCACATTGTCTTGTTTTGAATGAATTGTGAAGTGCCTGCAGGATTTTTTTGTTAACAGAAGAAACTGACCAGGACATGCCAAATAGTCTGTGTTCTGGACCAAAAAGCCATGAACTGAGTTATTAAAGACCCCTTATAGACAACCCTTAGAAAACACAGCAGATTAGCCTAATTATATAACTATATGTGTACTTCTTGAAGGCATTTACTACAGGTTTCTTGTGGAAGATCTCTTGTTCAAAACAGAGGTCACCAGTGAACACACTCTTCATTCACCCATTGCTGTGGGTATTGTTTCATGTGACTCCAGAAACCTGTGTGTGACAGATTATAAAATTTGGCAAGTGATGGTAACATACTTTAATAGCCTCTAATGTCTTTATGGGAAGCATAAGCCAAGATTTACAACATGTTATTTAACCTATTGTCTCAAGACATTCATCATAACAATAAGTGTCTAACACTGTGTCTAGTATTGCCAGTCTCAGCTAAAAAGGGAGATGAGTTGACTTCAGTGCTTCTTTTTCCAAGGCAGAACGTTTGACAAGTCTCTTTCTCTTGGCTCAGATCTTGCCTATCTCACATCAACCATTGTTTTTATTATTATTACTGCCACCACCATCATCATCATCATCATTACTAGCAAACAGAACTGACTAATGCATTAATGAGAGAAGATACAGCCTTGTGTGTTTCTGAGTGGTGTAAACTATAAAATAATAGTGTCCTCAGGCAACTTCAAGCTGACCAGATCCTAGACTTGTTTGACCTCAATGAGAAAAGACTTCACACTGAGGAGAGCAATCACTGCTCTCATGCTTAACAGCTGATGATGGGCTGTGAGGACCCTCTATCCAAACAGCTCTCAAAGAACAGCAGAGAGATAACAACAGAGTTTAAAATCAGTATAAAACAAGTAGCTTAGTCTTTATCATAACCTTCACCAAATCTTTGAAATATAGATTACAGTCTATAGATTACAGAAATATAGTCTGTTGCACTATACTAAATTAATTCAAGCCATCACACATTCCTCAGTTCTAGGCACGACTAGTGAATTGGCCAGAGACTAATTATAAAAATAACTTTTATCATCCTCTTTTGGCTATAAAATTTTCACCTGCTAGGACAACACACTGCAAGCCTTCAGTGCTACAAGTAAGAAATTACTAACTTCTGGGAAAATTATTTAAAATTTGTGGTGAGAAAGGGCAATGCCACAGAGGTTGAACAGGCTTCTCACCAGAGGCCATGAGAACTATGCAGAACTTTGTTTCTTAGGTGTCTTTTATCTCACTGTTTATCAAACAAACTTTCTCAGACCTTACTCCTTTTTTTTTGTGTGGAGCTTTTTTTTAGTGGTTTTGGTTTTGTTTGTTAAGATCTAGCTGTTTTTGAAAGGAATAGTGTTATCAGTTGAAAAAGAATGCACCTAGATGATAAACAGCTGGCAGATGATGCTACTGAAAGTGAAAATGCATTAGGGCTTCTCTAACCTTTGCCAAGAGCTAAGGATAACTCTACCAGCATACTGCTGCTTCTCCACTGTCCTCCTGGGTATGCCAAGGAAACCACAGCTGCACTTGAGTTTTTTCTGTTTAAGTACACCAAGGGCTGAGCTGCAGTTTAACAGGTTAGTGTCTTGAGAGGAGAATAAGACAGCAATTAAGTTTATTCAAATACTTTGAAAAGACACCGTGTATCTTCAAATCTTCATCTGAGGCTACTTTTGCTGTGATATACAATCTATTTTGTGATGGCAAATCTGTTAAAGCAGTCAAAGACAATGATTAGTGCTAGTGTGAGCAAAAATGTAGTTACTCAGTTTCCATCTTGTAAGGTTTACATTACATAGATAGCGTATAATGTAATTCTAAATGATAGGAAAAATTAATTCAGTATTTAATTAAGTACCCCTCCAGAACAAATGGACTTATGGGTACTCTCAAAACATATGGTTCAGATTAGTGCTGATCAAGTCCTACTGTCTGCATTTACCTTGTGTACTGGTACTTCTTAACCAACCAGAGCATGGCTCAGTGCCCATACTCTACAGCTTTCCCTGACAGGTATCTTGAATGGATATCCAAAAAGCAGCTGCGAATGCTGTCAAGAATGCCTGATGAACCTTGCTTCTTGCACTTGTAGGAACTGTGTGTTCAATTCTGTAGACCTCAGGGTCTACAGACAGGGAATTTTGGAGACAACAGTTTTTCTGGATCTGAGTCAGACAGACTTCAACACCCATATTGATAGGAGATGCTACTCAGTGACCTTTGGTCTTTGGTTTTAATATTCCTTCCTGCAATGCTGCAAAAGGAAGTGATGTTTCCAGCACTTTAAGCAGCCAGGATTCTCAGTCCACTAGTTTATATTACTGCTGAGACCTCTCCAGTCACTCAAGACCTCCTCAGGATTTTAAGTGTGGCTGACTGGTGAGGCTGCTTTGCTTAAGAGTAGTGACAATGGTAGTCACAACTACTTTGTTAAGAAAAACTGTAGACCGTGTAGAGGGATTTTATTCTACCTAGGAAAGATCCTTTTTTATTTCAGTAACAGAAATAAATATAGACAGAGAGAGTGTAAAAATAAGCAGAAACCAAGGAATGGCCTCTGCTATTACTTTGCTTTTGACCTCTGGAAAGGAAGAGAGGGGGTACATACCACTTACTTAAGGGTATCTCCCCGCAACTGAATGAAGGTATTGTTACAGTGTTGTAATATCTGTGCCAGACAGTTTAAGATAGCATAAATTAAAAAAAGGCATTGCACACCCAGTGACACACGCTATTCTGTGTGCCAGCAACTTCAGCTTAAGCCGTTCAGGGAACTGGACTGTGCGTTCTCTTCAAGCTATAGCCCATTATGTTGCTTGCTAACTGTGTAAGTAATAACACTAGTTAGCTGTAAATGTTCTTAATTTCCTTTGGGAGTGGGATAACAACATATCTGAGATTTGAATGTCCTTGTAAAGGGACTACAACTCAGCTACATCACGCAGGCTCTGCTTTTCTTCTTGTTTAGCTAAATTAATTTGTTAGGCAGACAATTTGTCAAAATTAGCTGTTGTTTGTTGGGTATTCATGACTGTACAGGAAGATATGTCCCTGAAAGTCCACTTCCTCTTTAATTGAACTGAAGAATTAAAATTATTTATACTAAACTCCAAAGCATATGATGGAGGAAATAGTATCTTCAGTGCTTTTCACAATTTGCTTTCTTGTTGCACTGCAGCAACACAATTGTCTTCTTATTGAACCCTTTAACAACTTAAAATATCTCATAACCACAACCTTCTCTGATCTACCTCTTTCCCCAAGATGAACACAACTACAGTCCTCACTATCATAGGGTATCCTGCCCCTTACTTCAAGCCTCTCCACTGAAATCCTCCAGGTAGACAAAGTAGGAGGCTGGGTACAGGAAGAAGTTTTGTTGCTTGCTTGTGGCATGTCATTATGGTGTGGCACAAACATCTCCATTTAGTAGTATCTGCTGTTGACTTGCTGGAGTCTTTATGTTGCTTCTGAAATATTCAAAGAACATTCACAGGACTGATGTCTAGAACACTTGAAATGGTGAGAGAGAAAGAAGATGAAAACTGGAAAAGGCCATAAGTTATTTACATAATTGGGAATTTTAAAAGCAACAGGAGAAAGTACTGAGGTAAATAAAAAAAAAAAAAACCAACCAAAACAAACATGCAAAGTAACTGATTAGGAAACACTATGCTGTTAGAAGTGTTACTCTAAGTCCTTGCTACGTGAGTGATACCTTTAGCAAGAATGAGACTGTAAGAGATGGTTTTGCAACTTCTTAATTTTATCTAAAGCAAAAGAGGCATTTTGAAATCAAATTGTCTTTCTGGACTTGGAGAGATACTTGTTATCTGCTTGGAAACCATTCACAACACTTATAAAGATGATGTTCTCAGCTTGTGGTCCCAAATATGGGTTCTTTCACCTCGTGTATAAGAAGCCAGATCACACATAGAGTTGGGATATAGGTTTATTTCATGTCTGCACAGAGATGGGTGTTAGGTGGTAAATCCACAAAACTAGCACACCTTTAGTATGACAGGCCCTCATTTTTATGCACACTTATTTTACGGCACATGCTCCATAAAGAAGAGGCTATTGTGAGTAAGGGGTGAGTCTGTGGGTGGTGTTTTACTATGTTAATGCCTAAGACTAGCACAAAGTTCAACCAAAGTTACCCTTTAGCTTTATCAACAGTGCGATTTTCTCTGTAGTTTGATTTATAGTACTCTGTTCTTACTTCTTGGGTCATGGCTCTTGGTTCCTGCAGATTTGGTTGTTCTCTTTTTTCATAAAATGAGAGAATAACCTCTTTTATTTATCCGTAGTATACTTAAGTTAATTCTTAATCCTCTCATGGTACTTTATGTCAATAAGCTTTTGTATTACTCTGCCTCATGCCCTCATAATGCAGTGTTTCATCTTTGCAAACAAGATATCTTCCAGGAACAGTAGCCAAAAAAGGTGATATTTATGCATAAACTTCTGACTCCATTATGAACTGCATGGGTACTGGAGATCATGGAGTTTGCTCCAAAGAAACTAGCAAATCTATTGCATAGAGCCAACAGGTCAGGACTAGTCATAGGCAGGTCCTGCCAGATGCTGAGTGCCCTTGCCTTGCAGATGACAGCACTCATAAACTGGCACTGGGTTTTGTGGGAGGTGAGCTGGGCCCCAGTTCAGTCTGCTACTTTCCTACCTGTGAAAATCTCCACTGGAATTCTCTCATGCTACTAGTGCAAAATAAGTCCCTTTCCATGTTCAGATGGATGTGCCACTGTGTGAGCAAATCCCTGCAAACTTTGGAAAAGCCAAGAAATCTCTGAGTATGAGATGCTGCCCATTTATATAAAATATACCCTGCACCAGCAGAGCAGAGAAGTTTTTTTCTGCATTTCCAAATATTTGATAAAAACTATGAGACTCTGCATTTAACTATACTTTTGTAGTGTCCTGTTCTAGACCTAGGTCCTCTCATTTGAGCACCTCTTACAGCTGTCATGTGCATGCAAGGATCTGCATTGCTCCAGGGATGTCTCTAGGTAGATGGTGGGCTGAAAACTGACTTCTTAGGCATATTGGATGATTACAAATTTTTTGGTACACACATTAGGTCTGTGGAGTACAAGGACCAAAGCTGTAATCTATCTTCTGAAAATTACTGGCATTCAGTGGATAAAACTGAGCAGGGCCTTCACTTGCTCATCACAGCCTGAGAAACAGAAGTTTGGTCCAGCCTTTGACAGAGTGACTTAGAGTAATGCACCCCAGAAGGGATAATGCCTGGGTCATTGTGACCATTGCTTATCTGAGGAGACAGGATTACTCCTGCTCAGCTGGAGGGGATAAAAGACCTTCTTCCAGGCTTACTACAAATATCCTCAGGGCTTCACTTGATGTACTTTGCTAGATGCTGTATGGAGGATAAGGCCAGTTGTTCAGCTAGTTCTTCAAAGGATTTCTACTCCCTAATCAGCACTAACTCAGCCATGCTGACTCCTCTTGAGATCTGCCTTGGAGGCAAGCTGGTGCCCTGAGGGACATCACTGGTCATGAGCAGAATTTGAGTGTTTGCTGGCAGTAGCTGTGGGTCCCATTGAATTCTATTATTGAAAAGCCTGAAGCAATCCTGGCTGTGTTCCCCCTGGGAACAGTATTTTGATCTTTGCACACAAGGAGCATATCTGCCTACATGACAGTTACACTATCAAGATCTGGGTTATGTTCCCAGGCAAGCTGTTGGTCATCTGCAGGAGCTGAGAACATAGTCACAGCCAGCTGCAAATTGGTGTTCCCCTGAGGAAAGGAGGACAACTAACGATATTAAGGCCTGACTCACTACTGTTTTGGCTCCTCCAGGGGATGAGCATCAATTTTGCTACTGAGAGATACTGTGAAAAACCACTAGTAAATCCAGTATTGCAGGCCGTAAAATAAATTTGCAAGCTGTAAGATAAATTTGCATGCTGTCAAGGGTGTGCAGACTCCCTCACAACTGCTGTAAAGCATCTTCTTCCATAAGGGCTTGTCACTCACCATTCATCGTTCGGTCCCCTGATAGCTATTCTCCTTGGTCAGCTTATGGTTATCCAGGGGGAGTCCTGTGTGCATCCAAACCATTGTTACCACTGCTACTGCTGCAATATGTATTGTGTTCATTGCTGTCAGCTTCTCTAGCAGTATGTTGTTTTTTGGCATGTATTTACTGGACAGCCATTTGCTCTCTTCAGAAAGGAACCATTTTCTGTCCTTAATTGAAACCCGAGGAATGAAAACAACCCGCTCTGTCATATATTTCTTCCCCTTTCCCCATAGAGGCCTTGGGAGCATAGAGTGTGGCTTACCTAATTTCTAAGCAGTAACAGCTTTATTAGCCAGTCTTAGCAGTTGGACAAAGAAAAGAGTGTACACACAGGCTTAATCATAGAAATCAAGCTATTTCTGTAACAAAACTGGATAGCTAAAAGTTTGACACAAAAAAGAAAAAAAAAATTGTAGCCTCATGCAGCAAGCCAGCATAGTAAGGGGAATGCCTTTTCAATTAAATACATCAAATTTAAATACATTTAGCAAACGATTCACTGTATTTTGAAGGAGCGCTGTCTATTCTTGCTGAGATCACAGGATTCATTCATCTTTCTCTAGGTGCTAACAGTGAACTGAAGACATGAAACGAATCCAATGATTTTAACACAGTGTATTGATTTGTGCAGTTTCACTGTGCTTGGGAAAGGGGCTTTGTTTTATTCTGCATACAGATGCTTCCTACAGCAGGCAGCAGAGACATCCTAAGTGTGTAGCTTGATTTTCCAGCAGGAAAATATCCCAGGGTTCTAGAAACAGACTTTTGCATTTTGCAGATATAGAAAAAGTAACAAAGGCCAATTCTCACCTTGAAAGTGATGGGAGGAGAAGAGAAGGAAATCAGACAGAATGTTTTCCATTTGATAGTATAGTCAGATGTAAATACATACTTTAAGTATTTTTCCAGTTAAGTTCCACTAAAACTGTATGGAATCTCTCTGTATGAAATATAACTCATGGTCTAAGAATTACTGTGTATACAAAGGAGAATATCTAATCATAAAACAATTGGAATGATGAATGGGTACATATGACAAACTAAGTGTTAGGTTTTTGACATTCATCCTTTAATTCCACTTGCTTTGTTTTGTAGAGAAGGTGAATTATTTTTATTTTTCCATAAGAGCTAACACAGCAATGCTCCTCCCAGTCAACAGAAGCTAATTGATACAAAAGAACCTGTTGTATGGATAATTAAGAAACAGAAAAAATTAATGTGGATACTCTAACATCTGTTAAAAGCATTTATTTTAAGCATCTTGAATGGCTCTGACTGTGTATGACACGTGTCAATGCAGAACATGGTCTGGCTGGACTCTTGTGGAAATCAGTTAAGGGACAGTTTGTTTTCTTCAATTGATTTTTTTGTAAAATATTCTCTGGTTGGAAGTCTTTGATAAATATTAGTCAACATATACCCTAATTCATGACAGGCTTTGCGTTTGCTCAATTCCTGATACAGAGACATAAATGGACATTTTCACCGTTACAGTTCAAGAAATGAATTGTCTTTCCCTAGTATGGTTGAATGAATATATTAATGGATTACAGTAGCTTAAAAAGAAGGAATTGTAAAAATGCATTGGTTGTTTTTATTCCATTCAGATTCTGATTGTTCTTAATAACATTGAGACTATAAAGAGGTTTTTGATGATCAAAGTGCATTGGCATTGTGATATGTTTCCTAAACTAAAAAAAAAGAAGGTGGGAAAAAACCCCATATGGGACAGAGAAAGATTTTGTAAGATGTAGAAAAGTACACCTTCTTTTAAAGAGAAAGAAACTCTGCCAGTGGTTATTGATGAGGTTGTTCTCTGTTTACAGTGTTTATTTAAGTATACATTTATGTTTGGCCAGGTAATACAAGTCAAACCACGAAAAACAAAGCAAGATTCTTTGGGAGCAAACCCCTTTAAACTATATGAAGATGATGGTATTGTACTGAATAAGAATTTTTCTTACTTCAATTCTTTTGTGTGCTAACTTTTGTCCTTCTTGCTTCACCACACAATTTTGAAGTGGACTCTTCAGTGATTTTTTAAGTACTTCTTAAAACACTGATAAGGTAGAATAATTAATTAGTCACAGTGACTCTTGACCTTTAGAGGTAAGTCTGGCCTGCTTAACAAGGATAACATGATGTAGGGACTATAGACTTGATTAAAGAAAGACTTAGGTCTATCTGGGATGAATAGGTCATTTGGTGATTATGTAAATGTTGCTTACAGAAGTTCTGTGTGAGTAGGATGGTATATCAGAGTGATTCATTCTCCCAGAAATCTGGGCTGGGAGAAGAGAGACAGCAAAGAGAGATGCCAGCTGCATAAAATAAGTGACTTCTCCTGAAGAACTGTTGAATGCCCAAGGATATTAGCTGAATGACATAATTTTAGTTGCAGCTACTTAAAAAGATGCTCAGCATAAAGTAGATTTCTTTCTGTAAGGGAAAGAAAAATACAAAGTCCTAGTTAACTGAGCTTTTAGGGTAATTTCCTCCCTTCCTACTTCCCTGTGAAGTTTGGAACTGGGTTTTTGAAAAGCATACTGCAAAATGCCATTGTTCTTCTCATGCTTTGCAAGTACTATTGTTGCCCTCATGCAGTTCACCCTGACCTAATGAGCGAAACAGAATCCCTTATCACTGAACCAGGAATGCTGCTCCCTGAGCCTGCCTGGGGATGGACAGTGTGCTCTGCCATGAGATAACAGAGCCTGGGGCATTCATATCTCTTCATGGGGCCTCTCTGCAAGGCTGGAGGAAAGCTGTACACCTGCTTGCAGAATCTGTAATTCAATTCTTTTCCTAGCCACCATCTTTCTTCCCTACACAGAGACAGGCATTACCTGTATTATCTAGTAAAACAGACTACTGCACTGGCCAATTCCGTGCCTTTGATGCCATAGGATTTTTACAAATTTGTAGATTTTAATATTTTGTGTATTTGTACATTTCTATATAGCTGTGTAGTCTCTTGCACTCGAGGTAGCAGCTAACAGTTTCCAACAGTTTCTCACAGTTTGTGCCACATTCCTGAATTTCTGTTTAACTGCCTTTTCGAAGGACAGGATAGCAGCAAGGACATCACATTTGGGACACATGCACCTGGACCTGAATAACAAGGCATAGTGTAGTCAAAACAAGATAGAAGACTCTGAATCACTGGAGGCACTCCAAAGGGGCAGTTGTGAGTGTGGTACCAGGGTGGTACCAGGGGCAAAGGGTTCTCAGGTTGGGTAAACCCACTGGATAT
>JAWWEU010000091.1:45609459-45620145 GCA_035583155.1 Acropternis orthonyx
TGGGAGACTATTTTTTTTATCACTTAACTGCCATATTGATGATTATTTACTTGATAGTAGAGCAATTTTGACAAACAGCTGTAATTTGTACAAGAAAACTGATGTGTACAGATGGTCAACAAACGATGACTGGTCAGAAGACGGACAATATTAAAAGTATGTATATACTTGTATATCTCAGCAAAATTTACTTATTTGTGTCTATACATGCATATATTTTTGGTATTATTTACACACCTAAACCTGTATCTGAACTGGGTTCCATTTTAGCTTTGGAAAGCTTTTTTATTTATTTATTTTTTTAATCCGTGCCCTCTTCCTGTCCTCATCAAAGAAAAATCAGTTACACACTAAGACAGGCTATCAAGTGACTATTATACTTGGAGTATCATCAATTAGTTAAGTTAGACAAAGTGAATCACTTACATACTTAATTTTAAATTAACCAAAAATATATCTTTATCAGTTCCGTAATTGATGATGCAAAACATTTTGTTGGGGTACAGCTCAAGTGAGATGCAGAAGAAAGCTGGTTGGGCTATACTTGAACCAGAGTAGACAAAAGAGCCTTGTGGGCACATCTGTTTTTCTTCAGTGTCTTCTTCCTATGAACCCTCTTCTTGTGAGTGGGAGAGCATCAGCAGAGAGGGCAGGTGTCTGGATGAGAGATTCTGCTGGGTAGGCTGGAGAAGAGTGACCTTGAGGACAAGGGGAGGAAAAATCTGGGGATACAGGGAGAAAATAAGCAGAGAGAAAGGCCAGTGAAAGAGGCAGTGCCACGGGTCGTGTACATGCACATGCTGGGAAGTGGGAATTTTCCAGGGAGAAAATGCCACCAGAGAGACCAAACCAAGGGGAAAGGTGTGAAATTGAGAACTTTTTAAAAGAATAAGAGAAAAGGAGGGGGGTGGGGGAGAGATAAGGACAAACATGAGAGAAAAAAGAGAAAATAAAGACTTTGAAAAATGAGAACTTCTATCCAAACAACATGAAAGGGAAAGACAGAGACAACCTAAAGGGCATTTTAAACATTAAGTGGCAACATTACATTGTGATAATGGTCTCTATGTGTGCCACACGCCTCCTCAGCTTAGCTTGCATCACACTGTGGTACAGCACCACATTGGAAAAGCTATGATTTAGTGAGCAGAAAACTGATAGGAAATGTAGCAAGGGAAAAACTGCAGGAATTTGATCTTAGACATGTGTACTAGAAGAAGGAGGGAAATTACTGCCTCTGCTGGCATAGCAGGTGCCATTACAGTGCCTAACATAGATTCCCTATAGGCTCCTTAAGGAAAAAAAACTTGTTTCCTTTAAAATTTGGAAAGGAAAGTTTTGCTGAAATAGTATTTTCCCATACTCAGATCAGATTAGTTTGTTGGTTTATTATAAAGACAGCCTGAGACTGTGGTCTTCTTTATTTCTTAGGATTTTTATGTTATGTGAATGCTTTGGTACTGATGAACAACACAACTTAGTCTTTAATATTGTTTGATTTTAGACAGAGGGGCATATTTTCAAGTATTTCACACTCACAGACAGAGGTAGCAGAATTAAAACCAAAAATGTATCAGCAATGTATTTGGAATATATTTATGGTTTCACTTTTTTACCCTTTTTTTTTCTTTTTCTTTTCCTTTTTATTTCTAAATAATAGATTCAGTGAAGATGTTATCAATACACACAGTCAGTTAAAGTATCTATATCTATATAAAGTGGATTTCCTCACCAAAAATTATTTTGGGTAAGATGACAGGTCAAAACCCATATATCTGACTCACTCAAAAAATTTGACCTGAGGCTGAAAACATAGATCAGACAGATCAGTAGACATTTTTGTGAGGAAATTAAGAGGGGTCAGCATCTGAACTCCCATAGAAGAGGTCCTCCTGGCTTTCACAAAGGGGTGAGGTGACAGAGAAATAATCGTTAGTGCTTTCCAACCTGATAGCTTCAGTGTGGGAACATACCATCGTTATTTCAAAGCTGGGAAAATCAGAACACAGAGAGGTCAACATGACTCCTTCAAGGACAGATAATGAGACGGAGGTAGACCAACAGAGAGTGTTGTTGTTCAGATTTCCAGGCCAGGGTCACAACTTCTGTATGCATTGACTCCCTTGCCAGTACCAGATGAGGAATATTTCTAATTATTTACCAGTTGTGGAATTTCTATTTGCACTTCTGATAAAAGCCTGAAGACTGGAAGCTAGGCTCAGACATCTCAATACCCAAGGGGAGTTAAGTGTGAGTGAATTAAAGCACTGAATACACAAATGCAGAAACACAGTTCTGTGCATTTAGGCAGCTTTATGACAAAATCGTGGTGCCACAGAATTAACAGCCCTCCCATAGAGGTGGCAGTTTTGCTGAGGTGTTAGGAAGATAGTTTGGAATTCAGATGCTGCAAGCGGAACTGAAGCAGAGCTTGGGTCCCTAAATCCTTTGTCAAATTCAGCCCTTGAATCTCCATCTGTGCTTCTCTTTTTCTGTAATTAACTAATGCATCAGTCTCATCTGATTTGAATAGCAACGTAGCAGCAGAAGGTCTAGTCCCACTCATAGAACTCTTGTCTATCTGGCTCCAGGAATCTCATCAAAAAAAGGAGTTGGTTGCATTGGCAGCCTATACAGTCTCCAGTGCTCTAATAAAGATTCTTCCCTCTGCACAAGACATTGAGTTCTGAGATGGTGGCTTGGAAAATTGACTTGCAGTTGTGCACACAATGCAGCCAACGATCCACTACAAAATGTTATTTCTATCACTCAGATGTAGCCATTTTGCTTGTCACTTCTAATCTTTGATAAACCATTTTTTTCTCCCCGGTTTTTAAATTGACTCAAAGGGAAATTAGCAAGTACTCAAGGGTCATTTGTTTTAGGGCACTGGTAACTGAGGCACCACATACACCCCATCGTGCAAGAAATATGCTTGCTACACTAATAAGGATTTGAATGCATCTTGGATGTCTGCATTTACTTTTCATGCGAGCCAAGCTTAGTAAACTGTATTTTGTTATGGAGTAATCTGCACACAGATTTTGCATTTGTAAAAACATGACCAAAAAGCTCATGTGCCTGCCTCTGTGAATTCATGCCAGAATGAAAATTTGTCATTTCAAATAAAAATGTGAATAGTATTGGCTATTAATTAATTCGCCCTGGAAGTTCCAATGTAAGGAAAACTTCATCTAATCACTGTGTTGACACTTCAGTTTTACAGCAGTGTAAAGGCTGCTGGCATTTTGGTGGGTTGTTGAAGGGTCATGGAGCTGGATTTTGCATGTGTGTTTGAAGATGTCTTTTTTACTGTCACCACCAAATAGGTCACTACTGAGACATTCAGGAGCAGTTATGATGCCATAAACCTCATTCACTGAAATAAACATTTTTTTTAGTGCTTCAGACCTAGTGGAGTAACTCATGAAATGTAGCTTTTGACATTTTTTTTCTAGCATAACTGTAAATGCATGGTCCCACCTCTGGTATTTTTTTCCATTTGCTTGTCCATGTGCCAGCCCATCCATGTGGGGCTGGCTACTCTGGCATTTCCGTCAAGTGGAAGTTCCACAATTGCACCTGCAACTCTCCGGTCAGCAAACACAGCAGGTGGGTCAGGTTTTCCAGGGGATGCACAGAGGAGCAAGAAAGCAGGCAACGGTGAAATCCCACGGGCTTGCAATTCAAGGCATGAATTTGTTTGTTTCCAGACATATTGCAGGTTTTTCACATTGCATTCTTATCAGGGTTATTGTGGCTTAAGCAGGAAGCTGCATACCAATGAAGATGGGAGGAATGTATCTACAGACAAGGGAGGGTTACCCAGCGAGGTAAGGGAGTATCCTCATTGATGACTGTTGTGAAGTATTTTCAGCGAATGACCTTGGATTTTCTCCCTCTTGGAAACCATGGCAACCAGCATTTGTTCTTGTAAAATAATTTCTTGTCTCGCAGTGAGTGATTATATGCCTTCTCCAAACTCTGAGGTAAAATCTCTCCACAAAGAAGAAAAAAAGATTACTAAAGAGCAAACCTGACTTGATTGTTCTGAATTCTTATATTCTAAAAAATTCACTGCAGCATGGTTATCTACTGCAGCTGAACAACAAGCCAGTGAGTAGCTGCTGGATGATTGTCCATTCCTGTTTCTAGGTTAGCATGATTAAGTCTGAAATAAATAGAGACATCTTTGGTGAATGCCCATTTGTTTCCTTAATTAACGTCTGACAACCATCAAGAAAAAAAATTCCAAGATTATACTGAAGCTTTTGTGGAGCAGTTTGGGCATCACTCAGACAGTCATTTCCCTGTTCTTAGATGTATTTTAAAGTGATAAAAACCATTTGCAAGTTATCCATTTTTAAGATAATCGATCTGTGCAATTCTGGCTGTAGCACCTTATGCATCTTGTGATTCATCTGTGCAAAAACTCCCATCACCTGGGCATATGAGGGAAGAGAAATGTCTGTCATACCTTCATACAACTCAAAAAACATCTGCCAAACTCCCCCCAAAAAACCATAAATCCAAAAAAAAAAACCCACCAAAAAACCCCCCAAAAAACCAACAACCCAAACATCCAAAATCTACTTAAAAAGAAAAAGCTCTGGTAGCAGCTGAGCTTATGTTTGCACCACAGTTTGCATAATTTGTGGCTCCTCATTGGAGAAAAAAATGTACAAAAAAAGACAGGGAAAAACCTCCACACCTGCTTTGGGCTCCTCTCTGAGATATCTGACATTTCATTTCAGATGGAGGCAAGTTGCTGAGGCATTGAACTGTGCTCTACACATCACAGCTTTGCAGTTGCTCCATTCATCTGGAAACAAGGTGCAGATGCTGAAAATTGCATATTTTAAACCTGGGTCCTAAGGAAACAAGTCCTAAGGGGAAACTGGCTGTTTCTGTCTGTGAATAATCCCTTTTCTGCATTAACTTTTGGCCTTCTGGCAGAATTCAAACAATTTGAGTGAGAACACGGGAATCTCAAGGACACTGATGGTGTTATGAGCATGCTGAGCACTGGAAGCTGGGTGGGAAAACAGACACCAGGTTTTCCTACTTCTCCTGCTGCTTGAGCTCTATTCAGTGGCTCTGTGTATCCCAGAAGGTCATAGGTGGTGACCCCAATTTTCTTCTGAGAACCCTGTGACTGTGTCCCCTGGCCCCACAGGGAGGCCCACAAGTGCAAGCCTAGGATCTTCAGTCCACTACAAGAGGTGAGAGAAGACCCTGGGGACATGGATCCAACCACTGTTGCAGTGCTCCTTGGGAGCATTTAATTTCAACTGCCTCTCCTGCACCCTGTGAGTTTCCCCGGGAAAGGTTACCCAGGAACAGATCTGCCTGGTCACTGCCTGCAATCCCACCATCACAGCAGCCCCCAGAGCACCCTACTCTAAGGGCTGCTGTGGGATCTGGGATGGCACAGCCACTGAAGAGGCAAGCAGGCAAGGCCATCTACCTGATGGCACAAGAGAGGACCCTTCCTAGCCGTTTGCCTCCATCAGGTCTTTCCTGGTTCTTCCCTTGTGGCTTGGGCACCCTCCCTGGAGCTCCAGTCTCTGCTTGCATCCCTCATTACCTGCACACCAGCAAGAGGTATGCAGGTGATGAGGGCAAGATTAATGGATACTGTAATATCCCCACAGCTAATATGGGTACCATGGTATACCAAGTGGGTAATATAATTTGTTGCTTTCCTTTATCATAGGAAAACCTCTCTACAATAGACATAATTATGATTCATGACATTATTAGTTACAATTAACTGCCAGACTTCAAAACAGGCGACATAACTCCTATTTCATCACATTGCTATCCTCCTGCTACTCTGCTTTTAACAGTGACTTTGTCTTGCAGATTTTAAATCACTCTGCCAGGTCATGCAGCTAAGCAAGGACTCCCCATCAGCCTACTAACATCCTCCAAGGAAAATCCAGCAAAAGCTAATTTTAAGAAGAGCTCTGACAGGCACTGTGAGTGGAAGAGGGGCAGGTTACAGTGAAACCTACTTGTGCTAGTTAAAGGCACTGCTGTCAAAACTGTGGCAGCAGTGAGGCCACAAGCTGAAGGAATGTATGGGCTGCTTGAGGAGGCTACTGCAGCTTGTGCTGGAGAAACACCCCAGTGCAGAGCTACGTGGTGGGAGAAAAAGTTGCTCTTGAGGACACAGATTGATGTAGGTGCCTGGGACCCCAGTGGGGCCCATCACAGGCCCTCCTTTAACAGCATCTGTTTTTTTTGCAGGGAACACGATTGCACTGATAAATGCACATAGACTTGGGGTGCATACCATCCCAGTCTGAAAGCCTAGGAGCCCCGAGATGGGCGCTTTTCCCAGACCCAGCCAACTCACTTTGCAGAGGGTTGCAGTGATGCTGCAGCCAGATCTGCAGGAGCCTCTGTTACATCCCAAGCTTTCCTGGGCCACAACGCACAGTGCCCACATGACTCTGCTGAAAAGAAATGCTTAGCAGACCTGTGTATTAGCTCATAGATTAACTCTGCAGCCTTTTCCAGACAGTGACTATGAAGTGAGGGTTGAGATCTGAAAGCATTGCACAGGATTAGACATGCATCTGTCATTAAAATCAATCCTTCTCACTGCTTTGAAAATCTCCATTTGCAATTATCTGCCTCTGGGACACAAAGAAAAAAAAGAGAGGGTAAGAGGAAGGGGAGAATGAATCCAGAAACTTTTCAGATATGTACTGTGACTCCATGTAATTTATTAAAGATGTCCTAGGAGGACATTCAGAGTATTTTAGTTCAGTTTCAGTTCAAAATGCCTAAACAAGGAAAGGGACGATATACTAACTGGGGAACAAAAATGGATGTGCTTGTTTTATATAATGCTGCTGGACTCAGGTAAAAAAAAATTAAGTCAGGTTCTAAACAAACACATTTTTCAGTAGATTAAAAAAAATCCAAATAAACAAATGGCTATATTCTGTTATTTTAAACTTAGAGATTTTGTTTTGTTTTGAGCCTTAGCCTGGGTGAGGAATTCAGTACTTTTCCTACAACATGAACTGTTAAGTGCCAGAAACTTAACAGCTGCATAAATAAACAAACCAACCCCTGAAATTCTCCTGTGATTGCTCAGTTCTGGGTATTGCTACTTTCAGAACCCAAAAGGTTGAAGACAAGGTGTGGTGATGAGCTGGCACCTGTAATGTGTGGGAGGGTGGTCACAAGTGTTGTATGTTGGGAAGGAAAGAAGTCATAAAACAAAAACAATAAAAAAATTGAAAATAAAAAAGGGGATGAAATCGATGAAGCAAGTAGTTAAACGGTTCTGTGGATGCTCCCATTTTTCTTTTAGAAAAATATTTAGCATGTCAGTCACATAAAAGGTAGGGCAACTGTTGCAGTTAGGAAATGACACCAAAGTAAAAAAATCCAATCACAAAGCAATTACTGATCACAAAGGAATCACAAAAAAAATCACAGAGCAAAGAAGTGGTTCCTAACTTTGGTCCATAGCTGCTTCACACTTGTTTCTTATGGACGTACGAGAGTGTGAACAGGGTGACTAACTTGCCCTATATCACCATTTTGCTCCCAGAGCTGACGTGCAAGGGGATACAGCAACACACATTTCTAGAGGGGAAAAAAAAGGGATCTGAAAGTGCACTGTGTGTAATAGCACAGCAACAGAGATGAAAGCCAGACAGAAAGAGGAGGGATATGTTGTGAAATGGCAGCTGATGCTTGCACATTTCCATGGACTAGGACAACAAGGAAGATGAATGGGTACATGTGGCCCTTGAAGGCTGGAGAACAACCTTGCAGTGGAGTTTGGGGGCATCTGAGTAGCTGGATTGCAAGATGGGCACTGCAATTGCTGATCCTCCGTGTGGCAGCCAGTCCCACCATTTCATTCTTCTCTTGATCATTTTTTCTTACCAGTTAAGTGGAAACCTGAACATTTTCCTTTTGTACCAAATAAACTTTGCTTTCCAAATAATCCAAAATACTTGATTTTGCAGCCCATATCTTGAAACCAGAGGAAACAGCACTAAGCTCAAGGGTGAGCAGAACAGCAGAGAGGCAAGGTCTGGCTTCTTTCTAACCAATCAGTTAGACCAGTTTCTGGTTTTGAGACAGGGATTTTCCAGGGATGGTGAAACTGTTCTCCAAGGCAAGTCTTCTCACTTTGTGTAGCACCTTTAGTTATGTATCAAGCAGCAGCGCGTGAGTGGTTAGGACACTAGTAACAGAAACAGACCATCCGGGTTCATGTCCCAGCTCCACTAATATGTCAGTGATTCTATGAGAAATATCTCTATTGAAATATCAGAGATGGCCAAAAACTGTGAAGCAAAGAACTTTATTAACACCAGGTGCTGGCTGTCTCAGCTTGTGGGAGGGTCTGAGCACACACAAGGGTTGGGGATCACACCTTTTATGGTCTTTGACGTTTGCATGACCACTCTCTCTTGGAAGCCAACCCCTCCCAGGTCGGGCTTCCCTCCCTTTCCTTAAAAGGTGAAAATTCATGGTAATTGGATTTTATTGGCTGCTACAGGCCCAGGGAAGGCCCTGCCTCTCTAGGGAGTGTGTCCTTTTTGGAGGCAAACTCCTCCCTGAGCCCACCCACATCACTCCTTAGAAGGAAGAGATGTGGGTGCTTAAACCTCATTTGTCACTTTTAGGTGGGAAAAACCATTATGGCGTTGCTCCAAATTCCCTTCTCTGAAAGGAATGGGTGTGAATGCCCAACTCCCATTGTCTGCCTTAGGCAGGAAAGGCAGTCATGCCTTGTTCAAATTTACTACCTGTTTCAATGCAAGCTTGGAAATTTAAAGTTTTAAGCAATGTGAATGCCTATCCCGGCCGCCAAGGTCCCTTGGTGATGGGGTCAGAGAGGACCCTTTGCCTTACATGCTTTCCATCTCACCTGTTTTATACCCCCAGCATCCCATAACTCCTCACATACAAAATGACCCCTTGGTAGCCCACACACAAGATGACCAGCAACCCAACACAAACTGGCTCCCAAGTGTCTTGCCTGTTCATCTTTCACCTGCTTGTAATGAAAACATTTTTTTATTCCTCACAGTTTTACTACAGAAATTCTGTAGCAAGTCTTCTGGATCAGGGGAAGACGCTGAGCCTAGGTCTTATACTCCCTAAGCAAGTGCAGAACTTGATAAGGAAAGATGTTTCCTTGTTGATCTGACTGTTGCCCACTACCCTCCATCCTACTCCCTTATAGAAACAGTACTGCAATGTGCAAAAATACATTATTCAATGAAAAAAACATTTTCTCAAATCCAACACCTCAGGGGAATAGCTTTCATAACAGTTACTTTAACAGCTATAGCAGCAGCCAGTGGAGAAGTCTGTGAAACTAAAATGGAGGGGAAGATACTCTGTTTCTGAGCAGTCTAAAAGTAGCCATGCAATAGGAAAGAACCAAAAATGCAGAATGACAGTGCATGTGACAGCCAAAGAGCAGGCTGTATGCTGGGGAAGAGGGTGAGAGCGTGGAGATGCTATGGGAAGAGCTGTCTGTGAAAACAGTAAAGCGGGTAGGGAGCCAGCCTCATTTGCACAGTACGTTACTAACCACTTGTGACCAGCAGAGCTTCAAGATGCACAAATGCCTGGAATAATTAGGTCAGTCGTGTCTAGATGCAGAGACAGCTAGATCAGACTTGGCTGTGCTGTAGCTTTCCCCAGGAAACCATGGCTGTCACAATACCAGAGTTCAGGAGGTGCATATGAAAAATCTGCATCTAAGGGGATATCGGAACTATACTATTGTCAAAACCTGAATGGGCTACAGGAGCTGCCTGAACCTAAGCCTCCTCCTGCTCCCTGTAGATTGCTTGCATAAGCAGGTCTTTGACTTTAGAGGCTAGTGAGAGTAAACAAGGGAGATCAAATGTACTCCATACCCACCCTGTTTAAACATAAACTGAATTGTCCATGCAGCAGGACACGTTAGTCCATGGAACACAGTACATGTTCAAACCAAAGCTCACACTCAAGGATTTATGTGGGTAGGGAAGGACTGTGGGATGGCAGCCTGAATGCTAAATAGCTTCATCATCTCCACAATGTCAAAACATTGTCTTATGTTCCAAGAGGATTCTTTGATTAATGTAATTAACACTATTCTGCCTGGTATGTGAGGCAGTAGGTGTGACAGGCTTCTCACTGGCTCCTGCAGACACGAAGAATGGAAGGGGCTCTCCTGGCAGCAGAGTTACTCCAGCAAGAAGGCAGCTGGTACATGTGGACAGGTTCCCTGCCTCACTGCCTGGAGGTCTACAGTCACATGTAAATCACTGCAGTAGCTCAGCTTTGCAGGGGTCAGTTCTTCAGCAGCAATGAGAATCATGCTGCCAGTGGAAGGCAATAGAGTGTTTTTTGTAGAGATTTCAAAACCTAACAGTGGCAATTTGTGTTACAGTCACATCACCTGGTCTCAGACAGTCCCATCTATATCCTCCCATCAGAAAAAAAAGAAGTAACACATTTCTGTTGTGATGTTATCTTTTTGTTTAGTAACAAAGCAACCTTGCTAACAAGAGCAGGGGAAATTGATCTGATCTGACTTGGCTTTGTTTTGATTAGGAGGTTCCATGACAGCAAGCAGAAAGCTTCCCTAGGTGTTAAGCCCCTGTCCCAGGATGAGCAAGTTCTTGAAATTGGCACCATTCTTTTTTA
>JAWWEU010000091.1:45620155-45631860 GCA_035583155.1 Acropternis orthonyx
CAACTCTTCGTCCTTCTTCAATGTGTGTTAGAGGCTGCACCATTTATTTTTCATCTGATTTAAAGTGAAATGCAGAGAGACTAGCTAGTTAACAGTAGCACAAGACTACAGTACAGGTGGAATTTAAATTAAATTTGACAGAAAAAATAATTTTTTTTCCACACAGGTATTTAGAGATTTTTTATACCTACACATAGGATTGCTTATAGCCTTTGGTGCAAATTATTCTGAAGAAATCTTAGTGATACAGAACTGTGCTGATATCTAACATTTTTAGATTTTACCTTCAGTTGCTGCTCTTCAGCATTTTAAGCATTCTCTACTGTTTGCTGTAATCTCTTTCTTGCCTATCACAATAGTATCAGTAAAGAGCTTAGACCCAAATACAGGGGCTGACACAACACATGGAACTACATCAATAAAAAGCCATAGAACCTAACTCACAAAACACCAGTTATTGGAACAATATTAGTTGATTACCTAAGGTACTCAGCAACTTCCTGCATTCAATCACTCTGTATCTATTTAGGAAGAAAACTAATTTAAACTTTTAAACTATTTAATTTAACTATTTTAATATAGATTATACTTATTGTAGACTCCACAGAATTTGTAATATAATAAGACCTTCTAGCAGTTTTCGATTGTGGTAGCTAAGACTGTTACCATGCCAAGGGTATTACATCATACACCGACCCTGGTCAGCCAGCAAAAATAGTAGCTTATGAGAGAGCTGTGACAAAGATTAAACTTCTGTGTCACAACTAACAATTTAATTCCACCACCTCAGGGAACAAAACATGACAGAAATTGACAGAAATATATCACATTTATGGACAACAACTGAAGGAGAGTATCAGATGACAACCTGCCAGGGGTCATAAGACAAACTGGGCTGAACAAACTGGGCTGACAAACAATAAACACTGTTAGAAGCAAAAGTTCCAGGATCCATCTTTCAATATCTCTTAATGGCAGCACATACTATGTGCCTATGTGTCCCATGTCCAACTACTGCTTCAGGAAAAGCCCCTCTTCCTTTCTTCTTATCAAAGTTAGATGTTTCCTGGGATAAATCCTGTGGTTCTTAAAAGCTCCTTATAAAGCTTGCCGTCTGATATTTAAGACAGACAGACTACCTGCAGGCTTTAGCAATTCCGGGTTTGTTTTGTTTTGTTTTAAGTCCTTGTGCCTGTGTTTTCAACACCCCCATCCGCAACAGTTATCTTTTCTGCTAAAATGTCATTTACTTTACGGGCCGGGGTGAGCAGGCCTAAGGGCCACCCAAATGCAATGTTTTTCAGGACTGAAAGCCTCTCAGTCCTTGGGGACACCAGAGTGAGCAGTGGACAGAGGGGTGGAAAGAACATTGGAAGAGAGAGTGCAAGAGGAAGCTGGACCAAGTGCAGGATCAGTGGAGAAACTGCTTTGCCCGAGAAAGAAGGGTTTATCTGCCCATTTTAACCTTGCTTTATATTAGCAGATTGCACATTAAAGTTTTGGGAACAGTCTCAGCCCATCCATACTAACTAGTGGTTAAACCACAGCACTGGTTGCCCTGAAGAACTGAATTACCTGGGCTATGTTTGCAGGCTGTACTTGACCTGGAGGTTCTCCTGTGGCCTTTCCTCTTTCATGCAGTCCCATCCTGTATTTAAATCTCTCCAGCTAATTAACTGAGTACCTGTTCCTGGAAAGGGGACCTCTGAGAGCTCTAACAGCAAGGTGGGGGCATTGCCAAGCTTGCATCACTTTGACATTTCCAGGCAATATAGCCAAATGGGACTGACAGAAGAGACAAAGGCCAGGAAAGAAATTCTGGCAACACTTTACACCACTTGGCCTTGATTTGTTCTGCTGTCAGGACTAAAGTACAAGGCATCTGTTTGTGATGCTATCTTAGAAGTAGGATAGAGTTACAGTAACCTGCTTTAGGTGTTTGGGACAAATACTCTAAAGTCCCCATGCTATTTTCAGTGTCTTTTTTTCTAGAGAATCCCTTGGGAAGGGCAGTGTCTCTGAACCTGCTCATAGACAGGCATCCAAGCAGCAGGATCTTGATTTCAAAGAAAAATTTTGTTCATATGTTGGAAGGTAGAACAGGACCCTCAAATAGTGCAGCTGTCTTTGTTATAATAGCAATTAGCACATAAATCAGGGTTTTGCTGTTATAAGACTGTTTACCTTCTTAAACTGAATTGCTGTAAGAAAAGCAAGGAATGGATTGGTTTGCTTATTTTGGGCTTACAGTAACAGAACCAAAATTGAGAGTGAATTCTTCATAAAAGATGGCAGGACTTCAGAACCCATCTGTGAAAGATATCATGTAAATCTTTTTGCTTAGGTTGCAGTATTGAAACATCTGCATGTGAAATGTTAAAAGCTAAACCCCACAGCATTTTCAATGTTTTTCTAATTTAATTATTCAGTATCAGTAGGTATTAGCACTGTCTTGCCAGGAAATACAACACAACAAAAGTATCACACATCATCTGCACAGCAAGCTGTTCAAAACAGCACACACACCTAAAGGGTCCATCTTCTCAGTATGTATAAACATCTGGGGCAGCCAGCCCCAGGTGGCCCTGCTTGAGCAGAGGATGGACCAGATGACCTCTTGAGGTCCGTTCCAGCCTCTGACATTCTGTGGCACTGTGAAAAACTGTGTTGGTTTCAAGAAAATTAATCCTGTATTAAGAAAAGCATACAGCTAGTTACTTGTAAGGACAACAATACTTACTTGTCTGTGGTACAGCAGATATCCCAGACTGTGTCCACACCTAGAGAATACTGTGCTAGAACAGTTCTTTGGAAGTCATCAGTTTTACATCTATTGCATAAGCAGAGGATGTGGTCCAGGATATTTTCATGCATTATCAAACAATGCTATAAAGGATGCGTGTGAAATCAAATGGGAAAGTGGATATGCATCATTTTCTCTCCTTAGTGACATGCACTTTCTAGGCACAGACTGGCAGGACAGAATGAGCCTTACTTCATCACCACTTTCATCTTAAATTTCATGTTCCACAGGAGTCCATTGCTGCTTCCTTTGAAATCAAAGTTCAGATTATCAATAAGCTTAATGAGAGCAGGACTGGTCTACCTGTCTCAATTTGAAAAGTGAGTCTAACACTAAACAGTTGAAATTAAGTTCAAACTTTGTGCAAGTTTTTCTGTACTCAGCATGTTGTTATGAATGTCTGTGGACATAATCAAGGAGAGTGTTAGTATAACTAGCTGTTAGTACAAAATAATCTTTCTCTGTTGCTACTTTAGTGCAAAAGGAAAGGTAAAATTATTAGCAATGCATAAAACATGAAGCCTGTGATAATGTTGTCTTTTGTTAAATCGTATTTCTTCACAATTGTTTTAGTACATGTTAATAATTTTTCTGAGGGATATTAGTGCTATTACATTTTCTTCTCCTTGCCACCTCCATATATCAGAAGGGAAAGATGTGGTTTTCAACTGGTACTGATGCATCAGCAGATCAATTTTTCTAAAAACAAAATCACTAGATGTTTACATTGAACATGTGCTGACACAAAGGTTTTAATCAATGAGGTTATACTACAGAAACAGACAAAATGACAGTCTGATTGACTGCGCAACAGCTAAGGACTACTGCACAGCTGTGCCAAACCACAGCTGGGTTAGTGTGAATTGAAGTTTTGGGCATAACTTGTTCTGACAAGTGATGAGGCAGTGTGTGTCTGTGAGGCTATTGCATTACCAGTATTGCTCAGCAGGGTTCAGCAAAACTGTACTCCAAGAATGAATCCGGCCTAGTCCTTTCAGATCATACACATTTACCTTGGAATGGTGTTCTTGAATTTTCATTCAAATCAGTATTTGTAAGTTCACTGACATGGGATTCCTTTTGGCTTTTTTTTAATGAAGGTAAAGGTAACACTGCTGCAATTAATGCAAAGGTCAAATGGCTGAATCAACTACTAAGAAATGGTGGGTTCTTTAGTTCTTGCTCTGTTCAGGTGAAGAATGAATTTCTATTTTTTTGCTGAAAGTGATGCTTTCATTAGAGGCAATTGCACGACTACATTCTGAGTATCAGTTCAGAGCTGTAGGGTGTGCATCAAGCAAGAATTCACTGTAAGTTACATAGTAATGCCTTCTGAGGATAGCATTTAATAGAAGAAGGCAACAAAAATCCAGTTGTATTACAGTGCACAGGATGAAATCCCTTTGGAGTGACATTTCCTCTAAACTTTAAAAAGCCAAATGCCACCCCCCAAAAAAAATCCCATACCAAACCTAAAACTAATACTGTTTTGTGCATCTGATCAACAAAACAAAAGATTCCAAGAGGATGTGGCGTCTAAGATGACCATGACTCAAATGAAGTGTATGAGATAAATTTTCAAAAAAGGAAGCAGTCTAGGAGACAAAGTTGTAAATAAAGATATGCATTGGGCAATCACTTTCATTTTGTTCATTTTGCAACCTTCCCACCAATGTCCCTGCTACAACATGTAGCTTTCTAATCCTGGAACACTGAGCTCCTGATTCTTTCTTGTTAGATTATCACTATCAGAGCAAAGACAGCATCATTCGTGTCAGATGGGATAGAAGTTTCTCTAGGAGCACACACAGAAAAGATCCTTCCTTCTCTTTCTTTAACTTGCAGCCTGAGGAACACAGTGTACCCTCATTAAAAAAGCCCACTTCACAGAAAATGGTTGTCCTCCATACTGTGTAACATGGTCATGCTCTCAGATGTTTACTGAACTTCACCTCTTTCATAGCTGTGGTCCTCTGTCAGCCAACTGTCTTCTCTACCACTGCACTGCATAAGAGGAGAGAAAGAGCTGCATGGGAAGTGTTTTCCTGGTCATCCTATGAATGTTGAAGTCTTCAAGTTAGTCTAAGCAGAAATGTTTTATTGGTCTCAGCTGAGGCCAAAGTGTCGTCTCAGGAGCAGCTTAGAGAAGCAGAGAAGTATATCAGTTTCGTTGCCCCGCTTAGGCTACCTGGATGTGTCACTAAGAGAAATGCACTTACCAGAATTAACTTACTTCATTAATTGGAGTGAAACCACCAACAAAGACAAAACATTCCAAGTTGTCATCTTCTTCCTTTGATAGGTGTTCTTCAACCTGAAAACACAGGCAAGAGAAAGATAAGTGCCAGTTATCTGGGACTTTGGTACCTACAAGGAACATGTTTCTATCGTTTCACAAAGGCAACATCATGCAAAAAATTCCAGCTCTTGTAAACATCTTGTAATACATGATTTAAAGGCAATGGCTGTTGGTTTGCTGATTCCTCTGTTTCCCATGTTATGTCTTGGAGCAGTTGTGGTATAACTTCCCAAAGTGTGAGTCACCTGCAGCTCTCAGAGCACTACCAGCATTTTTGCCTTTGGTGTTGCCCATTGCTAAGTCAGAAATGCCAGTGTTACCTGGGCATTCTTATGGAAGTCCTGTAGCCATTGAAATTTGTCAGAAACAGCTGACCTTTCTGGGCTTTTGCACAGACCAAACTTTCAAAAGTGTTCCTCTGCATCATTAGGTGTACATGAAGCTAACACCTCAGAAATCCACTAAAAATCAAAATTTAAACTTTTTATAATCTTCCTAATATATCTCACCTGATTATCCTTTTTTTTTTTCACCTCCCACCCAGGCACTCATTTTTTCTGTTCCAAGCAAATAACATAGATAGCCACAGTGATGGCACAGTATATAAAAACGTTTGATTTTGCTCACTGTAGCTTAAGACAGATACAGAAGTAACACAAGAACAAAAGGAGTGATGTAGCACTGGGGTATTAGGCAAAGTTTCTTTCAAAGGAGAAAGTCAGCAGCTTAAGAATCAAGGGCAAAAGATACATGGTTTTGGCTCAGAAGTCACTGTAGTAATTCTCTTTAGGCAGGATTTCACCCAAGATGAACAAGAGGGAATCACAAAAAGGTAAAATAAGAGTGATAGGTCTGGGTAAAGCTCTTTGTTTAGTTGGTCTTTGTAATAGTAGAACATGAACAAACAGGAAAGAAAAGCATTTTATATTAATACCAGGAAATGGTTTCATGCAGGTAACAAACCCATATGGAACCCATTGACACATATTAAAAATTTAATCAATAATTTAGGATGATTATGGAAGGACTGGATAACAGATAGTTGCAGCATGACATCCTGCTACAGAAGGCTGTCAAAGAGTAATGACTATCCTGAAAATCATTGTGCTGTCACCATGAGAAGGATAAAAATAATAAAAGGCTTCTCTTTTGTGCTGAGTTGTTAGTGACAGTTTTTCTTGCCTGGTCTTCTAATGTATCTAATGCTAACTTCTGTCAGAAACATAGTCAGAAGCAGGACAGGTCCTAGTTTGACTGTTTGTGGCTAGTTTAGCAGTTTTTACTCATGTTTATGCCTTTCTTTGATTGACAGGGACAGTGACCAAGCAGAAAAGGAGGAGGTGATCAAAGGTGAGGAACATTTCCTCAAATCTTACAGTAAAATTCACCTCAGTTGCTGAACAGTCCACTCATAAAAGAGGTGTCACTTAGTGGCAGACAGCTCTATTATGTTTCTTCCTAAAAATAAAGCAGATTCCATGTAGTGGTGGATGTCTGCAGAAGCAGACAGTGACAAACAGCACCTCCTTTATCTTCACATTTTCCTCTTGATATCTCGCTAACATGCCCGTGTCAAATGTTTAAAAGAAAGTCATCTTCTACCAATCAACGTATTTACTCCTCCAGAAATGCTAATGGAGGCTCAGCACCAGAATAAGAAACACAAAGAGGGCAGCAGTGCTGTACTTTCATCTACTACAGCAAGCAGCTGTCAACACTAGTATAAAAATTACCCAACAGGCATGCAAATTTATGCTACATAAACATTTCTTGAATCTATTATATACAGCAGGAACCTAGTTTTTTATGGCCATTGCTCTGCATAACTATTTCCCAGTCTTCCTTTCCTATGGTACATAGATACACCAAGTCAGTCACCTCACTGTGGAAGGACATCAGGTTGGTCAGGTGTGTTTTCCCCTTTGTAAATCCATGTTGACTACTTGCAGCCTTCCTGTCCCCAGAATGGTTTCCAGGATTAGCAGCTCCCAGGTGTTTAGGTTAGACTTCACAGGCTCTTCAGATTTCCCTTCCTCTTCTTGGAGACAAGAGAGACCTTTGCTTCTTTCCAGTTCTCAGGATCTCTCTCACTCACAACCCTCTTCTTCATACCCTTTAAAGATGTTGCAAGTAGCCCATAGTGACATAGGTCAGCACCCCCAATACTTGTGGGTTCATTGAATCAGGCCCATGGATATCTGTAGATACAGTTTATTTGTATATTCCCTAACATTCTTGTCTTCCACTGGGGAGTAAATGTACTTTGCCCTGGACTTTTCCATTGGTCCCTGAGATAACTGAAGGCAAGCCATACCAGTAAACAGTGAGGTGAAGAAGACATTGAGTAATTCTGTGTGCTTTTTCACAAGGCTCCCTGCTCACTTCAGCAGTGAGGCCATGTTTTCTCTGGTCTTTCTTTTGCTGCTGATGTCCTTGGGGAAACCTTCCATGTTGCTGTTCACATGTGTTGCCATATCCACTTCCAGATGACCTTTGGTTTTCCTGAATCCATCATTCCACAGTCAGACAGTATCTCTGTAGTGCTCTTGGGCCACCTGTCTCTCGTTCCACCTCCTGTACACCTTCTTTTTATGTCTGTGTCTCACTGAGACCTCATTGCTCAAACATGTAGCCTCCCACCCTCTTTGCTTGGTTTCTGCTTGTTGGCATGGACCATGCTTGAGCTTGGAGGAGATGGCCCTTGAACATTCACTAGCTTTCCTGGACCCCTCCTCTCTCCACAACCACATCCATGGAATTCTTCCAAGGAGAACTCTGAACAGGAGAGATTATTGATTTCTAGAAGTCCAAGATGGTTCTGCTGTTTGGCCTATTCCATCCTCTCAGGATGCTAATCTCCACGATCTCATGGTTCCTGCAGCCAAGCTTGCCTCTGATCTTCACATCCCTGACTAAGTCCTCCTGGTTTCTAAGTACCAGGACCAACTAAGCACCTCTTGTCCATGTCTTGTTGATCACCTGTGTTGGGAAGCTGTTGTTTATTCCTGCATTGAAAACGTCTTCAACATTGAGTCCAGTGCTGCAAAAATACAGTAGAAAAAGAATAGCCTGTTACTTCATAGACATGGGCCCATGCCAATGTCCCTGCTGTTGTTGTGACACAATTGTGCTGTTCTGAAAAAAGCCCTTTTGTTCTTCTGCACAAACCACTGCTCTCTGCTTTTTCCTCTGTCAGTTGCATTTACTGTCATCCAAAGTCTTCATTGGCTGCAGGATGACATTCAGTCATCCATTTTTCTTTTAAGTCAATCTCTTCATGTCAGTCTTATAATGCTCATGACAGCTACAACCTCTTTGAACCTTCTGAACCTCTTTGCATCTGTGTTGCAAACAACAGCTCTGAAATTTATTTGGCTCAACTTTTCCATAGAGACAGTGTATGGTTCTCTTGAGATCACATTCCAAAATGAACTCAGCATTTTTATTAAATCAGATTGACTGCAAACTAGAAAGAAAAATAGATTTAATAAGAAATTAATTACAGATACAGAGCAGTTAGAAGAATTGACTCATACATATGGCATGTGTGCTGGACTCTGGGACAGTGACACTTCTGCATACAGGGCATGATATCCAGTCAGTCAGACACTCTGACACAGGGGCTAAATTTTAGTTTTGTTTTTTTCAACTGACTAAAAAAGGTACTTCACTTAAGAATGAAAATCCTTTAAGAGTTGTCTTTCCTCCAGCTTGCACAGCCTCATCATCAGAAAAGAGCTGCCACTTCCTTGAGAAAGCCTTAAGAGATGCAGAAGCCAGAAGCTCAACAGGATGCTGTAGGTTACTGAACCATCATATGCAATTCTGGTGGGAATGCAACTCTTTATTAAACTGAATTGAATAGATACAAAAAAAGCTGGGTGAAGTGCCAGAAAGGAAGTATGGACTGGATACTCCTGCCATTTAATTCTTTAACTCATAAAAAAGCATTCTTTCAGACACTGCCAGTTCCTCTATATGGCAAAGAAAGAAAATTGTAAGATCTGTACTAAGAATGAAAATGCCTAAACACGAGGACATGGCAAAAGCAAGGCTGTCTGACAATTTGCTGCACTAGAGGTATAATTCCCTCTCACAGGATCAACAAGAGGTCTGTATGCAACGGTGCCTTTCAATGGGTCACAGTCTGGTGGTGATGTTTAGTGTAGGCTCCAGGGACTGAGCACGAAGCCTGCTTGGCCCTAGGCTGTGATGCTGACCAAAGATGCCAAACTAAATGAGTTAATTCCCCAAGCCACTCCATGGGAAACTGCGAGAAGAGAACAGAACAGGAGAAATGGTAGGCTGCAAGAAAGCATAAGGGGAACAAAAGAAGAGAGAAAGACACCTGCTTATACTGCCTGATTAAACAATTCAGCTGAGCTCACACAAAAAAAGAAAACCAAGCCCTCTGATCAAACTTGGGCAGAACACAGGGTGAAAATTCAGAACTATCATGGCTCCTAACAGAACAAGGTTATATGGACTTAAGTTATTTTCTAATTAGTTTATACATACAGCTCTAAGCATAAATATTCAAGAAAGCCAACTTTATACAGGAGAAAACTTACAGACCTCCCGGAAAGGCTTTAGTTGGCACTAAGGGACAAAAACAGTGCCACAAACAAAGCACTTTATTTCAATGACTTGCTGCAGCCAGAAAAGAAAAAGGAAACAGCAGATCTACTTCTTTCCAGACTTCGGGTCAATTGGACAGGAAGGAACTTCTTTCAGCCTGAGCAGGTCTTCCAAAATCTGAATGTCAGCTAACTTTATTATGCCAGCTAATTAAGACACAGGCAGAATGAAGATCCTGCTGAACACAGTGGGACCCCATAACAGGATTCAACAGACTGTACAAGTCACATGGGGTTAAATTCCGGGGCTGGTGGTGACCCACATCCACATTCAGGTTGCTGGTCCTGGGTAGGGATGTCCTCAGGGATTTTATCTTCTTACAGTCTTTAGAGAACGTGAGCAGAAAAGGCAGCAGAAGAAAAAGGTTGTTTTTCCCTTTCTTGTCTAAGATGTCAGATTTCTATACTATTAAAAGCCTCAAAAGATTTGTAGGTTAGAGTGGTCAGCTTTGCTGTGCTGTTCCTTGGTCAACCACCAGCTGGACTTCTGTCATGGAAGGAAGATTTCAGCTTGTTTTGATATGCAAGTAATGAAAGAAATAATTTTTAATTCTTCTGTTCATACAGTAAAGTAGCTTTGAGTTGATATAGGGAAGTGTCTTTTAAGTTTCTTGGAAATGAAGTCAAGGTTTGTGTTCTGTATGCTACAAGATAAAAGGAAGAAGTCTGCATCAGTGTGAAGTCATGGCCATCTGAAGTTTGGGTTAGGAATTACATGTATTTCACAGACTGGCTTTTGCATTATGATTACTGTTGCTCTCTTGCCAATGAAAAGGACGATTGCAATGAGAAGACCTTTTCCTTTCAGACTCGAGGACAAGCAACAGAGCAGAGAAAGTAGCCAGAACAGCCCAGGACTAATGCAAGTTGAAAAATTTGCAGTTAAGAGCCCCTAAATTTGATTTCTACCCATACACTGACCTTGGGTACCTCTGCACTTCCCTACTGATCTGGGTTTTGATACCTCTGGCTTTTGCTCTCTGATAAAGGTTTATTTCCCTAGAAACAGGTACTGTATTCATAAAAATAAGGAAGCAGGCTCTAAACACTGATGTTTAAAGAAAACCCAGCTCTTTGTACCTGTTGAACAGCAATTTGCATCTACACAGTCCATCTGCCCACAGAGATGTAAAATTTTGGATTGTGGGAATCAGCCAGTTGGTACATACAGCTGCAGAGCAGGGTTTGTTTCAAAAAGAATGTTTTGGAGACTTCAAATTATGACAATTTCTATCAGTAATATGTTCCTTAATTAATTTACAATGAGAAAAAAAATTAAAATGTACACGGTCATTAATAAAATGGCATAGTCATGAAGTAGTCCTTTAGTCCTGCAATCTTCCTTTAAGTTTGCTAATGTTTTCTGTTGTAACATACCAAAATCTGGGCTATGTTTCCAATGTCCTGAGACGGTATAATTATACTCCACTGCTATATATGTGCTTAAGCTCAGGATCAGCACTGTCATAAAACCAAGAAGCTGATGGACTGCTTATGGAAATATTGCAAAGCATATTTCTTCCACTCAACCCCCCAAAAGCTAAGTACTTACATGCCTAAAGGGGATTTTTTTTGTTTGCTTGCTCAAATCAATATTCTTTGGTAATGTTTGCATTTTTATACAGTCCAGAGGTTCTCATCAGGCTTGAGATATACCAGTGCTGTATAGGGATGCTTGGAGAAAAGTTTTCTCTTCCTTAGTCTATTAAAGTTTAGAGAAGAAATAGGTGCAATTTTTTTTACCAAAAGGGCAGCCTGGAACCGGCTAGACAGCATGGTTGATGTGCTGAGCCTGTCACTGTTCAAAGAGCATTTGGATGATGCCCTTAACAACATGCTTTAACTTTTTGGTCATCCCTGAAGTCCTCAGGCAGTTGGGTAAGATGATTGTTGTAGGTACCTTGCAGTTGAAACCATCCCATCCCATCCCATCCCATCCCATCCCATCCCATCCCATCCCATCCCA
>JAWWEU010000091.1:45636809-45653105 GCA_035583155.1 Acropternis orthonyx
ATCACTTTACTTACAAGACCCTCTCTGCTAACAAGCAACAAAATCCGGGAGGGCATCTTTACTAGTTGACTCCCTTAGTACCTGAACCGTGAAATAGCATGCAGGTGTTTCAGCAATCTTCTGGGACCTGTTTGTGCCAGGTGTGTGGTGTTCAGAACAACAAGGACAGTTGATTTTGAGGTGTTTCTTAGTTCCTCAAAGAATAATTCACTGGTGTCATTGTCCTGACTAGGATGTCTACAGTAGACTTCCATGATGACATCTGTATTATTGGTTTGTCCCTTAATCCTTACCCAGAGGTTCTCAACTGTGCCATTGCCAGCTGTAAGCTTCATACATTCCAGCCCTTCCATGAGCAAAAAGATAATACATGTGTGACCTTCCTGAAAATGTTCACACCTGCAGTGAATGCAGCCTTCACAGAAGGGTATTTTCTGTAGCTCTCTGTACTAGTAAGGTTAAAAAGTGTATACTGAAATGTCATGTTTATCTTTCCAGTAATGTCTCTCAGGTATGAACTTTCAACACGACTTGGCACAGTTGGAAAGGCAGAGTGTCAGCCCGAACCCCAGTCAGAATGATGGAATAACTGTATGGCATCTCCTAGGAAAAAATGCATCACCTGAGTCTTTGTGAACAAAAAACTCAAGCTTCTTCCCTTAACCTAGAGGGTCTTAAGTGGGCTGGCTGTTAAGCAGGCTGAACCTAGCATTTATGTTCTGGGAACAGGGAGGATGCTTGGAAGTGAGTCCAGAGAAAGAGATGGTAATAGTATCAATTTTTTTTTTTGTTTGTTTTGCTTGTAAGCAGGTGCATAATCAACTGGTCACACTGCTGGCTCATGTTCCTGTTGACCAGCACTCCCAAGTCCCTTTCTGATGAACAGCTCTGCAGCCACTCCTCCCCAAGCCTGTAGTGCTGCCTGGGGTTGTTGTGATCCAAGTGTAGGACCTGGCACTTAGTCTTGTTGAACCTCATACCATTGGCCTTGACCCATTGATCCAGCCTGTGCAGGTCCCTCTGGGGAGCCTTCCTACCCTCCAGCAGATCAGCACTCACACTCAGCTTCGTGTCCATTGCAAACTGGCTGAGGGTGCCCTCAATCCCATTTTCCAGGACATAGATGAAGATATTAAACACAACTGGCCCCAATACTGAGCCCTGGGGAACATCATTGGTGACCAGCCACCAGCTGGATGTAACTCCATTCACTACCAGTCTCTGGGCCCAGCCATCCAGCCAGTCTTTTATTCAGCAGAGTGTGCCTGTCCAAGCTGTGCGCTGCCAGCTCCTCCAGCAGAATGCCATGGGAGACAGTATTAAAGGCTTTAACATCCATGTAGAAAACATCCACAGCCTTTCTTTCACCCACTTGGCGGTTCACCTGGTCATGAAGGGGATCAGGTTGGTCAAGCAGGACCTGCCTTTCACAAACTCATGTTGGCTGAGCCTGAACCCCTGGTTTTCCTGTACATGCTGTGTAATTGCACTCAAGAAGATCTGTTCCACCACCCTCCCCAGCATCAAGGTCAGGCTGACAGGCCTGTAGTTTCCTGAACCCTTCTTCTGACCCTTCTTGAAGATGGGTGTCACACTGGCCAACACCCAGGGTGAATGATTTTCCCATAAGCACTCAAGATGACCATGATTTAAATCTTTACTATCACAAAGGAACAGTAGGATGGCATGAAGAAACAGCACAAAAAGTTACATTCTGTGATGCAGCAATGGAAATTGGTCTAATAAGGTTTTCTAAAGCAGAAGTAAAACATTCTTGTTTTGATGAGATTCTCCCTTTTGTAGTTGAAATTAATTGTGAAGCTTTAAATATCTAATTACTGCTTCTAAGTGCTTAAGTGCAGTGACATGGAACACTTACCATCTTTTGTACATCTGCAGAATGCCAGGCATGCTCAGCTGCACTGCTTTCTTCCTTGACCTTAAGAACAGCTCAAAGACAGTTCAAGAAATGCTGCACTGATGTGTCCCTAGGGTTACAGCAGTAGACAACAGCACTAATAGCAACAAGGTGTTCTGATCTCAGAAAAAGAGAAGTCCTAAATGAAAGGTCAGACAATGCTTTTTTCCTTCTTACCTCATTTCATTTTAGGACAAAGGAAATGGGAAGTAATGCTGCAAAATTAAGCAGTAACTTCTTTGAGTCTGCAAGGCATCCAAGTACTTACAAAATTTATTCCAGCAGAAGGTGATGAATAGATACTATGCTGGAAGCCCAAAGGAAGAATGCATATATTAGACACTAATACAGTAAAATGGAATATAAACCATAATACAAATAACACAAGCAGATATAAACTCACCTGTGTCAGAAACCATGTCTGTTTCAGAGAAATATTTGGCATATAAATCTCTTTCATTTTCAGTGAATTCATGTCTTAGGATTGGGGTCCTCTCTTGATTTTTATCTCCATCTCTTGGTGTGAGAATTGCCTCTGTAAAGTTTGTATTTACAGGTGGCAGATGATGCAATACATAACTTAAAATGTCAATCTCATGAAAAATGGTAAATGTAATGAAGCATTGGTATATGTCACCACAGCAATGGATTGTGCATGAAAATATGACATTGAATACCAAGCCCACACAGACTCGGGAGCAAGCTGCCCAAGCTGGAAGTCGTCATGAAAATGATCCTTGTCTTTTGTATAATTTCCAGTACAAGTCTTCTGGTCCCTTTGAAAGCATAAGAACTTCATGCTGAAGTTTTTTGTGATTCAGCCTTTTTGACAGCAGCTTGGCATACATGGTAAAAAAACAGAAGTATCATCTAATTGGACAAGAATTTTGTTCTAACTGTGTCTGCTGTGGTCATTAAAATATGAGAGAAGTAAAATACCATACAGACTGAAACAAGCTCTTTCTAATAAAGGCAGGGGAATAAAACTATTTTACCACATAACAGTGTCAGATCAAGGCAGACTTCAACATGTTCTTCAGCACACCCGTATCTGGAGGAACATAGAGCCAAAAATATGGCAGGTAAATATTGCCATATTCACAACCCTCACAAGTAAAGCTAATGGAGAGACAAGGACTGGTGTCTGGATAGCAGTGTGAGTTCTGCATGAGAAAGAAGTAGAAATACGTCTGCACCAACCTGCACTCATTTTAGCTCTTGGTTGTTAAGCGGAAACAAGAGAACGATGCACCAACTTCCAGTTAACTTTTGTTTTAGGTCACATTTAAATAATTGACTTTCCTCACAAAACAAGCAGGCTGCATCAGGATAATCCTTCACGGCATTTACCTCCTGCACAAACATGGCCTTTGGTGTTTAAACACTTAATACATATGACTACACCGTCCCAAAGTTCTGTACCCACTGAATGGGATGTAGTTTCAACAGCACAAGAAGATTAGGGATGAGGAATTTCTAACATGATACACAGTTCTATTGCAAAGGAGTAAAAATTGTTTATCATTCACCTCTTTGCCTACCCTGAACTTGATTTCCCTTCTTCCTTAAGGTCAATATACCCATATAACCTATTTTTGCTAGCCCCTTTTGGGAATCTACATTTACAGTAATTTTTCAGCTTACAGTTCAAGTCTCTATTCAAAAACTGCAGGAATTTAAAAATATTTCAGAGGTTTTTGAGAGGATGAGCAGAAGGGAAAACAAGACACCAGCCTAAAAATCCCTTTATAAAAACAAATCTTGTTTTTAACATGTTGTTTCCTGTTTTCTAGACTAGACAATGTCCAAGCATTAATGAAAAAGTGACAGTAGGTTGGGCATTATTAATAAAGCTACTAATGTTTAGGTAGTTGACAGGATTGAGCACGTACCAACAACTCAGTAACTACACAAAACTTTGAGGCTTACCACTGACTCAGCTGTGCCTTTGTCTCAGTGTGCACAGAAGCTGTGGCAGTATTTGCTGTGTCTCTGCCTCCACAGTCACTAATTGCTAGTTTTATTCATGAGCTAAGGGAGTGAGAAATACTTTGCACTCAGGACCAGACACATTTAAGGAGGATGCTATTATATTAATAAGTAAAAGGGTTTGCATTTTGTTTCTTTCAGAAGGTGAGGGGGAAAAAATATTAATAGCATCTGAAACGTATAAAGGCTGTTAAACATTATTCATCTGGCCCACTTACACTGCTGCTTACCTCCCAGGAGAAACAGATGCATCAGGAAAACCTCCTGCTATTTCCTTCACTTCGCTTGTCTTCCTCAGTGCCCCAGCTACAGAGTCTCCAATTTTATTATACAACTTTCTGAAATTAAGGTCGGAAATGAGCAAATTTCCCTCAATATAGATTGTAGTATTGTGGTTTTATTTGGGTACTGTCCAAAAGGTATTTCAAGTGTTTTGCATGACACTTTGTACTAGAAAGGAATTCTGTAAAAGACAAAGTGTTTCCATCTTTAACATAGAGTTGTACATAACCGAAGTACCGAAGTAAAAATTTTCCTCTTTTTTTTGTAGAAAATTTGGAGAGTTACACACAACAATTTCTCTGGTACCTTTTTCTTCATATAATGATGTGCTGAGATTATCAGAAAAACAACTTATCTTGAAAACTGCAGCAAATTCATACAGAAAAGCAGCAAGATAACAATTAAAATATTGCTCTGTGTAGAAATGAATCCAAATCCTAAGCAAAATAACAGGACCGACTGTAGCGGAGGCATAGACGTGACTTACAGACATAAATCTACTTTATTCTAATGTTAAAAATAATTGCAGGGGGTTTTTTGAAATTCAGAGGAGAAATTGAAAATATTTTGACATTACTTAAACCTGATTAAAACAAACTGCAGCTGAGAATTCAAATAATTTCTTCATTCAAACCAATGTGCTCATATGACTTACAGTTATTGATCAAAACCAAAGCTACTTTCAATTACAACAGATATGTTGGGTCTTCTTAGTTAATTTTTATTCTCCAGCTAAACACTCATCTGTAAATAATATGTTCTTGAAAAATAAATCAAACTGGGTCACTGCAAAGTCATCTGGGGCTCTGGGGATGGGTAATGTGATCCTGTGCCTATTACCAGTTTAAATCCAGTCTAGGCCAGCAGTGACTGAAGCCTAATGCCAGATGTTTTTTGTCATGCATCACAGGTTGCTAGACTTAAGTTCATTTTGCACTGAAAAAACAACATTTCTATACAGTCTAATGAAACTGTCACTGAAAACAGAATGTCCTTTCCAAACCAAACTACCCCATAACACAGAATCACAGAATGGCTGAGCTTGGCAGGCATCTCTGGAGGTCATCTGGTCCAATATCCCTGTTCATGTAGGGCCACCTACAGTCAGTTGCTCAGTACCACATCCAGATGGTTTTACCTTTCTCGAAGGTAGACTTCACAAGCTATCTGGGCAACCTGCTCCAGCGCTCAGTCACTCTGATAGTAGAAGTATTTCCTGATGTTCAGAGGGAACTGCCTGTGTTTCAATGTCTGCCCCTTGCCTTTGGTCCCATCACGAGAAGAGCCTGCCTCTGCTTTCTTTACATCCTCCCTTTCCTGATATTAATTCACATCAACAAGATGCTTTAGAGCCTACTCTTCTTCATGCTGAAGAGTTCCAGCTCTGTCAGGTTCCCTGTGTATGTCCTTTATCTTACTGGCCAGTTGCTGGACTTGCTCTAGTATGCCCATGTCTCTCTTCTACTCAGAAGCCCACCACTGGACAAAGCATGTCAGATACATCTCACTAAGGCTGAGGAGAAGGCAAGGATCACCTCTCTGGACCTGCTGGCAACACTCCTCCTAATGCAGTCCAGGATATTGCTAACCTTCTTTGCCAAAATGACACATTGTTGGCTCGTGTTCAACTTGATGTCCACCAGGACCACCAACTCATTTCCTGCAAAGTTGCTTCAGACACTGGTCACATCAGTGTGAACCTCTGAGATCAATGGTAATCTGTGAAATACAGGGTCTTCTATTCAGATGAGGCACACGCTAGGCATACAATGTTTGAAACTGCTGAAACGAAGCAAAGCTGACTTACCCCAGTGCAGGGCTAATATACACAAATGGGCACCAGACAAACTTACTGATCACTTTTCAATTGAGCTACAAAAATCTGAAGCAGCTAACATATTTGTTCTAGTTAGTGGCCAGGACCAGTTTATCACTGTGTGGGTGTAACCAAAACTGTGTATTCTACACCCTCTATGTCAGTTCTGATGAACTTTTAATAATGGATTGTTTGCAGCAGCTGCTCAGGGCACACCTGACACCTCAGGCTACAAGCTGGGTGTTGGAGAACCCTGAGAGACAGGGAAGCGTTTCTGTCTTCACATCAGTGACTCAGCTGCCATAACTCCATTCCAGGGAGGCATCAGCACCTTCACAGCCAGCCTGAGGGGTCATGTCTGCTAATGGGCCATCAAGGATTATCCCATAACTCACAGAGTAAATCACCCATTGTGGAAGTCCCAACCCTGGGGGAGGTACTGGGCATTCCCACCTGAACATGAGCATATATAATCTTGGGGTTTGGGACTTCTGGTACCACTTAGCAGATCCAGAGGAGGACCAGAACCTCAACAGGACTGCGGCTGCCACTCTCGACAAGACTGTGACCATCATCCTCACCAACAAATTCTCCTTTCCTTTTACTTTGCACTCAGGGGGACCACATGGTGCTCAGCACAGGGGCTGATGAGCAACATTCTGTTTGTGCCCCTGGGTGTTGGGTTACACATCTGGTTTTTGTGGGTTAAACCCGATTTTTTCTCTGTATCATTGTATTTACTGTAATCTTTAGTAAACTGTAACTCTGACTCTTGAGTGGGGTTCATTTTCCCCACCAGTTTACCTTTAAACCAGCATAATATTGCAAGGCAATAGCAAGATATTTGCTGTACAAACATTCTGAGAACCATGCAGTTCATATAAGAAATGTTCTGTTTTCAAGTAGGCTCCTAGACTCCTACACTTTTTACACTATATATATATTCAAATATAAGAAGTTTTGGTCTTCCAGAGCAGCAACATTAAGTGCAAATATATAGTTTAAATGTTTACACTACCACATCTTATTGCATCACTACCCTGCTACCTCAAGATAATAGCTTAAATAAACTGACTTACAGGTGGGCTGACAGCCTGCATACCTAATTGTATTCATGCCCACCATGGCATATGGACATAAATTTCCTGAAAGAAGAAAAAAAGTTTATTTTACTGCTTTATCATTTAAATTGTAATTAAGTAAGGAACTATGCTTTTACTTCAAGGTATTAATTTACTACTTCAGTCTTATTATTCTCATTTTAACACATATTGTGTATCTTCTCTCCATCTCAGAAGCTACTTCTATGGTATTTTAATTTTACATTCAGGAAGGACCACAGTGGACCTCTACAGGAGACACTCCTGTCCTCTTGTCCCTGCTATAAAAAGATTTTCATGGAACTCATAACGCAAGGCCACATCTATTGAGCTAAATTATCTCTTTATTAGGAAAGCACCAACACCACATTTTTCAAAATTACTGGAATTTTATTTGCCTCAGGCTTATGACTTGCAACCAAAGACATTGTGCAAAGAAAGCAAAGATTAAGTACACTTTAGGGAAAAGGTGATAATCCACACTGGTAACATAGAAGATCAGTCTGATGAAAGAAGCCATACATTACACTATATAGATTGCAATATTCAATAGCGTTTTTTTAACCCAACTTTTTTAACAGAGGAAAAAAAGTTAAGCAAAGTTTACAGTAGACATAAATCTGATACAATTCAAAAAGCATTTTTCTGAAGATCGTCAAGCATAAAGTGGAAAAATGTATATGGGACAAGGTGGATGAAGGCTAACTATTGAACATTTATAAGCTATTAAACAAAGTTGCATATATGTACCACAGTGTAAAAATCCAATACAGAACAAATAAAAAATTTGAAAACTGCCTGATGAAAAATAAAATAACCAGTGGCTTTTAATGACTTCTCCTGGTTATCAATGCTACAAAGGACTTTCTCTTTTTTGTCTTTCTGAGGCCACTGAAAAACAACCTATCAAATGATAAAACCAGGCACAATCAAATCATTACCAAGTCAAAACCAGCCTATAGATTTACACTGTTATCCCCAATTTTCCACCAAAAGTTTTTTGTTGTTGTTGTTTTGTGAGGCCCATTTGGTCACAGTATGTTACATATTTTTTTTCTTTTTTACACCATGATATCATATGTTTGTCTGGCACTATCCTAAAGCTAATTTTTAGAGAACGAGAATACAGAAACAACCCAATGTCTATTTGACAAAAAAGAATTCACTGGGTGTAAAATGGGAGGAAAGAGAAGAGAAGGGGAAGGGGTCAGGTCTGCCAAGAAAATAAACCCTATGGATCACTCATCATCACTTCCGCTTGCTTCCGACTGGTCCTAGAGGTAAGAGACACAAGACAAGTCAGAATGTTTTTCCAGCTCTTCTCTGGAATTTGTAAATGAAGGAAAAAAAAGGAAGTACAGGGAAGAAAAATGACAATTAAACAGACAAATCAAGATAGCCATAAGAAAGCTGCTATGTTATCTAATATTTCTCTTTCATGACATTTCAGCTAATTGCTGTAGACTTCTTTAAAGAAGGAAAGACAGAGAGTCAGGAAACACCAGCTCTTTCTTTCTATCCAGACAAAAAACAACTGGGAAGACATCTATTTTCATTTGCTGCAATGGCAGAAGCACCCATTAAAAAAAAAAATTCAAGCTAAAAGTTTTTCATCTGTGGACAGTAGCAAACCAGACCATGAGACTAAAAGGTTCGATGGATGCAGTAACAGCTTCAAGAAATAAGCTCCAAACTTCTTAGACTTTGTGTCTTTCAGCACTGGGACCAAATCTCACACGCACACCCAGATACAGTTAACACCCCCACCCAATTCCCTCAGGATGATCACTACAGATTAAACATGTGCTTAAGCATGAATAGTTGAGAATTCTGACAGCAAGCAGGACAGGGCAGAGATGTAATCACTGCAACCACTTCCACAGTCTCACTGAACAAAACTTACATTTTCATCTTGATCCTCATCACTATCATCACTCACGACAGGCTTGGCTTTTGCTCGGCTTTGCCTCTTCTTGCCTTTTCCCTTCTCCCGACTTTTTTCATCCTTCTTATTTAACTTGATTTTGACTTTCACTGATTTTGCTGCAAAATTGAATCAGTGCACATTAATGTAACTTTCACTTATCAACATTTAAATGCTATTTCTATTCACAGAGATTCACCTCTGGCAGCAAATATTCCCCTCTGATCTTATATGGCATGTGGAACAATGAAGAAGAGGTATTTGCTTTTAATTCTCTACTTTTTGACAGTTAAAAAGTGTATTAAACTACACTATAGTGTATTAAACTACAAAGACTAACTTTAAATTGACCATATTTCCTTTTCATTCTCAGAACACACTGTGTCTACAGGTAGTATAATGTCCTGTGAGAAGATACACATCTGAAAATATTTTCTTCCTTGTCAGCAGAAATGTTTAACCTTTGTACAAACAGACTTTTTAAAATTTATTTTGAAGTACAGAAATGGTATGTAGAGGTGACTGGCAAACTTTGAGCTGACACCTTTGTGAAGAACATGTAAAATTTTTGATTCCAGAATATCCACTCATTTCCAAATGAGCTGCTAAAGTTGCATGCTTTGTACACCTGAGTGACACACTTGGAAGAGCAGCTCAGTACCAAATACTACAGCTTCTGTAATGACAGAAAAGGTAGCTGGAGAGTTTGAGTTGATGTACTGGATGGCGCAAGGTGCAATAAGGGGATTCCTCCTCCTCTACTTCATCATGTTTCCAAGTCTGCAGGGACTGAGTGTTCCGACACAATCAGAGCTTCACTTAGTCCTTGGCACACTGAAGAGTATTTCCAACACCATGTGGTTCTTAATCAGGTGATGAACTCCATGTATCACACCATGCCCGAAGCCTGACCCCTCATGGATAAAGATTGTCTTTAGCCTTTCCAGGCACTTCTGTTTACAAATAACATGAACAGGATCTGAAAGCTTTATAAAGTCTACAAAGCACTTCTGTGATTTATTTCTGGCTTAAAAATAGTTTACTGTACTCTAAGAAGTACAGCCAGAACATCCAGCTGAAAGACTTAAACTGAATGTTAAGACACAAAGCAGCAAACTCAGTAAGCAATTACTTCCACTAGTGGAAAACAGAATGTCACAATCAGTCTCCATGCAGAAACAGGAAAACCTCCCCTTCCATCCCCAGACATACTTTATTTTCAGTGTTTAGCAGGGGACTCACATTCTGATTCTGATTCTTCTTCTTCATCATCTTCTTCATCATCATTGCTTTCATCCTCGCTTTCTTCTTCTTTGGCTATCTTCTGTCGTGCACTTTTGAACACAGACTGAAGAACAATGGAATCTTCATAGATCTGCAGTACGGATACAAATCTATGTCAGAACTATAAAGTCAAGCTTTATCAAAAATTCACACCATACACCTTAATTGCCAGTGCAAACCTACAGAGTATGTGGCCTTTTCAAATACTGACTAAAAATACTTGTTGCATGAATTGTACAAGAAATGACAACATTAACTCTTCATTCTATATATGAAGAAATATGTCAATAGTGAACTGAAAAGGAATAACTCTTACAATGTATTACATCTAAATGTCCAGTTAGAGCCTTTTTTCTTATTATTTCTATTACCATAGGAACTATTGTGCATTTTCATTGAAAATCTGCCAAAAGAACAGACTTCAGCAGTAAGCACCTTAATTAAAAATGGGTTATAGTCTAGTAATACAGTTGAGAATGACGAACGGCTAACCATGATTTAATTATCTTTAGGGTTTTTCTGAAATCCAAAGTGGCTACAAGGAAAATAATTCATCCCAAGCAGCTCAATCCTTCCTTCCTCTCAGATCTAAAAAGTCTGAAAAAATATCAGGGCTTGTTCTAAACTTAACATGTGTTCTCAAACATTCTGTAGTTTCCGAAGTACTTTTGATACATCAGATTTTATCTTTAACCTCAAGTATGAGGGGACTCTCAAGAGCAAGAGGACTTCTTTTAGCTTGTAACACATTTCTCAGATTAACACAGCAAAAACTTTGTTGTCTTGCTCAGTATCTGGTTCTTTGTAATCACCTAAACAAATGACATTGTATAGTTTGTTTCATAAAATGTCAAAAGCCAAGCAACCAAGTCAATTCAGCGTACTAAATGATTAAGAACTGTTAACAGAAGAGTAAAGAGTCACAGAGTGCATTTACTTTTATCATCATCAACTCCCTTGGCTGTCATATGACTACTCTGGCTAAATGACACACTTTCTTGTATAAAAGGACACTGGGTATTTGTGAGAAAGAAAATGGAAGGATTTTTGGCTGCCATTATACAATCTGTATGCTAAACCTGATAAAATTCCTCTAATCTTTTGTAGGTTCCATAAACCGAATTAGAAAACGTTTGTTCAGAATACTTCACATGAAATACGCAATTCCTATTTTTTCACTTGACTGCCAAGTCCTACTACAGAAAACTGCCTCTTACTGTGGATTGTTCCCTATTCTGTAAGTACTGCTGTGCTTTTCATTATGAAATGTTTGACTACCCTTGATCACGGTAAAATTTATATATATATATATATATATAAATAAATAAAACAGTCATGAATGCTTTAAAAGGCTGTTCTCCCACTGTTTTATGACATTAGTGAGCTGTGAGACCCCAGAGCTTCCTTCCTCAAAGTCAAATAATAACTTTCTCTTATACCTACTTCTTTTCAAGTCATCTATTGATAGAATTCCCCAAGTTCCTCCTGAGAACCATTTATTTTTCATATGCGTAAGTCTAGAGTATTCAATTGTTCATAGGAATGGCTCTTTCAACTAATCTGCTTTTTCTCAGACAAAACACTTTTCTAAGAAAAAAGGAATTAAAGACGTGTACAACACTGTATTTTTTAAATGCTGGTCACTACAATTTTAGGGCATCAATATGACCCAGACTTTCACACAGAATTTCCCAAGGAAATTGAGTGGGTTTAGAAATTAATTTAACCTTCTTAATGTGGAATTATTTGTAATATTCATCTATCTTTTGATAAACAAAAAGCCTTGGAGCTGCTTCATGAAAAGCTGTGAAAATTTTATTACTCTGATGTAAATCCAATTCCAACAGGTTTCAAAAAATCAAGCAACAATGACAAATAGAACTTCCTTCAAAAAAGGAGAAGCAATAACAACAGAACTTCATGACAAATAACAATGTTCATGACAAATCTTCTGTTTCAAGAGACATAAAGTATTTTTAATTCTGTACACGTCTATGTTTCATTTGACCATCACAACATGAAACACTTTTCAAAACACTGAGGTTGCACTGAGGACAAGAGTGTTAACACATGAAGACATTTATCCCTGAAAACCCCTCCTAAGATTTCATCTCAGATGGAACTGCTTTGCATCATACTAAGAGAACACTTGAAGTTACTGTGTGCTTAAACACCTACTTGAATTAGCCCTTTGGTTTTGAGTGCACACACAGGTGATCAAGTTTACTGAAGTGAATTGGTAGGTCAGAGCTAATACTTGAACTACTACAAAGAACACAGGGTAGCATAAGTAGCCCTGAAAACTGGCGAACTACTGCACAAGTGTCCTGCAGCTCAGGACAAATCAAAATGATTGCTCTGAGAACTTCAGAATAAAACCAAAGCAACTCTAACCCAAAATCTTAGCTACATGTTTGTTATTTGGGCTTCATGCTATAAAAGGTCTAGATCTGCTAATTAATGTTGGTTCACTGGAACAGAAAATAATACTACAACACTCTAATACATGCTTGGCTGTTTCCAAGCAGAGTAGCAATATCTACTAATAGTTCTATCTACTCAGGATTATTTTTGTCAATTCTACCATCTCTGCCTAATAAGAGACCAATTCCCTATGAGCAACTTCAGTCATTCTGATGAAAATAATTCCATTATTTTCCCCATTTCACTACTGATTTTTCACCTCCTCTACCAACTTTTAACATTTTCTGAAGTCTCAGCCATACTTTTTGGTATTAACTTTACTTCACTTTTTTCCCCCCACTTGTTATAATTAGATATTTATAGCTGTTTTACTGCTATATGACTAACAGTGAAGTGAAAATTTACATTTAGACATGTAGCAAAACTCTGTCCCAAGCTTTCTATCATCATTAATTTTCTTATTTAAATATTTTCAGTTGATTTATTTATAGCTGTTTCCATGTAACTGAAGACAGTAAAAATATCATATACACATGTTACAGAAAGTATCTCCTGTCTCCAGATATAAAAAATAATCACAAAATTACGAGCTGTATCCGACAATCCTTTATAATAAACTGCGTACTAACTTTTAATGCTCAAATTTTAATACAAACTCACATGTTCAGCTAGAGATCATCACTATGTTTAGAAATTTGAAGGATGCAGTAGTATTTGCAGCATCACCCTTCAGCTTATTTTTATTTAGACTTCTGTTAACATCTTTTTTTCCCCTCTTGCATATTACAGGAGCTGTCTTCGTGTTCTCTGATTCAATTTAATATTGTGTCCAAATCACACTTAGGACGTCATCTATAAAAATAATCATCCAAGACTATGTTTCACTGTATTGTGAGAAAACTTGCTTATCTTCATCCAGATTTTGTAGTCTCTCTTTTTGCATTGGTATCGTGTCCTGAATCCACAGCACCAAACCCAGTCATATGCGTAAAACATCAGTTTGAGATGAGTTTGCCTTCTAAACCTCTGAGAGTCATCTGGGATTTATTATTATTGTCTCTTAAAAAAATCTGAAACTCCAGAGGGTTCAGAGAGTATAAAGCTTCATACACACATCTTTACTGCTGCACAAACCTTGAATTTGTACCATCCACCAGCAGAACTGAAGAGCTCACTATGAAGCATTTCCTCAACATCCTGTGCTAAGTTGTACTGTTTTATCTGCTCCTTTGATCCACTGTGGAAAAACTAAGCTGATGTACTACTGCACACACACTGCCTTTTACCATACATTCAAATAGTCTTACTGCAGCTTTAAAACACATACAGATCAGAAAAAAAAGGATTTCAGAATTAAAGTAAAAAACAATTCCTCTGCTTACATACACTGTAGCTGTGTCCAGTGAATTCTGGATGATTCTAAAATTATGGGCATTTTTCTCTACTAAAGTAAGAATTAAAACACAGGGTTTACATACGTAAATAATAATCGACAAGCACTGAAAACATTAGATAGGGGAAACCTCTATGTTTAACAGAAATTAACTCATTCAAACCTGTGATCCCTCCAAGTTGAATGTCTGAGCATTGTGACACAGCAACATAACATCTTTCTCCAAGTCTCCAAGACTCCGATACTTATGGTTGCGAATTCTTTCCTGTAGCATTGAGGAAATGAAGAAAAGAATTGATGAGCAATAGTGCAGAAAGAAAAACAGCAGACAGAACACTGACTTAATACTTGATTTGACACATGAAAGGCTTTCTCCTTTAAAAATTTCACCTTAGCATCAAGACAAGTACTTCTTTTAAAACAAATGCACCAGGGTAATAGAGCAAAAATGAAGAAATTTCTGTGTGAACTGTAAGAGCTAAAAGCAAGAGAAATGGAGTTCTTTTGGCAAAAGAAGTTTCAGTTTCTTTCTAGCAAAGAAACAAAATAACCTGTGGCACAAATGAAAGTTATAGAACTATGACATCACCTAACGTGCAATATGCTGCCTAAACCTCTTCTACTAAACTGTGTTTGGATCTGACATGGCTGTTCCATGGTACAATGCTATGGTCTAGAGGGGAAGCCATGTGAGGAGCAGCTGAGGCCACTCGGCTTGTTCAGCCTGGAGAACAGGCTGTGGCCTTCAACATTCTCATGAGGGGAAGTGGAAGCGTGGGCACTGATCGCTTCTTTGTGTGCAGTATACAACCCCAAGGGAAGGGCATGACGTTGTGTCAAGGGCACTTTAGGTTGGATCCAGAGGGTGGCTGGGCACTGGAATGGGCTTCCCCAGCAAAGTGGTCACAGCACCAAGCCTGACAGAGTTCAAGAAGCGTTTGGACAATGCTCTCAGGCACATGGTGTGATTCTTGGCAATGGTTCTGTGCAGAGCCAGGAGCTGGACTCCATGATCCTTGGGTCCCTTCCAACTCAGAATACCTGTGATTCTGTAATTTTAAATTTAGGAATGACTATATTCCCCTAGAAGCACCAAATCTTCACAAATACTGTGTTTTTACCAAGTCTGCTGACAGATTCGCAGTCAGTTCTTTGCAAAAAAGGCACTGAGATGTCATCTCTGAGAGTGTCATTCATGTCACATTTGATTTGACTTTGAAATTACAGTGATACACTGCAATATGCATGACATAAAATTACTAGCAAGGTGTGTAACAATGTTTAAAATATAAGCCACAAATACCGGTACATGCAATACTCATGTTACCATTTTAAAGATGACTTTATGCTCACCCTTCTGTATAACATCTTTAGTGATGATTTAGATGAGGGGATTGAGACCATGATCAGCAAATTTGCTGATGACACCAAGTTGGGAGGGAGTGTCAACCTGCTGGAACGCAGGAGGGCTCTGTAGAGGGATCTGGACAGGCTGGAGAGATGGGCTGATTCCAGCGGGATGAAGTTCAACAGGGCCAAGTGCTGGGTCCTGCACTTTGGGCACAACAACCCCATGCAGTGCTACAGGCTGGGGACAGAGTGGCTGGAGAGCAGTCAGACAGAAAGGGTCTTGGGGGTAGTGACTGACAGGAGGCTGAACATGAGCCAGCGTGTGCCCAGGTGGCCAAGAAGGCCAATGGTATCCTGGCCTGTATCAAGAATAGCCAGCAGGATGAGGGGAGTGATCCTTCCCCTGTACTCTGCCTTGGTGAGGCCACACCTGGAGCATTGTGTTCAGTTCTGGGCCCCTCAGTTCAGGAAAGACATTGAGGTGCTGGAGGGTGTCCAGAGAGGAACAACAAGGCTGGTGAAGGGACTTGAGCACAAGTGCTATGAGGAGAGGCTGAGGGAGCTGGAGTTGTTTAGTCTGGAGAAGAGGAGGCTTAGAGGTGATCTCATCACTCTAAACAACAACCTGAAGGGAAGTTATAGCCAGGTGGGGGTTGGTCTTTTCTCCCAGACAACCAGCAACAGGACAAGAGGGCATGGGCTTAAGCTCTGCCAGGGGAAATTTAGGTTGGACATTAGAAAGAAATTTTTTACAGAGAGAGTAATCAGGCATTGGAATGGCCCGCCCAGAGAGGTGGTGGATTCACCGTCCCTGGA
>JAWWEU010000091.1:45653205-45667857 GCA_035583155.1 Acropternis orthonyx
TTTTGAAGTCCACTGGTTTCCTAATCAATTCATAATACTCTGGTAATTCTTTCCTAGATGGGAGCTGAATGAAGACTTCACTTAGCTGCCGTCCTGAACTGTTGAGAAAAACAAACAATAATGAAAAGAATTACTTCAACTATCTCACAAAACACACAAGCACACACATACTAATAATAAAGAAATGAAAATAAAAAAAATTATCACAATTTTTTCTTTCAAATAATTAGAAACTGAACCGTGATTTTTAAATTTGGTACAGATAATTAATTTACAATTTAAAACTGTTGTCCTAACATACCATCATCATTAGAGATCACTATATATAAAAAGCTTTATAGAATCAGGATCAGGATTTGCATCTGAATTCCATAGCTGTTTCTGAGTACAGTCTTATCCTTTCCTTGGTTTTGTTCAGTAATTTTCAGTAAGTGTCTCTTCTGTCACTCTTCAGTTTATCTTCTTGATCACTTTATAGCTGGTTTTGTAATTCCTCATCATAGCAAACAATTTGTTCATATTGATTTCCATTATACTATATGCTGATTGCTATTAGACTAACTAGATGTTACAACAAAAAAGAAATTATTAACTTCTGTTAATTACTGTTGGGATTCTGGGAAGATCATTGCAACTATCTTGAAAATCATTACTGCAATTTGTACTCTTTCAGTCATATTAAATAAAGTGATAGATTATCTATAAAACTTTCATACTCTAGGAACATTGCCTGTAACTTACAGGTGTTCAGAATTTCTAAAGTTCCCATATTTCCCACTGGCTATCCTTTTTTAACGGCTATTTCACGCTTTCAAATTGAGGGTCATTTTTCAGTCTTCTTACTTGTGGTTTCCCAGATAATACATGGCTGTAAGACACCTGGAGAGGAAATGTGTGATGGCACTTAGGGACTTGGTTTGGTCTTGTTTTTTTTTTGCCGTGTGCATGTTGTTTTTCTCACAAAGTAGCAGAAAAAAGCTGTGCTGTGAAGAACTGTAATTCAGTGCACATAGCACTCACAAGCATTTCCTAGTTCACATTCAAATGCTTCCTCCTCTCACAGCTACTCAAAAAAGGCCCTGTTTTCTGAGCTGCATCTTCAGATGGTAAATTACGAATACCAAACCTCTGCAGGAGTTGGGTAAGAAGGCTGCCAAGTCCTGGTTTCCACCTGAGCTTCTCTCTTGCAGTCACCCTCCAGAGTAGTGTAGGATCTTATCAGACACAATAAACTGAAACTGAATTGAAGGTTAACTGAAGCACTTCTGCAGTGGAGGATAAGGATGATAAAAAGCACATAACAGCTCTGCCCTTTATGGTATTAATGAATGCTTACTATACCTTATGCAATTCTTAATGCCTGAAGTAACACCAGAATTTGAGAAGGTACTGTTTTTCTTATGTACCTGACACTAACAAATGAGTACAAATAAACAGGTTTTTCCTCATTTCCTAACTAAGTGGTGCTCACGTAATCCTGGATTTTTTTTATTCTCAGTTTAGTCCTGGGACAATGGTGATCTTTGCATCAGAGAGAACAGTGCAAATGCTCTAATTGCAGACTGCTAGTTAGTGTTGTTCTTTCAACATCCTGGGCACCGACTAGCAACTAGCTTATTTCTTTATTCAGTGAAGACTGAGAAACCAAAAGCCTTTGTCTCATCCTGGTAAGTTTTGTCTGACGCTCAGCATCAGAAGCCACTCCCCTTGCCTGCTCACCAGTAACTCCTCGATCCTAGCAAGTTTATGGCACGTGCCTGAGGGCACTCCTGGGTGTGCTGCTGCACAGTGGGACAAGGTGGTGGGGGCACAGGGCATCTCTGTCAGGGAAGATAACAGTGAAGTATATCTATCCCATAGAGCTCTTGCGATAGATACTCCAAGAGGCCACAGGCACCTCAGTGGTAGCTATTAGCAATTTCATCCAACAGATACAATTTATTTGGGAAGTGATCAGGTAACTGTGATGCCAAGTCTTACTGTTTCTCTCCTGCCAGCAAACAACTGTAAAATTCTGGTCACTACACCTGCCATCTCCTTTGGTACAGACTCATAAATTCATTACTTTCATACTCATAAATTCATTACTTTCATACTTCCCCTGTCAAAGTGTTTATACTATGGATTTAAAGGCACTGTTCGTGACCTGTGTAACTTGACTATGTCATGCCACATGATAGAACCTGTCCTCATCAGACTGCCCTCACAAAGTGAAACTGGAAGCAATGCATTGAGTACACACCACATAACTGGCTAAATTAACATATGTTTCTATTTCTTTGCAAGTTGAAGATTTTTTTTTTTTAATAATAGAGGAAAGCATTGAGCAGTCACAGCTGCAGCTGAGATAAATGAAATTTGTTCTGAACATATACAACACTAAGAAAACCAGGAATCAGATCTCTAGTGCCCAAATGTTGTCTTAAAATTTAAGTTTCTATTCTCCATTTGTAAAATGAGAATAAAATGCTGTGAAAGAAGTCCTGTCTCTGCAAAACATCCAGACTCCTTATGATCATTAAAAAAAAGCCCAGGGAGATTTTATGTATTCATTAAGTCATCAGTGCACATCTTATATATGCAAGGCACTGATCCTGAGAAAAAGCAAAGCAAAGTAGTATCCTGTTGCACCATTCCACAGCACGCTGTAAGTTACCTTCCTGCACCCTTGCACAGTTTCACTGGGGATTAGCTTTGCAGAAGGACTGAGTTATCATTGCTGTGTTTAATTTCAGCAGCTTTCTTTTAGCAGAAATATCTATTTGAGTAAAATTACTAAACCACTGAAGCTGGTGTTACTTCAGCTGTTCTTCAGAGTCTAATACCAGACAGAATGACTTCAGCGTAAAGGAAACAGCAAATACAAACTAATTTTGACCAAATTTTAAAACATGTTTAGCATATTTGTCCTATTGAAAGAGTTCCTAATGATTACAGTTTTTTATGTCATGGCTGTATTTTTTTCTCTTTTTACATACACATGATCACCTTTATACTGTATTTTATTTTAGAAATATAACAGTAATAAATTATTAAACTGCAATATCTTTTGGTACAAAACCAGCCAACTATGATTTGTTCACACATTTTACTAACCTAAAAATATCATAGAAAACCTTCAAGCTTTTGCTTGATATAATTAATTACTGAGACTCTTCTAAGACCATGAAAGAAAAAGCATTAAGGGCATAACAGACAGAAACCTAGAGCCTGACTTGGTCTACTCAGATCAATAACAGCTTATTCTGTTCTATCATTTTCATAGAAGCTACTCTCACAAAGAAGTACTATCTTACACTCCCTTTGTATATGTGCATCCATACTATAAAAAAACGTGATCTTTCCTAACATAATCTCAAAATGCTGTGTTGTGAATACAGGAGAAGAAAATTGGTAATTATTAATGCAACTCTGATTTTAATCCTTGTCCCCACTTATGTAATTAGAAAATAATAACCACAACAACTACCCCATAAAAATCATGCGCAGTAAAAATCACTTATGGTTGCCTAGCAACTAGCAGGCTACGTGCTGAAAGGAAGAAAGACCAGAATAAATTAAAAGATCTGACTGTGAAAGAACTGTGAGTGACAGTTCACTGCTACTGCATCAGCTCAACATGCTAGTCCTATGTGTGCTCACAGTAAAAATACTTGCATGCTGTGCAAGTTAAAAACAGCATTAAGAAATACTGCTCATTTAAAAAATATTTCTGGTTAGAAAAGTGTTTGTGCTTAATGTTTCAGATTTTCTCTCAGTTTTGTCAAACTGCTTACAAGGTGCACATGAGCATGTAATTCCACCTCTTTAGTCAGTATTGTCATCAGTGAAATGAAATGCAGGAACCTTATTTGTACAAGCCTCTTTTTGTATTTATTTTCCCTTGCAGTATTTGGCCAGAAACAAGCTGCCACAGACCCGTCAAAAGTATTACTACTATCAACACTCTTTCTCCTTTGATTTCATATGGAGAGACAACTATGAAACTGAAACTGCAACATGGTCTTGTACTTTTGGCAAATTTCAAACTTTTAACAAATACTGACATTCAATGGGTAGAAATGAAGAGTTCTGCACCCTTGCCCAAGTCAGAGTACTCACAAGAACCATTGCTTGAAAACTACAACTTTCAATCAAATGGAACTCACAAAGGATGTTATTTAATAAAAAGTGAATGTGGGGGAGGAGAATTAGAAGAGCAGACATAGTGAGGTGGTTTCTTTCTATTTAACAACTTCCAACAGTAACCCAGCTATGTAGGAAGACAACTGATACTCATTAAATGTATTTAATGGTTCCTTTTTGGAACTGACTGCAGTAACACGTGGTGGACCTGTCCCCATCATTGAAATGGAAGTGGATGAAAACAGTTAAAAAATATAATTCCTGGGATCTGACATATGGCTGTGGACTCCATAACTTGGGCTTGCCTATAAATATGAATTATTTACTTTGTGTGTTTGAATGCCCAAGAGTACCAGTAGGCATAATTAATTACTAGTCAGATTAGTAATGGCTAATTCTGTTACTCTTCATTTTACCACAGTTAAAAACTGGCAACCTGAGAAAACAGCTGCAAACAATCCATTTTACATACAGAGAAAATATTCTCTCCCTGAGCTGTCATCAAAATTAGAGTACTATGGACACAAATTTAAATATGTGGGCTTTAATGATGCAAGTGATCAAAATGCTAAGCACCACAGACAGGCGTAGTGTCTTGCCAAAGAGGAGAAAGGCACAACAGCTCCACCCTCCAATTTTCTTATCAGCTCTAGTAAAATGCAGTCAACAGCTGATACTGGGAGAAGGCTCTGTGAAGTTAACCAGTACACCATGCAAGTCCTTACTTTAAATCTATAAACAGATCAAACAGCAAGCAGAGCACAAATGCAATTCACTGCATGGAACAGGGCTATCACCATTCTAGGACTCTTCAACTCAGCTGTTACTATTTAAACAAACCTAATGCAAACTAGTGGTAGCATCAAAGTGGCGCATAGACAGGAAACATCAAACTGCTGCAAAGCAGAAGAAACACAGGTTTGTAAGGAAGTTGGAGGGTTACCGGCTATAAATCACAGACTCATAGAATTGTTTAGGTTGAAAAAGACCTCTAATATCCAGTCCAACCACTAGTCCAGCACTGCCAAGTCTATCACTAACCTGTGTCCTTAAGTGCCACATCCACACCTTTTCAACACTTTTGGGTAGTGACTCACCCACCTTCCCGGGCAGCCTGTTCCAGTGCCAGAGGACCCTTCCAATGAAGTTTTGCCCAACATCCCATCTAAACCCCTCCTGGGGCAACCTGAGGCCATTTCCACGTGTCCTGTTACTTGTTACCAGTGAGAAGGGGCTGGCCCCACCGCGCAACCACCTCCTTTCAGGCAGTTGGAGAAAGCGGTAATATGCCCCTCAGCCTCCTTTTCTCCAGTCTAAACAACCCCAGCTCTCTCAGCTGCTTCTCATCATACTTGTGCTCCAAGACCCTTCACCAGCTCTGTTACCCTTCTCAAGACATGCTCCAGCACCTCAGTATCCTTCTGGGAGTGAGAGGCCCAAAACTAAACACAGGATTTGAGGTATGGCCTCCGCAGTGCTGAGTACAGGGGGTCTTTCACTTTCCTAGTTCTACCAGAATGAAGTATCATAAATTTTCTCCACTGAATTTTTAACAAGAAGGAAAAAAAAAAGGTACACTTACAATTTGTCTTCCTCTGAAAGAAAACGTAAAGAACAACATTCAAAAGAGGAAAAAAATCGTTTAGGAGACTGAGCCTGCATGTGCATGATGCAAAATCAGCAGTTGGGCCTTACATTTGGCATACAAATTCTTTATTCTGAAAACAAACTCTATCTCCAGTAACACTGTCCCTGCTTTCAAAAGGCTAAAGCATTTTAACTGGACATATAAACTACTTTTTGTGTGATAAAGTGATTTGGTGATGCCATGCAATAGGACAAGAGGCAACAGATAGAAACTGATGCACAGAAAATTCCATCTAAACACAAAGAAGAGCTTCTTTACTGTGTGGGTGACCGAGCACTGGAACAGGTTGCTCAGAGAGGTTGTGGAGTCTCCCCCACTGGAGGTATTCCAGAACCATTTGGATGCAATCTCGTGCCATGTGCCCTGGGATAAACAAACCAACTTGTTTCCTCTTGCAAAGCTCTCCCATGCTACTTATCATTATTTACACTTGTCTCAGTGTAAACTTGTGTATATCTTTCTTGAATGGAAAAACATTCAAGTACTTTGTACAGCAACTCAAAAGCATTATCAGTGTCACATATAACGACATACACACATAATGAGTATTTCCACATCCACACAGGCAATAGTGTCTGGGTGAGGATCCCATTTTCTTACAGGTGCACAATACTGACAGATTGTAGTTGGCTTTGATCAATAATTTCTCTGCCCAGGTAATTCTTTTTCTGTCAGTTCCACTTGAACTGACAATTGAACCAAAAGAAAAGTTTCCTATTTTTAGTCTGCAAGTATCATACAATGCACTCTGAGGTACTGCATTTCATGCCATTTCTGTAACTCCAGACTCAACTGTCCAGTCTGCCATGAATATCAAGCCACTCCTGATATTTTAACATTTTAGATTTTGGCTAGGATACTCCTCATTTTTAATACATATCATAAATGTATGCCAACAGTAATTCTGCAAGAACTTTTGTGGTATCTTCAGTTTAACAGTTTCTTTTTTAACAGTGCCTTCAGTTACACACTTTTGCTTGTTTTCACTCAGATTAGTGAGCTTACTCATTCATCTCCTCTTTCTTTCATATTAGCTTATCATTTTCCCATAGTACCCTAAAAAATGTTTTACCAAAATCATAGAATCATAGAATCTTTTGGGTTGGAAGAGACTTTTGAAGATAAACTAGTTCAACTTTCTTGCTGTGCATGGGCAGGGACATCCTTTCACTAGATCAGATGACTAGAAGTCAGAGGATTCTGACCATATTTTCTCTTCTACTTTTGCTTCATTGCAGATTTATTCTCAATTTTAAACCATTACAGATGAAACCTAGACTAATTCAGGTTTACCTGTGATGGCAAAGCAGTGTAGAAGAGTCAGAAAGGATCTGCATTTGTAGTAGTGCTCTGTATCTACAGCTGAAAACATGTTTTATGGTTTGATATTGAAAGCTGAGTAATAAGAGCACAGGTGCACTTCAAAAAATGTCTTCAATAGTGATTTTCATTAATGATTTGGAGCTCATACCCCACAGTTCTTCAGACTGAGGTATCACTACCTATTTCCAGTTAACAAAGACAGATAAAAAGATAAGATAGAGAAATTCCTATCAACACGAAGAAAAGCTTGAAGCACATCACCCAAAACTGGAATCCAAGGCAAAACAAGCTGCAAGATGCAAATACTGTCAACTTGACCAGCACCTTAACAACTCTCACACCGAAGTCATCTAAGCAGTCCAAGCTTTTTCTTTTTTTTTAATAAACTACTTTCTTTATTATATGGGACACACTCCAGGTACTGTAATTTCAGGAAACTAATGGTGGCTGCTGGTCAAGTCAAATCTCACTGTCATTTTCTCTCCTTCAGCGTGTTACTAGCTCTCCAGAAAGATCCAAAGAAAATCAGCTTTTACTTAAAAACTGCTCTCTAAGAACTACTAAACTTATTGTCAATGTAATGTTTCATTAAACTCAACATCATGTTGGGATTTGCAATGGGAGTAAAAGGAAATAGGTGAGTTGCTATAGTGTACTGAATAAAAGAGAAAAACCTAAATAAAAGGGTTGAAATTGCATTGAGGATATGACAGAGATAAACAGCAAATCAACCTCAATGTTAACTTCTGCTGTTGCATGGAGTTCTTTAACAGACGTTTACAAATACCTGCTTAATTACCTCTGAATTTCCTTTTCAGAAAATCATATGCTTCATTTTTCCACACTGAACATTTACCTCAAATGTTGTCAGTATGTCTGTTTAAACTTGTTTTGACCTTTACATAATAATTGTGTAGTTCAAACTTCAACTTACTAGAGATTATTGTTTGTATTATTGTAACCTTTAGCCTTCCTTTAGCCTATTTTGTTGGATGGTTTTTAAATGAGGAAGGCAATGATGGTACTTGTCCCCAGCTGCCTACAACAGAAGTCAAGTACTAGACAGCTAGGAAAGCACTGGAGAATTCTTCCCTGCATCAGCATTATATAGTGTTGCCACAGAAAAACAACCAGCTCCAGTTAGTACTCCAGATTTCTGTGAGCACCACAGATTTTAATTTTTTAAAAAAGAAATGTTTTAGTAAGAGCAGAAAAGTGGTTCTGTATTTACAAGGAACTCTTCTCAAAAGTAAAGGAAAACATGGGCTAAAGCATGCAGAAACGTTTTAGTTTTGTAATGTATTCTTTTGATTTTTTTTTTGTTGCATGCTGCCCTTTAAACTGCAACAAAACTTACTAAAGATTGTAGAATTGGTGGTTTTGACAAAGTAACTCAGGCCAAAGTCAGTAAGATTTTGGATGGGTATCACTGAACCACCTTTTGGGACACAATCAGTTCTCCATAGTCTGATCAGTCCTCTGGACTTATCATGAAGAAAAGATGAAACATCTATTAGCACTGAAAATTTTAGCTAAAGAAGATTTCAACCATTCAAATATTAAATACAAGAAAAGCTTTTTTTTTTCCCCAGATGAAGCTCATGGCCTACTTTTTTTCCAATTAACCTGTCCCTCTATACTTGCCCCAATTGCTTTCACACACACAAAAGCCCAGAGCTGAACAAACAAGAACCCCCAACAAAGCTGAAGGGTTCCAATGCCTAAAACCCACTTAAATCTAAAGCTGCAGATCCTGAAAATATTAATCAAACTCTAAAGCAAAGTTAGCCCCAAAGATTTCAAGACATTAAAGTTTCCTGATTCCTAAATGTGCAATTCTGTTCTGTCTCAAATTTCATAGGATTGGGTGATTTGATGTTGGCTCACAAAAAAATCAGAATACAGAAACTTGGAACTCCTCTGTATAGCTTAAAGCTCTGAACACCTCAGTTTAACAGGCATTTTTAATTCCTTATAGAATAGAGCTTCATACAGTTTTTAAATTGGGAACCAATCTGTCTTGCGTAAATGTGGGCTCCTGGGAGAGGGAATAGTATGCCTTTTAACTACATAATAGCTCAGTGGTTTATTTTTTTGACAGAAATCAAAGCAGAACTTCCTGGGGCACAAAAGCCAGGCAAAAATTTTTAACTTCACCAGTAACTAGCAGTTACTATTGGTAGCTATCCCCTACTGGAAGCTAGCAGAAGTAAATTGGCTTGCTATTTTAAAAGTGAGAAGTAGGCTTTGCTTCAGGTCAGAAGTGCTTGGCTTCAGGAGAAGGTTCAGGATGCTTCCTTGCAGCTCTGACTGGAATAGCTGAACTTAAACACTTCTCCCATCTCAGCTCTTTTGTTAATTGAGAGTCACAGTCAGCTAAACACACTGAGATTGTAGTCAGTTTCCTGGTCATCTTGTTTGTTGCTGTGAATTCTGTTCTGATGCAGTAAAGTTTACGAGGTACACTAGAGAGAGCCTGAAGATCACAGAAAGGTTCATTTTAACAGTTATGTGCCAAAAAAGTCATGCATCACAGCAGTGTGTGCTTTGCCAAGTACCATAGAGGTTACCCTTGTACAGGTAGAGCCAGAATAGTAGTTGCAAAAAGGGGCAAAGCACAAGTTGCCATTTAAGTCACAGACTGAAAGTTGTTTAAAGGCAAAAAATACACTGTTACACCTGCGCAGGTCACCGAATGCAAATGCTTCTTGACCTTCTCTGAATGAGTTTAATATTAATGTAGTTCATAATAGGTGCTTATATGATTTAAGTAATTCAATGTACAGAAAAGAAGGGGTAAGTACACAAGCAGGCTTTCCTGATTTTTGGCAGATAGAAGCTGAGTTAAAATACAACTTTCTGCATCAAGTCTGATTCAAAGATGTTATGAACTTGTTCTTAATTTCTTGCCCATGAAGCACACATGATTTTCAGTTTGAAAACCTGCAAAAGAAAAGTCTTCAGATGACATTTCAGATTACAAGGAATATTTTTTGACAAGGTCCAGCTATCTAGCATTTTTTTAATGCTGAAAATAGGAATTTCTGGATAAACAGGCTTCCATCTCTGCTGTGGACAACATATTGTGCTCAATATTTCTACATTTTTTCCTTTGGCAGCTCTGACCCTCATGATATGAGCCCTATACATTCTGGGCAGTCTTTCAGGTCATGGTGAGATCCATGTAAAGTTGGATTAATAAATCTGTAGCCATACCTTTGAAAAGATGAATTTCAACACATGCTTCACCACTACATTGAAGGAAAATCCTGCTCAAGCTATCTGTTCTTAAGTATACCTCCTGAGGAGAATGACTTTATTCCTAAGCAGGAGCTCTGTTGCTTGTTTTTCTAATTGTGTTTCAATAACCTTATATCAGATGGGTCTTAAAAAAGTCTCACCAAGTGTGAGACTTGCAGGATCAGGCCCTAAGGGGAATTACCTTTCATAAAAGCTGTGTCAGTAAGTCTTTCTACAGGCTAAACAAAAGGGAGCCATTGTAAAATGTAGAGAGCAGGATCAGCAGAAAGGGAGAGAGGACATGCAACAGAGAGAGAGACCACCTCCAAGCTCACCTATCCTTGTAGTTTATCACAGTATCAATGATAGCATTCATTTGTTTTGTCAGTTTGGGTGGGTTGGGTGACAACTTCTCTGCAGGAGGTCTGCCTCTTCTTTTCTTTGCTTTCTCTCCATCCTCCTTCCCAGAATCTTTATCCACATTTCTTCGTCTCTTCCGTTTTTTAAGTCGAACTTCCTCTTCCATTTCTTCCAAATTGCCGTCTTCAATTGCCTGACAACCATGGATTCAAAAAGTATGATTTTTAAACAAAAGAGATATTGCAAAAGGAAATAAACTGTATTTTAAAAGTGCAACAACGAAAAACAATGCAACTCCACAGGATGCTGAAAATTCAACTCAAAATGTTCAGTTTATTTATAAACAGGAGTACAACCCAAAACTGAGTTACTGGCAATCAAAGAGACACTAAACATTAATTGTCCTAACAATCCCACTATCCCCTAAGCAGACGTGCTTTTTATCTGAACCTTGAATTTCACATCAAATGAGAGACAATGTGGTGTTGTCTCAGAAAGAGTACAACAAACACTAATTTTTTCGTATCAGTGTTAGTTCTGGGTTATGCAGTTCCCTGCCAAACAGACTTTGATATCACATGTTTCAAACAGGACAGTCTAAATTGTGCTCAGTTCCCACAGCCAGTTCTTTGTGCACACAAACAACACAGAGATGCTTTACACAATAACAACTCAACTTCTCCTCCAAATATTTTAATCAACTTTTAAAATCACCTAAGTGTTAAAACTATCTCTAAAATATATAGTTTTCTTCTACAATAGCAACCATGAGGTAGGCAGAAGCACTGACAGATCAGAGTTTTACTGTAAAAAGCACTCATAACATGGGATGAAAAAAACCCACCCCGAAAACCAAACCTCACACACAGTCACAGACAATGAATACCAGTTTCAATTACCTGATGTATGCTTTTTAACCAGACACAGCAGCGCTATGCAGAGGGATAAAAAAATTGCTACAAAGAAACCAAACCAGGAATAAAGGGAATCTGTTCACACACACTGTCAGGTCCATGTTACAGAGTAAGAAGCTGAACTTTTCTTGATTTGAGAAAGCCAACAAAGGAAAAGAAAGAAAAATACCAGGTCATAAGAGAACTGAAATTAAAAATTATAAAAAGAAAAAAAAAATTAAACCCAAGGCTTTCTGATTAATGCTTTCTCAGAACATAACTGATGTTGATATCAGTCGCTTTTGGCTCTCAATATTGCTTTGAGTAGATGCAAATGCTAATCAATCCTTTCTCGCAGCTGAAAGAGCTCTAATCCTAAGGCAATTGCCTTCATTTCTCCACAGCACCAAACACAGCTAATATTTATGATCGTGTGAGCATAACAATCAATATTAAAGAGTGATTAAAGCCCAGACATAATTTTTCTGAATTGTGTACAACATCTCTTCAAAACCGTCTGTGAACAAAACCTGATGCAGAACACAAAACAACCTGGCATGTTAAACATACCAGTGGGATTTTGAAATCTGTTTCCCATGCATCCTCCGATGTGCAAATCGACAGAACAAACACAAATGCAGAATCCTGAGAGACAGTCTGAAACTAGGCCTTAATAATCAAAAGACAATTTAAATCATGCTTCCACAGCATCCAGATAACCACTATGAAGGAGGCTCGAGATCTAATGAGTTAGGAAGAAAAGAGAAAGAAAAAAAAAACCTGCGCACAAATTCATTAATATTCATCTGGCTAAAGCAGGGCATGCGCTATAAACCACTCAGGCTAACAAAGATTAAGAAAAGGAAATTTCTCTGCATATCTTGGAAGCTAGAAAAAGCTAATAATAAATACAGCATGCAAGGTTGTCAACAGTTAATGTCATTGCTCTCCTCCAGCACTCAGTTGTACACTGAAACACGCAGAACATCGACTTTTGATGTGTTACACACCTACACATGCCTGTGATGTAGTTCTACTGAATCTTCAAGACGGCAATGAAAAAGGATATTTACCTTATCACTATCAGCAGGCCGGCTATCGGAAATCACAGTTAGTGGGGATAAAATTAACAAGCCAGCAAAGCAGCGAGCTGCTAGTCTCTTCATCAGCTGATCAGGAAAAAAAAGAAAGCTGGGGAAAGGCTATGTTTTCATATACAAGTAATTTTATTTTACTGAAAATTTAATACTGAAAGGATTGTGGATACTGAAATCTGCTGTTTCATTCTACCTACTACAAGGCCCGAAGCCTTCCTCCTTCAGCATGCTTTAATATTGACAACTACTTAACATATTTCTCCCCTTATTATTCTAGGCATCCAAGTTAGATATTTAGCTGCGCAGTTACTGATTCTTGTTAGAATTCAAATAATTATGCACAATTAGAAAATTTCATGTATGATTGTGAAATTGAAATAGATTGCACACATTTTAAAGATGCATTTGTTACAGAAAATGTATTCCTGTTGCTTCACAGTGAACAGATCAGGTTTTGGTCATTGAAACTGATGAAAAAAATCTATTCTGATTTGCAAGAAATTAAAAACAGAAAACCTAAACCAAACCAAGTTGTCATTCTGTTAACATTGGTGGCATTTTTTTGTCTTTCAGAAAACTAGTGTTCACTTAACTACAATATATTTCTCTCTTTGCTTGCTTGACAGACTATCTACCACCAAAAAAAAAAAAAAAATCACAGTGGTCCTGTCCTGATTTTAGAATTCTGCCTAAAATTCTTAATTGGAGCAGGCATTATTTTGGAAAATAAATATTCAGAAAAAGAAAAGATAAATGTGAAAAACTTTTTAAATGTTGCATATATAAATGTAGTAGAGAAAAATGATAAAAATAAAACCCAAGTAAACTAACTTATACTTTTGCACTCTTAAAATTAGTAACTAGCAGGTAGCAAATTAATTCTTAGCAAACTACAGATCTACAAACAAATGTTAAACTTTCTACTGAACTAGTAATGTATCAACTTATACTAAGCTTTGAAAATTTCTATACATAAATGTAAACGTGCACAATTGTCCTTAAAACTTCAGTGACCCCACTAGAAAATCAGTGTGACTCTACCAGCAGTACAAAAATGTTGCCATTATCACTCTTAACATTAGTTGTTAAGTGATAAATTATATTTTATATAGAGTAATATTTAAAACCAAACCTGTATGATTAATTCTGCCTCAAAAGATGGCCTAAAACTGTACCACATAAATCAATTATCTGCAGGTAGATTAATGATCTGTGCATATGTCTACACATAGGATCCAAGCATGTGTGTTTTAGCAACAAAATATTTATTAAGCTAATTCATCTGACTGAGCTCTTTGTTAGAAAAACTTACTATTCTAGGGCTTAAGTTCTACACCAAAGAGAATGCCCTTCCAAAGCTTTACTGGTAAGATAATGATACAAATCCCAGGCACATCTCCAGTTCCTGACAGATGATGGGCTGTGTAAGAATGCAAAATACCACGGCCATCTCCCATGCTCAAATGGCTCTGGATTAGTGAGGTGAACAGCAAAGGAGTCAAGTAAAATGGTACACAAATAAAAATTTAACACTTTCCTTCCCTTTGGAAAACTGGACAAAACAGTACAAAAGTTTGGACACCTCATTTTTTTGAAAGAAAGCTGTAAAAATTTAAAGTCAAATTTTGCCAGTTGTTGAGCAGCTCATGAAAGGCAAATAAACTTTGGTGGAAGTATGAGGACTCCACATAAACTTCTGTACTGGCAAAATGTTCCTATTTTTCTGACTCTTATTGCTGTAACCTAGTCCACGTGCATGAAACAATTTAATTCCTAAAGAGGTAAGGGCAACAGAATTTCAAGAAAGAGCACACTCATAATGGATTAAAGAAATCAAACTGTCTTCCTCCAAAAAGGAGCCTCCACTTCCCAAGCAGAAAAATATATGTTTCAGGGGAGGAAAACTTTAGGTGATTCAGTCTGGTGAGCAATAGGTTTTTAATCTGTCTCCATCTAGTACTCTCCT
>JAWWEU010000091.1:45673239-45693323 GCA_035583155.1 Acropternis orthonyx
ACTTTTTTTTTTTTTTTTTACCATGACATTCTTTTGTGGTAGAAAAAGGTGGGAAATCTTGACTTTGTAAAGTCACCTCCTGTAGACTTGCAGTGTGGATGATGTTTTGCAGCTCATAATGCTAACAATTAAAGACAGACTTCTCATATTTGATTTTATTCTTCACGAAAAAATTCTCAAAATTCAATTCTTAAGAATAGGAATTAATGTATTTTTAAAATTTATTTTTAGAAGAAATTTCCAGGGCATAGCCCTTCTTCATTCCAAGAACTTTGTCTCCCTTTTCTACTAAGTCCGTGCTAATTAAATAAGAAAAATACCTGATATAAACACAGGGCTTATAACCTCATCAGACGAGCTCTTTGCAAAGCAACCACAGCCTTGGCTCTTTCCAGGACATTTACTTCCAGTGAATATTGCAAGCATTTTCAGCAACAGGCATATTTTTCTATGGTAAAAATAAAACTGACAATTCTAAGCACTGGGAAAAGGGTAAGTACACATGACAAGCCCTTGTTCTGGACCATACTCAGGGGGAGTAACGATACCCTGCAACATTGTTGTAGTTTCAAAATCTTTCACGGAATTTTTTCTCTCCCTTACCAACACAGAGGTTTGCGGAGCTGAAGAGCCAGGACAGGGAGGGAGGGAGAGAGAGGTTGTTTTTTTTTCCTGGTGCTGGTCACGCTTCTCTGCTCCGGCTGCTGTGTGGGTGCGAGCCACTGTTTGCTGGGCTGGTGGGAGCACTTGGAGGCAGCTCCCTTGGCTCGACCCCCCAGCTCTGGCTGCCATTTCCCCAGGTGAGTGTTTCCGGACCCAGCCCGAGTGCCTTTGGCTGCCTCCGAGGGACGGCACTGCCCCCCTGCCCGGAAACAGAACCGCACCGAGGGGGCAGAGACAGCCCCGCATCGGCTTGAAAGTTTGGTTACAGTGTTGCTGTTTGTTCTGTTCTGGTTTTGGTTATATATATATCTGTACTCGTAGCTAAGAAGTGTTCCCTTTTCTATACATTTTCTGATTAAAGTCCCTTAATTTCAATGGTTGTGGTGGTTTTGGGGAACAGGCCCCCTTCCTAGTCCAGATAGACATCTTAGCTTTCTTGTAAACTGGGACAGCAGGATATCATATCCCAATAGAATGTTTCTTATAAAGAACAAGATGCTTTTTCTTCTACTACGGAAACAACACAGCTGAAGACTACAACACAAAGTGATGATTAGCAGACTTCCAGTGTGAAATCATTCATTTTGAGCCAAATCTATAGCCTTAGAATAAGTGAATTATTTGGCTCTCAAGTAAACTGATATTCAGTGGTGCCTTCTACCTGCCCAGAAAAACAGTAGAAAGATTTCTTTTTGGTCAACAAACAAATAGACTAAGAAAAGGCTTCTATTTTACACATAAGAACAAATTTCATGTGTGCCCTGAAATACTACTGCTTCTAAAGATGCAGCATGAGAAGTTGATAGTACAAAGCTTAAACTGGCATCTTTATGCACGTCAAAGTAAACTCAGCTCCCGCCAACAGTCCTTCCATTAAGTATTTTCTCTAGTATGTTCTTCTCTCCTATATTTAAGTAAATTCACACATTCTCAAGAAATCATTTTTTATTACACATTTAATATTTGGAGCTTAGCTAAATGGGAGTAAAATTGAGAAAATAAACTCAAAACAAAATAGATAAAGTATCTTGCAAAAAATAATAGGAGAAAAAAAATGAACAGCTTTCAGAAACCATTATAGTTTAATTATTTTTCAGTGGATGTTCATAGATGTCTTGTATCTATTTCATCAGAGAAAACAGCTTAAGGATTTTTCCAATAGCACAGGAAACTGGGTTTAGAGATTTATCATTACTAATGTAGGTACTCTGAGGCAACTAAGAATGGGAAGCACATAAGGGAATATGATATGAGAAAAATCTATGCCAAGACATTAGAATATTCACTTCCTATGCCAATAGAGGTAAAAATTTGCCTACAGAAATAGACTATGTTTAAAGAATAAACAGTAGGAGGTAGTCCTTTATGACAATTCCAATGTAGTTTTTTTAATAATGTAAGAATTTGGAGGAAGGTTGCATGAAATGAAACTAAACCAAAGCTTGGATAACTTGTGGAGAAAATCTTAGCCACCCTTTAATATGCATATCACAGCTTAAAAGTAAAAATCTAACATGAACAGTATCTATCCAGAAGGTGCTTTTGGACTTCTGGGATAAACTGCAATCCAAATCACAGTCTGGTGAGCAAAAACTATTACTTAAGCAAATGCTATCCAAACAATACAAAGAAGATTCCTAAAAAGCCAATGAAAGTTAAGATGACATGAAGTTTCCCAACAGAATAATGTATAGGATAGTATAGTATAGTATAGGTGCATATACAGAAAACTAAAGTAAGGCTGTAAAGAGCAACAAAATCCTTAGTTCTGAGCTTCAAATGCAGCTAAAATTTTTTTATTACACTGTTGGAGGCAACTGAAAAGGATACATGATGGGCACTCTTGAAACTGTAATTTGTAACACTCTAAACACAACAATTTGAGAGTACAGGACAGAAATACAAGTTTTGCTTACTGGAAAGTTTTTGTACGATTTTTTTTTTAAGATTAAAATTTTACTCTTAGAGTAAGGAAGTACACTATTGTACTTGTCAAGCAGGGTACGTCAGGATGGCTTAGGAAGCTGACTGCTACTCATGACATGCCTAAGGATAGGCTGAGTAATTTTTGAGAAATTCAGTCTGAAACTTTTCTGTCATTCTGTATTTGCTATGTTAGTACTTCCATACTTGTTTACATACAAGAGACAAATTGGTATCATTTAAGTTGTGTGCTTCTGTAGAAGGAGCAGGGCTCTGCACACATGTACCAATACATCAGAAGAATTACTTTTTGCTGTCATGCCTGCTGCATAAAAAGCAGCAGTGAAGCTTCCCATCACCTGCTCAGGTCTGCCTTTAGAAGATGGCCGCCTACAACAAAGGGCTCTCAGTTTGCCTCTGATGACAAGGCAAAACATTAAAATATCTCCTTTTTCACAGAGTGAATAAATACTTCAGCCACAATATACACTTGGAAGGGTATGAGTAAATTCTTCTCCATGTTGCAAATGAAACACTGAATTTTTTTATTATTATTTTTAATTTATTTTTTCAATATATGAAAATGTACTGTCTTTAGTCAAAAATCAATAGGTGACAAAAGGTTAGCTACCTATCATTATAACTGTCAAGGCATGTCAGAGAACATAACAATACAGTGGACCCACGTATTAAAATGTTTGCTGTTTCTCGTTCCATTGCCATATGCAACAATAATGTTTTAGACTTTTAATGAAGACTTCTTTTCTTGTAGATTTTGTGAATTACTTAGTAGCTGTTTTTGTTTTAGTTTTAGAATCACAGAACATCCTGAGTTGGAAGAGACCCAAAAGGATCATTGACTGCAACTCCTGGCCCTGCACAGGACACGCCAAGAGTCACAACCATGTGCCTGAGAGTATTGTCCAAATGCTTCTTGAACTCTGTCAGGCGTGGTGCTGTGACCACTTCCCTGGGGAGCCTGTGCCATTGCCCAGCCACCCTCTGGGGAAAGAACCTTTTTCTAATATCCAACCTAAACCTGCCCTGACACAATTTCAGGCCATTCCCCTAGTCCAGTCACTGGTCACCACAAAGAAGAGATCAGTGCCTGCTCCTCTTCTCCTCATGAGGAAGGTGTAACTGCAATGAGGTATCCCCTCACTCTCCTCTTCTCCAGACAGCTGATTGAACAGTATTTCTGGCACCTTAACCACAGGACTTTGTTTTAGTCAGGTAAAATTTTGCACTCAAAACAGTAGTAATACAACAAAACCTGAAAGCAAGAGATTGAACTCACAGCTTCCAGGTTATATAAACTTAGTATGTCAGAAACTACAGCTATTTCTAAGAAAATAATGTTTATTTTAGTCTAATATTAACAATACTCCTTATATTTTTTAAAAAATACAGAAAGGTACTTCTATGTCATTACTATTCCAATTTTTCTAGAGGGGAATAGATGCACAATTCCACTTTAAATTATGTTAGTATTTGTTATGGTACTTTACATGTCACAATCATAAGCTTAAAAAAAAAAAAAAAAAGATTATGAAAATATGGCAATGTTCCTTGCAAAAAAAAAAAACCCCAAACCATTTCAAACACTAAAAACTACTTTATGGAGAGTATCTCTGAAATATTGAAGGATTTCCAAGTACTTTTTTAGTTTCCAAAACTAATACTCTCAATCCTGATTTCACATTCTGAGAACATCACCCAGAGTGTAAATGAGGCTCTTTTCTTCATATACTAACAAAACCATCTTGCCAAAACAGAGAACCAAAGATATCAGACAGATGCATTTAAATTCCCTCTCATCCATGAAAAGCCAAAAAACCTCCCTGTCATCTAAACTGCTTCATTAGTTTTAATTTCACTGGAACTTAAAACTACCTGTTTTATTCTTTGAGTAGATTCTGAATTGAATTTCATGAAAAGGACATGAAAAATACCTAGTAATATGCAGAACATAACAATGGCTTGGTTCAATGAGGCGCTAAAGTCATGCCCAACTTTCTAATCCTTCAAAAAATCATCTTCCACATGCATAAAACTTATCAGTCTCAAACTGCACACTAGAAAATAGTACCTGGGCCATTCCGATAATTGCTGGTCACAAAACCGACAACACCCTGAGATGGTGGACTTTTTAAGCCTCCAATCACAGTCTTTGAAATGTGACTTGTTTTACCCTACAGCTTAACAATTCAATTGGATCTGAAATTCAATACTACAGAGCAGAGTTTAGATCAGAATGCAATTTTTTTTCAAATGTCCCGGGCAAATACTCACTTACCTGACCGTTTAACAGGTTTAGCAGCAAGTCAGGAAACTTGGCAATTTTAACTAAAAATGGCAGAGAGGATTAATGAAGAGAGAAAAGCAGGGATGCAGGGTTATTACGTACATGAACCACGCCGATAAACTATGCACTGAGTAAAAATTAATTTTTTCTCCTCAGAATTTCAGCCTCCAATATAGATGAAAACAATTATAGAACATATTGCTAATTTTCCACTGAGTTATTTCAGTATCTAACAAAGACTCCTGTAAAATCAAATTTCACCATCACAGTTAACAAAACCATCCCTTAGAATATCTTCCTAGTATTGATTCTAAAGCTGTATGCATAAAAGTGAAGCTCTCTCAGAAAATACAAATCTACCTGAAAAACTTTTAGTAATTTATATTAAGTTGTAGCAACAAGATGACCCATCTTTACTACCTTTGAGGTCAAACCCTAACCTAACCTAACCTAAAATCAAAAAGTTATGTGAAGTTCCATCTGATGAGAAAACATTTGAAAACACACTTTTTCTACTAGGTAGTTTGATTTATTATACAACATAATCTGAGTTACTAAACATAAAAGAATAAAATTTATGTCATGATTATGCTGGACACTATTCACCAGATATTCTGTATGTGTGAAAGCCACCACTGGTTTTCTTTAACTAAGATTGACGAATTACAAACCAAATGTCTGAATTTCACTTACAATTTTTAGATCAGCAAGTCAAGCATGACTTTTGCACATCTGTATGAAGTAAATGAGATATTGCTGATTTTGTACTCAGATATGTTTCCCTGGCCAACATGCAAAGCTATTTCAAATTAGCTGCACAACTACGGACTAAAACTTTATTCATGTCATCCAGCCAGCAATTAAGTTGAATGAGAAGCTGAAACCAGATGCAACTGTCTTAAGGGTCTTGTAACTACCCAAAAAACCCCTCTGGTTCTTGAAGCCTGTCCTAGGCAATAGATTTCTTACTAGACAATCCCTCTAGAAAATAACATGCCATGGGATTCCGCAAAGTATTTTGCAGTTCTGTTCAGAGTGGTGCAGGGACAGAATCTGCTAGACCATGAAATACTTCCAGTATATAAATCTTTGCAGAATGAGGAAGCAAACTCCTCTTTCCAGCTTTTTTTTTTCCTAAGGAAATATGGTTGTCATGCCAACAGCTAGAGAACAGCAGGCTGCAGCGACAGCTAGTGATGAAGCCTGCTTGCGTCTTAGAACTTTCCTGGGAGACTGTCAGTGCACTCCAGGCTTGTTCAGGGCAGCAGCACAATCTCACTAAATACTGTCTATGATCATAGTTTTGGCTTCTGTAGTTATTTAAGTCCCTTGCTTCTAAACTCAGGTACTTGACCTCCTAGCAAGAAGGGAGCTGACATACTTGGTCAGTATACAAGCATGTAGACAGACCTTGAGGTGTATGACAGATCCTGCAGGGAACTACACTCTTCAGTGTTGGGTCTATCAACAGAGGATTCAGGGTCTAACTGAAAAGGAGCAGGTAACTATCTCCGGTCAGAGCTGTGGATGCTCAATGAGGCGAAACTCCTTGGAACAGATCTAGTCAACTCCACAAGACACAAAAGAAAAAGACACAGCTGAGGACTAGATATTGATATTATGAAACTAACTTACTGGTCAGAAATGCAAAGTTTTACTCAGAAATCCCTGTGAGAAGATAGTTATAAAGCTGTAACAGCAGCCACAGCAACAGAAAAAAACAGGGGGCATCCCTTGCCTCTGGTAAATAAATCTTCTTCTGTAATACTGCATTAAAGATAGATTTACCTTTGGAGAATGGCATGACAGAGAACACAGTTAAAAAGGCATTTTATTAATTAAAGTATCACTCAATTCAAAACTCACTAAGTCTACTTTTTCAGTTTTTATTTTGATCTTTATCAGTTCTAGTGATAAAACTAATTTGCTGCATCCAAGTGAACATGAAACACTTCACAGTTTTCATGCAATATGAATGACACTATTACAGGTAACACTGACAATACCACAAGATACAAGTGCTTATAAACTATATACCACCGTTCTTCCCATGTTTACGTTAGTTAAATATTCCCTTGAATATACTGTACACAATTATTATATCTTCTAGAGATGTCATTACAGAAAAATCAAACACTTTCTCAAAGAAGACATGAAAGTGATTCTGCTGAGAGACCAATGGTTGTGACAAAGAACTCTGTTTTACATACGTGAAAAATAAGATAATGAAAAAACTCAGAAACTTTTCTTATATTTCATTATCTATCCAACTAGGAGTTTTACTATGAACGTGCATAAGCAATGTTAAGTAATTCCACTGAAAGGAGTCTAAAAAGGGTTAGTAGTTCCTACTCTTGCATTTGTTTCAGCACACTCTTAAGTGCACCTGAAAGCATTGTTAAACTATGTAGAGAGTTAGTGACTGCAATGCACTGTGAAGCAATCTGACTTAAGTTAACTTAGCTAATTTGAAAACTTGCTTAACAACTCAATAGAGAGAAGGCAGAATAAATTCTCTCAATAGAATAACAAGCCATGATGAAAAATGGTTAGTATATATATGTACCATCTTGACCAGCAGTATTTATAAATTTGCCTCATAAAACAGTCTCAGAAACAAAGAATAAAAACAATTACTATCAAGTATATGGAAAACTGAAAAGAAACTGTTTTCAGAATCCTTAATGACTCTTTATCAAATGGTCCAGTATTTTCAGTGTTTTTAGTATCTTTTAAAACGACAGAACAGAAGGTATTCCTACTAAATCTCCAAAGAACATCAAGCTGACCAGATGTTCACCTAAGGACAGGCTTAAAATTCAGAGTAATTTTGGTGAAGAAAACTTAGGTATCATTCAATGAGGGCACATGCTAAATCCTCTTACCAGGAAGGAAAGATTGACTATATGAAACACGATTTTGAAAAGTTGGCAAGGAAGTAGACCACAGAAAAAGATTAAGGTCTTATACTGGATCAAAATTTAACATGAGTCAATACCTTTCATGCTAAGAATATGAAATACTGGACTGTGAGGTGTAAGTATCCTAGAAGTTATGCAAAACAACAACTCCTCCTTATTCAAATGAGGCTGCATCTGGAATTCTGATGTCTAGCTTTTGACCAAACTTACAGGAAGACATCAGTCATGTGCAGAAAAACTAGGGGAAATCAGTGAAAACAATCAAGAGATCTAGAAAACAGGAACTATGGGGAAAGACTGCACAAGCAGTGGTTGTTAATCTTATGAATTTACTGAACAGGGAGACAACTCTCCTGTAACACAAAATGTTAAAAAACCAAAAATCAGTAGCCTGTTCTGCATGAGCAGTAATTAGGACAAGAACCAATTAGCTTAAAATCCAACAAGAAAATTCAGGTAAAACATATGGGAAAGCCAAACAGTCAAAAACACTCCCCTGTGGACTTCTAAATTCACTGCTCAGGAATGTCTAGAAGAACAGGTCTGATGAACTTCTATTATAAATGACCCACGACTGGATGATTCTGCCTGCAGCAGGAAGAGGTATCAGATGATTTCTTTTAGGGCTGCCTTTTTGCAATGAAGGACTTAACACAAATATTAGAGCCAACTCAAGACACAGAACATGAAAGCAAAAGCAAACTTCTATTGCCACAGACAGAGTATTTCATAATTAAAAAGAATTAGCTTAAAATGACCTTGAGTAGATGCACACTGTAAGCACTGTATGTAAATGTACTGTAAGTACTTCCACTGTAGCATAAGGTAAATGTTCAACAACCCAGAATGGAGTTCATGTTTCTAGGTTTTTCTTCTCCACTGACTACTTGAAAATGTCAAGCATCAAATTCCTGTAGTTTCGGAGACTTGCTGAAATTTACAGCTGATTCAAAGATTTTCTCCCTCAAGCAGCACAATCCGGATTAAGCTCCTAGCACAGTATTACACAATGCACTCCCACAAGCATTGCATTTGAATGTAAGTAGGTTGAGATTGTTAGTTATCTTTAGTAAATTATACACCAAAACTACATTGCATATTCATGTTGGTATTGTCTGCAATTTTCTACAATAAAACTTACTCTGTCAAACCATGCACCTTAGTTTCGCTCTTAAAATTCTTTATCTGTAAATTTTGGAAATCCTAATATTATCAAATTTCCTGGTTCTGTAAAGACCTTCCAACAATCAATCCTTACCATGCTCCTTACCATATTTACTCCCACTCTGAAAGGCACATGCATTATTACTCATGAGTATTTCACAGAACAACAAGAATCCTCAAGTACAACAAAATCACAGATTTTGTATGAGTAAAGTTTAGAATCTTTGCTTTCGGGTCTGAAATACTTAAATTATTTATCAAGTGTTTTGATCTCAGTGAAGCCAAAAACCACTCAAGACTTGGAAATGGAACAGGCTGAGAGAAAGCAAACCGTGCATGAAAGTTTCCGAATTCTCAAAAAGGTTAAATTGAGGTATTAAAAAATATAGTAAGCTTCTGCTGCACAGAAATTGTAACATACACCGATTACTAGTCTTCCCTACCATAAAAGAATTCTTCATGTATCTGAAAGATGACACTTATGAAAGTGTCTGAAGATGTAAGAAAGATGTGAAGATCCATGGCAATAGAATAGTTCAAATGGAATGTTATCACAGTTCTGATTCAGCACTTAGGAACGTTGATTTAAGTTCCTGCAGTGTGGTTCCAAACTTTTTTATGCCTTCAATATAGCAGGAAAAGCTGGATAATAAAGATATTTTATGCCTAACCACTACATTGTGTTCTCACTGGTGCAGTCTTCAAAACCACCACAAATGAATAACCTTCAAGTGTAAAAAAACAACCAATCAACCAAAAGGTACAACTTACCCGCAGCCACTGTTTCTCTGTGAGAGCATCACTGTAGTCCACATCCCTGCGTTGACGGGATCCTCTTCCAAATATTTTCTCTTCTTCTTCTTCACACGTAAGTCTTTCAACTTCAGCATCATCCTTAATAATCCAGGAGGGTAATTCATCCTCCTCCATCAAGCGTGGTTTACGCTTAGGGTTTCTGGCATCCTCCCTGCGACGGTCCATGTCCATACGCTTTAATGGCAATTGGAAAACAATAAGAAAGTTTTAAGGACACTAATTAAAAGTACCATGTAAATTCCTAGCTATCTAATGATACTTGAAACTTTACACCAAGTCCTTCACAGGTCCTTTCATGATACTCCAAAACACTTCTAAAATACAACTATAAGAAGAAGCTACACTCGATTGTTAATTTTTAGTCATAATCCCTACTCCATAACTAGCTTTCACTGAAGTAACTAAGACAACTAAGCAGCCAACGGACAAAAGCAGATCTCAAGAACACTGTTATGTTCTGTTAATTAAACAACTCTTTCTTATTTGCACAAGCTTTTTATATTTTTGTACGTGATACTAATCATCCCCCCACAAGGTCCCCATAATGTGTTATTATTATGTAACTAAAAAGAGTAACGGAAAACACACTAGTTTTGTGAGCCTGAATATCAGAAGAAGAAAATTTAGAAGTTGATATTAGAAAAGAAGAATCAAAAGAGAATTAATAAATTCATAGAAAAGCCTGCCTATGCAGTGCCAGAAAGGAAACATGCTTAAACCTGATTTTTTTCTGATTATACTGCTGTACCAAACAAAAATCAAAACACAAAAGTATCAGATAAAGTTAGGTAAAGTGTTAAGAACACTAGAAATTTAAATAATCATATAAACTAATTTCAAATGTGGTGAGCAATTAACTCAGAAAACAGATGTGAATACTGAGGATACATTCCCATGAGCTACTGTAGACTCATCAGTGAGGTGTTTCATAATCATCTTGGGGAAGCCTCCACCTATCTGTATCAACTATATGCTCATCTAGCTTCCTATGGTTCTCTGAATCCTATTCCCATTTTCTTAAGTGCCCAAATCAGGTAACATGAATAGGCATTTTGAAATAGGCTTTTTGTAGAGTCATACAGTACTTAACATTCAGTAATTAGTTGCTAAGCAGAGAAAACAAACAGATGGTCACCCAGCATTTAATGTTCATATTTGAAAAAAATCACAAAGACTGACATCAGAATAGCATTGTAACAGGATACTGCTTCGGCCAGCAAACCTTCATAAAAAAATGTTTTCAGCTATGTGCAAACCCCTTCCTTGTGTGCAGGATGCTGAACTTAACACAGCAGGCCAACTAGACATATAATCCTTTTACAGCCCTAGCCAAGACATGGACATGAATTCAGAGGTATTACCTCTGAGGCAGCAGAGGTATCACTAAGGCAAGGAAAATAAAGCCTTTGTGCTCTTTATCTGACTATACAAGACCTGAAATATCAATAAAAAGAAGGCAAACGGCCCTGACTGCCAAATCTCCTTCTCAGTTTTTTCTTTCATAATTAAACAGATTACTAAAATGAAATTACTAAAATGAATTTTTAATTAACAATTAAGATTAGTTCTTAGCCATTAATATTTAACATCATTCTTCCTGTCTTAATATTTTCAAACTCTGGCTTTCAAAGCATGCTAGTTTTGATTCAAGTTTTTATTACCTACTACCAACTCTTTACTTTCCCTTAAAAACTTCCATGACAATTAATATGAAAAACATAAATTTAGCCCACACAATGCTAAGACTGTCTTCACTCGAGGCCCCTCAACTCTTTTATGTAAATATCCTTCAAATTTAATACCAGAAGATGAAGTTATAGAAATTTCCTGCTAACAGACAAATTCATCATCTACTTTCAATTAATGGATTAGTTCTTTTCTTATGGGTCTGAAGCAGAAATACTCAGAAGCTCCTCCACTTCCAGCAGCAAATCTACTTTCACAGAACTCAGGGTATGTTCAATCAGTAAATTGGATAAATTATTTCTTTCGAGTTTTGGATTAAATGGCCACCTCTTGGTTTCTGTCATGTAAATCTCCTTACATCCAAATCACTGATCGAGAGTTTAAAAAGACAGGTGTTTGTAAGCACTCACTTTCTGTGCAGTCTGGCTTTACAGATTTCAGGTTTTTTGAGGTAACATTTAATGAGGCAAGAGCCATGCCTAACACAGACATTTCAGTAATTATTCCATCAGTGCTGTAGTAGCATTAACAAAAAGGGAAGCACTAATAAAAATGAGCAGCTCACATTTGAACTACTGTCCCTACCTCTATTTTGCTAACTGTTCAACAGTTGCAGCAGCAGAGATGCAGCTAACTGGGCCCTTAACAAAACTATTAGCAAACCTCAGCTAATGCATTAAGAGAACAACATTGTAAGTCTACTAATTTACTATCTTGTTTAATTCCTGTAGTTGTCCTTGACAATGTCAAAGCCCAAAAGGAAGAAGAAATACTGAACCGCAGAAGCATGCTGTAGAATTAGCAAGCCAGACTGTGATCATAATTTCTGCATTACGAATTTCTCAGGTTGCATCAGATTCTTCCTCCAAATTGTCACTGTTCCACCGTACTGACAACAAGGATCTCTGAAGTCTTTCTGTCACCTGAGGAACTCTGTGTTTAAGCAGACTATACTTCTTTCCTCAGATAAACAATGCAAGGAAATAAAGCCTACTCCTTCAATACAGTTTTCCAAAATTTGAATGACAAAAAGTTAAGGCCTTAGTTAAAAACACCACACAAGATAATCCACTTACCATGAAGAGATCAAATTCCTCCTCACGTCGAGCAATCATCTGATTCAGAGTCTCATCGTCAGGAACTTCATCTTCCTCCTGGTTACAAAGATGGATAAAATTATTAGAAAGAACCTACATGCAACTTGAAGTAGCAGCCTCCATCAGGTCAGTGGTCCACTGACCCTCCCTCTCTGACAACACGTGTGAAACTCTCAAAAGTGAAATTAAGCTTTTAAAATGTTCAGCTATTGAGAAGTAAGACAAAATAGACATAATTAGAGACTTACTACTACCTTCGTAAATCAAGAATGAGGAAATGAACAAATACACAACCAGTAAAATTTGAGTTGTGGTTTTCCTGAGTCAGAAGCACAGATAGTACTTTGGTTAAAATCTATCCCCCAGATATACCATTCTACATTTTGAGGTCTTTGCTGTCAAAACAAGGAAAAGAAAGAAGTCTTTATAAAAATGTGTCTTTATATTGGAAAATAATCTTGCTGAATTCTTCTCTCTTGACCACTGTCTGCTTACAAACTGAGATGTGAAAATTTTACTTCAGACAAAATCAATCCTTTCATAAAAACAGAAACAGACACTGGAAAAATAATTTACAGTTGCAGCGTTCAAGGAAAAATGTTAAAGCTGAACAGTTATTATAACCATTTTAACACAGTCACAGTCCACAGTTTCAGTTTCCCTCCTTGATTTATTGTGAAAAGCTCAGACAATATGTCACTTGAAACAGTAAAACTACAGAGTGAATCCTTCACAGGGTTTTCTGAACCTGTTATTACAGTATGCTAGAAACCTACAATTCTTCAGGAAAACTTGTATTTTGAAGCCAGTGTAAGAAGAGTACAGAATGTATATATTCTCTAATGTATAACACTCCAAAACCTAACATCTTGTAGCTTCTTTTTTTTTTTTTTTCGAAATAAAGAGAAGAGGCCTTTATACATCCTCACATCTTATCTTCCCTCCAGTGGTAGGGTTTCTAAACCTCAGAAAAAAATCCCAGTCCTTGCTGATGCAATTTTCAAGGAACATCTTTGTATCTTAATGAACGTACAATTTAACATGAACAAAACAACTTGGAAAGTGATAGAGAGCTAGTTCTTCTCACTTGTAGTCACTGCTCCTTCAGTGTTCAAGAAAAGAAAACCACATAGTTACACACACAGAGAACAGAAGATTCTTTCATGAATGTGACCATCATGGAAGTTTGACACAATTCTTATCATCTCAGAGTAACTGTTGACCTGAAAAAAATCAGGGACCCCATAGCGGAAGCTGTGTCCGTACTACCTGCAGTTAGTCTGAGTAATTCCACTGCCAACTGGTTCAGCTTGGCAGAAGAAAAACTGTAAATAAACACTGGTGCTAACAAAAAACTACTCTATGAACCAGTTATTTATAATAATTTGTGATACACTGCTATTATTCTAGTAAGTCTTTCCAAATACATAGAAATTACCTCTTTGCTTTATCTAGTACTGATGAAAGAAAAAACAGAGCAAAAGGAAGAGTAAAGAAGAAAGAAGAAGAAGGGGAGTTTTGATACTGAACTTGCTAAAACTACTAAGAAAGTACAAACAGAACATAGTGCTCTACATACAAATAGAACAAGTATAAAGCATGCTTAGCATGAGAACACTTAACTAGGTGATCAGTAAACCATCTCTTTACTAGATGTGCTAGTATATATTTGTAAGTCAAAGTTGTTCTAATATGATGGATATTATTGTTGGTATTTTAACTTTTAACTGAGAGATTTACTTTATTCTTTTCAATCTCCCATATGATGCTCAAATTTGTTTTCAGTGCTGCTGCAATGAAGCAGCAATGTGCAGGATGGTGCAAATTCAATCCCTCTTAGTCCCCCAAAAATTTCAGTGCTTGGGCAAGTTTTGCATAGCCTTTGTTCATAAAGAAGTATTGCTTGAAAACTTCAGTCTGGCTGTTAGGAGTCAGACCGCAATATCAATGCTTACTTTAAAGACTGATGCTGGACTATGACAAATGAACCTTGCATAAACCTGGTTGCTACAGGATGGGAGACCAAGTGTACCTGAACAATACACAAGAAACAGACTGTTCTGAATTCATCTAAGAAATAAGGCATGTCAAGTAGGTCCTGAGCTACAGTCCTGACTGTTGAAACATTTAGATAAATATTTTCTAGGGTTTTGAAAACAACAAACTTACTTCAATTTAAAAACATCCACAGGCTTATTGAAAATTTCTGCTGATTTTAAGTTAATCTATCTACTCATATAGATAGCATTGGCTGCTTTAGAACTACAGCTTTACTTAACCAAGAATGGTACATACATATTACCCTGTTTCTGCATTGACACCATAAATGAAAGACAATTACTGACAAAAACATTTGTGACTCTTCTTTAATTTCTGTGAAAAATAAAAAACCAATACAAAATTCCATCCAAATTATGTACTGCATTTTCTGAATGCATAAGACAGAGTTTACATAGAAGGATTAATGACTGAAGAAGTGAACTCCTCAGTTTTTGAAACTTTACACCATATAATGACGGATGTCAGTGAAACACAAGCTGTAGAATCTTCTTTCTTTCAGTATGTGCCATATTCAGACATACAAGGCATACCCAGAGGAAAAATCAGTCTCAAAGTCTCTCTGCCTTTAACTAGTACAAAGTATTTTCAAGTTGAGAAAAAGTCACCACAGAACAGGATTTTCTGTGTGTGTGTCACCAATTGATATATTTATTTACTCTCGCCCAACAGAGCTTGTATCCAAATGCTGTATTTTGTTCAAATTAAGAGAAGAGTCTGCAGTGACAAGCAAAAGAATAGGCTTACCATTCCACACTCAGTTCCGCAGAACAACACAATGAGAAGACAGGGACACAGAGTCAATGATTCTGTAACCTCACTTCCCACTGTTACAAGAAAAGACTTGACAGCTCTTTTTAAATAGTTAATTGTTTCTTGAAGAGGAAGAGGTGATGAGAAGTCCAGGCTGGACACAGCACTGGAAATCAAGTTATTTTGCTGGACTGCCCTAATCCCAAAGTACTTCAAAGCAGATCTTAAACTCTCTCCCACGTTCCAAAAGAAGCACAGTAAGCATGGTCTTTTGTGATTGAACCAATTGCTAGTTGCTCAGCATATCTGAAAATCACATTATCTACCTTAACATATAAGTGGGATTTAGGAACTCATTTATAAACTGTTTTGGAAAATATGTTATTTTGAATGCAATTATTTGGCAAAATTATAAAAGGCAGAATGAGTTACAATGCCTAATTCTCCACTAGATTTAATCATAATCATTACACCATAACCATTACATTATAACCTATTACTGTCACCATAAGAAAGAGAAAAGTTATTTCTTTGACTGGATGGTAAGAATATGATGACATTTCTAATTTCAAAGGAAATTACAATCTTTGCTAATGATTTAAAAAAAAAAAAAAGACTCTGTACTTCCTGAAACATCCTCCTACTAACTACTTATAAATGTCTTACCTCATTTTCTTCTTCATGCTCCAGTATAGCCTGTAGGAAGGCTCTCCTTTCATGGCTTGAAGATTTCTGATCGAACATTCCCGCCTGAATAACTTTTTGATCTACATTCAGCTTATACTTTGCAGCAGCAAGTATCTTCTCTTCCACACTGTTCACAGTGCACAGTCGCAGGACTCGAACTTCATTCTGCTGACCAATTCGGTGAGCTCTGTCTTGGGCCTGCAAGTCCTATTAGGCAAAGAACACAGAGAGTGAGGTAGAATGAGAGAGTAAAACTCTATTTAGTCTCTTTTGCCTTACTTTTACATGTGGCCATTGACTACTATGTGATTTGCATAGATATACAAAATAGCTGAAAACACACAAATAACTATATACTTCCAGAAATATCTCACTTATGTTCTTACAAATGAAAAAAAATTGGCTATACTTCAGTTATGTCTTCTGGCTTTTTAAAATAAACCAGGGTGGTTTGATACCCTTTTCTCCTGGTGATTCATACTCATTACTAACTACTGCACCTACAGTGCAAGTCCAGTGTAAGTTCAGTGTCTCAGGTCAAGACTACTGCACTCACATGGTCACCAATTTCACGAGAGAGGCAGCATTCAGCACAGCCTTTACTGAAGTATTGCAACCTACCTACCAAGGACTCAAAACTCAGAGTTAGCTATTATGTCCTAAGGTTAAAGAATGAGTACAGTTATACAAATGAAAAAGGTTTATAACACTCCTAGCTCTGAGAATACCCTCTAGCTCAGATCAAATATATACACAGACACACAATTAGTGCATTGATTCAAAACAAAGTATTTCCGTGTGGCAGTTTGCCTCACTAATTCCTCTCAAAGCAGCATTTTGTGACTCACCTGGATTTTTTTTCCTTTCATCCCAGGCTATATCCCCTATTTAAAGAAGCAACTGAAAAAAACATCACGAATTCTTTGCACATTTCATGAAGATAACAAAATAAAAATAACCTGATGAGGATTCCAGTCGCTATCAAAGATTATAACAGTGTCAGCAGCCTGGAGATTTAAGCCTAGTCCTCCAGCCCTTGTACTCAGCAAGAAGATAAAGTACTGTGATCCAGGTTCATTGAACTTCTTCAACAGAGCAGCTCGATCCTCTGATTTTGTTGTGCCTGTAAAGAAAAAATTAAGAATATCCTATAAAAAGGATGTGGACTGAAATAACATAAATACAATGTCAGTTGCTAAAAGTACATGTGGAAGGGTAATTTTAGTGCACTGCTCTTCGACACCTCTGCCACATTTTCCATCACACAGAATAAACACTGGCCACAATGTTTTTGTCAACTGCCTACCACATGTAAGAGATGGACTTCCAAATATCTCTTTAAAAGTATTTATTTTGACATTTCAAAAGTAGATCTTAAAATGTTGGCTAACATTGTTAAACCATTTTATGACTCATAAATTTCAACTGAAGTTACTACATACAAACAGAAGAGAGCTCTAGTTTTGATTAATGCCTTCTGGCTGCAAGGAAACTAAATATTTTTAAAAGTTACTTATATAGATATTTATCAAAATGTCACTGTTTGCCTTCAAAGCCATAATTAATACCAAAGGATGGAAAATTCTTAAAATGTCCTATCTTGAGGGTGATACATGTACAGAAGTTGAAGCTTTTCTTACTATCATGGTGGGTTGACCCCAGCTGGTTGCTAGATATATTCCCCTACCCACCCCCACCTCAATAATACATGGGGAGAAAATAAGACAGAAGAGCTCCTGTGCTGAAATAAAGGCAGCTTAATAGAAGTGAAAGGTGTGTATGCCAGTAAGGCAAGAAGAAGAATTTATTTACTACTTCCCATCAGCAGTCAGATGTCCATCCACTTGCTGGAAAGCAGGGTCTCAGCACCCACAATGACTACTTGGGAAGACAAATGCCGTAACAAAGAATGTCCTGGCAACCTCTTTCTTTCCCTCAGCTTTAATTGCTGTTCACATCCATTTGGTCAGTTTGGGTTGGCTGTCTCATCTGTGTCCTTGTTCACCCTCAGCCTACTGGCTCCATACTGGAGGGGTACTTTGGAGGGAAAGCCTTGGCACTCTCCAAGTGCTGCTCAGCAATAGCCAAAACACTGGAGTCATAACACTGAAGAACTATCAACCCTGCTGAACCACAAATGCAAAGCACAGCACTATATGGACTGCTAGGAGGAAAATTAACTCCATCCCAGCCAGACCCACCACAATCACACAGCCAAACTGCTGGCCCACTGCTGACTCACTGAACTCCTTAACAGGGTAAGGTACCCACACCAATTGGGTGGAAAACACTCTATGTGAGAAGACAGCTGGATAAAATCTACACATAGATTGCATTCCAGTATGGAAGGTATCTGTCATTACAACACTAGAAAAGGGGAGAAAGGGTTCATGTAACTTAATGAACTACCTGAAAAAGCTGAAAAACCAAGGAGGTGTATTTACTATACCACACCTTGCCATAAATATTCTGGTATGAAAAAGGCTTCATTTAAAAACACCTGAGGTAAGGTAATTTAAAATATCTAAAATGTAATATAATTCATCTTTCTTGAATGGAAGCAAGAAAACACCTGTAGTAGGCCAGTTGCATGAAAAGAGCTTTGTGTACTAGTATGTTCTTAGGACAGTTTCGACAAAGACATTCTGTGGCACAGTGAGATAGTAATTTGTGTCTCCTTTTCACAACTTCATTTTGTATTTGAAGGTAACAGTGTTTCCAGTATATGTTCGTTAACATTTGTAAAGGATGAGAATACTTCTCTGTATTACTTGTTCTTCTGAATAAAGCATGAGGCAAGGAGTCAATTTAAAATTATGTAAAAAGAATACTATAAAGGACCTTGAAGTCTCACTCATACTATTCTTTCTATTTATCTTAAATAATTGCTTTTTGCTTAAAAAAGAATTCTGATAAATGCTACTATCCTATGAAATACTATAGTGTGAGACAAAATATTAAGTAAAAAGGATCACTATTAAAGAAAGTCAGGATGACGCAGAGATCATCAACATGGCAGAAGACCAAAACGGAAACTTCTTTCAAACAGGTTTAAGATTCAGGTGGAATATCCTGTTTTTAGTTTTCCTTTCACAGAATTGCAGAAACAACCAGGTTGGAAAAGACTTCTGAAATCATCAAGTCTAATCTTTAACTGAACACCACCATGTCAACTAGACCATGGCACTAAGTACCATGTGCAGTCTTCTTCTTACACCCTTCCCGGTGAATATAACTACATTCCAGATATTTATGACACTTTCTGTCTTTCCAGATATATTAATGTACTGTAAGTCCTTACACCCTGGGCACTCTGCTCCATCCATTCCAAAGTTAAATCATCCCTCCTGTGAAGAAATCACTTCTAACGTCCAACCTAAACCTCCCCTGGTGCACCTTAAGACTACATCCTCTTATCCTGTCACTAGCTGCCTGGGAGAATCGGAAAGCCCCTGCCTTGCTACAACCTTTCAGGTAGCTGTAGAGAGTGACAAGGCTCCCACCTCAGCCTTCTGTTCTTCAGGCTAAACAACCCCAACTCCCTCTGCCACTTCTCATATGATTTACCCTTCACCAGCTCCACTGCTCTTTTCTGAACATGCTCCAGCACCCTAATGTCCCTCCTGAACTGAGGGCTCCAGACCTGGACACAGTAATCGAGGTGTGGCCTCACCAGTGCTGAGGGCAGAGGGACAATCACTGCCCTTGTCCTGCCGCACACCCTTTGATACAGGCCAGGATGCCATTGGCTTTCCTGGGCACCTGGGCACGTGCTGGCTCATGTTCAGCCAGCTGTTCAGCAGCACTCCAGGTCCTTTTCCACCAGGCAGCTTTCCAGCCACTCTGCCCCCAGCCTGTAGCACTGCCTAGGATTCTTGTGATGCAAGTGCAGGACCCAGCCCTTGGTCTTGTTGAACCTCATACCACTGGCCCCAGCCCATTGATCCAGCTTGTCCAGATACCTCTGCATAGCCTTCCTACCCTCCAGCAAACCAACATTCCCACCCAACT
>JAWWEU010000091.1:45697180-45713838 GCA_035583155.1 Acropternis orthonyx
AAAAAAAACCCAAGCAAGAAACATCCTCCCTTCCCAAAAAAACCCCAAAAACCACCCACTCCAAAAAAATGAAACAAAACCCAAATAAAACCAAGACAGCAGAAGCCTAGAAGATATTGTGCAGTTGTCTTGCTGTGTAAATCCACCTTTCATAAGGATGCTCTGTTATGACAAAGGAAGACCTAAAAGTAATCCATAAACTGCATAATTTTTCTTTCTGCAGTATTCATAGTGGGAAGCAGAGCATCTACTGTCCTGCTTATTTTTGCTGTTTACTATGAAACCACACAAACTGATCTGAACCCTCTAACAGGAAACAAGTCTAACTGGATGCTTTTCAATTCCACAGTATCTTCTTCAGTCAGTGAACTCAACATAATGGGTTTCTCATACCAGGCCATGTAAAACACAGGGCCACAGGTGCTAAAAAGCTAAAGATCACCAAATTCATGAGTCATCCTATTATTTAATGAACTATATTCTCACTTTATTAGTTAATGAAGTATATTCTCAAAGCTTACCCTACAGTTTATCACTTTGTAGAACCATGACACATCAGACAGTAGTCACTTGTGCTAGACCAAACTGTATGCTTAAAACTAATTTCAACCAGGGAATAAAAGTTTGGGAACACTGTATCATATCAACATTGCCAAAGACTTGATGCCATTTTGCTTTGTTGCAATTTTATAAAAATGTAATCAGAGTGGCAGCAATATTCCAAGCTTACTGTATGACTAATTCAGATTAACTTTAAAAATCTTGGCCAAGAGAACTCAACAATTTCAAATTGTAAAATTAGGGGGAAATATACCACTTGATCATACTATCTACTAGTAATATTCTAGCCTTTCCTGGAAAGTGCACTGAAATCATAACTTTCATTTACAGCAGAGATTATCCTTTTGAAGGGGACACTCCACACATTTAAAACTTGGTTTTGTTCTTTTCAAAATCCTGTCAAATTTGCTCCAAAATGAAGTTCATATTTCTAATAAATGTAATTTCCCAGGGCTTTCTAGCTTAATGAATTCTCGCTGATCTCATCTGGTAGTTGTTTGGTCATTGAAGCCACCTCTCTCTACTGACAACAGGTAGTAGGGATAACAGTTTGATGAAACAGTTAAAGAAAAAAAAAATTAGAGATGGTGGCAAGGGAAGCAAATTTTAGACACCTGGGGAGAGAGGAAGGAGAAGGAAGTGCTCAAAAGACAACGACAGCAATTTTAACTGTTTAAGCACAAAGTTGGGTGGAGAAGCAGATAGGACAAAATTTAAGCAGGTGAAAGAAAGAAACCAGAAAGGGAAGAAGTATAAGACTGTGATACAAAATGAAATTTTTAGGACAAAATTAAAGACATAAAAATGTAGAATTATATTAAAAACACAACTGAGGAACAAAAATTAATGCCTAAAAGGTATTCAAAGTATGACAATGAGTTTCAATGTCTAGTGAAAAGAACCAGCTTCATATGGAGTTTAAGTAAGCATCAGCAAAGAAAACAATTTGACTACCCAAAACCAGGTGGACAAAATAAGATACTGAGTAGAAAAAGTCATCCCCTGTACTAATGCAACCTGAAAACAGATTACGGAAAGACTATATGTGATAATTGCATTACATCAGCAATATACACAAAGGAGGGTGAAAACCCCAACTATTACATACTAGATGTTCAGCAGTGCCCATTCAAGGTATTTCACCTTTGCTACAGCATTTCACATTTTTTACAATGTGGGAAGTTCATGAATGGCAACTGCTTTACCCTGTATTGACCAGATCAAGTCCCATGATGGCATAATCAACATTTACTAACATGTAGTCTAAATCTGACTATATGACATTCAATCTTACTGTTTTCTCAAAAGAATTTTGCCATCAACAGATTCTGTAAGTATGAATGCAAGCGTAAAGCCCTAACTGGCTGAAGCAAAACTTAACTAATTGCTCTGAAAGACAAGATGAAGAACCTTCTGTAGCCATTGTTGCCACAATCACAATTATTCAGGTACGTTATTGAATTAAGCTCAGCCAAAGGAAATGCCCTTTTTTTCAAACATTCCCTGTTTGCAGAAAGGCACTGCCAACTACAGTGAATACAAGTAATATCTTCTCCTTGTGAATAGACAGCATGAGCTGCAGTCCTGTAACTGAAAAACATTACTGATAGAGGTTTCTTTTCCCATGAGAGATACCTGCAGTGTCTACATATTGATTTTATAAAATATAAATCATATTGCTAACATGTTTAATCATAATACATTATTTCCTACATATTTTAGTCTTTCTTTTGTACCTTCTTGTCTTTTTCAGAACCATCTGTGAGAAGGATTCCCTTGGCCTGCATGTGACGGTACAGGATCTTCTGAAGAGCTGACATATCACATTTGATCACGTATTCCACCTAGTGTAAAAAAAACCCCACCATAAACACACTAACATATCAGTAGGATCTAACTGTACGTTCTTGTAATTCTAAAACACAAAACAAAGAAACTACTAATCTGTACCTTAGCACCACATAAATCTTCTGTAACTAGAAATCCAATTGCAAGCACAGCAATGAAAATCTAAAATTATTATCTGAGAGTCACAACCACTATAAAACAGCTAGATCTTAAGAATGTAATTGAAGGATTACCAAACATATTTTTTCTCATTCTCTAATTTTGAAAATTTAAAAAATAATTTTAATTAATTTTGGTTTATGTTTAACATGTAATTCAAGAAGTATTTTATGTAGACTTTATTGTGTCTATTAAGCATTATAAAAATACCATCATTGTATATCTAGCAAATAAGCATCCCTCAGTGTCTAATTAGCATAATGTTTTCCTAGGTTGTCATAGGAATACGTAATTTTCTTAACATTCTCTAAAACACAGGGAATGAATCAAGTATGGTATGATCCGTACATTCAGACTGACTTGTTTAGCTCTGTAAAACTATATTTATTGCAGTAGTTTTTAACTGCCCGCTAGATTTAAACACAGTAATATAAAGACTTCATAACCAAACCTAGCGAATTTTTCTACTGCCCATTTCCAGATTACAGTCACTATGTTTTTAGTAAGTTATGTCAAATAAAAACAGTCACATAATAAAGCCACACTAATGGTTAGAAATCTTTCAAGTTGTGACTAAAAGACAAAGCATAAGCTTCCTAATATTTAATAAATGAATGGAAAGAAAACCATCAGGTTATTTTCCTCTCAGAAAGACGTTCCTTAAAGAGATGTGACTTTCTTCATTGGCTTCTTTACCAAGATTTGTAACATCAAATGAATCTGAAAAACAAGCTTCAGTCCACAAGTTCAGTCCTCATAGTGGGATGAACTGCTGTTTTCAAGATAATTAAAACAAACACAGTCCTCTGAGTACCAGTGTGTATGCAACTTGAAAATCCTCCTTCTCAATGCCTATTCATGTGTTTACCATTTACAGTGGCTTGACTTCAGTATAATGTTCAAACACAAGCATGTTTCATTCTCAAGTAAGTGCTTCTGAGGACACTGACAATGTGACATTTCAGAAAGCCACAACAGTAAAACAGAATTCACAACATTATAAAGATGAAAGAAAAGTTTAAAATGCTTTTCCTTTGTGTATTGCCCATAAGCATCTCTACAGAGTTCTTCATTCACTTAGCCAGTGTTATTCAGCTCGTAACACAGCTTATAAATATTTCATTTTGGTATGGTTTTAATTTAGTTGATCTTTGCATTAAATATGCTTTAGCACACTTTCAAATTTACTTTTTTATTTTGTTGCTGTTGTTATTCTGGGAAGACTGATGTAGAATTGTAGAGAAGGACATGGTAGGACAAGATGAATTGGATGGAAATAAAAACCATCACCTTTGAAATCAGAAGATAATTTTATGTTCTGAATTAAAAAGCTCCTAGTTTTAAAAAAATTGTGTAATTTGAACAAGACAATTCACATAACTTCTGGAGCGATAATGCAGGACCAAATTCTGCCTGCTTTAAAAAGTCCAGTAGTCCTTTAAGAATTTCAGTGAACTAGAGCTAAGGGAACAAAGGCTTAACCAGTGCAAGGAGGATGGCACAGGACAGTGTCATATTCTCAGTGTATGGCTGACTCACAAATCAAAACCAGACTCTATAGAAAGAGGCTGCATATCTTACAGTGATGACAGCAAAGAGAATTAAAGCTGTAAGATTGGTGATGAATCCTGAGAATTCAGAAACTTCAGGTATTCATGCTTCCTCAGTGGACTGTTTTCTTTGAAGAGTTATAAACAAACAAACCACAGCAGTAACAAATACTAAAGAAGTCCTCTTCTGAAAAATAAATCTGAAGAGGGAACATTATTTAATGCTTAAAAAGGAATATTAAACCCCTTCCAAAACTCCTCTCATTGCAAACCTTTTCTGGCAGTTGAGATTCAACCTCTTTCTTCAATCTCCTCAGTAAGAAGGGCCGAAGTACTTTATGGAGACGACGGATGATCAGGATAGTTTCTTCCTCATTTAAGTCCACCTATAGAAGTTTAGAAAAGTCACTAAAAAGCACCTCAGTATATCAGGTAATGTATTCTCTCATTGAAAGGTTAAGTATGTGCCATAATTATTTGCATATTACAACCAAACTGACTCTGAGTCAGAAAATACACTGATACTGAAATTTTCTGGTATTATAAACAGGTGATTTTTAGTTATCTTAACCCCCTAAGTACCAGTGGGAGATTTCAAACACTCATCCTTCTGAATAAGCTCCTTTCTGTTTTCACCAAAGTGTGCTGTTTCTGATCTTTTAAAAAAACTTGCCACAGTACCCTTTCTCCAGTCATGGCAAATGGAGCGTTGAACCACTGTTCAAAGGTGCTACAGCTCTTGAAAATGGTTGGGAGGAGGAAATTGAGAAGAGCCCAAAGTTCAGGCAACTTGTTCTGCAATGGGGTCCCAGTCAGCAGTATTCGCCTAGGAGCCACATAGTGCGTATTCAAGACCTGAGTCAGCTTGCAGTGATGGTTCTTCATCCGATGACCCTCATCTACTATCATGTATTTCCACCGAATCTGAAAAAAAAAGAAGTTAACAAAGTTACAGCAGGTCAGACTTGTCAAATTCCTCCCAACAGGTGCAGAACAAAAATACTTCCAAGCTTGAAACATTGGTCACTCTCAAGTGCAAGGAAAGACTAATCAAGCTTTATGCAAATACCAGTGTCCTTACAAGCAGCAAAAATAGAACCAAACACTAGATATGTTCAATCTGATGATGAATTCTGACTGGAATGGCAACAGCAAACAGAAGGAAAATTTCTAGGAAAGACATTAAAATGACTGGCTCTTCAAAGTCAGAATTTGGTTCACAGTGGAAGAAAGAGACCACATAAATTCCAAATAAATCTGCGGCAAACAGAATCTTGAAAGGAGTCAAAAGTATTTTCAGACAAACAACACAACAGCAACCCTGAACTTTCTTTTTTCATCTAATCCTGTGTTTTTACTTGAGAACAAAATAGCATAATTACAATCATCTCAGTTACTGCATTTTCAACTGAAGCTTCTATTTCTTAATATGGAAGTTTAAATGCAGTCACAGCAGATATTTAAAGATGTTGCTCAAGCTCTCTCTTACGACCAGTACTACAACATGGGCAGTCAGTACAAGTGCCACACTGACCATATGACTATGGAAGGCCTTGGTTTGGACTTTAATAGGTTCTGCCTAGTTCCATTTCTCAGGACAGGCTGAGTGGCTGTCCTTTGTATTTTTCAACAAGGGTGGGAAAAACTGGAGGAAAAGAAACACTGCAGTCTCAAGTTGTTTCCAAGCAATCTGAATTATGCTAAGAAAATGCACTGCCTTTGTATTAAGAGAAGACAAATAAGTAATATGAATATGCAGTAAATAAATGTGAAAGTTAACAACAAAAGGACAGAAGGACCATATAGTTTCTCTGTACAGCAAAATACCTTCTTAGTCTGCTTTGTGTATACGTGAAACAATCTTAAGTATGGTAGTTTTCAATTTCATTCACTACACATGAGGCATACCTGTAGACAGTCAGTGGGTGACAGTCATGACAGGAGTAACTATTTAGTCATGGGGGGGAAAGTAAACACATAGCTGGAAAGGCTCGTGGAAGAGTGAGTTTCAGGTCAGAAACAGTGGAAAAAAATTAAAGTCACTGCTGCAGATCAGGGCTAAATTATATTATGCAGAGGTGAGAAGAGTCATATTCTTCCAAGGACAGATAGGTATACAGCACTGACAGAACTGCACAAAGCAATTAGTGCCCTGGCCACATTCAGGAAAATCCTTGTGTTTGCACAAAAACCCAAAAATTTGTATAAAATTTGTATAAAACAAAAATTTGTTTTGTGGTATGCACCATTTGAAGGTGTCTTGGTCTTGCTGTAAAGAGGTGACAGTCACTATTACCTTAGCTAGGATATGTTTGTCCTTTATTATGTACTCGTAAGTAGTTAAAAGAACATTAAATTTTCCACTTCGAAGCTGAGGAACAAGTGAGCGGCGCATGGCAGGTGTACCCTAAAAGAGAGGGAGAAGTTAGTAATTACTGTCTATTCTGATAAATACATTGGTTTAATGAATTAGGAGATGACAAGTAACCCCATGAACTTTTAATCCTACATCTCTGTAAAGACCACATTGATACATTCCAGACTTCTTAAGAGTGCTTTCCTTAAACAGTTGCTAGACTGTAAAGCTGTTTATGGGGGCCAAGAAAATACATAGCCAGTGGTCTAGCCTCCTTACAAATTGTGTGGCCAGTATCACTACTACAGCAGGCAAACAATAAAGTATTCAGTTATGTATAAAATGTGAAGTAGTTACCATTTGTATTAGTCTCACCAGAAGCCTTGTAATGCAATAACTAACAATTTTATTCTGCACTTTTTCCTGTTGCTTACAGTCATCTTCTTCTAGTATCTTACAGCTTACTACAGTCTTCTTAGTATGATTAACTCTTACACTTAGTACCCTGTATACATCACAGAATCTTATGAGCAAACAGTTTAAATGCATGCAGAGAGAGAAAAAACTGGCTTTAGCCTCATTCCTTCAATTCTATTGTCATATAAAAAAGCAAATCAAACCTTGTATGATATCTTCACCACAGAAGGAGCCCATTTGTCAAATTCATATGTCCAATTGGATAAAGTCCTATCATAGAAATTACAAAGAAAAAGTAACATGTTTCATCATTTGTGGGTCAAACTTTATAAATGTTTGCAAGTGGTTGCCAGCTTTTCAACACATTTTATGCAATCCAACACCACAAATAACAGCATATTTTTAAAAATGCACTTTATATGCTGTAATAAAATACAAGCATCTCAGAGGGAAGTAACCAGATTTCAGATTATATTCAGAGGCACCTTTGAAACCAGTAAGAGTAGAATGTTACATGCACCTTTGTATTTTGGAAAATATCACTCGTAAGAACAATAACTCTTAACAAAAAGATAGATTTTTAAGTTATTTTATACTGCTTATCATCCAAAAATGTCATGAGACAACAGCAAAAATTAACCTTGAAGTTTTTCAGCTGCTTACTTCCGCGCCCCGCCCCCCCCCCCTCCCTTCTTACTGGACCTGTGATGGCAGCATTACTAGCTACTTAGAAAAGGCAGAGAAAGGCAGCATTTAAAATGTATATAAGAAAGAAATTTCAGCTTCTCTCGTTTAGAAACATGTCAAAAATTATTACAGAGTACTTAAGAGAAATCTGATATATTTGTTGTGCTCACATGAAATTGACATTAATAAAACTCTCCCTGTATTTTTAACTTTGCTTTACTTTACATATCTTCTCACTGATGTTTCTTCTCACACCAGAGCTCATCATTTTTATTCATACAATTAGGCACAGTTGTGGCATTTATCTTAGTCAATGAGTTACTATCGCAGCACAGCTGAAAGGTAGGACACCTCCAAAGAAATCAAGAGATGACCACAATTCAAGTTTATCCTAATCCTACAACAAATTTGCATGCTCAGCACAACTGATGGACAGATCAGCTAATGCAAAGGCCAGGGAGCTTCTGTACATCAATCAATCACTTAAAAAATAAGCAAACAATCCCTCAATACTCACATCAGTTTTACAACACCTGCAATTTTTTTATTCAAATCACTAAAACCCACACCTCACCTCTGGAGAATGGAAAATGTGTTAAAAGTAATGTTTAAAACAAGCAGCATCTTGGAAAGCTAAGGAAAAGCCAAAGAGAGGCAGCACATAAACGATCATGATCTGGACACCTGAGAGAAGTGTGAATAACACTTATCAAGGCTACATATATCCAGGGCTAGTTATACAGTACTTAAAAGATCATCCAACCTCATTAAAGCACGCTTACGTGGTATCAGATGAGGTGCCAGCTGTTTAAAGAATTAAGCAATAGATCTTTAATATCAGAGTTGAAAGATTAATGGAAAACCACATGCATGGAAAGAAAAAACATGCCCCTCTTGTGGCTTAAGAGTGATTTATGGTAAATTCAGTACTCAAGTTTGCCAAAATTAATAGAACCAAGCACTCTATCAGCTTTCTGGTCTTGTCAGTGTGTTGTGTTCTAAACAAACCACTCTGCAATGTTTAGGATGTTAATGCTGGAAAGAGATCCATTACTTACGACAAGGGAACAATGATGAGATAGGGGCCATTGAGTCTTTTGTGCTCCATCAGGTAAGTAATGAGTGCAATAGTCTGTATTGTCTTTCCTAGTCCCATTTCATCAGCTAAAATTCCATTCAGATTGTTATTGTAGAGTGAAACCATCCATTCCAGTCCCTGGAGCTGAAATGAAGAATGATAGTTTCAGTTATTTAAAACCCACACAAATAACTAACATCAACAGTACACAACCAATGTTCTGATGTCCCTGTTTAGTTACAGGTTGCATTTCCTTTAGTAATATTATATGCGTGGGGAACTCTGTCTATCTTTACATGGAAATCATCACTCCTGTTTAGCGGAGCCTGTAAGGTGAAGTTGGATTGCATACAGGGAGGTTTCAGTACTGCACACAAAGCAACAGAGGGATACAAGCCTCATACACAAGGCTAATAAACACTATTCCAAGAGTTTGTCCTTCAATTTCAACTGTCAAATGCTAAAACTTTCTGTGTATATTTCATGTCATTTGCCTGTGTCAATTAAAATCTTTCAAAACCATCAAATCTGCACAAAACATGTAAGCCTCACACTTGCCAACTGCATCACCGGTACGCTAAAGCTTTTGTAGCACATGTCCATTTAGTGTCTGCTGTCCAAAACTCCACATGACAGAGTAGGCCAGCTTCATCCAAATATGCCTTGTGTATAAAATTCTAGAACTGGAAGGAAGCCAGAGTACTGCAGCTTCGCAATGTCTACATAACAGAATTTCATACTCCAAGTAGTACTGCTAGAAAGCACTACTCCCTTGTTAGACAGAATTCCACTTACATGTGTATCACATTACTGGATGTGCAAACTAAGTTTCTGCTTCTAATATCCAGACTTTTGGTGTGTCTCATACATGGCGAGAGCAGGAAATTAAGTGGCCTGAGAAAGTTCAGAAGGAAAACTCTACACACCTGAAGTAACATTCTGTCCTCCCTATGAGACAGTATACAAAATAATGTTTCCAATTCACTGGCTTTACCTACATGTGGACTGATTTATGTACCAAACCACCAAGAGCTCATCAGAATTTGTACTGCCTCTGTATGCCGCAGTTACAAAGTAGCTCCAGAATTTGGAATAGGAAAGCTGTCTTGTCTGCATCATTATTATTTTATGTTGATATAGAAAATAATGTTCTGACTAGAAAAAAGATGCAGATTCTTGGAGTTTCCTAGAAAGTTGTACAATAGCAGAACTGTTGAAAACACGTATCAAGAACATTTGAATCTAGCTTATGTCAGAATACAGAAGTTCCTAGTTACTAAATCCAGTGAAAGTCTGCAAACAACATGTGATGCCAACCTGCCAACCTCCGTAGTCAACTATTTTTCTTATTTCCAAATTGTAACTATCATTGCACTAAAGTATTAGGACCTTACTTTAAAAATAAAATCCTAAACTTTTAAATACTGGAAGAAGGAAAGTATTGTTAACCCACTACAAAATAAAACATTAAAACTGAAATTACAGTTCAATGAGACGAACAGCAAAATCAAAATATTATTAATGTACAATGAAAAAAAGGTACAGGTATAGGCAGAAAGTTGGTATTATTATTAAGGCAATATGTATGAAACATTATCTGTGATAGATAACTGTCACTGCTTGTCTGTATTCCCAAATTCTAACCTACCAGAGGTACTGTATATCTTAACAAATTTTCAGTTTGCCATTTGAAATACCACACTGAAATGTTGAGCGTAATTCCAAGTTTTAAGTATTTTAATGGTTTACTGACTTCTCACCTGATAATGTTTTAGCGTGCCATTAATAAGAAGGGAAGACTGCTTTTCCACCCTTTCTGTGATTGCATGAGCAACAGTGTAGTAGGACTGAGACCCTCTAGCACTATATTGCATGCTATATTCATCATCCACATCTTGTTTGGCTGTCCTGGAAAGCAGACAAAGAACTCACATGAATCCCACAAACAAATATTTTTTTGACCCCAGCTTACATATGCACGTCCAAAGAAACAGTGCAAGTCCTCAACTGTGGTGAATACACCAAAGGGTGCAAGATCCTTCATAAAACAGTAACACAGCTAAATGATCATGTTTCTTCTCCTCCAGATATTCCTGCCAGAGAAGGTACCACAACTTACTATAAATATAGACAAAACTACTCTTGAGAAATGCCACTGTAAGCAATCACAATTCCTAAGAAAAACCAGCACCTAAGGAACACTCACTCAATGATTTGCTTTGCATCTTTCTCAGAAACTTCCTCACTGTTGGGATCCAGGAGTATCTTCTCATCTGCTTCCAATCTGCTTGATTCTTCCTCCTCATCCTACAGAATACAGAAGAGAGATGCTGAAAAGTGCAACATGTTCCTCAGTCAACTTTCAACTGGCATTCACATACTAGTAGCTTTCACTGGTCAAAGCCTTATGACAAAGTTCATCTTAATCAGAAAGTTCAACTTACACCTATTCTGCAACAACATTGCACTGCAGCGTAACAAGATGACTAGTTTTTTTACATATATCAACCAAGAAAAAGTCATGACACTTTGAAATAAAAACTATCTCCCTTTTAATGATCTTACTTTGAAAAGGCTTTCTCTAACCACCATGCTCAGTATCATGCTTATTTTTATATCATATTCTAGATGTGTGATAAATTAGTAAATTTTGAAAAAATGCCAAGAACTATTTCCTGGCTTCTAGTTTCTTTTTAAACTCAGTTATTTTTCCTCTTTTTTAAGATAACCTGGTTTTGGCTACAGCTGCAAGATTGCCAGCACCTTAAAACCTCACTAATGAAGTAAGATTCTAAAATCTGTCAGGGATCAGGCCCTTCTCTCCCATCTTAAAACTGTAAGTCATCTAGAATTACATTAGCAAAAATTAGCCCCACAAAGGCTAACACCATAACATCATACAGTCCAGTCAGTTTCAGTGGTCATTTGGTCTAATACTGTAAAGACTGCTAAACTTAGGAGATCTGAATTCTATACCTAGTTCTGCTACTAGGCTGTTGATTGAACATGGTCCTTCTCTACTCTTCACTTATCTCCTCCTTTAGAAAGTACTTATCGGAAAAATGCTATGCAAGTATCAGTATTCATTATTCATAGTACCTAATACTATGACCCTGCAAGACTGGGATCTTTGAGTGTGTTAATTTTAAGATTCTTTTTAGAATTTTTGTAATAATAGTATTTAAATCATCATTAAAGTATTCAATCAAACGAACTTACCCTGAACAGTCTGAATGCAAAACTTTGGCATAATCCCTAACATTTTAATAAACATAATATATAAATAATAACTGTGTTATTCAGAATTGCTTATAGAGCCTACAATGCATAAACTTTAATGATGTTGATTTTATTCAGCACAAAGCCACAATGCAGTCTTTTCTGAGATGTATCTTTAAAAAAGGAACCTGTTTAATTCTCTGGTTTATGACTATTAATAGAATAAAATATTACTCTTCCTAACCACGATAATCCATTAGGCATTTACAGCATATATAAAGAGCAAATGCTCTGAATGGAGAATCACAAAACCAGTTATTTTTCCTGTTTGTATCAGTCTTAAAGCAGCTACACACCTGCTATCACTTCCCCTCCTTTATGAAAAAGGCGAAAATATCACATGAAGTAAGTACTTGTTTTTACTTTATTACTTGTCACAGTCTTTTTTTTTAAGGATGCATACCTCCTCCTCGTATTCAGAGCCACTTTCGTCTTCACTGTCTGATCTGGGAGCAACCTCATAGCTGTACAAAGATGACAAAGATTATTAATTACAGTTAACAAGAGGAGGGATTTGGTTCAGTACACCTCCTACGCAGCTTATATAAAATAAATAATAGCTAAACAAGAAGAAAGTATAACATGAAAAGTATCAATACAAATAGAAAAATCAACCTATTTGGTATGCTAGCTACATACCCAGGGTTCATTTCCAGCCAAGCATCCAGCTGACTTGCTTTTGGTGCTTCTGGTCCAAGCAGAACTTTGCCTGTTTCAGTGTGAGTCACTTTGACTGGAAGGTCACTCATCTGACTGCTCTCATCTATGGGCTAAAAATTCAAATGAGATTTTATGCTAGAAAGCATCTGAAAGTCATCCTTGTCTTACATAACAAAAAGAACTAACAGCACTTTCAAAATCCCAGTTCTGAACAACCAGCAAAGTTTTGTTACCAGAAGACACATTTTCGCACACGACTACCAAGCAAAAGTTGAGTCACATATGTTTCTGTGTGTAACATATTCTATGTGACAGCCACAAATATATACACTATTCCAAGTAAATTAGCAAGAACACCATGGAAAATAATACATGATTGGTTTTTGTGAATCAAGATATAAGGTATGTATTCTTGTAGGCATTTAGTCTTGTTATTTTTACCAATGGACACCTATAACAAAAAACATACAGTGACTTTATGACCTTTTTTTTTAATTGAGAAACAAGGATGCAAAAATTTAGTTAACTTGTTAATTAAAGGCCTACTTTGAAGATTCACTGTCCTATCTTAATGAACTAAGTTGACACAGCACCTGCATGAAAATCTTTTACCTGTTCTAGTGTTTTAACAAAACTGGAATAGTATAATTGTTCTTTCTGTTATTTCTTTGGCCTGTTTAATCACAGATTTTTTACTTTAAAACCTTCTTGCTCTTTAATACTGCTTCTACTGAAGAATTTTTCCCAAATACATGTATTCATGAGCAAGAAACTCTAATTCTGAATAGTTATAAATACACTGACTGACAGAATATAAAACTTAGGCCATTTTCATAAATACATTACATGAATGCTATGTGCATTTTCCTTGTACAACCATAAATACAGTAAAATATTTTGCTGTAACTCTTTAATTACATCCGAAGAATGACTTTCAAGTACCATGAAGACCGGAAGTAAAATAATAAATACAATTCTAAAGTCTTTATAGAAAAATTAAATTAAATAGAAAAACTACACTAACAGAACAACTCTTAGTGAGGCAGCATATGCTATGTAACTGAATAAAAAACATTATTCAAAGAATGACACAGAAAAATTACTCATTTTCATTTGTTTCTGAGTAAGAAAGAACTTTCAGATGTCTTAATCCATCATAATACTACACTCTGTCCTGTGACTGAAAGGTAATTACATGTGGAGTCAACAATATATTTTTATAAAGATGAGAAGACAGACTATATGGTGTTTATAAGCTCATATGAGAAAGCAAATTGTTTATATACAGACTGCAAAAACATCACTGACTTTTAAGCATATTGCAAAACTGAGAGACCTCAGCATACTCAGTGATAGAGTCAAATGCAGTTTTTTCTTTTAGTTATCAGCTTTCTGAATAAAAAAGGCTAGCATAAATGTAATTTAGGTAATTTTTACTCCTGCTTATAAAGCTTGTATAACATTTGTGATGATGATTTCAAGTTACAGCAGTAAGACACAGAACAATCACTGAAAAGTTTTTGGTTTGAGCGGTTTTTGGATTTGTTTTTTTTTAAAACAACAACAAAAAACCCATTGTAAAAATCATACCTCTCCATCAGGACCAAGACCAGATGCCATTCCTTCTGCATTTTCTTCAGCTTTCTACAACAAATTAAGACGGGAAAAATATTATGGTCAGAATTACAGGTACAGAAAGAATACTTTATATGATGTAAGCATTCCGGACCATGAATATGTTTCACTTATTTCTGAACGGCCTGGGATTCATGTTTTTTAAGGTGTTACAGATATGGATAGAGTTAGGCACAGCGTTACTACCACACACAAACCATAACCAGCATTAAGAGGGTACCTACACACCTCTAGTCAGTGTTATAAATCTGCACGCTGGAAGTGGCTGGCCCACTGAATTTTTGGTTCAGACCAAGAGCTCAGTTGCTTATAGAATGCTCTAATGTAAGTAAGACAGGTCTTTACTTCCATGTGACTAACCATTAATTCTCTCCAAACTGCTTTAATCTCTGTTTTGAAGGTGTCAGCAGGTATCACAGATTGTAAACTCATGCAGGGCACTATTATCTTGGATATGCATCTCTTTTTTTTTTGTCTGACAACTAATGAGAAGCAGCATTTTGAGACTTCTTTGCACTATACCATAACGATGTGTAGACCACATTTACTCAAATTAGAAACAAAAGAAGCTTGCAATGCATCACTGGAGCAACATAGATTTTTTTCCACCCTTGAGAAATAAGCAGTATCTTTCTCAAAGCCTGTCCTCATTTACCCAACTTAAAAACATCAGAAGAGGTAAGGAAATGAAAGACAGTTTGCTTCTTCATTCAAACAATTCTGAAAAAGGAACATTATGCAGCTTCTGCTTATGTCACAGTGCTGAGTTCATAGCATTACAGCAAAATATTATTTTGGATACCAATGTAAACAGATCAGACTAACAACACAAACAGATCTCTCAACTTGTGTTTTAGAGATAAACAGCTTCCAAGTATTGTTAACGCGTGTGATAAATGCAGATTATCCAATTATTTCTTTCTTAAGAATTATATCTGAGGAATAGCTGGACTTCTGAATATTGAGTTAATCCTTAGTATCTGGCTCAGATCAAGTCTTGAGCCCTTTTCTTTGCCATTAAAGTACATTGTCCAAGGCATGAACTTCAGGTGAATATACAGCAGCAGGTATCAATTCAATTCCATACTTAAAATTTTTATCATTATTTCTCTCACATAGCCTTCACACTTCAAGACACATGCCTAATTATTTTTATTAACTACTCTTCCACTAGTATTACCAAAAATGGAAATATGACTAAGCTTAATTCTAGTCTAAAATCTTTAAAATGTTTATGAAGTGTAATATACTTTAACATACAGGAAAGACCTATAAACACTTCAGTGGGCTACACAAATGTCATTGGTTCTGGTCAATAAATAGCTGATACTCAGTAAGAATAATAATAATATGAGCTTCAAGGCTGCTTGCTTCAGCATTTCTAGGCAGCAGGTGTGTCTACCGAGAAAGAAAGTAACTATACCAGAATTGAAGGGTTTAAATAAACAGAAGGGCAGGATAAATTATGAAAGCATGTATCTGGCCTTGGCTGAACACACTACCTTAACTGACAATAGCTTTTTCTTGGATGAACAAGGACAGTGGTCCATTCTCTTGCACAGCAGACTACTACATAAAGACTGCTGGAGCTTAGCTACAGGCAATGGAGAAGAACCTTACAACTCAAATCACAAAAAAGCAGTAAACATCGGTGCTTTCACTCTGCAAAGATCAGAACTTGGGAGAACAAAAACATTTACAACCTTTAGTTAAAAAGCATTTTGGAAAACAGAAGCATACATTACAAAGAAGATAAATGTTAATAATGACAGATATCTCGCATTTTTATTCTGGACTATGTAAACATATCTTTAATGTTGACCATTTAATCCTTGGCAAGGAAAACCCAATTTTATAGAAGTAGGAAGGCACATTTTCTTCATTCTTTGCATAATGACAGGAAAAACTACTACCAATAGAGGTGAAAGCTGCAGCAAGTTGAACTGGCCTATGAGGTGAAAATTTTGTATTACATATTGTTTTCTAATCCATGACTACAATAGGAAGCTGGAGACGGAAAACACAAATAGAGGAATGTAAAAAAAGTAAAGAGGGAAAATCTATCAAAGATCCCAGAAACTGTACACCAGAGAGAAAATGGACTAACTTCAAATTTTACTCTAGTAAGAATGTAGGGTTCACTTGGATATTCTATAATGTGAGTCTGGCAAAGATTAGAAGGATTTCTTTACCATCTATTTCCTCACTGCCATTTCAAGGAGGAAATTCTAAGAACTCTCTTTTCTTATTTCTCTGTAAGTACAGAACACTAATTACAGGTGTTAGTAGATTCAACTTTTACAGGGATTACAAAACATAAAAGCCTAAGGACTAAAAGTGTTTGAATTGGAAAAAAGGCACAGTGCCCACTAACTTCGATGAGTTCTGCAGACATGCAATGAAGAGTAGTGTCAAGCCGCGAATTCAG